>CM024795.1:5739257-6939257 GCA_014281875.1 Nibea albiflora | reverse complement strand
TAAAAAGACCTACTGCTGTTTCCTCTTTTATTACCATACGGTGAATAAGGGCACCCTTGACGAGCATGATGCTGAGACCAGCTACAGGAAATAGCCCACACAGCGGTGGTTCTTTATTTTTCCCCCCCCCCCACTTTCTTTACAGTAACGGCTTGATTCATTTTGCCTTCATATTTGTAAAATTAATACCAGCCACCATGAGTTACAAATAACCATGAAAGCACATGAGTCAATAAATTCAAGTACTGATGTCAAAGAGGAATATAATAGACGTTGTCAGCCGTATACATCACATCACGCCTGTGAAGTTAAGCAAATGTCACGTCGCGTTCCACTTTTTTTTTTTTTTATTCCCAACACTGACGTTATCTTACATGAACAATATAAAGATTTGTGTATCTATTCACCCACACTTATCTTGTTCACTCACAGAGTTGATCTATCACTGTGTCTATTGTATGCCTCATAGCAGCCTTTTCATGCTCTGGCAGTATAAAAGACAGCAGAGCAGGGAGGTGCTGAGGACTGTTTTTGTCTGTCATCGTGTTCCATTCTTAATCCCACAAGCCCCAGCAATGCCTGGTGGAGCAGTGTGTGGGGGAGGGAGCTGGTGCAAAGCACGCCTTCGTCGTCGTTTTTCCTGCTGCTCTGAAAAGTGGCGTGGGGGATGGGCGGCGAGGAAGCCTGTTTGATTCCTTAAATCCAGGACACCCAGTCATGAACACAAGCAGTGGAGTCTTTGGGCTATGAAAGGACGTTTCTGGAAGGTCTTTGTAGTCGTAATGTATTTAAAATGAAAAAAAAAAAGGCTTTTTGTGGGACAGCCACATGAATTGGTTGACGCCGCCAAATAAAGGAGAAGGGGTCAGAACTGCTTTCAAATTGCCGGTTGGTGAATTATTCGTGATTATGTTGCAGCAAACATCAACTTTGATTTGAAGAGCCGTTTATAGGTCAGCCACGACAGTTAATGGATGTTAGAAAAATGCATTAAAATGTGTGTGGGTTTTTTTTTTTTTTTTCTACCTACCCAAACAAAATGTTCTGCGCTATTTGCATGTTGTTCAGTCAGTTTGCCATGCTTAACCTCGACATGGAGAAACTGGAACGTCTCATCACAAAAGAAAAGGGGCAGAACAAGGTCACGCATAACAATAGTAAGGCTGCATCCAAACCTGGTGTCGACACCAATGAGGGAACTACTCATATACATCTGAATGAGCACCGCATATATAATGACTGGAACTGGTAAAAGGGTCGGGTTAAGGAGAAGTTGGCATAGCAAGAAAAATAAATTGTGATAAATAGATAAAAGAACATGCTGGATGTAGTAAAATAACTGGACACCATGTTTTTACAGAGACATAATTAGAATCTGTCTAATTGCTAATTTAATAATAATATGATGTTATAATTTTTAGTGATCTTCTTTTGTTTTGTGGTGCGTAACAGTCAAAATATACAGAGTAAAAACAAGTACTGTAAAAGTCAAGCAATCACCAGGCACATCCTCCCTAAAAGGTCCTTGTCTCTTTGTGGCTTTTAAATGCGTATTTGGCTCCAATGGCTCCAATTATAATGACACAAAGAGTTTTTGTTACACCCATTGTTTTACAGCCCTTTCTCTTGGACCCATTTCACATAATCTGCAGCTCCAACTGTAGCTACCACGCAGTAATCTCAGCCCAATGGGAGACCCCATTTGACAGGTTTGCTCAGTATAAGTGATAAGTGTTGGCTACCACGTCTTAAAATATACATTACTTACAATTAGCTGGACTACATACTGTATTTCACATGTCCTTTAAAGTGAAACCATGCTAGCTCTGTAACAGATACCCCCACGAGCAGCGGTAAAAGCTTCGCCACCAAAAGGACTGACCACATACGGTCTTGTTTAAGCTGCGACATCCCATCCTGTACACCACCATACCATCAGCCAGAATGAGCATTTCACGTGGCTGTTTCATGTCACAAATGTGACAGTAAAACCCTCATCTTTCATCGTTCACTAGCCACAGTAGCTAGCGTTCAGCGTCCAAAGGGTGGGCTTATGTCGGCCTGCACAAATGGTGAAATTGATACCGAACCTGAAAATGAATGGCCACAAAATGACGACTTACTTCATTCACAACTTCAATCTGTGGCCTGCGGCAGAGCCTGTGTCATGTCACACCTTTTTCTTTTTTTTTTTTGTGGGTTGAGGTCAGAATTGCGCCATATTTTGTCGTTGTGGCTTGAAAAATGTAAACTCAGAAAGGAATGGATGTAAATTATATTGTGATATCTTTAAAACCATATATTGTTTATATCATGGGTAGATATGCTGGATAATACGGCATTATTTAAGAAGACCATTATTGTTAAGCAGATTTGGACATTTGTCTGCCTCATTAGAACGTGACTGAAAAGATCTAGTTGTCCCATGACCAGTGTAATTTAAGCATTAATCAGTATGTGTCTCGCCAGCAGTCTTGTTCTCCATGGCTGAGGTGTAATAGCGTGGCTACATTGTCTGTGTCCTAAGTTAAAGCTCCCCAAAGCATTGGCTCTCAGATGCTGAATAAATCATCTCTACTTCCTCCGTACAAGTGCTAACCACCTCTGAGTGTGTCTCACTCTCCCACCTCTCATTATACAAATCTAGAGGAGTAAGGCATTCGTCAGCTGCCTCAATGTGCCACTGGCCTTGATAAATGGAGTAGCTCTCATGGAAAATTACATTGGCAATGTTACTTTGAAAAGGGAGGAGAGAAAGGAAAAGGCTGCACTTGAATGAAAGAGCACAGCCGCCGCTCTGCATTGCTGCTGATGTCCGGCTCGGGGAGTGGAGGGATTTCATCAGAGCTAGCTTGAGTTCTTTCTCTTTGCCTGTGCCTGACTGGCTGTTGCTATTCTGTTACAGCTCATTCCTTTTAAGAAGTGCCAGGGCTTTTAAAGGCGCTGGAATAGAAGAGAGAGACTCTGACTTATTTTAAGAAGGGAAGTAAATTACATCAAGAAACTCACTACAAAGTGAGCCCGTTGGCTTACCTGTCCGTGTTCATAGTGAAACTAATTCTGTCGTTGCTTTATTAATGGAGGTAATTGAACAGAGGGATTAAAAATAACCATCTAATTTCTCTCAAATCCTCTCATTTGTTAAGTGCTTGGATGGTTGTTCAAATATGTTAGATGGTCTTTATATCTCAAACATGTATCTTAAGCATTTAGATTTAAATTTACACTCTTAGCAGACACTAGTGATTTATTAAGCTGCCAATATTCTCCGTTATACTGCTTGTAGGGCGGATGAATAGCTTCGGAAAGCTTCCTCCTCCCCCTGCATCTTCCCGATGTCAGATTAGGTCTGTGTCCACCCATTTCTGCGAGTTTCAAAACGATGGTTTGATATTTACACCCTCTTTACGCATAGGCAGTAGAAAAAATGGACATCGTATCTGTAACGTCGCCCACAAGTTTCCGAAGAGCCGTTTTAAAGCTCAAAATGTGGCCTACCTGTCAATCAAAGCAGCCACGCTGTTAATTATTCATAACTCAATATAATTTCATAGAAATTCACCCTCGGTACAGTTGTCATGAACAGGGAAACATGTTTATTTCTGCTGTGACTGCGCTGGACATTTTAACATGGGGGTTTATGGAGACTGACTCGTTCTGTAGCCAGCCTCAAGTGGACGTTTATGGAACTGCAGTTTTGGCACTCACATCATTGGCTTCACTTCACAGCCACAGAGGTTGATGCTTGACTTCGCGGCGTGATAGGTTAGCTGTACAAAGGTGAGTAAGGAGCCAGGAGCAAGTGGTTGCATGATGCATCTTAGAAACTAGTTACGATTGTGTTACATTAGGGTGTAACAATATGGTTAAAGTTTTGTGATTCAGTTGTTGGGTCAATAATCATGCGGTACGGAGTAGCATGCGCACAAAATAATCAAATCTATGTTCAGTTTTTAATCACAGCCTTCTTGGAATCACATTTAGGGGAACGGAGGTTTAAACAAATAACACGCCGCATTCATGTGCCCAATGTTCAATTCAACAGAAAGTTGATAAATTATCTCCCAGCCTTAGTTCATTACTGCTGTGATTTCTGTGTTGTTGCCTCTGCCTGTTCGAAGCGTTTGCCCTCAGGGAGTCCCTCACTACTACAGGAAAAAAACATTTGACACTAATTGTTTTCCACAGCTGCCATTAGCCGCTGCCTTTGTGATAATCTGAACGGGTTTTAGCTTGTAGGCAAAACAAAACACTAGACTACATAAAGTATCAAATCAAATCATATCAAAGACATTAATAACGTATTACTGATGAACTAATACAGAACAGCTGTTTGAATTGATATAAAACATAACTGCGGCAATATGAACATTGGTTTGCTTTTATATTGTCTTTGAATGTGAACATCCGTGTCCCAGGGTTATTCCCTTTTCCGGCAGACCAAGACACATACCATGCATACCACACATTTCCAAGGTTTACAGTGTCTTATGCCTCACTGGCGTGCCGTTGCAAATCAAAACAGCCCGTTGAATCAGTTTTAATCAAAATGGCTTGTGTAATCAGAAGATGGAAAGAAATAAACCACAGCGAGACGCCGATATTTTCAAATGTCACCGTTTTAATGGCACCCCGTGATGGAGCACTTATGGATCGACGGAGGTTTGGTAGGTTACTTTGCATCCAATACTTTAACCCTCAAACCATAATTGCGTCAGTACATGCTCTCCGTGTTATCTTCCTGTTTTCTCAAACATGTCGGGTGGGGGCTTATCTGATAAACACAACCTCATTAAAGGAAGATTGATTCAGAGGTTAGAATAAATGTTACATTTTTCCATGTCACTTACACACAGCTTCCAAGATTAATTGGCTCGCTCTTGTCATTTGGTACAAACGCTGCCAAATGAAAGCAATTTCACTGTTTTTAGTGTCCAACTTGTTAGTGGCTGCTGCTTTTCAGTAACCCGTTATCACCAACTTTCCAGCGGTCATACATTGTGTGCAGTACCAATAATGTTTCATTTAAGTTGGTTTATTTTATTACTAATTAATGTAAGAACATGAAGATCTCAGCTGCAGTCAAGAACTTCTTTCAGTTGCAGACGTCTTCAGGTTCACATTGCTGTGTAGGCTAGTCAGCAACCGTAACTCTGCAAATCCATATTAGAGAATCTTTACAGCATAAGCCACATTACACCAAATGCCTCAGCCCACACAGCAGACCGCAGATTCAGATATTGAATTAGAAGAATGGCCGTGGCCCACAAAGTTCATAGTCTTCAGTTGCTCAGGAAATCCTCATCGAGAGTTTTTTTTTATTTGGAACATTTTAATACTTCTCTTTCCAGTCATAAACACCGCCTGTAGTCACCTTGACCTTAGCGAATGTTTAGCTTGATTTGTGTGCCTTCCCTCCACTTCCTGGAGGCTTTTGGGATTTGTTGTCACTTTTGATATTGAGTATAAAGTAAAGCTTACTTTTACCGCAAGTGCAGTAGAGGTTGGAGAGTTGTGGTTGGAATGAATGCAACCGGTCTTAGTAGTGAAAGGATCAAATTCTGCAGTGAGAGCCTTATTGGCTGTTTTTCATCAACTCCTTTTGATGTTTTTCCTCTCAAAGTTCTCACTGAGAGGCAGTTCCCCCGTTGGTTGTGTTTCATTTACCATTGCATTGTTGTATAGACCCGGGGGCACGTATTACACCCGTGTAAAACTGGTAATATCAGTCTTATCTTAGCATTTCCCGTAACAGACAGTCCTAATCAACAAAAGTGTGTTTTTAAATCGTCCCTGAGGCTAATCAAGGTTCACGTTAACCCGGAGAATCCATGCTGGGAGTGTAAATGCCGCGTTGTTCCACCTTTACTAGAATAGACTGGTGATTCGATGAGTAATAGCACTCCCACTTTCAAGTATTTTTCTTTCATTAGGTTGTCATAATTTGAGAACTAGCTCTTGTCTAACAAAAGATCTTTCTATAATCAGTATAATTGCATTAATGTGTCGCGTTTTTATAGATTTAGATCTCTGTTTCGATGTTATTTTAGTACTTTAGTTTGTAGGGTGTACTGTAACTCAGATCTTTTAATGCATTTCATTACAGTTAATCAAAAATGGCGAGCTTTACGACGTAAGCGTGGGTCGTATCTGCAGGATGTAGTAAAAGCATTCAGCCCCTTGAAACCTGGTGGTAGTTTATTTTAACACGCGTGTCATTGTTAAAAAATAATTTCACCTTCTGTTTGAAACAAAAACATTGTAATAGAACACATTAAGATTTGACGTGATGGTTTTTCTACAGGGACACAAAACACGTCGGTCTACTTTTCTTTTCTTTTTCTTTTTTTTTGTGCAAAAAAGCAATCACAAATCTGTCAAACAAAGCCCCTGTCATGCTTTGTCTCTCTCCCTCCTCTAAGCTTTCCACGAGGTGTTGCTGTGTCTGGATCAGCTCGCTATGAGGGGAGGCATGTGTGGGGGGAAGGGAGCTAAAAAGGCTTGTACAACTAATTCAGCTCATGAAAGACTTATGCAGCAAGAGCAGCTGTCTTCCATTGTCAGCCTGCAAATTTCCAGTGTGCCTCATTTCGCCTCTCAATGCGTGAGTAGCAAGGGGAGCCGTGGAACAGAGAGGAAACAGCCCAAAATAAGAAGAGCAATCTAAATATCAAGACTTTCCTCGCACTAACTAGACGTAGGCTCCGCTCTGTTTCTTCTATTTAAAACGGCGGTGGGTGTGCGGTTGGACCATGGTCTAATAATAAACCATGAGACTATTCAGACCCAGAGTGCAGTATGCAGATAGATAAAAAGGACTCTGCTGTGGTGAGAGGGGAGAGAGAGGGCATGCGAGGGGTAAGAGGAGGAGGAGGAGGAGGAGATGGAGAAGGGGGGCAAAGAACTGCGTGAGATTAGGAGAGGAGAGGAGGGAGCGGTGAACAGTGTTATGAATGGATAGAGTCTTTAACCCCCCAACACACTGAATAGTTTGTCACAGGCTGCTGCGGCTGTATGTGGAATGAGAGGAGCTGGCTGAGAGCTCTTGGATTCCTGAATCCTTGAGGCATGTGGTCTGATTAGCAGAACAAAACCCACACAGTGGGGAGGAGCAGACGTGGCTTTTTTTTTTCCTCCTTCTTCTCCCCCCCTCAACTGGAATTTTCTACCAGTGAGAGAAGAGGTGGCTCAAAGTTTGTACTGACTTGCCACGGTTGTAAAAGATTTCGCAGGCTATGTTCGGGGATTTCTTCAGTTGTTGCTGAGGGCTTTGTTTCTGCACAGTCTCTATTGTTGCAGCCATGTGAAAAGAATTTCCTCCACTTAATTCTCTCTTGCCCGTAGCCGACCGCCGAAAATTTGTATGTTTTACAGCGCGCATGTTAAAATAATTACCAATATCGAAACAGGTTTGACCGTGAAACGCTTGATGAGAAAACATTTGAGAGAGCTTAACCGCTTGTGAAAGGTTTTTAGTCCAACAAAGAGGAAGTTAACAGCAAGGCAGTGTTTGAGCAAGGAGTGATTATAGAGGATTACGTGCCTTGCCCTCCCCCTCTAATACTTTTTCTAAGGGGATTGTTTGCTGCCAGTTTGTTGTTAAATGGACAAATTCAGAAAATAACTCAAATATCTGCTGTGAAATTCCTCACTTTGTTGCACCATTGCTCCTTATCAAAGAGTATTTCTTTCCACTGAAGTGTAATGTTCCTAAAATCTGTCCACGTTAAAAGAGCGAGTGCTATAATGACTTTTTTTTCCAGATGGAATCAGATGAAATTACAAATGTGTAGTCTGAAACTCATCTTAAGCCTCCAGAGTCTTCTCGCCCAGACTTCACAGCCTCTGGAACTAAATCCTGATATTTACTAGCTTGGTGTTTTAGCTGCGACATCGTGAGACATTGAGACTTGCCTAGTGAAATGTTGTAGTACATACCTGCTACAGTTTAAAATAGATCATGAAAGAGCAATGACGTAAAGCTTCCCTCACTATGTTTCCTCAGGCTGTATAGCTTTAAGTGAAATTAGTGAATTCTAGCCTGCGAACAACAGTTATTAAAGTTATTGATTTAATCTGCCTGTTATTTTTAAAGGTTATTGACGAATTGTGACGTCATTAAACAGTCCAAAAATATTCAGTTTACCTCAACGTTAGACCAAGAAGCTGCCAGCTACAGTAGTTTCAGCTAAGTAGCGAGTATGTCTGGGTGGGGTGAGAAATAAAGAACAAGATCGCCTTCAGCTAACAGCTGGCTGCAGCAATACACGCAAGTTGGAAGGAGTCATTTTCTTTTTTTGGATACCAAGAGACATTTGGAGACAATAAGCGTGCTCGAGCTTGCTGCATGGACGAGTCAGGTTCTTAGCTCAGTTCTGCACACCAGGTCTCACGGTGTAATTATCTATAATTGGACTAAAATACCGCTTGACTGGTTGTATGGCCTTTTGGGAAAACAACGCATTTGTCTGTGGCATGTTTGGTTTCAGTTTTGGATAGTCGCGATGACGTTTCATTGGAGTGTTTCCCCCCTGAGATAATGGACAATGTGTATAATAAAGCAAGCAGCGAGCGATGTGTTTGTGTTTTCTGGGAAACTTGTTTTTTCTGGAAGATTTGGACTTGCAGAGCCATTCGTTCATTAGTAAATCAACACCGCACCGATAACACAAGGGCTGCCTTTAGTTTTACAAACCCTAATATTGTTTAACGTCATTAAAATCGGCAGAATCTTCTCATTCTTTTGGCGCAATCAAACAGTAAGAGTGTTTATCTCCTAGGAGATCTTTGTGTTATTACAGTCATCTTAGTGTCAACTCCTTTCACACACAGCCAGACTTCTTGTTATTTTACTCTCAGTTAAACCCTCACAGAGGTAGACAACTGAGCAAACACACATAATGGCTAATCCATTTTCTTATCTGTCAGATGGTGTTGTTTGGGCGGGTGGTGGTGGTGGTGGTGGTGGGGAGGGTGTTAGTTGTTAGTTGCTGGCTGAGGAGGTTTCTCCGGGCTTATCCCTCTCGTTACATTTTGCTGTACGTCAAAAAAAGGGCCGTCTGCCAAAAATAGAGCAGCAGTCCACATTTCAGCATGAGAAATTGGAGAAGCAAGTTAGATCATGCGCTCCGTCTTGCCTAAGAGCCAAATTCAGAGGTCAGCCTCGAGAGAAAAGCTTTTTATGCAAGCTTTCCTCTAATCCAGTGACTAGCGTGCCCCGTTTTGAGCCTAATTGAATATCATCTGTTTATATGCGAATGCCGTCTTCTTGTATGTTAAAATACATGTGGCAAATTTGGCCTTATCTCGTGAGAAGTGCGCGTTTCGAGCTTTGCCGCGTTGCGTCTGTGCTCTGCGAGAGCGTGCATGCATGCTTCCAAAGCTTGGAAGTACAGATCTGAGATGAAAGGATTTTCTTTCCCATTCTAATCCACACAGACAGCTAGGCCCTTGTGATTATTCCCGCCCCCTTCTCTCCACTCATCTCTTTGAATGCAGGGCCTTTCTAATTCACCCTAAAAAGGGTTTCAAAAGGGGATTATAGCGCTGATAGAAATTAAAGGGAGAACACGTCCGTCCTTTGGGACCAATGTCAAACATTCATGAGTCGATGGATGCTTGCACAATATAGGACTGGTTTGCATTTCACAGGGCTCTTTTTGTCAATACTAAACTCCTTTTTATACAAAGCTTATTAATAATATTTTCTGAGAGGTTATCAGTGTAAATGTTTGCTCGTTTGTGTTGCAAAGTATCCCAAAGATTTGTTGATTCATTGCATGCAGACAGCAGCACCGGAGCATACAAGGTTCCCCTTTGCATAGAGCGCTGCTTCCTCAAAGTGTGGTACAACCACCACTGGTAGTACACAGAGAAATCTCTGAAATATATATGTATTTTTCATTAAATAAATGAATTTAGGAACACCATAATACTTTGTTTTGAATGAAAACACTTCAACTGTGAGATGGCGGGATAAGGTTAGCATTTTCTGTAATATTATGTGTCAAGCTGTAGTCACAGTCATGCAGTTAGTGCACATTTATCCATCCATGATTAGTTATGAGCGAAAGTGTGACGTAAGGAGGTAAATAAAACAGAAACATAGTTTAAAATAAAAACAAAAAAACAACTGCAATCGTGGCTCCAAATTGAAATATTATGAAGCCGTGTGGATCTCTGAAGCTCTGGTTCTTGTTCAAAATTCAACAGCAAAATTGGTCAGCAAAATTAATACTTATCATAAATAATCCTACATCCTGCGGGAACTATCTGTAGCTTAGCAAGGTTAGCCTACGCTGTTACCATGGTGGACGAATATCTTCTGAAGTGGTACGAGGTGTAAAAAGATACTGACAGAAATAAATACTGTCCTACGTGGAAAACTGATTTCCAGCAAGTAGATGTTCTATTATTTAAATTTATGCAATTTTCAAAGAACTTTCATCATTGTTATGACACTAAAGTGGTTTATTTATTGACGTCCTTGAACAGTATCATTACATTAAACTGTTATGGGATTAATAACGTTCTAGTCAATGTAAATCATAAATTAGGATTTAAAAAACAGTAGGAGTGCTTTGTTCAAGGCTTATTTATTGCCTTAGATTTACTCATAGCAGTACTAGTATTGCATTGATGCCTTCATGTTAAACATGCTGAGGGAAGGCTGTGTTTGAGAATGAGGTAAAGCATCATGTGGCTCGCTGACCTGGGCCTCCGTCCAACAACTTAACGCTTCATCACCGCCGAATCCCTCAAATCCTCAACCCCAATCTAATGCCCCTCAAGAGAAATAAATAGATAAATAAACTATATATGCATTAAGTGTACAAACACTGCTGGATTGTGCCGTTCTGCTGCCTTAACTGAAGTTTTGCGCTGCTGCCAAGTCCTTTTCAAACTCGATGACATGGAACTATTTGACTTTGGCATCAAGGAGTCGGTCACTGTTTACACATTTTAAATTTATGCATCTGGCAGAGGCTCATTGACCAGGGCCAGACTTGGCCCACGAAGGGGCGGTGAGAACATTAAAATAACAATATATAAAGAGTTATGATGAAGTTATTATCTGCAGAATGACCATATAAACCAGCTGTACACTGCAGATGACTCGACCAAACATTAACTTCAAAGTGCGTGTTAAAGTCCGGGAAATATTTAGTGCCAAACAAGAGGCATGATAGACGAAGATAGAGTCTTGCTTGTCCCCCCATGTTCTGAGATATTTATGGACTAAATGTTAAAAAATATTGGAGTTGACAAGCTCTACCTGATACATTTTCTGCACCTTTAGCCTTTTATTCTTTTTTATCCAGCAAATCAAATCTCCTTAATACTGCAGACTCTTCCTTCAGACTTTTGATCCCTGTGTATTATAGATTATCTTTATTTGCATGATTTACTCTGACTTAAATGTCAGAAGTGATAAATGTAGGTTATCCTCTCCTTATACCTCTCCTCAAAAAAAATTGGTTGTTCGCCAATGACTTTTATGGTCTCCAGTGTGTGAGGTTTTGATTTTCCCGTGCTGTTTCTTTTCCTTAAACAAGAGTACCACATGCATCAAAGTCACCCCCTGCCACAGCGGTCCTTTTATGAATGCTGATACGCTCAATGGAGACTGCATCAGTGACCTTGAATACAGAAGCGTTGCATTATCTGTTGTAGGCAGAGAAAGAGCCTTCTGTCAAAACAGTGTTCATCCTGCTTTCTGTTTTTTTTTTTTTTCCTCCCATCTCTTTTCCAGACCCATTTGGTCAGCAGTCTTGTCAGTTGTTTTTTATTTATTGCAGTCATGGGTACGGCTGTGATGTGGGTAGTACTGCTGGAAAGAATTAAGCAACCATAACCGTGCAAAGAAAAACATTTAAGAAACCAGGTGGATGTTAGTCTTTATCAGAAGCTCTGTTGGTCAACACCTTCTTCACACCAAAAGATATATTTTATTTTCCCCAACACACCCTAAAATTAATGTCTTTTGGACTCGGAGGAAACCCGAACCACCTGGAAACGACCCGTGCAAACATGCAGAATCCACGTTGTCTCAGTGCTCTACAGCACAGTGGCGACAACTCATCGGACTCTGGCGAAATAGCTGCAGGGTGGCTTGGCAACGAAAAGAAGCTGAACCTGGCTCAGCTTTTGCTCCAGCACAGTGAAACTTCATTTGGCAATAAAGGATTAAAGGATTGTTGTGTGATAACTTTCCAGAGTTGTAAAATCCTGCTTTATAGTATTATTAACCTTTTGTGCAGCGTTGGCATTGGATAAGCTTCCTGTTGGACGTATCACTCGAGCTACTACAAGACTGTGTCGGCGTTTGCAAAGCCATCACCGCATCTACAACGCGCAATAAAAACCCAAGCAAAAGATAAAGGTTGATAGGGACGGTATGTTGCCGGGGCAGATAAACTAAATTACCACGTAGCTGGCCGGCCAACGTTGCCAGTTACACAATGGCAAATTTCTGATGTGCAAAGCGTAATGTACAAATGTGTTTGTACACGTCCCTGTGTGCCAACGCCCGATGTGCCGGCAGACGTCGAACTTATCTGCACCTTTTTGGATCTCCCTGTTGCAACTGTGAAATCATTTTGTAATGTAAATAAATCAAGTAGACAGGCTTTCATTTAGCTGGGTTACTGTTTTTGTCTCAAAGTACTTCGCTGGTGCACAGATGGGCTGAGGGTTTGATAGCTTGGCATGCTAGGAATGGATATTATTTCCCTCCAGCTTTATATGCAGAGCAAGCTTCCTGAATTAGCGGTCCATGTCGATGTTTTTCTTTTTTGCTGAGATGACTTTTCACCCCACACCCAAAGAATGTCCAATTACCCAAGTATGCACTGTTTTTCCTGTGATCGCTAAATAGCCTTCACCCCCCCCCCCCCCCCCCCCCCCCCCCCCCCCCCCCCCCCCGTCCGACACCGTACTATTTCTGAGCACCCCCACCGAAAGGACTTCAGGGTGTTTGTGTAGCAGCAAGAATAGCGGATGGGTGAGTGGATCAATAAAGGTGAAGTTAATATGGAAATGAGCTCCTCTCTGTAGGGGAGGCTGGGGAGTTGTTTAGTCCTTGGCGATGAGCTGAGCTCGCACATTCAATTATGTTTCGTAAGTGGGGCCTCTCTGTCCATCTGGAAAACTAAATTATACTTAATCATATCCATTAGGTTTATGTATCCCTTGAAGAGCGAGACATTTTGCTGTTAAATCCATTCACTTAAGTCATATGTCACACTTATTATGGTATTTCTATTGTTAATAATATAGCCAAGGATATTACTCTAAAGGTCCTGGCAATTAGTTTATTGCTGAATAATGTGACATTTTAATAAACCTTAAAAATATGATGCTAGACTTCTTTGTTTCTGTGCTGCTTGACCTTCAGGCTGTACTTCCCCTCCATTATGATCCGGGCTTTTGTCCCGATACAGTTAAGATGAATGTCAAGTCTGTTACCTTACTTAATGTATCCACTTGAATTTTGATATTCATATACTGCACATTGTGCTGGAGGTGCTGTTGTTAGCCGTAGCCGCAGGGCTCGATGGTTTCTAGTGGAAGAGTAAGCATGGGAAGAAAAAAAAACATTACTGACTTGTCAACTGAGGCTTGTTTACGAATTTCTAACAAATATTGCAAGTTTATTTATTCCGATCTCAAATCTTATATTGGGTATGAATTATTAAGCTCCAAAGAGCCGCAGTGGTGGGAATAAAAGCTTAGAATAAAATGTGAAACACAGTGTAAAATTCTGTGATTTTTATAAAATAGTAACCTCCTTCTTAATAGCATCTCAAATTCTAACTACAAAAAAGACATTTAAAAATACAGTATATCGCTCTTAAAGGAATAGTATGTAGAAGTTAATGGCATCTAGTGGTGTAGTTACTAATTGCAACTCCGTCACATTACCCTTTCCTTCTTAGCGTGAAGGATGGTGGCTGCAATAAACAGGAATCTAGAGCCCTAAAGGAGCAGGGTGTAGGATCTATCTGAGTAGTTTCAGAATGCAACCCTTGTTTCACCTTTATCACTTTTCTAACATGAAGGAGAAAATCCAGCTCCTGCAAATCTACAAAAAACATCCTATGACAGCTAAAAAAAATCTCTAGAGCCAGTGTTTAGTTTGTCTGCTCAGGGCTTCTGGAGAAACGCGGTTCAACATGGTGTACTAGTCTAAATACTGACTCTAGACGGGGCCTTTCAAGGGTTGTTTCTCCTTTACACGAGGGAGGCGGGGGTGATGTGAGCTACACTGACTTTATTCGGAATATTTTCATCACTTAACATCGCCATCAGACAGCTCTCTACCTTTGGCACTAAGCACAGAACGCTAATCGTGTTCCTTCATTACGCTGCAGATCAGCTGTTTTTATGAGGCTAAAATGCATTTAGCTGCTGCCTCGCCTGTCTGCTGTAGGTAAAACGCTGACTTTGTAGATGAGTACCTCACACAACCCCACTTCAAAACGGCCAACTATCCCTTTAAGATCCGCGGGATAAATAAAGATGGAGGTATCATCTGTGTTTATGGATAGCAGCTGCAGACAGCGAGGAGGAGGAAGAGGAGAGGGGGTGTGTGGGGGGACTACAATGACTGCACTGACTGTTTTATTTTTATCAGGGCATTAGCAGATTAGGCACTCAAACTAACAAGGTCATCAAACTCTGATGGCTGAGAGCAGCAGACCTCTGCTAAGCGGCTGGCAGATAGAGGGGAGATTTGGTGTTATAGCGGGTTTCACTTTACCCTGGCTCCCTCGACATCACCGCAGCCCGGACTTATTAGTGTTTTTAATGATCTGAAGGGCATAGAGATATAATTTGTTTAGAGATTCCCGACCAGCAGCTGCAGTCTGATGGCTTACTGTATTGTGCTGACACGTCGCCACATGTCCTTTGATTAAGCAAATGTCTTAGGAACATTTGAGAGCTCCATCTCCTTTGCTTGTTATGCCAAAGTGCATCTACTGAATAGTTTCAAACTGCTTTCCGATTGATTTGATACGTGCTGAAGTAGATTTATTTCCAGGTCGGCCTGCTCTGGCATGTTTTCACTCCAGAAAAAGGCTTCTCGCGCAATTCCCTGGATTATTCTCAAGTCAGCCCAAGACTATAATTATCAAAACAAGTCATAGACGTGCTGTGTGGGTCAGAAAATAAACTGCGGTGTAACTTAACCTGCTCCGCTTCTAACGACCTGCCTTTACAACTATTTTTCCTTCTCGCCGCTAAGTGTTGAGATTTCATGCGGTGCGAGCTACAGTATTCGTTGCCCCCGAGGTGCATTAAGGTGTAAAGGTCTGTGGGGTTTTGAGGGAGCTGCTCCACGCACGGTAATAGTGCACATCACCGTCCATTAAGATAGACATGGTTCAATAGGAGCTCTGTGAGACGGCCGGCAGTGGAGGTCAATCAGAGTAGCAAGCCCCAGTTAAAGAAGCAGCGTGAGGGGACAGCGCAGTGAGTGCAGCTCTGCAGAACGAGGAGCTCGGCGTTCTCCTCCACATGTACAAACACAAGCACGGCCTTAACCTCTGCACCTTTATCACCCGCTTACCTCTACTGCATGTAAGAATAGATTTTGGAAGCCGATCAAGGGATTCCCGTTCGTCTATTTGCTGTAACATTTGGCATTTTTTTACCGTTTTAATTATTTGCAGTTTGCCGTAGCGCCAAATTCAAGTCAATATATCATTCAATCCTGTCATTTTAACGTCCCCGCAATCTGGCACCCACTGTGAAAGTGTCTGTGCTCCACGCATGTAATCATCGGTTTCAGTTTGTTTGTGTCGGCCCCTGTAAGTCAAAACAATAGAAAGTAATTTGGTATAATCCCGATTTAAAAAAAACAACAAAAAAAGTGAAGTGTGCGTGTGTGTTCATTGATGTGTGGTTTAGGATTGTCTTTCTAATGTTTGAAGAAGCCACCACCCACAGAAGAGAGTCAACACGAGGGAAACAGACTAACGGAGAACATCTATAAATAGTTTGAGGTTAGGGGCTCTGGGGAAATCTCACAAGCCTGAATAACAACTTGTTTTTCTTGTATAATATGTGGGACTAGTAAAATGTTCTTTGTTGCTTTACTGATAAGGTTTCTGGATAGTACGTCTAGGGGTGGCTATTTTCGCTAGACTGACTCTGGCTTTTCTTTTTTTTTCAATTCAGGAAGGTAGGTACCCGAAAAACTGGAGTCTTTGGTCGCGTCTGTCAACATTATGGCGAACTGTAAACATCGAGTACACTACACAGGGCGCTGGATCTCTCTCTCAAAGCCTGGGTCAAAGCCTCAGACTTGTAAGACACCAAGAGTGAATCATTGGTATTTGGGTGGGAATCTAGGTGGCTGAGCTGTTGATGACAGCCTCTCAGTTTGTTGTCAGGTTTCCCTTTGCTGTGAGATAAGATTTATGACTATGGAGAGGGTTTGTGTGTGTGCGAGAGAGAGAGAGAGAGAAATCCTTGTAGGCTCAGCTTAGTTTATCTGGATTTCTGCTTCTCTCGCGCAGCCTCTCTCCCTGTCAGACGTAAGTGGGTGACCTTGGCGAGAATGTGGCTTATTGTTGTAATAGATACTGTTGTTGTCAAGTGACCTATGGTCGGAGTGGGAGGATGAGAAATGGGAGAAACGGGAAAAGGAGAAAATCCCCAGTGGAATTTGGCAGAATCAGCATCCAGATAAACTCCCAGCTGATGACAAAATAAGTGTTTGACATATTTACAGTGTTAGACTGGGTTAACAGTATTTATTGGTGCACTGAGATTAACTTGAGATCTCGTATATTGCTGACAAAATCCACCCACTATCCACAGTGAAACCAAAGACCAGAGCTACGACAGTTAGTCTATTAATCAATTAATCGCCATCCAGTTCGATGCTTTTATTTGTCATATATTTAGTTTTCGACTGTTTCTCAGAGACTTCATCTTCAGCTGTGGGAAATTCTATTTATTATCTGACATTTTACAGGCAGAACGATGAATGGATTAGTTGAAATAGTAACCGTCAGATCAGTCGATAATGAAAATTGCCCTTCTTTCTGGTGTTTCATGTGTTGTTAAGAACTCCCAGCCGCTAACCACTAACTGTACAAACCACAGACGGCCTTATAACCAGGCCAAAAGAACAGTTTTGTTTCTCTTAATAGAGCACAGGCTCAGTATGCGCAGCTATTTAACATGTTTTATCAGCAGTAAACACAAAAAAGATGCTCAGGTTACTCCGCTCCAACACAGAGAGCTTTTAGTCATCGTGATACCCAACAGCCCACCCCAGTGCACTTCTAACCCAACCCCCACCCCCGTCATCTAGCAAACAATAGCAGGCGTAGGCTCAAGGGAGCCGGATGAGCCAGAGAGAGAGGAAAGGAAGGAATTAGGTTGACAGGGTCAAGCTGAACCAAGACAAGAGAAACGTGTACCAAACCACCTGCTGTGTGTAAGCCAGTCAAGGAACCAGACATCCAGCTTGGCTGCCAGATCTCCGAGCTAAGCAGGTACAAATGATGTCAACGTTTCTTAGAAGGAATTGTAGGTAATCTTTCCAGTTCCAGTCATTTGTTTTGAGCAGAAAAATACTGGCACCCTCCAGGGATCATTTACCTTTGTCTTCCCATCTGTTGGTTAGCCTAGCTCTGTGTTCAGAGCGTAGCTTGAGGCAATAATAAAGAGAGGAAAGGTTTAGTTGATCCTACACAAAATACTGAGGAGTTAACTTATTTAGTTTTTCACCTGCTTCATACACGCTAAATTAGTCTGTTTCAGAGCTTATGATTGCGCAGAACAACAGTAATATTAATGAGTGACTGAAAGCTGAATATATTGTAGCCTTTTTCTGCAGTAAATGCTGGTTTGGGGGTGATTAAAAGCGACACTGGATACACCAGCAATGTGCCTCAAGGGATGGTAATATCTCAGCAGCTATCAGAAGCTCATGCACTTTTATACAGGTCATGATTCCCAGAGGATATACCTTAATGTCTGTGGTGATCTCCTGACTTGTATTTTAACAGCACCTCATTCTCATTTGTAGTTTTGAGTAAAATGCCTCAACTTGTTAATAAATTGGGGTGAAATTTGGTGGCACCTCTGAGGATGAACCACAATCTTTTTGAAATAGTTTCAAAAAGATTGTGGTTCGTGTAACATCGATTCAGTTTCAACCTGTCCAGTACTTTTGGTTTATTTGCCAAACACCTGCTAAAATAATGTCATTCCCATCAGTCTCAGCTGTACTTGTGTCTAGTGCCAATTAGCAGACGTTAGGATGTCAACACGCTAAACTAGGAGAGTGGTAAACATCTTCCCGGCTAATTTTAGCACTGTAGCATGCAGACATTAGCATTCAGCTTCACAGCGAGTGCTAGTGTGTCTTGTTTGAATGTGTGAAGCCAAAACCGAATATCGAGTTTCTCTTAAATACTCGAGGATTTTTACAACTTGGGTTTTATTTTATTCTCACGTTAATCTTCTGAAACCTGGTGACGCAGCGACTTTGCCAACGGCAGCAGGAACACAAACATTTAAATCATCAGAAAGCTTGTAAAATGTTTTACCAAACATTGATCTAGTTTGACTTTTGCAGCTTGGTAGTAGTCGTAAAAGGAGAGGAGTTTTTCCTCTGTGTGACTTTGCTTTACCGGGCAAATTAGGCCACTGCTTCATAAGTGAGCAAATTGGTAAGCTCCACTTATCTTGGCTCAGTCCTCTACCCTGCGGTCCCTCGTGCCTTCTGTCTTTTTATATCACTTTTACTTTCCCATCATGCTGCTGGTAGCTGTAGTAGCAGTCTCTTGACTAATGTACGTTGTTCTTCTATCAGCTAGTGCATATGTCACCACAGGTAGAGCTTTCTCCTGGTTCTCTGAAGAGAGACGCAGCTCTGTGTGCTTTTTCTTTTTAACCTTCTTATAATCAAAGACCTGAATAAAACCGGCAGCGCTGAATGTGAATGAGCGTGTCGCACTTAGACAATGTTAGATCCGATCGCGGCGGCAATTTACAGCAAACGTGGAGGAATTACTGTGATTCACATTCACAGCTGTTGTTAAAGATGAAGGTTTACTCTGCGGCGCGCGTGAAGCTGTTGATTTTGAACGTTTTTTCACGTTTACGGCTTCGTCTTCCACCGATCTGCTTTCCGAACTTGGAAGCTTGCGTCGAATCATAAATATTAGCCGTGATGTGAAGTCTAAAAAAAAAGGTGATCATTATTGCTTAGAGACATTTAAGAAATTGCACGTTCTGTAAAGGTTTATGCTTTTAAGATAGAATAAAAATGTCATTTTAAAATACTACAGAAAAATGTCATTTATATGCACGGCCTGTTACGTTAAGGACTCGTACGGCACACAGCTTCTTTGTTAGACAATAACTGCTTCCAGAGAGATTCTGGCTAACTCATTATGGCTCCAAAGATATTGCAGGTCTTGGGTGACCGACTTCATCACAGCTTAGTTTCCTCTCTGTATTATTTATGTGTGGTTATGCTTTTCCTGAAAGCACAATTAGCAGCTAAAAACTGAGAAGAGTTGCCTAGGAACTGAGTGCCTTTTTGCCAGCTGGTGGTCTACAATAGATGTCAGGTGTTCCTGTTTGTGTTTTCTCCCTCTCTGTGTTCCTGTGATTTACTCTGAGCTTCAAAGAGAATGACAGTGTGGTTTTAGTGAAGGAATTAGGGCCAGTGTGCGCGGTTTGAAAACAGTCGGGTGGGCTTTCACGACTTGAAAGGGAATCCAGTCACTTTACGTCTTTTCTCTCAGTCTCCTGGCTGATTTGAGCCATTTTAGTAATCAAATTAGACGAGGCCCGCGCGTTTGTTTCCAGTTGAAGCTCAAGGCTAATAACCGTGTTACTCGGATGCCCTCAATAATTCGGCTCACCTTAAATGCCACCCAATGATGTGATTGCGCGCCGATAACACAGGCCGGTGTTCTCAGACTCATCATGCGACTACAGCAGATCACGTCCCCACGTTGTTTTGTAAGACGGCTCCAGTAAAAAGTGGCCTGGCTTCGCTTTTTGTCCAATTTTCTTAACAGAGTGTCAGCGGTGCTGAAAGAGGCACCGACCAAAGCCGGCAAGGAGTGTAATCTCCGCTGGCCTTCGACCTCACTAACTCTCCAAAGATGTTCACAGGGTTTGCCCCCGGTGTCAGAAAGAATTACATAATTGAAGCAGGAACACTGAACTCGACCAACTAATAGCACTTCAGCAAGGATTCCTTTTTACTTTATAATGGCCCCTCGTGTCAGGAAGAATTAGATTTTCTCTCTTCAAAGACAGATGTTTTCTTTCTTTTGATGTTGAAAATGGGGTTGAATTCCCCACGCTTTACCGGGAAGGCAGATCTATAGTGATCAATGGTTTAACAATTGACAGGGGCTGAGATATTGTAGTGTTTTCAGATGATTATATACATTATTGATTCTGGTTTCTATAATTCGATTGCCATCTTGATGTGCCGCAATCTTTGATTTCCAGACTCCCAGTTTAACATTTATAATGTAAAACATTTAATAAATGGTAAATGGCACTCTACACTGTAATATAGTTGTAACTTATCAATAACTTCACCCACTCCTGTGGGCATCCCGAGGTGGTGGCTGGTGTTTTAACCACTGACAGCATAAATAATGGACAGCATAGCCGTCAGGTCACCCATAGGTTTCCGAAGGGTTGCTTTGAAAATCCAAATCGGTGGCCTGAGGCAGGACGAATGACGCCTGAGAGCTCAACCAAGCAATCTGTAACGATACCCACCTGTCAATCAAAGCAGACATGCTGTTAATTATTCATAAATTTAAGCGATAACATCATTTGAACAGGTGAATTATGCAAAAATTCACCCTCATGAACGGGGAAACGAAGCTATAGAGACCAAAACTGTTTTTTTGTACCAGGCTGTAAATGTTTTAACATGGGGGCTTATGGAGATGGCACGTTCTGCAGCCAGCCTCAAGTGGGCGTTTGAGGAACTGCAGTTTTGCATATTGGGTTCTCTTCACAGCCACAGAGGTTGAAGCTTGGCATAGATAATGAATCATAACGTAGTAAAACAGTCTTCAGAAATGTTGAATTGGGTTTAGAGGAGTAAAAGTTTCTTCCATTATCACCTCTTAACACAACAGATTTGTGCTTAACAGGCAGTTTGGGTGACACACATGCTCCATTACCCTCAAGGTAGCTTACATGTGTTAGCTTAAATTTACGTGTGTATGTTATTTAAATCTCACACACGACTCCCTACAAAGATACTCCATATAAACACTGTAGCTTCTCTCACCACCTCCATTTCCTACGAAAACTGAGACCGAGATGATGAACCCGCATGTGCGGTCAATCCAAGTTGACCTAGTGTGTCGTTATCCTGACCTGACTTCAGGACCCTACTTCCAACTGGGGTTAAACGCAGGTCCTGGAGATGAAAGGGTAAACACAGGATCCATTCAGGCATGGGTGTGTCTCCTAATGTTACTACAACAGCTTGATAACCGACTAGAAAGGGAGCACGAGCGGGCACAAAACAAATTAGCATTTGAGGAAAGAGAAACTGCTTATGGTGCTTATTGCTGCTACCTACTAATGCAGAAATTGCACCAGAGGAAAATGCAATTTTCTGGTTTAGCAGTGATGTGTATTGAAGTACTGTTGCAGACACGATTCTCTGTGACTTGTAGCAGCATGAAACCATGACCAGAACACGCGTTCATTATCCTTTGTCAAACATTGTGTATGAAAGCGATAGCATCGATATCTGGTTGAACATGACCAGTCTGATGGTTTACTGTGGGTTTATTACTGCCTAATGACCCGTGATCATCGAAAATCTGCGTTTGGCTCCCTCCGATTTCCTTTTGTTTTCATTGTTTTATCACAATCATGATTAACAGGCTTGTTTTTCATATAAAACAAACTAGACTGGAGCAAATGAAATTACAAAAGAAATCATCATTTATTGTGACATTAATGGTCATTTATATAGTTTCCACATCTCCAATTTAGCAAGTTCAATACTGACTAAGCTGTGGAAGCATTTCAGTGGTTGTAAGAGTGAAGTGACACTTGCCTCGCTGTCTTAAACGTGGTGTACAATGGAAAAATTGGATGTATAATGTGGCTATCTATATTCTAGCTCCGCACCGCCCACTTGAGTACCGGTTGAGGCAGGTGTCTCAGTGTGACACTGCAGTGTAATCCTTTCGTAATCCTCGCCCAAACTCAGTGCTCGGTTTCTTAATCCCAACTCTAATAAACAAGTTAAAGCTGAAGTTAATGTGTCCAGTACAAAAAGTGCAGCATGTGTCTGAATGTCTGCCACGGGCAAAGTTGTGCACAGTCCCGCCTCCCCCCTTTTCTGTCAGCACTGTGAGGTATGCTCAACATCAGTCCAAAAAAATTCATAGGATTTTTGTCAGTCAGTCAAACATTATTCTTGCCAGTGTGGCTTTCTCAAGAAGTTGGCATGGGGTTTCAGTTAAGAGAAGGTTTGCGTGACAGTCAGGCATTGTGGTTATGTGGGGAGATTTTTCAAATCCGTTTGTAAAGTCTTGCAAGGAGGGAAGAAATCACGGAATTTGGCATCGGCTGAGCAGCGGGTAGAGCCTTGTGTAATCTGACAAGTTGTGCAGTTCAGTCGCATGTGGGTATTTTTTTCTTTTTTTTCTGAAACCACGGACATGAAGTCAGGCATTTCACTGTGTGGGTTTACATTCTGCACCCCCACAGTCAAAGTCCTTTTGTTCACTCATCCATTGATAGAACTTGGAAATAGAGCGCCACTGTTCGTACACGCTGTACACTGGTCCCATTTCTGCTGTGATTCTATTCAAATTAGAGAATGGTTGGCGTTGGACTGGCCTGTGACAATTGAAACAGTATAATTCTCCTTTTTTTATATAGCTTGCTTGGTAACAGGATTTAAAGTGAAATAGTCAGAGATCATCCAGCCGAGACAGAGCTGTGAAATTCATCAAGATGATTTGAATCATAGAGATTATTAACCTCAGGGATATAGGGGTGGAATTGTTCTGGGAATCGTCAGCTTCCAGTGGTTTTAAGACAAATAATTGGAAAGATTTAGAGCCGTTTCGAAGCTCAAAATCTGTGGAATTGGCTGCTGCCATGTTGGTAGTCCTATCTTTTCCGTGTAAATCAGCAAAGACGTGGATCTGAGGCGTGCTGAATGACGCCTGAGAGCTCAACCAAGTCATCTGAAATGGCACCTTAAAGGGGCCAGGCTGTTAATCATGCATAACTTTAAGCTTTAATATAACTGTTTTGTACAAGGCTGTAAACATGTTTATTTCTGCTGTGAGGTTGGACATTTTAACATGGGGGCTTATGGAGACCTGTTCTGCAGCCAGCCTCAAGTGGACATTTGAGGAACTGCAGTTTTGGCTGTGAACATGAAATAATGAAAATAACACTTCTGATACTAAATCTATAAAGAACAGGTCTTTTGCCTTCCTGTAATCTTAATGTTTGGATTTATAATTCATCACCTGGTTGTTACAAGTGCATTTTGTTTGAGAATCTCTGGCAATTAGGTCTGTAGTAGTGTCAGAGCTGGAGTTGCAATAATTAGTGGGACATAAAATTAATTGGGAACTGAGGGATTAATCATTTCAGTTATTTTTTTTAAGCAAAAATGTACAAAATTGTCTGGCTGCAGCATCTCCACAGTGAGTATATGCTGGTTTTGTCCTTTGTTAACGAATATCTCTGGCTATTGGACTCTTGGTTGGACCACTGGGACACTGGACACTTCTTTCTAGACCTACGCAACACTTTGAAAGTTTAATAAGTATTAATAAGCCAAAAGAAATGAGAACATTAATAATGTGAATCTAATGATGCAAGCCTACGACTCATCCTAACTGTTTCGTTAAGGGAAGAAGGATATTTCCAGGCCATTATTATGTCACCTAACCTCGGTCTCAAAATACCCGAAATGTCAGTTCCCAAAATGTCGACACAAACAGTTTGAGTTTGAGAAGCTGAGTCAATTTAGTCGAGGCTCTGCATGAACCTGTTTGCACCTTTCACCGTTTGCTGTCACTCTGAAGGAGAGTTTGATGTGTGGTCTTGTCTGTGCTTCTCTGTGTCTCCATAAGGCCCAGGAACAGTGTGTGGTGACAGCTCGGGTGATTACCTGTCCTGTCTCATTCACTCAACCGGCCTGCAGCTTGGCCCTATCATGCATCAGAAACTGACACGCAGTGATTACGATGTCGTTAGGCCTGACTCTCTGCCGCTTCTCCACACACATTAATTTGCCCTTCCTCTGAGCACCAGAAGAAACCGGCTATCCACGCTCATTTCTGTAAACCATGAAATATGAAGCTTCTGTGATGACAAGTCTTGAGCTAATATTAAATTTCACCAGGGACTAATGTTTGGTTTTCAAAGCACTCAGTTCATCACGGATTCAGATTTCTCATTCTTTGATTCTCACAGCGTAATTCGTGGCGGTATCGCTCTCTAATAATTTGGTTTGGACGTCATGATCAATCACAGGATTTTTTTTATTAATCTTAAATAATGTAATCAATTAAAATTCCATCAAAAGTATGGTTCACCTCAGGCGAAATGTACCAAATAAAATGCTAATCTTTCCTATCCCCCCCTAATTTGTAGGTTCACCACAGCAAAGCTAGTGTTGCTTATGCAGAAGTGCCGAAAACTGCAGTTCCTCAAACGGCCACTTGAGGCTTGCTACAGAATATTTCAGTCTCCATAAGTCCCCATGTTAAAATGTCCAACTTCACAGCAGAAATAAACATGTTTACAGCCTGGTACAAAAAACAGTTTTGGTCTCTTTCAGCCCGCCTCAGGTCCGCCAATGATCCACATCTTTGCCGATTTTTAGATTAGCCAGGAAGCGGAAGATTTCTGAGATTTCTTTCAAAATACATTAAATATATTGGAAAATAGTTGCTGAAAACATGTGAAAAGACTGAATGATATATATCACTGAAATGTGAATTTGGCGGTTGAAATGGTTTTACACCAGTTTTCAGTCCAGGATTTTGTGGGCGGTCCTTAAAGGGCGGCTCGATGACACGCTGAGGCCACCCTGAACAACCCCCGCCCCCCTGCTTTGAGCTGAATGTTACTAGCACGGCATCACTCTGTAAAAAGCTAACACTGATGTTAGCAGGTATAATGTTTACCCGTCTTCAACATGATTGCATGGTAGTGGTTGCTAATTAGTATGCAGGCTAATGGGAGTGTTTTCAGGTATTCGGCAGTAAAGCTTTATTGTCTGGGAGCCATGAATGTGTCAAGTCTATGCTGAGATAGTTCTCAGGATAAATAAAAGAAAAATGCTGGTGGCACTATAGGAAAAGTATCAGCATAGCAGGACCATAAATTTAAGTAGTAGCAGTCGTTATAGTAGTTGTAAAACTAAGCTGTAACTTCGATAGATGCAGCGATGAGTAGTTTTAGGTCTCCCCATCATACTCAGTTTGGATCAGCGAGTAGATTAGAACAATTATTTAAAGGGTGTACAGGCTTATAATCAAATGTGTCACTTGCTATTTTGTCTTCGAGGTCTAATTGGATCCAGCATTGGCAGCATATTCCCGAGCACCGAGTGGTTTATGCCCAATTAATAAATGTGTGTTACTGGCTGCAGCGTGGCATTCCTCCTGCAGTTCAGTGCTAATGATTCGGAGCGCTTTAATGTCGACTGCTTTGAATGAAGCTCACTAAGCCTGGTGTCACTGTAGCCTTTAAATCACCATCAGTCTTCCTCTCTCTGTCTGTCTCTTTCCCGCCTACACACCTTTCTACCTCCAGTCCCCTCTCTCTCTCTTCCCCTCAGCGGCTCTCCATTGCCTCCCCCCCTCTCCCGTTCTTTTCATTTTCGTTTTCCATGTAGGCCCACTGTCTCTTCATTGCTGTCACAGTGTGTCAGAACAGGTGGAATCAATTACTGACCCTCGGCAGCCCGCTCCCCTACCACAACTAGCTTTTTAATTGAGGGAATTAATGAGTGATCAGCCTGTGAGATGATTTGGTGTCACGGATCTCGCTTCGGCTGTGTGCGCGGGAGGAAAAGCTGGGGGAGGGATTGTTTGACCAATCCTGCATAACTAATTCTGTCCTTCCACAGAGGCAGTTGAAGTAGTTCACATGTCCCTCCATGCCTTCGCTCCCTGCTAATCACTTCTACGGTTGAGGAAAGACACAGTGCAACGTATATTACAACACTAAATGCTGCATCACTCTTTTACTGATTAAGACCGCTTTCAGGGGGCACTGCCATACTAGGATGACTTCTGTGCGCTCAGCACTTTAACTTCCCCTCAGTGTGGCATCCGTTGGCTGTATAACATCTGCTCTGTATGTGTTTATACAATGTTTCTGAAGTGTCTCATGTGTTTCTCTCTCTCTCTCAACCCCCCACTTTTTTCTTCACAGATGGAATCTCCTGTTTCCACGCCAGCCCCTCCTCCCCTCCACCTCCTGGCCACAGTAGGCAACAGTGAGATTGCCTCGCCGTGTGAGCAGATAATGGTGCGCACACGCTCTGTGGCGGTGAACACATCCGACGTGGCGCTGGCGACCGAACCTGAGTGCTTGGGGCCCTGCGAGCCCGGTACCAGTGTCAATCTCGAAGGCATCGTGTGGCAGGAAACTGAAGACGGTAAGTGACGTGGTTTAACATGCTGTTTAATCGGGGATTCGAATCAGATCTTGTCTTGGTTCAAAACCGAATGAACCCACTGAATCGCAATATGAAACATGAAGCTAACGCTTGTTGATGGTCACTGACAGAACAAATAGAGGACTGAAAAGCGTGTGGATTGTGGAGCAACGCAGCCTTTTATTTAATAATATTATGACTTCATACAAAAATAAGACACTGTTCAAAAAAATGTGATATTTCATGGCTAAAGCTTTAATTATACACCATCTTAAAGGAATTTATACAGAATAAAGTATTTTATATTCAAGACTGTTAATTGTACAGCAAAATACTGTAATATCTAATGGCAAAAACTGCATTCATTGATTCAATTCGTCAATTATACAGCATCAATGTTTCTTTTGATGAAAAAGCTTTTATTTATACGGTGAAATATGGAATAAAATGCCAACATTAACCATAAAATCAACAGTAATAACATACTTTGACCGTAATATTAGAAAGAGTTCTGCCGTATGACTGCAGCTGCCATTTTTCAAGTGTTTTTACAGCGTATTAGAACACGTAGCTGTAAAAATGCAGATTACCTTCTTGAACCTTTTTGGTGTGCAGATATTTTGAAATAGGTCGCTAAAATGGAGGTCAGAGAGTTCCCACAATGCATTAGGTTGTTTTCCCGATCCTGAGTTTGGTGGCAGAGCGGCGCAGCGTGCAAAGAATCGCCGACTCCCCAGCGAGGAATTAATGTAAAACAACGCAGTCCTGGATTTAGGCGTGAAAGCAAATTAGCTTCAGACACATTGGATTGTTTGTTTTTGTGTGTTTTCTTTACATACTCAGCGTGGCTGCATTAATACATCAAAGAGTTATTGGTATGTCGAGGCTTTAGCAAAGCTTCTGTCGTTTAAAAAATGATCATCTTACTGTCGTTGCCATACATATTTTGCCTGCTAGAATGTAATTGGATATGCCCTGACTGCCTCAGGAGCTGGTGGTGGTGGTACTAATGTGTGCTTTAG
Organism: Nibea albiflora; assembly: GCA_014281875.1. NCBI lineage: Eukaryota > Metazoa > Chordata > Actinopteri > Sciaenidae > Nibea > Nibea albiflora. The sequence continues at coordinate 6,911,567 of CM024795.1, read as the reverse complement.
CAGCACACACGCTGCATAATATTGCCAACTAGAATAGTAGTTCTTAGGTGGCCTTGATTTGTTTTTTGCTTGGGAGTATGCAGACGGGAGATATCTGCTCTCCACAACAACATGCCTCATAACACAAAGCTTTTTTTTTTTTTTTTTTTGTGCAAGCGTGCCAGTCGGGAATAGAGCTGGCTCCTCTCCTGCGGTGCAGTCCGAGTGAAATCTTAGACTCACTCAATTTTCCTCCCTTTGATCGAAACCGCATTCAGCTTATTTAATTTTAAGATGTATCACTAGCGCTATCAGGTTCTGCTGGGTCTAGAAAAACTGCCCTCTTTTTGTGTGTGTGTGTGTGTGTGTGTGTGTCGTGCATGTGAAATAATGCAAACACCTAATCTTCAAAGCAGCTCGCGCTCAGTTGCTCTGCAGGCATGCTGAGTACAAATCGCCCACACATCCACACTGCTGCATGTTGGTTCACTTGGAGGAACCGAATCAGGAAAAAAAAGGTCCCTGCCTCATCAACATTCCCAAAGCACAGTCCTAGCTATTGAGTGGCTCCCCCACCACCAGCCACCTCTTTCTCTCTCTCCCTCCCCCTTTTTTTGATTTTTGCTCCAGCCCTGGGCTGTGTCTGATTCACCCCTGTTCTCCTCTCTATTGCAACTCTTTTCTGTCACCAAGCATCCAGCCAGCCACCCCTTGACTCTGTTTCCAAGCAAACTGGGGGAGAGTGAGTGCAAGGCAGGGGGTTGGGGTCGGGCGGATAGAGGGGATGGGGGTAGACAAGGCTACTTCTGTTAGTGACACAAACATGGCTCAGTGCCAACACCAGTACTATGTTTGTGCTCCCTCATTCTCTGCCTCCCACAGAGTGATTGACCCTCCCCCCCTCCGCCTTACCCCCTTCCCTTCCCTCGTCCAAGTCTGTCCTTTGCCTGCACTCACTCTCTCAGAGCTGCTATTTTGGCTGAAAAGGTGGTGGTTTGGCCCGATGGGGCTGTGTTTTCTTCTGATTCTCTCTCTATCTGGCGCAGCGGGGAAGGGGACTGGTGGGAGCTTTTTAGTGAATTTAAAAGTGGTGTGATGGAGAGAGGAAAGAAGCCACTTTGCAGGTGTAGCACACAGGTTGTTATCGCCATCAGAGCTGCGAGGCCAGTAGGGTTTCCAGAAACTAGCACATTTCAGCCTCTTTGAAGCCTGTTTCTTATCTCGGACAAAACCTCTATCGGGGTGGAAAATCAAGTGGTAGCGGTGGAAGAGATATCTTTGATAACTGCACCTAAGAAGTGGCCCTCAGTTGTCTTAACACCGCCGTATCAGCTGTGGTGGTGTGTAGTAGTATATCCTTACCAGATGTCAGTTTTAGCTGTCATAAAGATTGAACTATCTAAGTAACCATTTCTCAATAGCCTCCATTGTATTACACTTTACACACTACATTAAACAACACAGAGATGTGTATTCCTGCTACATCATTTTAATGGTACGAGCTCCTAACAACCCACTGGCTAGTTTTAAAATGAAAGAGACCCAGATGCTGCTTGCTTCAAACTGCACTGCCATTCTGCTGTTTTTTCCCTGAGAGACCTATGAAAGCATTCTCTCATTGTGGGGCAACTGAGCAAATGGGAACCAAATGAGGAAATCAAGCAAATCCAGGCAGAGTACCAGGGAAGAGTAACAAACAAGAGGCCCCAAAGACATAGCAGAGGCATCCTGATTAGCAGTGAAGTTGAGCAGCCCCCCCCCCCCGCTCCCCTCTACACTTCTCTGCATGACAAGTCTCATACAGAGCTGTTTAGGCATGCACTGTGTGTGTGCGCGCGTTTCATTTAGCATGCCAACCAACAGCTGCTTCATCACCTCCGCCTTTCGGCCTTGTGGGAGTAAATGAACAACAGGCTCTCAGTAATTGTCTGCGCCTCACCCGACTCACCGAGTGCCAGAGAAAGAAACAGATGAGGGAGGGAGGTCGAGCGACACCTAACAAAATGCGATCACAGAAAAGCTACACCTTTGGTTAGAGCTGACAAGAATCTTGTCTGATGAGGCCGAATAAATTTTTCAGCCCGTGTAATTTGAGCACAGATGGAGGAGCCCGTTAAGCCAAATCTGGATAGCGGCAGGCTGGATGTATAGCTGAGTAGACAAAACAACCCATAAAACTGAATCAACAGCACATTTCAACGCATTTTATCCAGTGTAGGTTAAAAACTGGATAAAATGGAGTGAGGGGAAAGCCAGTTTGTGTCATTCAGTCTGGGGGCGAGTGAAGCAGAGACAGGAGGAAAGAGGAGGTGGATGGGGAGGGGGCAGAGCGGTGGTATTTTAAGGCCCCGGCACTGACACAAATCCCCTCAGCACAGACGAGGCAGTGGCAGCTCCCAGGGTCGTGTCGGCAGAGCGATGGGCCAACCCCTCCCAGGCTTAGCATGCTGATACCTCCAAATGTCATCTCTAAAATGCTGGAGAAGTTTATTGCTCTTGAAACACAGCCCAGAACGCCTTGGCTCCTTGCTCCGGGGTAGAGGGAACACAGAGGGGGGCCCCTTTGGCCAAACACTGCAGCTCCATGCCAGTATGCACCACCACCACCTCCACCTCCACCCTCCCAGCCCCCTCTCTCTCACACATCGACCCTCCAGTACACAGCAGGCTATTCCCAAAGCAGGTCCCACAGCTTCCTAAGCTCCCTAATAGATAAATAATACAGGCTGTTTGTGATAAAATGTTTGTCTCATGGATTATTTATGCAACACGCATTACATCAGTGTAGCATTGGCCGTAGCGCTGGAGTTAAAAGCTGTTTGGCATCTGAATAGAAGAGAGGTCAGTGTATAACGGATATTCCTGTATAAACATTTGAGAGATGTCTCTTTCTCTTTCTTATTTCTTACTTCTCCAGCCCTGTCAGTGAATTGAAAAGAGGAATATTGTATGAAAGGAGCACTCGGGTTCTGTAGCTCACTTGCCAGCTATGCTTCCTTACTCTTTTGAAGACCACCTGTCAGTGGCCTCATTGAAATGTGTTTTTTTTTTTTTTTTTACAAAGGCGAGCAGTGGCTGCTCTCTGTGAACTCGCTATAGAAACTGTCCTTGAAATAAGAGTGAGCATTCTCGGGAGGCCTGTAGCATTCTGCCAGGCCAATGAGCAAGAAGAAGACGGAGTGAGAAATCAATCATGAAAGACCAACTTCTGCTAACGGTAGAGGACGCATTGCAAAGAAAGAAAGAACAAAAGTTCTTCTTTCTATAGCCTTAACTCTGCAGAGCTTCACTCGCCAATTCCTTTTAGACATGTTTACTTTCCACCCTACCAAGCCAAGCTTTACCCTCATCACTGTTCACCATGCAAGAGTGGAAGTCACCAATTTCCAGGCGGGAGGCGGGGTGAACCCGAACACTCCCATGTAAAGAATTCACAAACATGTGGTTGAAATACGACTCTGCAAGGAAGAATTAAGATAGAGATGACTCGCCATTCTTTGAGGTCTTGTTAGTCACAAATTTAGTCCCCGGGTGGTGCTACCAAAATGGCGCCTGAGCGAACACAAATCTCTCTTAAGAGAAACTTTGTTCCTATTCACGTTAGCCAACAACGGTGCGTTTTTTTTTCAAGCACTTAAATGGTCTTGAAACGTAAATCGTATGCCTGGAGGAATTGTAGGCTTAGACAGTGGTTGTCATAAGATATCATGTTTGCTATATACACGTCAGCGAGAGCTTGAGTAATGCGCCTTTGGCAGACCTGTCTCTTAATCTCACACCATCTCCTCTAAGGAAAAATACCAGGTTTTGTTTTAACAGGGAGATTGTCAAGTTCACCCAGACGATGTTTAAGGAAACAGCTCCTCGCCTCACTACAAATTATTTACAGTAATAAATGCATTTAAAGTTGGTAGAGATGTCAAATATTTCTTTTTTTTGGCTGTTACATTTGTTCCACTGTTCTACTCCTGCTGCAGGAGTAAACATGCACTGATTCTTTATTTATTTTGGTGGAGGGAGAAACTGCTGCATGCGGCTGATAATGCTGCGACGATGTGGAAGGCATACTAATGCTCCCTTCCTTTTGCCTCTCAGTGGTATGAGAGAATTGACCTTCTCACAGGCTGTTATTCTTGTCAGCGAGAGTGACTTTGCACTTTTACCTCTTATGAACCGGAATGCAGCCTGAACTTTTCAGATACGGCTCACTTGGATGCTTTAAAATTCAAAATAAAATCATAAACCTTACCCTTGTATCATCTGCTTGTCATTGGTGGAACTACTTTATTCAGTGTGCAATGTGTTACGGCGCATTTGTCAGTGTTAGGGCTGTGCTATACAGTGCAGTGGAGCTGAAACTAACAAAATGTTTTTATTGCTCAATAATCTGCCAGATATTTTGTAGATTGATTAATCGTTTGTCAGAAAACAGTGGAAAAACAAATTTTCCACTGCCTTCACTGTGTGTTTAGGTGCAAAGCTATGCAGCAAACTAGACGCACGTCCAAAGCTGAAGACAAGGAGTTGGCCTTTTGCAGTCTTTACTGGAAGCAATTATGAAACTGTGAAAACAACAATTTGATGATGGGGATTACGAACCAGAAAAATATGATACCGTAAACACAACAGACCAGAAATATGATAAAAAAAATAATAATTAGAGCAGCAAAGAAACTAAGATTTGCACCAGTATCGACCAACTATCATATGAGTTCCTTCACGCCAAGAACAAACAAGGTGTCACCACTAAAGATGAACCTTTAAAGCACCAGTGTTTGGGATTTGGTGGCATTCAGCGGTGTACTTTCTAGGTGAGATGGAGAAACGTGTCCTATTCATAGTGTTTAGTTTGTCCATTCTGGGCTACTGTAGAAACTCCAAACGACTCCAAACGACAACAACAAAAATACAACGATTCTTATTTACTGGTCATTTGACTCCAATGAAATCATGTTCTGTAAAAAGAATTGCACCATCCTAAGATCTCAGCCCCAATAACATGGAGCTAGTCAACGTAGCTAACCAAGCTACAGAGGGAGTATCGAGAGTGTAGCATCGCAGAGACTTGGCTGAATGAACTCACTTCAACAGCTAACAGGAAACTGTTTTTTATAGATTATATAATATTATATATACCTTGTATATAGTAAGCAAGTAAATTTCCCCGGTGTGGGATCAACGAAGTTCATCTGATATTATCATTTCTTATTTTATTAAAGCTAAAATGAGTAAAATGTTGAATTTGCAACGTATAAGGCTCAGCTGCTGTCACAAAAAGGCTGAACCAGCAGAGACACAGCAGCTATAATAGCCATAAACTACAAACAATTCTAATGATAATACTACTAGAGCGTTTGTGGAGTGGATCAAGGTGTTCCTGTTGAAAGGTGCTTGATTTGCTCAGAGGCGTGACAAAATGGCGGCCGTTAACAGACGTCAGTTAAACTACTTTGGAAACGTGTCAGCCGCTCGGCGGTTGCTACGGCAACTGGAAACTTGAACTGCTGGTGGCAAAATACCCGAAACTTGACTTCAAAATGTTTGTCTTATCCAACTAACTGTCACAAAAACTAAAAAAGTTTTTTAAAAAAAGATGTTGTGAATGAGTTTATTCAGTCATATGAGACAAAATCACAAATATTTTTACTTAAAATTACTCAGTTAATTAAGATTCTGTCGATAAGCTGATCAGAGTTTATTCACAGTTTACAGATTCAGAGTTTACAGTAGGTCACAGTACACAAGGCGGACTAGAAAAATCTAAGATATACTTGAAATAGAAAAAGTAAAAATAAAATGGCACATCAAATAAATACGTCTTTCAAGTACACAGATATCCATGTTGGATCATTTCATTAAAATAATTGTGCTGTACACACACACGGTGTGCAGCATTACACTAAGATGCACACATATCAGTAAATATAATTAACACAGGAATAAACTAATTGCATGGTGGAGTAATCAACCGATCATTTCATCTTAATGTACTCTTACTTCCAAATTAACTACAAGTATATAACCAGCACCTCCACTGCCGCCAGTGACTCATACAATTTGTCCTAAATTCCTGTCTGCATAGGATTTAAGGAAAGCTCAGTCTCAGGACTTTTGTATTCTGACACTGACATAACCGGACAAGCTCGGCTTCATTTTATGCACCACGAGCGCAGAAACGCTCTTAAAATGGACTGTTGGAAACATGCTCAGACACTTGAATGCTCAAACGCTTCATTTATCAATGTTACAGTTATTGCTCACGGCAGCACCCGGCTATCTTTTATCTCCTCCGCGTAATGAATACTGACACTATTTTTCTCATTGTTCTCACTTTCTTGTCTACATGCAACCTCGATGAGCCGTTCTTTTTTTCTTCGTCTTCTTTTTAGTGCAGAGAAAATCGAGATGAGAAAAGCTTGTTTTCTAGCAGGAGCACAAAGAGAGCTGTAAAAATCTGTCAATAATTACTTTAGTATCTGACTGTGTACAAAAGGTTGTAATTGCAAGGGCTGGTAATTGTTCTCACAAGTATTATTATTATTTAATCAAGACTTATTTTAATCAGAAAGCTCTCAAACACATTTTAAAGACAAATACGGGAAGCTGTAATTTGATATTTGCGAGTATTATGTCACGCCTAATCATCACGCAGATGTGATCCGCCGCATTCAGAGATAACAAAGCCATTTTGACAAGGTCACTCAGTGAAAATGCTATTAACCCCACTGAATTCCTGTTGAGTTGAAGCAGAGCAGAGGTCAGCCAGTGAACCCACGCTCCTCACCAGCGGCAGCAGCAGAGGGCCTGATATTCTGGCCGCGCTGCAACCTAATGAAATGTGTTAAGGACGGAGGGGGGATGGGAGTTTTAGGGGGCTGAATGGGGCAGTCACCCATGCAGCAGACAACCTACTCCTGACTTAATTTGTCCCCTTACATTACCCTCTTGTTCAAGTAATCCCATACAAGTACGTGGAGGAGTTTGGTGCACGATGAGGAGGGCTGCCATTTGTTGTTCGACGGCATTGAAAGGAAATGAGTGGTAAAATTGCGGGGCAATTCCTCTCAGTAATGCGGGCTTCACTCAGCTGTCACGAGTGACCCTAATAAGGCTGACAGAAGAGGGGAGGGTGGGAACTGGGTTTGCTCCAAATCATTCTGTTTTCTTCCCTGGAAACACAAATCCAAGTCAGTAAAGACGGAGATCATGGCTCATGCAAACACTGATATGTAAACAAATAATCGTGAATTGAAAGTCGCCTGCCACGGGGAAATTTGTTTGGGTTGTTTTGTCAAGGCCTCTCCGTGTTTAGACAGACTTGGCATTGACATCTTTGTCCCGACAGCTTGAAAATCATTCCTGGGATGAAAGCGAACAGTTCAAACGCCTTTCAGCTCTCAGCATTGAAACTCAATCTTAATCTTTTTGCCTACCCTTGAGCATATTTTTATGATATTGCCAACAAATCCTATGAATTCATCTCCCACAGTCTCTGTCAGGAGACTCTATTAAGTAGTCCAGTCAAAACAACATGTTGTAGATTCTGTATAAATATTAAAAAAAGATTTCCCTGGATCCTTCACTGAAAACATCCCATTATTGCAGCCCAGTGGATGTGCAGTCAAGATATCAACTCATTGTTTAATTAGTCGGTATCAACACAATAATCATTAATAAGTTGCTTAATGAAGGGAAACGGTTTCAAACAATTTTAATAAAATTAAAAAAAATCCTTTGGAATGAGGTAGAAGTGATTGTTATACTTCACTTCACTCAAAGATTTGGATCTCCATAAAATAATCAGTACCATTTCCAGGGAAGGGAAAATATGTGTCATTATTTCTACTAGTTTAGAGTAATCCAGACTGCATTTAGCTCAGACCTTTCAGAGTTAAACTATGTGGCTTGGAAATTGAATATCAAAGCTCTGATGCAACTTCTTAGGTGTCAGCAATGAAAACCCTTTTCACTTTCACTGAGATGAGGAATATGATACGATGCTCGCTCTGTCATTTTCAGTTTCTGTTCAGCACACACACACACACTGAAAACCTTCAACTGCATAAATTTTGCTTGGCTTTTTAAAACAAATAAATTAAACATGAAGTGCTGCAACATTTTCAGTTAGTAACCATGTCTCACTTTTTTTTTAACACCATTCCCAAATGAGTTAAGATGCATCCAGGTTTCTTTGAATGTCCTTGAGATGTCCCACATACTGTTCAGGGAACTACTTTATTAGCATTCACAGAAAGTATTGCAGACACAGGGAGATCTGAGGCGACCCAGAAGCCAAGGACCACACTGACAGGATTAGAGTTCCTTGGATTCAACATGGGACGGTGGCCAGAAGGACACCACCCTTAGGAATAAACACAAAACAGCTAGCATAGAGGTCTGTTGAGCTTGAAGCAAAGAAATGAATGTGGCAAAAATGAAGCTATCAACCTAAAATGTTTGTTAGTGTTGGTGTCTTTCCATCCCAATCCATGTGTTAGTATATTTCCAGTGTTTATATGCTGTTTACTCCCCTCCTGCCTCTGATTTCACATTAAGTATTTCTGGCCAGTCAACCAGTGGTGTATTTAGAGTGTAAAAGCTCAACAGGATTGATTCATCACCTGTCGTCCATTTTAACATTTGCGAAGCAATCCTACGCCGGTAGCGCTGTTTTGTTGGGGGGGTTTTTTTTCGACTGGCAGACACTCGAGAGTTGCATTTGAATGAAATGCAAGGGAAATTCAGATTGTGGCAAAGATTTATGTTCTAACAGGACAACGATCTTTATCGCTGAGCTAAAATACACCGTGGAATTTCTCCAAAACAAGATTGGGAGTCCTTGATAACCGAGCCACAGACCTCAGTCATGTTTAAAGAAAACCTTTCAAAGGAGCTTTGAAGGTGTTTTTTTTAAAGATAGTCCTCATTCAGCCTGTCTGAGCTTGTGTAAATCTGTTGTGGGAAGAATTACAGGGAACCCAGAAATCTTGATTAAGGTAGCGGCTATATATTAAAGCTGTGTACGTTTCGACTGGGGTTGAAATACCGATTTAGATGTCTGCATTTGCAGTATGTTTTAAAAATGACTGTGGCTGTTGTATTACATATACAAATACTTTATTTTTTCAATGTACTAATCGCTATAAAACATGGGATCTTTTAACGGAATTGTTGCACATTTTGGACAATATATTAATCACTTTTTTCCCCCCAAGAGTATTTTACCAAGCGTGTTTTCCAAAATGTTGATTAGTACTGGCAACAGTAACACTAAAACTCCTTCCATTGTCGCAGCTACTTAAGTATGGAGACAGTCCAACATAGAGACCGAATGCTAATTTAAAATGATTAAAGACCTCTTACAACTCGTGGTATAATTTCTAAACCCCTCGCTGGAGAAAGCAGAGGAAGACTATATCCTGCACATCATGAAAGGCTACTCATTCATTTGCCCTGCCTTGATTTACATCCTGCCACAACCAGCTGCCAGAGCCATTTTGTGTTGGAGTGTTTGGAGAGCTTAGGGGGCGGGCTGTTGAAGGCGTTTTATAAAAGGTCTGTGTTCTTTTAATGTGACAGAAATCTGAACTCTAGAACCTCTCCACTACCCCTGCAACATACACACACACACACACACACACACACACGCATAAACGACATTTGCAGTTGGATCTAGCCTTGACCAAGCACTTATGTTTTCAGGCCATAAGGGTGAAGGAAGAGACTTGTGGCCAAGTGTCAGCAGGTTCCTGTAAACATATATAAATTCCTTATACACTCACTGCTTTATGCCAGAGGCAGCAGGAGAAAAATGAGGTCCGAACTGTGACTTGTGTGTGGGAGGGGAAAAAGATTGTAAGCCGGGGATGGTTATACCATTGAAAAGAGGAAATGAGGGTGAGGGTGAAGGAGAGAGGGAAAATGGGGTGAGCAAGAGAGGTTTCCTAAGCTAATAAAATGCTCGGAGGGACGGAAGCTGCCAGCCAGCATTCCTGTGCCATTAGATAAGTTAGCTCACTGCAGCCTCCAGTTTCTCTGCAGTGCTGAAGTGGCAAGCTGAGGTCACCGCCGGGGAGCGAGGGGGGATGGTGGGGGCAATAAATCCAGAATGTTTTTGTGCACAGTGGTTGCTCCTAATCCTCTGAAGCCGTTTGGTTGATGATTTACTTTTTTAAATTTACGGGCAAAAGCGGCAAATTATCATTAATCTGCCTCTACCGTGGTGTCCATTTAAAATAGCCTTCAACAGCATGTTTTTTGCATTAGCATGAATTATATTTACTGCAGTTAAACGACCAAAGTGCAGGGTTTTAGTTTAGTCATTTTGTACAAATGCGCATGCTTGGTTGTGACATTTGCTGTTGCCAGATGAAGAGTATTTGGTTTCTGAAGGAGCGACGTACATCTCGGAGAGTTGTGCCATCGTCTGGAACTAATTTTAGATTTTAAATGCGAGGTCAGGTATCGCACTCAGCACAGGTCAGATTGTGTAGCTCACACCACGCCACCAAATTCACACTAGCCAAATGGTAACATAGAAGCTTCTAAGTGTGACAGATTGCAGCAATACCAGTGAAGTCAAGGAGCTTCTCTTGCACATTGGGTTACAGTCTGAACAACTGAACCGTTCACGTTGAATTGGTTCAATCTAAGGTCTCGCTGCTTGTTTTTAAGAAACTGTAGTAGTAAATCCATATTCTCCCCAAAGGTTGTACGTTTCTGGGCTGCAAAGTGAGATGGAGAACTGCGAAAAAATATATTTGGCTCCTTTGGGGAAATCGTCTTTACTGTGAGATGGCTTATTTAAATGGAAAGGGTGTTGAGCGAGTATTCCCCAGTAACCTCGGTGTGATCATTCTTAGTGAGACCCTCGGTCAGTATCCTCTGTCTTCAGTGTTCTACAGTACTGACTGCAAGTTGAGTCTGCTCCAGGTCATTTAGAATATATCAGTCAGTCTTGGCCTTAAAGCTTTGCTGTGTGTAGGAAGATTAAAAAAAGAAAGGCTTTGACTTAAATAACTGCATTGCGTGTGATACCCTCCAGCAAAGATCAACGCATTGATGTAGCAACCACAGTGGAGTTATGTATGAATCTCACTGTAGAACATTATCTGTTGTGTTTGTTTTCATTTGTGCATTTGTCATACTTAACACACAATGAACGACCTCTGTGATTGTCTTGTCTTACAGGCATGCTGGTGGTCAATGTTACCTGGAGGAACAAGACATATGTGGGCACCCTGTTGGACTGTACACGGCATGACTGGGCTCCCCCCAGGTAAGGACCCATGCCCTATTTTTTTTTTAATTTAAACTGGAGAAAGCAAAGGGGGGGATGGGTACTGATATTTAATTATGCATCATCTGAGCTGCGCTTGTTCTATTAATAGTATGTCTCTTGTTTGTTGTCGTGTAAACGAAGGTTACATGCGCTGATTTTGCATGTTATCTTCACTTTACTGTCACACAACGGTGGGTGTAAATGTCAAGGTAGCAAAGAATTTGTGACTGCCATGAATCATTGATGCATTCCCTCCTATCCAAGCTGCACTTGGTCTCTTAACCTTTTCATATTCTGTGTGATATGAATCTGCTGTAGTAACATCAGCTCAAGGATATATGGCCCAAATACACCAACGCGCCTGTGCGTGCAGCTGGACCTTCCAAATTCATGTTAGTCTTTATCTCTAGTCTGGGGAAACAGGAATCCTTGGCAAACGGCTGATGTCCCAGGAGGTAGTTGTAGAAATAGAAAGCTATTCTAACAAGCCAGATTGCAGAATCCAATTATTGGACTAATAGCTTTTCCTCAACACTGTATAACATTCTCTATCACAAAGACTGCAGTTTCTTAGATCAGTGCTATGTGGGAGGTAGCTTAAGGTGTTTGTAATTTCTGGGTATTCGCCTTTTGTTATGCAAAACTGCACAGGTTGTTTAAAATACATCTACAAGCACCCACTTTGATTTAAAACACCTGCATTGTATCTAAATGTAAATATAAATCTATATTTGAAAGTGCAACAGAAACAAAAATCCAGATTAAAGCAGTGCTAATGGAAAACAAGGAGATGCTGTATCGCACTAATGTATCACTGTATATCACAATAATGTAGTAAGTGAGGTTTGCACTGTAAGTGAGGTTTGCTGGGCTGTATTTGCACGAAGATAGTCTTACAGTTTGCAGCACGACCACATTAGGGACACACCATGAATAATTCAGAAAGCTTTCAACGGACTGAATATAAACTTGGGCTTGTAATGAGTCTAAATTCCTCTACCACTGTCAGACTACGGATGTATTCACATCCCCTGCTGGGGCTGAAATTGTTTGGAGAGACTTGTAGAGGAAGCTGTGAGTCATACCAGCCCGGTGTCTCTCTTTGTCACAGATTGCTAACCTTCACTGCTGTGCAGAAAGATAATTACATTACTGTTATGGAGAGATAAGGCCAAACTGCTATTTTAAGTATTGGAATGACTGTATGTTTTGATTACAAGGAAGCCAAAATATTCCCCGATGTCGCTTTCAAATCATGTATACGTGTCTTTACTTCATGCGGAATGTCATGTAGCTTTGTTTAAAGAGCCTACTCACTTATAGTACATAAAATATCAGATTGACATGTTATGAGAGGGCAGGGACAGTACAATAGACTACATATTTTGATATCACTGCCACTGTTTACTCTGGGTATGGGACTCAAACAGACATAAACCCCTTAATATTGTCAACATTGCGATTACTGGTATGCTTTATTTGTTCTCTGAATTTCCTTTGAGGCAGTATGTAATTGTGGCATGTTATTAGGTGTGCCATTACAGTGAATAACAGTGTATGAGATTCATGCTGAAAATGGAAACAAAATACTTTAGCACAGAAGTAAAATCATCCTCTTGTAAATCCATTTACCTTAGTAGTAGTTAGTGTCATTTTTCATGTGAGTGTTGCTCATTGTCTAAAAAAGCATCCTCATTAATTCTTTTTGATTTTTGCCACTACTGCAGGTTTTGTGAATCCCCTACTAGTGATCTGGAGATGAGGAATGGCCGCGGTCGAGGTAAGCGAATGAGACCGAACAGCAACACCCCTATCAACGAGAACAGCAACTCATCAGACAACAAGGGCACCACCAACAACAAGACACGTGCCGCGTCTAACAGCAAGGGCCGGCGGGGCAGCCAGACGCCGTCAGAGCGCCGCACCCCACCTAACAGCAACACAGAGGACATCAAGGCCAGTCCTTCCTCAGCTGGAAAACGCAAGACCAAACCAGCCTCAGACATGGAACCCAATTCCAGCTCAGAGGACACCAAAGGCAACAAACGTATGAGGACAAACTCCAACAGTGGCGGGGCGGGACCAACAGGTCTCCTTATCCCTTCAATTAAGACTGAGCCACTTCCACCTCCCCTCGATCGTAGCTGCCCCTCTCCGGTTCTTATTGACTGCCCACACCCTAACTGCAACAAGAAGTACAAGCACATCAACGGTCTCAAGTACCACCAAGCCCGTGCCCACAATGATGATGACATAAAGTTGGATTTAGATGGAGACAGTGAATATGGAGAGGACTCAACTCTCCACCCTGAACCAGGGAACTGTAATGGAGCCTCTATCTCTCAGAAAGGATGCTTGTCTCCAGCACGTTCAGTTACTCCAAAAGGCAGGAACTTTGATGCTCAAAGTCCTTCCCCATCTCCTGGCAAGTTTGGTTCAAAGCAGAGCAAAAAGAAAATTGCTGAGACAGATCCGGAAATGGGAGGTACGCCAACGGACGGGTGTGAGGATGGGCTTTGCCTCACTGATGAGGCCAGTAACGATGGTTTAGATGATAAGAGAGGATCAGACAAATCCAAAAAGGGTAGCACTGGCTCAAAGGCAGATAAATTGGCCCAGAAAAACATGAAGTCACCAAGGCCTATGGGCCCTGGCTCTACAGCTTCCCAGCAGATGTACTCTTTTCCTCCTGGAAACCCAAATTCTTCCCCGGGACTTACCCCAATGATACAAGGTATCCCCAAGAGTCCCCAAATGAAAGGCACACAGCCTAAACCGCCTGCCATTGGAGATCCTGCCTCAGGTAGCTCCAAGGACAAGAAGAAGAAAGACAAGAAGAAAAAAGATGGCGGGAAGGAGGCTGACAGCCCCAAGCCTCCGGGAAAAGGGGGTAAACTGGAAGAAGGGAAGCTTCCATACGCTGAACCTCCTGATCAAGGAAATAAAGGGGAAGGACTCCTAAATGGTTCCTCAGATCCTCATCAGAGTCGCTTGGCCAGTATCAAGGCTGAGGCTGATAAGATTTACAGCTTTTCTGACAATGCCCCTAGCCCATCGATTGGTGTAGCCAGTCGAATAGATGGCACAGGAATGCCACAGCCTCTCACGCCACTTCATGCGGTGAACCAGAATGGTGCTGACAACTCTTCGGTCAAAACCAATAGCCCAGCATATTCAGACATTTCAGATGCTGGTGAGGATGGTGAAGGGAAACTAGAAGGCGTAAAAGTCAGGACAGAGGACCAAGCCATCAGGGAGAGTGTCAAGAAAGCACTCTTTCCAAACCAGACACCCAGCAAAGATTCCCCGTACTATCCCGGATATGAGGCATATTACTCACCAAATTATGTCAACCCCAGTCCTGGCGGGCCCAATCCAGGCACGCCAGTGGCTGAAGGTCAAGTTAAGATCAAAAAGGATGACGATCAGGACCAAGGTGAGGAAAAAATCAAGGTTGAAGTTCATGAAGACCGCAAACCTGACATTAGTGCTCCAGGCCAGCAACAACAACAGCAGCAGCAACAACAACAGCAACAACAGCAGCAACCCTCAGTCATTCAACAGCGCTCCAACATGTACATGCAACCTCTTTACTACAACCAGTATGCTTATGTTCCCCCATATGCATACCATCACGATCAAGCATACCATAACCACTTGATGAACACCAACCCAGGCTACCGGCAACAGTACGAAGAGCGGCAGCGACAGATGGCTGAACAGCATCGTGCTGCTGAGAAGAAGTCAGATGTAGCCATAAAAGAGCGAGAGGCCTCCATGAAGGAGGAGTGGAAACAAAAGAGCCCGATGCCACCGAGCCTCTCCAAAGCTCCAAGTCAGTCAGATCTTGGAAAGACGCCGCAGCCTCCAAGCAAATCCAGGGACTCGCCCTCTGAGCCCTCCTCTAAATCCTTGGGAAGCATAAAGGGGGAGGACTCAAAGTCCCAGCAAGCTGAGGGGCTGAAGATGAAGCTGACTGAAGGGGGCCATCATGGGAAGGAAGACTCCAAGCAAGCACTGGAGTCTAGAGGTCAGGCAGGGATGGAGCAGGCCATGTGGTACAGACAGGTAAATACCAGATAACAAATTTAGAGTATATGCTTTAGAGTCTGCTTTTAATATTTAGATGCTGGTTTGTGCTGACTTTGACCTTCTTTCTTGCCTTCAGCAGTACCCTGAGAGCCAGAAGCCCCAAGCGGAAGATGAACACCAGCAACAACAACCTCGATGGAAAGATGAAAGGGACAGAGAACGGGAACGAGATCGTAAATTAAAGGAAGACAGGCCCAGGCCCAAGGACAGTCAAAGTGGGCCCAAGGAGGACAGCAAAGAGGGTGGTGACCCCAGAATCACTTCTGAGGACCACCGGGCCATGAGCAAAGACTCTCGTTCTAATCCCCACATGCAGTTCTCATCACCACTAGCACAGCACCAAGGCTACATGCCCTATATGCATGGTTACCCCTATGGACAAGGCTATGACCCCAACCACCCTGGATACAGGGGCATGCCTACAGTCATGATGCAGAATTACCCAGGTAAGCATGCGTGGCCTTTTGAGAACAGTTCCAAGGATTCGTTAGTGCTGCTTTATATTTAAAACCATGCATACACAAGTTTCAGCAGGAAGTGTTTTAGTGATCATTTCACTCAGAACCGACTGAATTTCCTACATTTTTCTGTATCAAGAGAAATTGCAGTGGTGTTTTGAAAATTGAAAAGCAGCGTGAAGTGATGATTTGTTGGAGCTTTATTGGGGGCAAAACACAGCATGGGAGCAATCTGCGAGTTAGATAGGCCAAGTCAATCAAGTATTGATTCTGCTTGGCCTCTGTTCCTAACAGTGGTTCTGAATAGGATGATTATATGTCCGAAAATGGGCGTTTTGCTTGTCAACATTGAGTTCAGTTGGCAAAATTGCGAGCTCTACTGCTGAGAGTGTTTTTTTGTGTTTGAATACTGACACATGTAGGCAAGAAAAATCTAGTATACATGTATGTAAATGGGCCAACATGGCTAATGAATCCCCACCAGACAGGAAGTGTACTATTGATAGCTTATATACAACATCTACATGGCAACAGTAGAGAAATAAGCTGATCTTAAGCAACTTTCCTTTGTAAATTTAATGAATGAATCTGCTGGCACTAGACTCGTATCTGCATATAGGTGTGACATTATGTCAAGATGGGCTGGTTGGTGATCAAAAATCAATAGTTTTGACTATTAATCTTGATTGATGCGAGCATTAATGAGAACAATCAATCACCAGTTGTCACATTTGTATTCCCCATTAACCTAAATTTGAATTTTCTCCTTCACTTTTAGGTTCCTACCTATCTGGAGGCTATCCGTTTTCTCCGTACGGCAGTAAAATAGCCGGAGGTGAGGAAGGCGGCGACAAATCCCGCGCTAGCCCCACTGTCACCAAAACGGCAACGGACTCCAAAGCCTTGGATATCCTGCATCAGCACGCCAGCCAGTACAAGAGCAAATCCCCCACAGTAGCTGACAAGCCACCCCACGACCGGGAGCGGGAGCAGGACAGAGGAGCAGGTGGAGACAGAGATCGGGAAAGGGAGCGCGAGAGGGAAAGAGAAAGAGACGTGGACCGACCACGATCTTCACCCTCCCAGCGCATCATGCCCTCTCACCACCACCTGAGTTACCCCCTGCTCTCAGGGCAATATGACCTGTCCTACGCCACAGGTCAGTCAATCCTCAGCCGTCCCATCTCTGCTGGATTCACTGCACTAAATGTGATACTGTTCTTACATACTTAATAGGGTACTTTTCATGCAAAGTAGCCAGTTACTTAAATTTAAAAATAAAAGGCCCACAGCTCAGGATGCTTACTGTAAGTAGATGCAGACTGTTTAAATTATGGCAGATCAGCAATCTAAGTTCAGAACCTAAATAGGAAATATCACTGATAGCCGTACATTTTCCAACTCGCCATAGGTCTCTCCTCATCAGCTATTGTTGCCAGCCAACAAGCAGCAACCCCCTCCCTCTACCCACCACCACGGAGGTGAGAACGGTAAGACCCCCCCTTAGTTGGAGAGACAAAACACAAGATGATGAGACACACAGATAACCTGCAGGTGACAGACAAAAACAATCCACATAACTCCAGTGAAAAACAAAATATTAAGGTTATTAGTACTGGCACAGGCGTCCTGTAAAAACAAAACCAAATGTTTCTTTGTCTCCTCCTGATTTGATTTGAAGTGTAAAAGAACGCCGCGCTCTTCTTTCCTTACAACATTTATGTTGCAGACTCATTGGCAGCAACCTGTAAAGAAATCCTGGCCAAACAAAGCCGTTACTACTCTACTGCAATCTAGTACAATATGCAGTGCAGCATTTAGCCCCTGAGCTCATCCATCCTAAGTAGGTCCTCTGAGGACAAGTGGATCACAGTGTTGATAATAGAGATGTGGAATGAGTCCGCCAAGACGCTGAGCCACAGCAGCGTGCACTGACATCTAGTGGAAGCCCTTTTAAATTACAGCTGTGCTAGGTAAACACACACTCAGCTGACTGAGGCAGTCTAAACATTAGCTAGGTGTGTCTGATAAACTGACAACTGAGTGTGAGCTGCAGGTCCAACACACTACAATTAATAACATACCTCCAATGGCGGAAACAATATTTACTTGAATGTACATGTGAGTGGAGGACTTCTACTTGTAATGCAGTATATGTACACTACAATACTACTATTTTAGTAGAATGTACTTCAAAAATAAAAGTACCTCTTATGCAGAACAGCCAACATAGAGCTACAGTCTTACTATAATGTATGCATTAACACTAGAGACTTAAATCACAACTTAACATTCAGTTTATGGGGTTTTATTCATTTTATAGAACATCAACATGAATTCTGGTAAATAATGTTTAATGTAATAATAAAGTTTTTAGTTATGGTACTGGAAATAAATAACTGGAGCTCTCTCTGTAAGCCTAATATCTATCAAATATGTCTATATCATGTCCATTACTAGGCAACTAGGCGTGCTGCGATTGGTGGTTCTAGTGTTAACGTGTAACTTTAAAGCAGCAGTTGAGCAAAGTGGAAAATTTCATTCAGATGTGTGTTTTAAAAAGAAATCAAGTTTTAAGCCGGTCGTTTAGATTCTGTATGTAACATCTTAATCTTAAAGTAACTTAAAATAAATTTCCAAAAGTAGAAGTATTCTCTCGGAAATCTAGTATTACATAGCCTAAAATGGAGTACAAATACCTCAAAAGTACACAGCCAGTTGAGTATAAGTTCTTACATTTCACCAGAGAAGAGTCACAGAAACGTGTAAAGCATTCTTCAAATGGCGTTTTTCTCATGATCTGATCATAATCGAGTCTTTCCTTTTCTGTCTCTCGCAGGGAAACCTGACCGTCACACCTCAACCCTGCAAAGATTCATGTGACTGGCTCACATGAGAAGAAAATCTCCCGGGTGTTACCTTTTAGACATCAGTTGAATGGTGTTTCTATCTATATTTTTAGTTGTTTTTTTTCTGCCCAAAGGCGAGGCAGATTGTTGATGTTTTTTTGTTTGTTTTTTTTCCCTCCCCTCGTAAATGACCCCAGGATTTTTCCAGACCTTGGACTGTAACAGGACTGATAATAACCCAGGTTCAAAGCCATCACTCTGCCTCATCACGCAGAGGAAACACCAACCCGCTGATCATCTAGTCTTTGCACTGTCAACAAATACAATGCAAAAACAGACTATTGGACTGCCAGAACAGCTTTTTTCTTGTTGTTTTTTCTTTTTCTTTTTCTTTGACTGCATTGTTTTTTTGTCACATGCAGAAAGAAATTGGCAGGGGATGTTTGGGTGGCTGATGGGAAAAGGGGAGTCAAACTAAATTAAAGACTGAAAAAAAAAAAGTGAATCATACTGAAATGATTTCAACTCTATGTCTTTGGCTTATTGTATGCCGTGAAACAACAGTATATCCTTAACTTGACAAATGTTTGGCTATATTTCGAGGGAAGAGGGAATATGGCAACAGCTGCTTTCTTCAGAGACTTAAAGAGCCTGAGACTGAAGTTTTTTGTTTTTTTCTTCATTTTCCATCGTCATTGTTGATTCCCATCCTCTTCGAACCCTCAGTTCTTGTTTCAGGGATGATGTCGTCATGTTTCTCTTTTTTTTTTTTTTTTGCGAAGGGACCGCACACACCTCAATGGAGAATAAACACTATTCATGTTTTTCTTTTCTTTTTTCTCAGTAATACTCCATATCATTGTGTCCATCCTTGAATGTGTCTGACGCTGGTATTAGTCCTGTTTTTTTTCCTCAAAGGGTCTGTCTTTAACACTCACACTCAAAAAAAAGGGTGAAGCCACATGAGCAAGCGACGAATTCACTCACCGGGCATTTTTATTCATCGCCACGTTGGGCCGCTGCATTTCTGGTTGGGTTTTTTGGTGTTTTACTGTAAGACTGTGCTTCGTTTCAGCTCAAGGTTGATTGTTTTCTGTAAACAATGTGAAATCTCACTCAGCTCATGTACGTTTCTGCTGTAATATAGACTTTTAGCCTACTTCTATGTGCATAAATGTTTATATTTATCCCAGCACGCAACTGTTAAATAGCTTTCAGCCCTCATAGCGTTTTAAACATTACGTGCGCAGATCATTGATGCTACCGAAACGTCTCGCTGTGCGTCTTCTTTGGCCCGGCTTTGGTTGTCTTGCTTTTGTTTGTAGTATATTGACTTAACACATCACAAGCTTGACTTATCCCAACATGCAGTGCACAGTTAGCCTGGCATCAGACCTCTGAATCGCTGCCCGCATCTCGGATCTCTTTCAGCAATTCAGTGAGATTAAAACAAAACGTCTGATCTTATTTTTTAGGCTCTTGTGCACAGTCAAAAGTTGATCTATCAGTGCTTCAGCTTGCTTGTGTGGTTTCACCCTAACACACACTCACCTCGCACAGTGGTTAGCATGTTGTTGGTTTTTTTTTCTTCTAACCAGTGGCTAAAGCTTCGGATCAAACTGGGCCGACGAGTCGTCGATGCGTCCGGACGCCGGTTTGCTTTGCTCAGTCGCTGCCTGTGCTCTATAAGCTCAACTACTGGCACATTCAAACATGAGTGCATGCAACGACGCAAAACATCTTTCAGCTGTTACGATTACAGAGCAAACATGAACCAATCAGATGCAGACGATGAGCCTGAATGAGGGGGGGGGGGCAAAAAACTGAAATGAAAGGTGAGCCAGTGAGGACCGTGGAGCAAAATGAATGGAATGGGGCCCTTGATCACACACACACACACACACACACACACACACACCTGAATGAAATAATGAAGTTGGCCAGTCAGCTTGAAAAGAGGCTTTTTTTTTCTTTCTTTTTTTTTACTCTTTGGATCTCAAACTGGTGGTGCCACTCAAAAAAGCAACCGTCAACATGGCCTGTTGTATCAGAGGGGGGCCCTCTTTGGCTTTAAATTACACTTCTCTCATACCTCAGGGGGTGTGAGTGAAATCTATCCATGTGCTGTTTGCATCGATTTCAGAGGGCTTCTGTTTATGGATGTGAAGGAGGAGTGCTGCATTCAGAAATGACAAATTGGGCTCCGGATAGGGAATTATTAAAGGTTTTAACGCCACGCCGCGCTGTTGTCGGGTTGCTGAACACTCTTTACGTTCTTCTAAAGCATTATAATGAACAGAATATTGACCATGTTGTCATTAAATTTGATTGATTTTGGTTTTACAGTCACTTTTAATGTTCCCATTGTTGTAGTTATTTCTCATTTAATAATATGTTCAAGTCCGTAAACCAGGTGGTCTCACCTCTAACACCCTCTGACGTTGGATGTTCGCTTCTTTGTTGACTTACGATCATGAAACTGCAGCTCGGTTCTTTTTTTTTTTTTTTTTAAAGGTTCTTGGACATTCCCAGTAAATAAGTTGCCAGTTTCTTGTCCCATGGAAAAAGTTTGCAGGATGGTCTATCTTCTTTTTTTTTTTTTTTTTTTGGACCTTTTGAGCATTTTAAAGAAGAATGGCTGACTGCGAATAAGCTGAATGTGGTGGTGTTTGACTTGTACTTAATCTGTAAGGGTAATCTAGGCAGCTGTGACGTTGTCATTAAAAAGTCCGTGGGTTTTAGTACCAGCAGACTGCATACAGTACATATAGTTTTATCAGACAATGGTTGTGACAAGTGCATTTGTTCTCTCTCTGAGAGTAGTAATGTTATCTCAGTAGTAAGCAAAGCCCAGTGAAAATCATATATACTAAAGTGTATGAAAAGCCAGAAAAGTAATGTTTGCTATCAACATATTGGAAAGTGCTTGGCTCTTGTATGTTGCAGGACTGTATTTGTTTCATGGTGAAGAGTATATTTATTGGCCAGCAGTTGTCTCAATTGGTGCCTAGTTGAACATTCTTCTGTGAAAACGCAGAGACACTTGCTCGTTTGTCTTTTCTTGACCCACCTACTGTCACGCGACCCCACCCACCCGCCCGCCCGCCCGCCCCTCTGGAAACCCCCGTACCCAAACCCAACCCAACCACCCCCCCCCCCAAAAAAAGTACCAGTTCTGGTGCTTGCAAGGATGTTTACAATGTCTTCATTTTCTTTCTGTGTGAGAAAATTCAGATCTCTTCGCCCTCTCCTTTCTCCCGCCCTTCAGGAGTTTGTGTAAAGTGTACATTACCATGGTTCTTTTTTATACAATACTCTGTAACTTGCCTTTGTAAATTTGGGCTGGAAAAAAATAAATCTTTTTATGAGACAATCTGTACTGGGAACTGCTTAATGCCTTCTGCTGTGTCGATGGAGTTAACGTATCGTCATTAAAGGGGTAGTTCAGGTATTTTAAAGTGAGGTGCGTACAGGAGTAAAGTTTGTGCATGGCACAGTGGGAATACAGAAGTTCTCACGCCGACTTAAAGCAATGAAAATATTAATATAACATACACTTAAAAGGATATTGATCCTTCTGAGCTAGAATTAAGTTTTTCTGCACAGGATCCCGTTCTGCTGCTCCAAACAAACCTCCCTGTGGTAGTATTTGGAGAAATCTCTGCAATAAAAACATATTATACCATCAAAATACTACAATGTTTGAATGGAAATAAACTATGAGATTGCATTGATGTCATTAAAATATGCATTTCTCACAAGTCAACGATAAATCTTCATTGTTATTAGCAGTGAACTGTCGTATACGTAGTTGTATTTGGACAGCCGAATATTTTCTGAGGTGGTAAACGATGTAAAAAGTTTGAGACGCTGCTGTAGCTAATGCACTGACTCAACTGCACTTCTAACTACACAAACTAACCCTTTAACGTGTTGTCTGTCTGTGCAGGTGTTCGTCAAACCTTTAAAGTCATCGTGGAGCAATGATTTCACCGTACAGAAAACTTTACTTTAAATTGTAACAGACAGATTCATCTCTGAGTTTAGCAGGTTGATCTCTTGAGTGTGTCAAGGACATTAAACTTATAGTTTTTACTGTAAAGTCACATTTCAGGCATTAAGTTGCCAACATTGCTTTATAATTATTCCCTTTATGAAAATGATGATGCTTGAAATACATATTAGAAAATGAAAACTGCACTGTGACATTCGGCCACAGGAGAGCAGTGTCTCTAAAGGGGCCGCAGTTAATATCAGCTGGATCAAATGTCAGAGTTTTGCCTGTTGTAGGAAGTTTTACTGCTGACGAACAAACTGTACCTGAGAAAATTCAGTTTAACGCAGCAGAAATGACATTTAACAGTTGTTGAGGGAAGGTATCTGTCAAACTGTAAGACGCTTTGAAGGTTTCAGTTTGAGGACGTATGCGCTCTTTAAATAATAAGTTAAATAATAAGTCAATTACTCCATTCCCCCGTCCTCGCATAAATGTTCTGCTTATTGATACGTCACTGTGCAGAACGACGTTTGTGCAGCGTCTGCTGAAGGAGGAAAGTGTCTGTGTACACTAATCTTTAAAGTTAGGACAGGTGATTTACTTGAAAGCTTTTCTGGTGATGTGTTGAAGTTCTTGTGGCAGTTACAGGTCTTGTAATGAGCTCTTCCAACATTTCATTGGACAGATAAAATGACTGGCTGCATGCTCTCTTCGCTACTTTCTCCAGTGTTAACTACCCTAACTTTACAGAGGTTGTATTTGGTTTATCTTTGAGGTCTGACAAACGTCTCAAGAGGATTTCCCTCCTCATAAAACATTTGTAATTTTAGTATTTTAAATTTGGCATTGTTTACATCCCTGTTTACCTGCTTTTCTTCTTCTTCACTTTGACTTTGCTGCTGCATTTCAGCATATTTGGTGTGTTAACCACCATCACTGTAACACCATTGTCATAGACAAAAAGCTCTATAGCACTATAGAGGTAAAAAGGCCCATTCAGGGCTTCAGAGAACCATTAAATCTGAGTTTATTCGCATCCATTTAAGTGTTGCAGAGATGTAACTGCTATGAAACAATCAGAAAACCTCAGAATCACCAGCTTTTCGTGACCATTGCTCCCTTTCCCCCCACTTCACTCTCTAGCTCACTTAACCACGACGGTGTGACACCAGGCTCTCCAGAAGTTTCCCCCTGGCCTAAATGGAAACACCTCCACTCTTATGAGTGACTGATTTGGTGTGAAAACACACTAACACATACCAGCATGTTTCTGAGTCATCATGAATCGACTGTGGGTTTTAACTCGGGGAGAAGGAAGAGTAGATGTAATTTTAGGAGTTTATTATTCAAAGCGGTGTGTTTTTAGTCTTCAAACGTGTCATAATGACTCAATAATCATGCAAAAATACAGGATTTTTGCGAGTGATGCAACATTTGCTGGCACAAGCACAAACTTGAGGCTCTGCTGTGCGTGTGTATAAATTAAATCTGAGTAGCTCTGAGTTTTGAACTGTTGATCAGACAAATAGGCTCACTAAAACAAAATGCGACCCTTGCAGCCTGCCCGACCTCCTGTGAGCTGTTCGCTCTCAGTACATCACTTAACATGCACACTCTTAAAACTTTATCTGCGCCTGCTGTGCCACTCACTCCTATCAGTCAGTTAGGGTATTTTTAACTGCCCTTAATGCTCCTGAACTGAGAGTCCGCTCTGTGCATTAGCATAATGCAACATCAGTGACAGCGAGTGATTACGCCGGGGATGATTTTGTTGAGTGTAAATGTGAAATCTGATTATCCTCTATGGTCTGAGCTCGGCAGAGGGAGGAGGAGGGCAGGAGAGAGGGAGGAAGGGAGGGAGGAAGAGAGAGAGGAGGGAGGGAGAGAGAGAGAGGGAGAACGAGGTTGGCTGGAGGAGAGATTCAGATGGGAAGGAGGGGTTAAGATAGCAATGTGCTGAGCCAATGGCTTTTCCACAGAGCAGCTGGCTGGCATCAGGACAGGACAGGCCGCTCTGAGGAAGGATACCTTGAGGACGGCTCTTCTCCGCTCGCTGTAGGACACTGAGGGTGACTTCCAGGAGGTGTTCATGGGATGCACTATCTACGCAGCCAGCCCTAAGGCCCTGCCCGCCGACGAGGCCCCAGGCCAGGACAGATACTACCAGCTCCCCCACTACCGCCACCCTCATGGTAACTGCAGTCAGAGGATAGCAGCCAGCAGAGCCAGGTCAGTCAACGCCACGCAGGAAGTGCACTGAATACTTGTCATGAGTTGAGGCTGACAAGGTGACTCCAGGCTCAATTAATGGCACTGATTGCATCTGAGCCAATCGCAGAGGAGGAGATGTAGAGAGCGAGAGAGGGGTGTTGGAACTGGGACAGATGGGAAAAGTAACTTAAAATATTTAAATATACAAACATACAAAGATCTTTAGTCAGCAGTAAGTAGACATCTTCTCTACACCTGCAGCTCGGGCACAGGTTCATGATTAAGATGTTGCTTGCCGCTGTTGTAAACCAGATATACTCCACCTCTGTAGCAGCGTTTGGACTGTGATTAAGGCACACGAGCACCGTGCACATACTGAATCTCATCCCGAGTGTAACAGCCTCCTTGAAAAAGTGCTTCTGTCTCCTCAGCTGAGAGCCCGAACTCTCTTTAACATGACAGACGAGTGATGCTGGAGGATTTGCTGAATGTTGTGAATAGCTCTGTACACCGAGACAGGAGGGACTCTTAGTACTGGTACTGCAGAGAGGACTGCAGCTTTATACATTATTGTTTGTTCAGTCTACAGTGACAACATTTGGTTACACACACAACACACCCAGTGATGCAGTGTAGCAAAGTTATGCTTTGTTACACTTCTGCTCCACTAGGAAAACTCTGTACTCTGCAGCTGTAGTTACATCTCAGATCAAGATTTTACATGTAAAACATGTGATAAGACCCAAATATATGATGCATTATAAATTAAACTATATAACAGTATATTAATTAGTAAAAATTAGCTCGACCTGACCGCATAAATGCATCAATAACAACATTTTAACCAATATAAAAAGAGAATTTGCAGAATATATGGAGATATTTGGGGTTTAAGGTTACTTACATTATTATTATTAGGAATCTGCAAAGTAACTAGTATCAGCAAAATGTAGTGCAGTAGCATAAAATGGAAATGCTCAAGTA
Source organism: Nibea albiflora (assembly GCA_014281875.1). Taxonomy (NCBI): domain Eukaryota; kingdom Metazoa; phylum Chordata; class Actinopteri; family Sciaenidae; genus Nibea; species Nibea albiflora. The sequence continues at coordinate 6,885,716 of CM024795.1, read as the reverse complement.
GCACAAGTTTACTCAAGAAATGTACTGTACTAGAGTTGCAGTATTTTCATTTAATTCTACTTCACTCCACATCAGAAGGGAAACATTTATTTGGCAACATTAAAATAAAGTATGACGTATTATTATGAATTAAGATACATAAATAGTATGGTTTTATAGTCTTATAGTTGAAATTAGCCTTTGCCACCTACAACATTAAAGTGATATTAATGCATCAATAATTATAATCAAATAATGTAATAAATAGTAATAAATCTTACACAGGGCATTCTGTACTATCAGTACTTTTACATTTTCTACTTTAAAGCCACACTGTGTAACATTTCTACATAAAACAGTTTGTGCACCAGGTACGACTGTAACTTTGTCACCTGCACACCATTTCACTGATTTCGGTGAAACTGGGTCCTGTTTTATGATCCGCATCAACTCCCTGTGATTTACAGAGTTTCCTGAAGGACAGCGAAGTAAACTGCTGGGAACTGTAGCTGCTGTTAGCTAATGACAGATCAGTTCGTAAGCCAGGCTATAAACGCAGAGCACCGGGGGGAGAAAGTTTTCAGGCCCGGGGGCAGACAAATGCTGACGAGGAGTGGAGACGTGGAGTGTTATGCCAGAACAGGAGCTGGGCGAGCGAGCAATGTAACTTGGCTCAGCAGAAGTCTATGGACATGATGGACCAAGGAGAAAAGAGTGAAGAGGACGTTAATGGAGGAACATAAGAAGAGAAATGGCCGAGCCGGAAGCCTTTGAACGAGAGTAAACGTGACTGACTTTTAGTCGCTGGGGAGAACTTCGTGAAATAATAATAAAAAAAAATAATAATATATTTTTTTAATTTTTAAAATGTATTTATTTTGAATACTTTACTAATACTACAGTATAATATTGCTACTTTTAAGTACTTCAGATTTGTACTTGAGTACTTGCACATGTAAATAAGGGGCAGTCGTTAAATTATTCTGGGCCTCTGTGGGAAGAAAATAGCCGCCGTGTAATCCCCTGGCTGTGTGTGTGTGTACACACAGGCCCACACTGGGCTATAGGTAAGCTCAACCCACCTCACACACACACACACACACACACTCAGGACACACACTTGTGAGGCGGCTACAGCTCCGTCAACTCGACCCTTAGCACGACTTTAATGATCCGTGCTAAGTTTATTTATTTTTCGGGTGGGGGCAGTTTAATTTTTTCGTCGATAAAGAAATGAAAATGATTTAACCGCGACATGCAGAGCAGAGCTGAGGAGTTTACCGGAGCTACGAGGCGACAACACGGCGGAAAAAGTCGCGGCTGCCCGTGAAGCTACAGGTAGGAGCCGTTAACCGTTAAGACACCCGGAGGAACCGTTGGGCTTCCGCTAAGACTTTCAAAATAAAAGCACCGATGACGATATCAGGGTGTTACCGGGCAAAAATAGCAGGATATGTTTTAAAAAATATATTGAATTATCAGTGAGACAGTGAGGTTTAGTAATATACTAACATGAAATATTAGTATTATGAAGATTCATGCTGAAATCATGAACGCAGAGGGTGGTGTAGGATATTTGCCAGTGATGACTTTTTCAATCAAAATCAAAATAGAAGTAATTAATTGTGTCATATGTGAAATTCAACATCCTGATGCCCCTTTGCACTAATCTAGACTGTATTTGTTCTAGATGTGCATTCATCTCCGCTTTTATTTTGGGAAAAATGCTTCATTTCCGGGCTTCTTTGGACAAGCTTGACGCCTTTTCTCACAGTAAAAACTGGCAACGTTTATTCAAAAAGACAAGTGTTACAGATACACATACATCTCAGGAATAAAATGTACATGTAGGCATGTTTAAAGTTATACTTTAAAGTTGAAAATATGAGTAAAGTGTGATGACCTGAAGCCATGTATTGCTTTTTGTCAGTAAGGCACTCTTATACCTTGCACAAGTCTGTAACGTAGACCTGCTATTTCCCAACAGAAGGTATATGCATAAATGATTTACACTCTATGAAGCTATGTATTTTCCTTGTTCTGTAACTCTGTGAAATCCCCTCTGGATTTCACACTAAATTATTCTATTATTATTCATTATTCTGCTCCAAATAGTCTCTTCGGTGAGAGGAACATTTGGAGCCTTGTGCCACACTTGTGTCATCAAAGGCTGTTTTGAGGTGCTTGCACAATGGGGAGGTTATTTCAGAAAGTCTCAAGCAGTGCAGAGTGCAGAGTCCAAAGGCTGTGCTTCTGTTGCGGCTTCACAGACCGTCTGTGTCTGTGAAAGACCAAATAAAGATAATACACAGCAACAGCAACAAGGGCAGTGGTGTAACGGTCCCTGGAGAAGCGCGCATAGGCCCCAGTTTTGAGGATAAACAACCTTTGTGATGTGTAAGGCTATTCTTGCGAGTTCAGCTCACTCTGTAGCATTTGCACATTGTCACTTAACTTCTGCTATTTCACTTCGGGGAGTAAAGATCGTTTTGAAATCAACACGAGCCACGGAAGAGGTGCAGATTTTGCAATGAACGCTGGCCCTTGTGAGACAATTATATGATTATGCATAATTACACATATAATTTCACCATCCTAGAAAAATGAAATCAGCTTGCAGAGCACTGCTGAACGATGTTGGATTTAGAAGGTGGGTATACTCAGTGCATACTGGTAAATAAGCAGGTATACTCTGTGTATCCTGCATCACGCCGCTGAGTTAAGATGCACAAAACTCTAAAATGATGTCTAGTGTAGGTGTAAAATGTCTACGGCACTTATTTTGGATTTCTTCTTAATGTTCTCATGTTTATCTTTCTCATAGACGAACCCACCTTCAGCTTTTCAGGTAAATTAAAGCTCTACCTCTACAAACTCACCGTAAACAAAGCGGTCTGTCTGCCAAGACAGTCCTGTACAAAAAGAGTCCTACATTCATGTTTCTTTTAGCTCATTTTGGCAAAGTCATTGGCTGGTTACACTCTCTAGCTTGTACTTTATGCGTACAGGATGTGGTATAATACTTGTAACAGATATAGAAGTGCTGATCCTCAGAAACAGGCTTAAGACTGTGAAAGTGAAAATGATCAAACAACAACAACTAAATGGCACAGGGCTACAGGGAGATGAGTAACTGGAGGCGGAGAGAGTGCAGGTGACTCCTCAACAATCCCAGTGGATAAACCTTAACAAGATTACAGTTTATTGGATTGGAGGATGTCTTGTGACAGCACACAAAGTGTTTGTCTCCTGAGACGAAGAAGAAAAAGGACACGCAGGAGGAGGAGGAGGAGGAGGAGGAGGAGAAGGAGAGGCATGTGAAATGTTAAAAAAAAAACAAGTTTGACCAGAGCAGGACAGATCCAGCAGAAGAGCACAGGGAAGGTTGGAAGGAGCATCAAGGAAGTTCATTTTGTAGTTTACTATTTACTGACCCGGGTCGTACATGTGGGTAGTGTTGCTATAAGGCCAAACTTGTGTCTGCCGTGTGTTTGGACAGGTTGATCATCATTTCTGGTTGCAGAAATAGAAAAAGCTTTGACCATCAGACCACTGCAGCTACCCACCCCTAAGTGTTTACACTTCTCTGCAGCTCGCATCCAGTTCAAGACTCTGGTTTTAGTTTGTAGTGTATAAAGGGAACTGCTCCTGGCTTTCAGACGATCCAGAACACAGCACCGTGCCTGATCAGTCAACCCAAAGGGGCACGTTACCTCACTGCTCATCGAGCTGCACTGGCTACCTGTAGCAGCCCACATTAAATTCAAACCACTAATGATTGCCTAGAAAGAAGTGACTTAAACTGGCTCTGCCACCCGTACGCTCAGGACAGTCCAAACCTTCCTGTTGTTCCCCGTTTGTTGAACGTCCTACCAGCTCCTATCAGAAAGTCTACCTTCAAAAACCTCCTGAAGACCTCCAGCTCGTCAGATAGTACCTCCTCTCTGAGCTCTACACACAACTGAGCATGCTAAATTATCCCCTTCTACCTGTGAGTTTAAAGAAAATAAGACTGAACAGGATGTAAAAACAAAGGCCCCGAATGTAATCCAGGGTTTTGCAGAATGATCCAGTACTTGTCCTTGTTTGGCAAAAACAAGAGTTACATTTGCCTAGTCAGGACTGGTGTTTTCTGAACAGTTTCTAGCTGAATACAAATAGGACCAACCTGTAAAAAGCAGTAGTTTCTTCAGTAATACAGTGAGGGGGCTCATCAGGCTGCTTCCTGAATGTATTTTAAGCAACTCACTGCTTATTTACCTTAGACGCTTGTCAGTCTGGTATGCTCTGTTTCTGAACAGCAGGAAGACTAAAATTTAAATGACGTACGTTTCAAGATCAAACAATACAGAGGTTGTGTTAATATTTATTCTTTATTTTTGAGCATTTGTTTAATTTAGCTTCCTGCAAACCTGGAAAACTAAACATCTTCATGGCAAAACAGAGAATGTTTGTGTCACTGACTGGGACACCAGGGCCGGTGTGTGTTTCATAAAGTTTTTAGCAAAGCCTGTGAGCCGTCCAAAGTCTGTTCCCTGAGCCGTCAGACCTGAGCACAGTGTGGTGTCAAAGAATTCACAGCTGTCAAGGTCAAAGGGTATAAAGAGTGTTTTGTTTTTCAGTACCTGGACTAAAAATAATGTCTCATAGTAGTAGTCTCATAAACTTTTTACATCTATGTAAACTAGATTTCATATGAAAGTGAACCAGTAGCTGTCTGGAAGGCAGGAAATGAACCTCAGAAGTCATAGCATGCTTTTAAAAAACGGCCAGCAGTTATGTAAATATCTGTACATGACTTGCAGCTATTGTAATTTGCATAACCTACAGTGCTACTGATATGGTCCTCGAAAGCTTCCCACATGCAAGAAGTTTGCATCAAACACTTCAGATGTCATTCAGAAATATGCTTTATCCAAATTTATTGACTTATCACCACTGTGTGACGTCACCCAAATGTCCAAAATCCTTGGCTCTTGGATCTGTAACGGCACCCACCTGTCAATTAAAGTGTCCACAGCATTAGTACAGTTGACATGAACAAGGAAATTAGCTACAGAGAACAAAGCTGTTTTTTGTACCAGGCTGTAAACATGTTTATTTCTGCCCTGAAGTTGGACATTTTAACATGGCGGCTTATGGAGATGGCACATTCTGTAGCCAGCCTCAAGTGGACGTTTGAGGAAATGCGGTTTTTGGCACTTTTGCATTGGCTTCACTTCACAGCCATCAAGGTTGCCGCTTGCAAAAAGAAAAATGCTTTACAAATGAAATCCAGCCCAATATTTTATGTAAGGATGTCGTTATTTGCCACAGTTGACCAATTTTAGAGAAGTCTTTAAGTAACAATTTATTTTAATGATTTTGTTTTTATTAAAATACTCCGATCAAACCATTTCCTTTCAAAGAATAGCAGAGCACGACTACGAGCACCCCTGCTGAACATTGTTTGAAGTGAACTGCAACAGCACCACAAGGCTCCATTGTGCCCTTAGGCCCACATCTGGGATCAGATACCCCACTGAATCCTTTAACCTCAGGCTTTAGGTGAAAAGACCACACAAACCCTTTATTTATCTCTTACAATAGGCTCTTCACCTCCTATTCAACCCCCCCTGTGATCACAGATAACCAGTCAGATGTAAAACCTCAAGGACCAGGAAGCCCCTGTTGTTTGAACAGGTCAGCGGCTGACATGAAGCTTCTGGCCAATTAGAGATAATACAGTGGAAACTGCATGCGGGAGCCTCTTTCCATCAGCACCTGTAATTATATCAGGGCAGGTGGTAACGACTTCCCCTCTCCCAGAGGAAAATATGGCACAGGGCAGGTGGGTGTTTGTGTTTGTGTATGTGAGAAAGAAAGGGAGAGACTTAGAGAGGGCGAAACACAACAGATTGTTGAAAGCCTTCCTGTAGCCAGTGCTGTTTAATGACAACACTGCAGGGCATTTATAGGATAACAGCAGCTTTATTCTTCTTAGTTATTTAGATCCTAAACTAAAGAGGGTTTTTTTTGCTGTTGCCGGGATGGTGAGCATACCCGGAAGATTGTGTGAAAAGGATATTAGCAGTTTATATATGTGTTTATTTTGTGGTTTATTGCGTTGGTGACACTGTTTTTGTCACTTTTATAGCTTTTTGTTGCTTATTGTATAATTTAAGATTTGGTTGTATTGCAGTTCCTCGTCTTTATTCACACTGTGAGACTTTAAACTGTTGTTGTTGTTTTTGTGTGGACCTCAGGAACACTAGCAGCCACTTTTTTGGAAGCTAATGGGGATCCGAATAAAGAATAAATGCATATACCAACATAGTGAAGAAAACAGAAAATAGGATTAGAAATTGAAGGTGTGTTTACAGGTAAGCTACCAGCTATGATACAGCTAGGCTGGCTGCACTGGTACATGCACTGACCTGACACAGCTTTTACACGTGAACGTCATTGGTGGCAATTAAGAGTGTGTGGAAAATAGCTATCAGGGGAGCAGAGAAGGTGAGACAGTTAACTCAGAGAGTGAGTTACTGAAGTTGTAAGTGTAGTGACTGAACTCCAAACTCAGTAGATGATGCAGTTTTCTTGGCACTTTTTCCATTAAAACAAGAATAACACTTTCAAGTAAGAATAGAATGTTCCCCGACTAACAATGCACGATCTACCTAAAACACCTGGTGCCCATCAGTAATAAGCACAACGCAAAAAAACAAAACTAAAACCAAAATGTACACACGTGTGGCTGCCACAGTTAGCTGAAATGATAGTAATAGTAGTAAATAAATAGTTTGTTCAGGCAGAATCCGTCACTCATTCATTTGAGTGTGTTTTGTGCTGAAACGTCTCTGAAACTGAGACTATCCAGGTGGATTCATGGACTAAACTCTCGATGTGTTCTGGCTTTGTTTATTTCATGTACCCAGAGTCTGACGCAAAATTTATGCTGCAAAATAGAGACACGAAGAACTTAAATTTGGTTTGTGAGAGGGTGAGCCCTGGTCGAGAGTGAGTGAGCACCAGCTTCAAAAAAGCCAGTTAATCAGCGAAATAAAAAGTTATTTTCCGATTGTTTCACAGCCGTTACGTTCAACCCAAATGGATAAATAACACTCCCAGCCACACGCCTTCAGTTAGCCGTACAGTAATTCACCACAGCGCCCTCCTATTTGCCCTTCCAAGCATGCAGGAGTAACTATATTAAAGAAATAGTCCCTTTCTAGAGCCAGCGTGTGGTTTGCACTCTCAGGACTACGGTAGAAACATGGTGGACTTCGTGGGAGAGGACCTTCAGCGTCTGTAGATATAAAAGGCTCCTATATTTTCTTTACGCTGGCTTCCCATCAAGTTTAGGATTCGTATTATAGTACTTGTTGGCATGGTCAAGCAAGTAAGTCACTTAGATCTTCTGACCATGACTGAGAACTAAAGGTGATCGTGTCTTTGGCTCTTCCTCCTCGTCTATTTATTTATTCTATTTATTCAAACAGGCCTTTATCTCGCCTGCTGTATAATGTCTTCATGTTGTGTTATTGTTCTGTTGTATCAGTAGTCATGTTAAATAAACTGTTGACATAGTTAGCTAATGGCTAAAGGCATAAAGGATAGGAATAATGTAACAGCGGCTTAAACCTTGACAATTCAATTGTATAAAAAAAGCATTGTAACAGTATCCTTTACTTTTATATAACAGTGTTTGAACATCCAGTTCAATGGAGCACATTTGAAACATGACCGGCAGTCCTTTGCGAAGGGTTGTGCAGTCTAGTCAAGTGATCAAGATCGCTCATCTGGTTTTCCGTTGCTTTTGAGGTCTCGCTGTCGATGAGGCTTGTTTTTTTCCCCTCCAACAGGAAACCATTTACTGCCATCCATTTCAAACTGTACTCAAAACAACTTCAGTAAGCCCTTAAAACGACCTGAGCCACATAATCCAGCACGGCAAACAGTGCAAAGCTGTGATTCAGAGTGTTTTTATACAACCGTGTTGCTCTACTTTTTGTCAGTCACCACCCACGGGAAGTAAACATCCCCTCGTCTTGCAGGTTTTATCCTCATACCCTCGGTTTCTTCATCTTTTCATATCTGTAATCTCAAGATACGTTTGGTGCTGAAAAGTTTCAGAGTGTATTTTAAAATATGTTTGAGTCAGCTCACAGCGGCACATCAGGTCAGCCATCTGCGCAACCGCCGAGGTGCTCCATTTCTTTGTAGACATCTGGGTGCGAGCAGACACTGACCTCATTTACACAAGCACAGGAACGCGGCTTCATATTGCTGAGTGCAGCTTTTTAATGTAGCGTAAACCAGCAGAATCAGACTTTAAACGTTGCATCACCCCGCCGTGTTGATTTTTTGAAGACAGAGTCCACTTGTTTGCCCCATAAACTTTTTGAGAAGACCTCTCTCTCTCTCTCTCTCTCTCTCTCTCTCTCTCTCTCCTCTCTCTCGCTCTCTCTCTCTCTCTCTTTGAAGCTAAAAACAAACATTACATGAACGTCCAGCGGAGCGATGCCTGCTGCTAACGTAGAGCTGTGTGTTTGTGTGTTTTAGGGCCAGGAGCATGACTGAGCAGCAGGAGCAGAGCGAAGAAACAGGCCTGCTCTCCACACAGGACCTGGACCCCTCCAAGCACGACGACGACACACACGGCCACTTCAGGCAAATCTCACACACACACACACACACACACACTCTTCTGCAACACTTGTTGTCTTTCTGTGCTCTTTCCCCCCTCCACCTAACACACCATCTGTATCCTGTGCATGGTCATGGGTTGCAGCCCTAGGAGATTTATTTTCACAGTACTTATTTTGTGCTTTTATTTCAGCTGTATTTGATGTCAAACAATGGTCAGACACACGCACGCACGGACACAAAGAGACCACAAACAGAGATTCACAAAGGACGTTTTTGCTGTCTGATTTGAATTTTTTAACAGTGTCTTTTCATCAATTTCAACTTATTTTCCTGTGCCGGTTTTGATCGTGGGTGTGTCTGCAGACAGAATGTGCGGTGTGTTTGAGTGTTATATAAGGAGGATTCGAGGCAGGAGCAGCAGTGTAATCCTGGAGAATCTGTTCTGGGATGGGATTTAGCACTGAAGCGTGATGTGTGTTAGTTCACTCAGTGAATGGGAGGGACTTAAAACGCTTCATGCACATGTCAGTCTTGAACTTGCAGCACCCAGTAGGCGGTGCGCGCATCTTTTATCCTCTCCCGGCGCCAAACTCACCTCAGCGGTCCTCCTGTTGCTGCGTGCGATAGTTCACGTTGTTTACACGAGTATTGAGCGAGCTGCTTTAATTAATTTATGGCCACGGCAGAGCCGGAACATCAAACCAAGCCGACAAATATACATTCACCAAGTTATTATGGCTGATTAGTTGGCTGTTGACTGTTTACACAGCCAAGACACAAAGTTACATTAACATTTTGAATTATATCTGCAATCCTCACAAGGGCTGGACATTCAGATATTTATTCATATATGGGAAGGTATTCGGTTTTCAAGTTTTCCAGGGTTTCGATATTCGTTTTTATTTATACATAATATTTACAGGTGTGACAGATTTAGGGTCTATTTCCTGAATATGTCATATGTGGAATATAATATACATAACTATGGACACGAAATCTGTGTTGGCTCAAGGTTTCTGCTGCAAAATAGAAGACACAAAGAAGTTTGTGTCCGGTGGTTTGAAAGAGAGAGAGAGAGAGCACTGGTTGAGAGACACAGACAGTGAATGAGAGTGCAGGAGCGCCCGGCCTCGATGAAGCCGGTTAATCAAGTTATTTCCTGATTGTTTCTGAGTGGTTACAGCGCAAACAGACACAGCCCCAGCAGCCTCCAAACAAACCTGTAGTGATCTGAATGAAGCCTTGACCTCTGCAGTTAGTGTGTTGATTGGCTGAACGTGGAGGTGATCAAAGAATTAAAGTCTAAATTCGATACTTTAAACTCGAGAAACAGTTTGAAAGTTCCTCTACTTTCTCTCGTCATTCCTGCCTTTTTTTCTGTGGATGCTTTGTCTCACTGCGACTCTATCCACCTCTGTCGGCACTCTCAGTCCCAATTTCTTCTCCTCTCTCTAAATTATTGACTGGGAGTCCACTTCTACACTGGCCACCGATGGGAGGTGTTCGCTTTCTAATTTAGGATTCAATTTAGGATTCTTTGAGCTTGTAATTAGTTTCACTATTCAGCCTCACAGCCAAGGGCACAGAGATACTCTGACAAAGGCACATGCGCATACATACATATAACCACACACACACACAGTCGCAGCAGGCAACATTTTTCTTCACTCACGGAGGTATAAGCTAAAACCCGGGGTTGGTTTGATTTCCAAACCACAGTTGTTGCTGCTTTGTGGGGATTTTTGGGTTATTACACCTTGTTATACTACACATGCACGTTGTGATCCACCTGGAAAACCAACTTATTTTTGCTGCTGTCAAGCTGCTTTAGTGATTTTTATGTTTTTACTTCACCTGGTGGTTCCTCCAGAGCCTGTGAATTCATTCCCAAACCCTGTGAGTAATATCCAAGATAAACCTCGAGTGATGTTTTATTGAAGCTTCGCCAGCTGTCCATCATTTCCTCGTGTCATCCCAGCACGACCTTGTGTACACCCTTTACCTTGACACACCGCATTCACGGGATTTGCCTGTAGCTGTTTTTTCTCCCTCACCTAGATGTACCTACCAGCAGTATTGATTGAGATCTGGATATATATTGTGTAAGAGACAGATGGAGAGCGAGGAACGAGGACTAGAGAGCCCACAGTCCCCACAGAGCCGCCTGTGTTTTTAATAATCACTCTCCTCTCCCCACCTGGGAGTGCAGCGCCACTGTGGATCCTATTTATAGGCAGCAACCAGCAGGCAGAGAAGCACACATGCACTATTGTTCATAACATGGTCACAAGATAATGGGTTTTCTCTCTTCTAGGAGGGTGAGTATAATGAGGAAAGGGATAGGGACGATTTTCGACGTGCAATAATTAAATGCTGGAAAGGTTAAACGGAGGTGAGCTTTTGATTCCTCTGATCTGAATCTGCTGTAATTGAGTTTGCTTGTGGATCAATTATTCAATATCCTGCACTGAAATTGTGTTTACCTTGTATTTTTACTCGTGTAACACCCATTTTGTGAGTTAATACCCCAAAATATGATGTCCTGGTGGAAAAACTAAATGAGCAGGATAAAGAATATTCTCATTTTTAGCTGCAACAGCAAGGAACAGATTATTTTGGGCTATTTTTGGAGGTGTTGGAGGGGTTGAAGGTGGATTTTCTTGCTGGTGTTTTGAAGATAATGTGTGATGTAAAGTGAGGGGATGCAGCATCACTTTGTCGTGAAGCTGTCCAGCAAATCCAGCAGGAGAGCTGGCATTGCTGTCGCAGCTGCAATGCTGTAAACAGCCTCATCCTGCTCTTATACAACCACACACACACACACACACACACACATGCATACACTCAGCAGGCAGCCATAGCATCTGTCAACCTGCTCTGATCTCTGACACTTTAACCCTGCCTGGGTGTTTTTCCAGCCCGAGTTGCAGATCTTTTTCTCTCTCTCTCTCTCTCTCTCCTCTCTCTCTCTCTCTGTTGGTCTAAATGAAGCAGGAGATGATAGTAGTGTAACAATAGAGGCATAAAAATGAACGACCTAATGCTCGAAGACATATAGAGTCATATTACAGCCGGGCACAATGAAGCCGCACACAGTGGCTGGATGGGCAGAATAACAACAATCCAATCCAATACGTCAGCCGTGGAAGAATTTCCCCCTCGTGAAGCTGATAATGTTTTCTGCCATTATGTCAGTGAGCTTTGGCACGTTAAGCATGAACGCTCCCTCTTGACTGTGGAAAAAATAGTTTCAGTGAAAACAATCCCAACTTAAAGAAACGCTGCATAGATTTTTGTGATTTCACCTCCCCCCCAGTTTCAAGTGCAATACTTCTGATTGCAAAACAAAAACTTTGCTAACAGCCAAACATCAAGTGCATTAAGTTCAACAACATAATAGCAGCCAGCTAATATTACTTACTAGTCCAACAAGTCCAACCTCTGTCTGTCAGCCATTTATTTCACAAAGCTCCTGCCAGCGACTGAAAGTCAGTCACTGATTTACTTGTCTGGTGGCTTGGCCTCATTTTCTCTTCTTAGCTTCCTCCATCAACGTCCTCTTCACTCTTTTCGCCTCTGTCGTTATGTCCATAGAGGCTGCTGAGCACAGTTACACTGCCTGCTTGTCCAGCTCCTGTTCTGGGCACGCCCCACGCCCTGGGCCTCTTCTTGCCAATGGTTCAAAACACCTGTGGTGCAAACGCTAACACTCGCCCGGTGCTCTGAGCTCACAGCCAGGTGAGCTAACAAAGTGAGCTAACAGCAGCTACAATTGGCAGCAGTTTACTTCACTGTCCATCAGGAAACTCTGTAAATCGCAGAGAGTTGAGGCGGAGCAGAAACCGGAAAATATTTTCTCCATAAAATTTGATCCAGTTTCACCGAAATCAGTGAAATAGTATATGTGTGACTTTGTGTCATAAAGCGTGGCGGGCGATCGCGCCCGGAGCACAAAGTTACATCGTGTGAGGACAGACGTCCAAGTGACAGAGACACCATTCCACCATGTTAGCTTTTCAAGGAGCTTTCAAGCATCAGCACGCTGGAGTTTGCTCTGTTGTCACAGAAAAAGATCTGTTGTTTGTTGCACACTCTGTAGTTGTGATGTTTTCGTTCAGGGCACTTCCAGGATGCTACAACTTTTTGCCAAGAAGTCACAAGTCAAATTAAATACAGAGATTAAATCACAACAACAACTGAACTAGCCGTGTCAACAGATCCAGCACCATGACGACCGCCTGACTGATAGTTTGCAGGTTATCTTATCTCTTGTTATCTTGCATTAATATGTACGTGTGGTAGAAACTCTCCTGTCCACGTAGGCCTCATCGAATCTTTAGCAGCTTTCTCACAACTGGTGCAGAGAGCGCAGAAATCAGAATCTTCCCTGACACAATTATCCTGGTGTCATCATGTCAGACACCCCGGTGTTCAGACTTTCATCTGCGCTCCCATGAGAGGAAGGCTGACATGGAAGGAAGCAGCAGCAGCAGAGCCAGGGAGAGTTGTCCTGGGGACAGAGGTCACGCTATCTCCTTACCCAGTGGAGAGTCTCTGACACTGACAGCCCCGCTGCTATGAAGTCAGCAGTGACGGGTGTTTTAACATAATGGCACCTTGCTGTATGTTAGGACACCGATCGAGGAGAATACAAATGCTGGATCCCAGTGCAGCCGGGCTGAGAATTACATTTTCATTCAATAATATTCTGGAGGAACTAGTAAAGATTAAATACTGGAAATAATGTATTTTTATTTTTTACGTACTGTGTGAGCGGAAAGTTGCAGCTGCCTCACTTCACCCACCTGTTCCCAGCGTGTTGTGAAGCACACAAAAAACACGAAATCTATAGTCAGTGTTGAGTTTGTCCATTCCGGGCTTCTGTAGAAACATGGCAGTTATAAAAACATAGTTATGTGTAATATATTCCACTTTTTGTCACATCTGGCGAATAAAGCCTCCTAAAATCTCACACACTAGACCTTTAACAGACCCGTTCACAGCTTGTAAGGCTTCTCAAGCTCATTAGTGGACGCTCTGTCTTCCTGCAGTTACTGTTGCTACTGAGCTTATTCTGGCCCCACAGAGGTAAGATGACAATAACAGCAGATTTACCATTAAAAATCTTAAAAAGAGCGTGTCTTTGATTTCAGACAGAAGTAAAGAAAAGCAGCTATCTGATTTCTGGAGTTACCTGAGTTGGTTGAAAAGGCTAATGTGGACTGACTCTTTAAAGGTCTAGTGCTTTACTGTCTCCAGCTGCATCATTTTAAAAGGAGAATGGTAATATTCTTAAGCTATAGCTGCATTTGCCATGTAAAACATCAGCTCTCTCACCAGCTGATGATTCGTAGCGTAGACATGGAACTGAAGACAGCATTGTTATTGTGCTGCAGAGTAGAGCTAGTTAGCCCTATTGCATTAAAAGCAGTGGTGGAGGAAGAAGTACTGAAATAGTTTACAAAGAGTAATACCACAATGAATTCAAAATCTTCCTGAAGTAAAGGAGAGATACTGTATACAGAGGCTATTATGAGTACATGTAAGCAGGATATCAATGTTGTCAAGCTAGAGCTAATTGTCTTAATCTGAGTATAAAGTATCCTAAAATTGAAGTACGGTACCTCAAAATGGTGTTTAAGTGCAGTACTTCTTTCTAAAATATTCATGACTGCTTGTTCTTATTTGACAGTAAGTAAAAAGGCTTTGAGGACTTTAACCGATGCGTTTGTCAAATGTCTTCCAGTCTCCTTCACATGATTCTTTCTGGACTCTGTTGGGTTGAAGATATCAAGGCTCACTTTCCTCCCTCCGCTTGATGCCTTTCTCTGTTGCACAGTTTGAACAATGGCTTCCACGGGGCGAGATAATCCATCACGGCAAACATGAAACGGCAATTTAGTTTTTGCCAGAGCTTCTGTTTTTATCGCTGAGCGTTTTCGATAGCGGCGCCGCGTTACGTCGAGCTCTGCTCGCTGTCAATCACCCGCAGCAGCACTCACAGAGAGATACAGGAAGAAAGGGAAGCCTGTCAGGAAATAATCCCTCACAAACATCTCGCCTTTCAGACTTCATTGTCGCGCACATGTCTTCTCCTTTAAAGCATGCAAACTGGGACAGCAGTTTATTTCAATGACATTTTCCTTAAAGGGCTGATTATTCTGTATTTTTATCTGCTGGGTGGCTCGGCCTGCATTAGCATTAGATGTGGGTATCATGCTGTGACATCTGCTGCGCTGCTCTGACTATTCCTCCTGAGGCGAGCTTGATGCCAGTGATGTGAGTGTGTGTGTGTGTGTTCATGTAGCCTGACTATAAAAAGGAAAACAGGGATAATCTCCCGGCTCGGTCGTTATTTGTTTTTAAACAACTCAATATTTATCTTTGATTATGTTGTTTTGCGACAGCCTCCGTCTCTCTGCAGTTATGCACACACCGATGATTAACTCGTCATGTGGAAGCTTTGACCCAGCTGGGATTATTTATTATGTACACAGATACACACATATTGTATACACGCACACAAGCTAACTTTCATTCATCATGCTGACCAGACGAAGGCTCTCAGATGTGTTTGTGACAAATATATAATAATAAGTTGCACTTTGTTGTTCATTGTAGCGCATTGAGGAGATGCACGGTATATTTTATTAAGCTCAAAATGTGGGCCTAATGTGGTACCAATGAAAGCAGCCACACTTTTGATTCTGCATAACTTTAAGCTCTAATATAATTTGAACGGGTGAGTTATATATAAATTCACCCTCAGTACAGTTGTTATGAACGAGGAAATTAGCTATAGAGACCAAAATTGTTTTTTGTACCAGGCTGTAAACATGTTTATTTATGCTGTGAAGTTGGACATTTTAACATGGAGACTGACTCGTTCTGTAGCCAGCCTCAAGTGGCCGTTTGAGGAACTGCAGTTCACTTCACAGCCACGGAGGTTACCGCTTGGTAAACACACATAGGAAGAAGAAGTGTTATTTCATCTCTGAGTGTGTTTTTCCTTCCATCGCAGGTTTCATCTGATTGAAGATCTGTCCTATGAAGATGTGAAGAAATGTTATCGGGGCTCGGTGAGTCTTAGCCCAACCAATTATTTTTCACCTAAATGTTTATTCCGTATTGCGCCTCCTGTTAGAAATAGTGCTTGTGGAGATAGTTTAGATAGTTTATTTCATAATTGCTTGACTTGAAGACATTCCTCTTACTTTTATTCTGCAGTTTGAAAATACACAGTACCAGTAAAAAGTCCTGACGCACCTTCTCAGCCGAGTTTTTCCTCTCTGAGGTGTCGTTAATTGATGATTTCTGAGGCCGGTATCTCTGCAGCAGCTTAAATTCTTGGTCAGTTTCATTATATGATTTGATGGTCTGTCATCAACAAACAAACACATTTTGTTCTGTTTTCTTAATTCCATACGTGTTCTTTCATAGTATTGAAGCCTTCACTGTTAATCTCTAACGTAGAAAAAGCATTGAATGAGAAGGTGTGTCCAAACTTTTGACTGGTACTACATTTCAAGGCTCTCATCAATATCTGCCTGCAACCTGATGCCTACTTTATTTACTATTACTATTTATTATATTTGTTTATCTGTTTATGTAAAGGATTCCCATTAGCTTATGCCACGGCAAGCATCTAATCTTCCTGTGGACCACACCTAGAATACAATACATGACACATCATATGTCAAACATTAATTAAGGATATCACAGCTCGCATTCATATACAAATATATACACAGAATCTATATAAATGAATACACTATCATCATGAGGTTACGCTCCTTTCTGCACACCGATAGCCGAGACCTTTTCCTCGCTGCGCTACATTTGACTTTGAAATTGTCCCACATTTTAAAAACTCATTTTACACCTGAGCAAAAATATACTTACTGCAATCTTGGCCAGTGTCCTCCAGACATTTTACAATTTCAGCCTTGATATGAGCCAACGCCGACGTCACCTTTTGCCTATAAATTCAGCCAGAATATGAATCAATGAAACCGCTAAAACACGAACGCTGGGCTTTCCCCCTGCGGTAATCGAGCCCTCTGCATTACTGTAACTTACTGTAAGCGCCATATTCCCGAGGACGGGAGCTGCTGTAGCATGAGCTATTAATAGAAAGACAAAAACAGCAACAGCAGACAACAGCAAACTGAGCAGATACAAGGCGAAAGGAAAGACTGACAAGATACAGGACAGGACAGGATAAATAGGGAAAAGATCGTCTGGTGGCAGAGATATTTAGAGCCGGAGGTGAGCTTGAGCTGTGAAGGGGAGGAGAGCCGGGAATGAATGAAACCTCTTGTGTGCTCAGAGAAGAAGAAGAAGAAGAAGAAGAGGAGAAAAAAAGTATGATTTGCTCTGAAAAGTGACTTTCAATCTGACACTACAGGCGGGAGGAGAAACTGACAGATAGAGGCAAAGGCAGAGAGAGAGCTGAAGTGAAGAGTACCTGTAGGTGTGTGTGTGTGTGTGTGTGTGTGTGCAGGAGGAGGGTGTTTTTTTTTATTCAGCTCAGGATGATGAAGGGCAGAGTGTGTGTATGTGTGTGAAGCAGGGAGAAGGAGAGAGGGAGGGTGTCAGCCGGGTGCTGCAAAGTGTAGAGTCACTGGAGGTGTATTTGAGACAGAGAAAGAGAGCCTTGTAGTTTCTGAGAAAGAGCTCAGTGGCTGTAAACTGAGGCGCTGCTGTTGTAACTCTGTAGTAGTGTGTATGTGTCTGTGTTAGCGTGCGTGTGTGTGTAGGTGTACGCATTACAGCCAAGTGTGTGTTTGCATCTAGACTAGAGGCAGTCGTCCATCTCGGGCCCAGTATACTGACCGGCGACAGGGGGAACAGTGTGTGTCTTGCAGCAGCTTGCTCCAGGCCTTGGATGTGCGCGAGTGTGTGTGTGTGTACGGTGCCAACGTGCTGAGCCTGGTGCAGAGCTCGCGTCCTTTGAGGGAGAGGGTGGTGTCTGCGGCGACCGGAGCCGGTGGTGGTGGTGGTGGTGGCGGAGTGGCCGGTCCTGCTGGTGGTGCTGCTGGTGCTGTGCAGGCAGGCCGGTCCGCCAAGGAGCTGCTCATGACTCTGCCCTGTCCCTCTGCACAGACTGTCAGCAAGTACAACTCGCAGTACCACAAACTGTTCCAGTGCGTGCCCAAGGATGAGATCCTCATGAAAGGTACTGTGTTTTTTTTACCCACGAGGAGCTTTCAGACGGTGTTTTATCTTTTATTAATCAACCTGTTAGTATTCTTGGGCATGTCATGCTTCAGCTTCACTATAATTTGCTTGTTATGCACTTATTCTTCTAATCCTCTCAGCATTTTTGTAATTGTACTCTGCCGAGTAAGCTGCCGAGTAAATATGAGATTGATATTAGCATTTAATTTAAATGTATCAATGTGATCCGGAGCTGAAATGATCAGTCGAGTAAGCAGTTAGTGAATCAGCAGAAATAAACCTCCACCCATCCTGATAACTGATCAGTCATGAAGTGATTTGTCGAGCAAAATCAGTCAAAAGTTCTCGTGTCTCAGTTTTTCTGTGGGAGGATTTATTAGTTTTATATCGTCATAAATTCAACATGTTTTGGAGTTTGGGACTGTTTCTCTGCATATTAAGCCCTTTTAAGATGGAAAAATTTGAGAATTTTGACAATTTTCAGACACTATAAAAGCTGAATAACTTATTTGTCATCAATGATGAGTCCTTAAATGTGCCGTAAATGTGATTCAATGTTAATATGATGGAAGCAACACCATACATTTACACATTTATATTTATTTATATTGTTTAGCAGTGTTTTATGAAAGATTAAGGCTGATTAAGTGGATGATGTGTCAAAGTTTACAACCACATGATAGTAAAATGGTGGTGCAAACACTAAAAACATGCAAGATTTTGCCAGTACTGCCATAATTTGGCTTCAACATACCGCCGCATACCAAAAGTCCCATATAACAGATGCTCTGAATGGTAGTTACCATTTCTTTTCTGCTTTTTGTTCATCTGAAGCGGACGTCTTGGCACTGTGTTCAACTCTGATTCTTCAGGCTTCAGTTCTGCCGTCTGGTTAAGCTCAGGAACGCGTAAACTGTCAGATTTCAGGATGACCAACTCTCTCCTGCACAGCATCAGCTCCTCCGTTTCCCACAGTTCAACCCGGTTTACCCTTTAAACTTTGGCGCTACCTGCAGCTGATGACAATAAAACCAATGATGCTGGATCATGTTTTAATAAGCCTGGATGTTTTTTCTTCGCTGAGTTTACGACTGTTGAAAGCGGATGTGTAAAAGTGTTTTTTGTCTCTTCTGTTCGCAGTGTACTCCTGTGCACTTCTCCGAGATATCCTTCTGCAAGGCCGCCTCTACATTTCCAGAAACTGGCTGTGTTTCTATGCCAACCTCTTTGGCAAGGACATTAAGGTACACATGACTGACAGACAAACTTGAACTGAATGAACCGAGCGACAGCCTGACAAGCTGACTTGACAAATTATTTGACTGAAAGTCAGTCAGGATTACGGGGTCGGCTTTCAGCGTCCCGATCTTTAGAAAACGTCTCTGTGAAGTACAAACTACGTACCGAGAAGAGGTAGACTTACTGAACCTTGAACATTCATGAGTTGTGACGTTCTCTTTGATGTTGTGCATTGTTCCTTTTCCTTCATTTCCTTGACACCAAACCTCTCCTGACGTTTGAGTGACAATAAGCTTCTTATTCAGACTGCATTCCTCACATTCTGACTGAAACAAGACACGTTTCATGTCCGCTGCTGATTTTTTTCTCAAGGAGCTTTTCCTCGCTTTCTTTCTTTGCTTTCCCTGCAACCATTTACTGAAAATCACACAGCTTTTTTTTTCCCCCCCTCCTCAAATGAGTGTCTCTCTTCACAAGTGTTATTTCTGTCCTCAGGTGGCCATCCCCGTCGTTTCCGTAAGGCTGGTGAAGAAGCACAAAACGGCGGGACTCGTGCCCAACGGCTTGGCTATCACCACAGACACCGGCCAGAAGGTTAACACTTCCATCACAGTCGCCGTGAATTAAAATACTTAGGCTGATTAGAGGAGCGTGGCTGTATGTTCCAGGAGAGGTGTGATGGAAAAAACAACACCGCACTATAGATAGAAGCAGAGTGGTGTCCCGGCCTGGTAGACTGAGAGAGAGAGAGAGAGAGAAGGCTTTTTTCCACCATCACGGCAGTGTTCAGATGAGCTTCTCAGCTTCCTGTCGCATCACACTCAGCCTGTCATCGAGTGGCTGTTTTTCAAAGACATAATGTACTTTTCAGCTCCTGCACCGGCCACAAATACCCACGACGAATGATAATCAGCAAGCTAGAATTAGCACACGGTGGCATCTTTTAGATTTACATATTTATTTTGTAATGCGTCCTCCACAAGAGAGTAAAGAGAAGCAGATTGAAGTGAATGTCAGACTGATCACTCGAGGCTACAGTTTACTTAAAAGAGAAAAGTATACCGAGTGCACAAATTTAAGCCAGACTGCTCACATGCAGATGTTTAACAGGCAATATTTGCAAGGTCTAGCATGTTATCATGCTAACCTTTGGTGTTTTAATTCAAAATAATTCATATTTCTGGGGCTGGTGGCTCAACTAGTGCACGGTTGCCTCGTGTACAAAAGGCTGAGTCCTTGCTCCAACAATGCAGGTTTGTCCCGTCCTCTGTGGTACTTTGACCCCGCTATCTCTCTGTCTGCTTTTCTGTCTGTCTTCTGCTGTCTTATCAAATAAAGGCAAAAGTAATAACCCAATGACGGTGCCGGATGAATAGTCAGGGGGATAAACTCATCCTTTAGGGGCCTTGAATATGTGCAGCAAATTAACAGCAATGTACTGTATGCACACAGATCCAGATCCACTAGTTGTGGATGTTTGAGAGGCGGACAAACCTGACCAACAGACCAACATTACCATACATACAGCTACAACATTAGCATGGCTAACCTACACTGTCTGTCCACTACTGAGCGACTAATCAAACCCAGAACGTCTTCTTAGTTGCCGGAATCTGTATGCAAGCACAAACAATGACTGTATTTAATGTTGCACACAGAAATATCAGAAGTATTGGCAGGAGAAATAAGATACCTCTACCTAAATTAAAGTGCTAATTTTATTTTTCGAGCCTGTTTTGCTTCAATTTCTGACACCGGACTAAAATACATTTTCAGAGGCCATGTTTTCATGCTGTTCTCAGGAAATGTCACGTCATTTTTGCTTTTCCCTCGTCGATCTTTTTGTATAAAACAATAAAACAGATTACAGAGTGTTCCGCATGTTTCTAGTCTACACATACCGTGTATCGGCGCCATGCAGACTGTTGCCACAGCACGCATGCTACTCAGAGCGATGGCAGTTGTCACAAGGACCAGAAATATCACATGTTTTTAGAGATGTGGACAAAGGGAAACGTCCTTTACACACGTCCTTTATCCGGCGTGTCTTCTTCTCTGTGCAGTGCGAGGACAGGTAAAAAAGTACACGGCTCGTTTCTGTAACAGCGAAGCTCGGCTTCTGTTTGCAATGTTTCAGCTCGTTCACCGCTAACACTGTCAGGAGAGAATCAACAGGACTCTGCACACGCACACGCACACATTCAAAACTACTTAAACACAGTGATATGTATCCAGGTCAGAGAGATTTTTTGGGTAAGCCGTCACCGACCTGTCATTGCATGAAAGAATAAAATGTGATTAGAGAAAACATCCTCTTCCTGACCCAGATTAAAGCTTTTAAATCACTTACGTGTTATTATATGTGTTGTATGGCTGCAAATACTCTGCAAATGCACTGCTTAGAAATGAGGAAGAGAGTTACTCCAGACCTGAAATCTGATTTCTCGTCTATCTTTTTGTACCTTGTAAATATTCTAAAGGCCTCAGTAAGAGTGATTCACACATTTTGAAGATCTTTATAGCTGCAAGTAAATAAACAATTACAAAATGCCCCAGAGGAACACTCCAACCATCGCCGCTCTCATTAGCATAATCGACTCTGATGGAGAAAATAACTTTCACCCTTCGACTACAAACAGAGAAAGGAGGAAAATGGGATTGTTATAACTATCTAGACTTTTAATATTTGTATTCTTTCTATCCAGGCCTCTTCCGGTCCATGACCTGTACCACTGCCTCCTTTTTCTTATTTTCCATCTTTGGGATATTATGTTCTGTCACCACACAAAAAACTAACAAGTATAAAAGAAAATCATAAGGAGAGAGTTATGAGTCTGATTTGTTAATATGTCTGATAAAGAGGCTGAGGTCCGGATGAATGCCTGTGTTATTTGTAAAGGCAGGATGTAAAATAGAAAATCCCTCTTGATCTGTTTCTTTATTCAGTTTCCCCCACGGGGCTCGTCAAAGTTTAACATCTCTCATCTTTTATCTAATTTTCGTGATGAATGAAAACCTCAGTGTATCGCTCATCCTTGTACGGCTGTATCACCATCCTTAAATGTCTAAATGTGCGTTGATACTTTCAGAATAGTTTAAAGGGCCTTCAGTGCACAATGAAACGAGTCTGTTTCTCTTTCTTGTTTCCTCAGTATGTGTTTGTATCTCTTCTATCAAGAGACAGTGTGTATGACGTCCTCCGCAGGATCTGCACACACCTACAGGTCAGAGGACACACACACACACACACACACACACTGTACATGCACACTGTTAATCCAGTCTACATACTGTGCGGTGTACGTGTCGGTTAAAGTTTCCTTTCCATCTCCAGGTCAATGGGAAGAGTCTGAGCTTGAAGCAGTTCATGGAGGAGCCGACTTTATCGTTGGTCAGTGTCTTTCACAAACCGTCTTAAGATCTTACGGATCAAAGTGGGTGGTACTTTCACATCTGATCATTTACAGGCATTAAAATGTTTCCCAGTCATGTTTCATGTCGGCCTAAAGGCCCTCTGACAACTCACAGTTACAGCTCCACCTGACCCGAAGGCTGACTTACCTTCTTACACAGACAGGATCGATAGATCATTCTGTCGCGGCTGCAGCCTTGCAGTGAATTATCCCCTGAGTTGGCAAGATGCTATCAGTGCTATGCTCAGTGAAGTCACCTTGTGTGTGTGTGTGTGTGTGTGTGTGTGTGTGTGTGTGTGTGGGTGCACTACAGGTTACTCTGCGACAGAACGGCTTTTGTATTAAGGGATAAATAAGTTGTATTAACAGGCTCGTCCTTGATCACTTTCTAATCTGGACTCAAAGAGTGTTTGTTCCAGCGTGTTCCCTCATGAAGCTTAATAAAAGTCCAGAAAATTCATATTTATCAATTCATCAAGTGTGTACTAAAGTTTCTCTTCAGAGAGAGAGAGATACTAATCGCTTTATTGTTATTATTTTGTGTCTTTATTAAGGACACTCAAATGCTAAAAAGTCCACGGTTCACTGGATAAAGAGACAAAATACACAATAAATGAAAAACAGAAAATGCACAGCAACACACGCAACTCAAAAGACGGAAATCGACCCACTGTATCTACGTACAAACTCGAGTGCGGCTCCACAGTCTGGATGAAAACCGGACCTCCTGTAATAATGCCAGTTTGTGAAGCAGACAGCCGTCACGCTGACTGCAACAAACATTTGGCCGGCACCGCACCATCATGGAAGTCTGAGGAGCGTTCTCATACCATCGTTATCACATCGAGCCTCTGCATGTTGTTTAAATGTAGGAACACCACCAAGTATAACAGGGTACAAAAAACAAAGCCTCCAGTGTGTGAACACATGCCAAACTTACCTGCAAGCATATTAGCTCGTGCAGACAGCTTACAGCACTGCGTGTGATCATCTGATAGCTCGTCGACTGTAGATATTTAATCTAACTGCACACATTACAGATGAAGAGTTCAGGAAATACACATTTTTATGTCTTCTCGTAATATTTCTCTTCTATGCATCATATTTAATGTCAAAATCAATTCAATGTGAGCGTCGCTTCAGTAACTGTTGTAGGCCAGCACGAGGCGGACAGAAGATACAATTAATAACTTAATTAACAAGAATAACTTTTAAGCTGTCAGGCTGTTAAACCTTTGAATAATTTGACCACTTACCAAGCCCCAAATGAAGTTATTAACAGCTGGTTTTATTTGTTTGTTAGCATTTTTATAAATAGAAAGGAGAAACACACCCAAAGGGATTTTTCACAAGCTGGCAGTCGGAAAGTTTATCTCATTCATCCTCATAACAGATCTATAAAACATTCCTAAATTAGAAGAATTACCATTTATTAAACATTAATGAAACCATTTTATGATGGGTGACTTATTAAAATAGATTTGAAGCTTTAAAATGTTGATTTTTATGCCTCATCTGTGTGGACCGTACAAGGCCAACACTTAATAACTGACCACTGATCATGTGATGTGTGGTGTAACTCTCTCAGGGAGCTGATCAAAGATGTTGAATTCAGGATATTTTCACATTTCCTGGCCTCTAACAATCTGAGAAGCATGACTGTCTGTTACAGTTGGATCAGCTTCATCTTTTCCAACATTCTCCTCTTTCTTTCCACGTCCACAGGACGAGTTCCCGGCTACGGACGAGTTCCCCGTGGTCGACGAATTCCCATCAGTGTTAAAGTGGAGAAGGAAACCCTCGGTGGTGTCTGTGTCCTCCTCCCTTCCTGATCTCCTGGGGAACTCTACCAGCAGCCTGAGCCCCGCGGACACGCCTTTCAAATCAGAGCAGCTGCTGGAAGGTGACAAAAAAAAAATCTCGCATCTTACAGTGACGAGGCAGTGTCATCACGTGCATGCAAAGTCCAAGGCTTCATTCAAGGCCACGTATATTCAGTTTGTTTGAACAGATTATCACCGGTTACTACTGTTTATAGATATCTGCACCTCAGACGTGGTTCAGATTCAACACTTTACTGTCCTCTGTGGTCTGTGACAGTAAAAGGTGTTATGATGCAACTCGTGCAACAAATAATAAGAAAACTGTGAAATATTGTGAGTTATTTGTTGATATCGGCGTCTGTGGGACGCCATTCGAGAGAAATCTGCTAATCTATTACACAATTCAGCAGCAGGAAAGAGAAAATAATAACTTTATATAATAGTAATGATCAGTTTAATAATCTCGGTGTTGTTTGTTCGGGGGTAAAGTGGAGCACGGTGAGAAAACGCTCTGCCAGCGATAACGTGCTTATGAATCTTTAAAATGACAAACCTGCATTATGTCGTCTGAGTGTATGCGGGAGAATAAAAGAGAGAAGGAGTTCTGCCAAGTAAGCACTTGTTAATCCATGAAGAGTTTTATAGGTAATAAGTAACAGTTTGCAGTCCGGCCCAAATGAAAGAGGGAGCTAATGAAGCGAGGACTGAATCGTTACATCTTGGGAAGTCACTTATATTGTTGGATAACAGCGTGAACGCTTTGTCAGATCATGTTCAGTGTCTGTGTACTGTATCTACGGGATGTGTGTGTGTTTTCACTCATGTGTGTGTGAGGAAGAGAGAACCAAACACAGCGAGTAATTGCTTTTGGATGGCAACATCTCTCTTACGCAATGACACATTAAGCTCCAAATGGAGATTAAATCGTGCGAGGGCCCTGTATTAAAAAGCTCTGAGCGGATGCAGATTAAACAGAGATTATCGCAAACAATGTCCGCTGTCAGAGTTGTCCGAGGACAGTTTAACGGCTACGCGCTGACAGACTTTAGGCCGCTTCGAAACACCGACATGCCGGATGTTGGATCAGCGCGAGCTCCTGTGTGCGTTACCGTCACAGCTCACGCGTGGCGTGTGTTAACGTGATTACAAGATGTATGGCTGCTTACAGCTGCATTATAGTGGCTTTACGTCGCACACGTAAAGGACCCGTGCAAAAACAAACAATGCATACACGTCAGCTGGCATACAATAATAACAGAGAGGTACGGATTTAAATGTCAGCTCAGGATTTCGTATAATTCAAACAATATCAAGTTTAACCAACATAAAGTTAATAAAGATTCAGAGATTTAATTTGTGTTGTGTTGTGAACGTAAACATTGAGCTTGTCTTTGACTTTTATGAAGCTCATAATATTTGTTTTTATGGACGCTGCCAGAGAGGTTTTCATGTAATTATTATGTTTGTTATTGAGGTTGTAGTTTGCAGTAGAGTTAAACTCGGCTGCATCATATTGGCGAGTGTTCCAAATACTTTAATACTTCATCTGCACACACGAGAGGGCCATAATACAGTTTAACACCACTGCAACAGTTAAATGAATGCCTCTCATCTATGGCAGAGTTGTTGCGATGGATCACACTGGATTGTACCAAATGAAGTGGCCAATCAGCGCAGTATTTACATACATACAGAATAATACAATAATAATATACAGTACATCAGCAGAAGTGCAGCATGTGCTCATGGTGGACTTGTTTAGTCTCTGTGTGATAACATTATAAAGAGTACGGTCGAGACCTGCTCTGTATGGAAAGAGTCATGTGATAACTTCGCTTCTGATTTGGCGCTGTATGAATAAAATTGAATTCCTCTGAATTAAATGTGCAAAAACAGTTTTCAGGTTTTAGTATTCATTAGGTTTTAATGATCAAAAGTAATCAAAGATTAATCACTTTTTTTTACAAGAGGCACGTGTAAATTAACAGTTCACAGTGTTAATTAATATCATTTGATTGCACCCTCTGGTATTTCATGATATATAATAATATAAACAGAAACGAGGAGCCTCAAGGACGCGTAATTGATTTAATATTTTGAATCATTTTCAAAGTGCAAATTATCACAGCATCCATTCTGTGAGAGTTGAGTACAGTAAAGCCAAGTAGTGTTAATGATTTTTGTGTGTGGTGTGTGTGTGGTGTGCGCGTGCGTGTGTGTGTGTGTGTTCCAGAGCGAGCTCTGCAAACAGACAGAGGTCTTTTATCAGAGCCAGTGGCAGAGCTGAGCCAGATGGAGTACCAGCTGCTCAAGTTCTTCACCCTTCTGTGAGTATACAGGGGGGACACACAGAGACACCGCCACCAACACCGCCACCACCAGCACCATCTCCACCTCCTCCAGCAGCTGACTCACAGCCACACACACACACACTGTGAGCATTAGCATGGAGATATAAATAGTTTGCGATTCAAACAGTCCGACGGAGCACAGGTGGAGATCAGAGGTGTTAAAATACTTTGTATTTTTCCACCGAGAAGTCTCCTCCTGTGAGACGTGTCTTAATCATTAAGACTCGCCGCAATGCATCAAATAATTTGTCTCGGCGAGCGTCACGCTCTCCTTACTCCACCTGTCCTCTAGCATAAGAGACACACACACACACACACACAGTGACCATGGAGACTGTCCTTCACCCAGAGGGCATGAAGCCGCTCTGCTTAAGTGTCCTTGAGAGAGCAATGAATCCTTATCTGCCACTGAGGGTTTGTTATTGTCGTAATGCTGACGGCGCACTCACACACTCACACACACACACACACACACACACACCTCATGTTGGGGAAGATTTCTCCCTTAAATATGACCTCACATCAATTATATCACTAACACTGGAAACTGTGCATGTATATTTAGTCTGAACGTGGACGTGCACTGTGCAGTAATAACTGGAAACCAGCTTGAAAAGAACAAAAACATCCACCACTGCTTTCAGAGATTTGCAGTTGTGGAGTTAAAGACTGCAAAAACACTGTTAAGACAGTTGCTTAAGGACATTGTTGCGCCTCGATATGTTGTCAGAAAGTCAAACGTTGCCTCCCAGTGTTCATTAACAGGCATTACAACTCCTCCATGTCAGCAGAGGGTTCCAGTATCCAACATCATAATAATCCTAAAAACATCAAACTGATCTGCGCCTCCTCCTCCTCCTCCTCTGCCTCTTTTGTCAGCATTATTCTCCTCATCCTGTCGTCGTGCTACCTGGCTTTTCGTGTGTGCAGTCTGGAGCAGCAGCTGTCCTTCCTCAGTAACCCGAATCTGCCCCTGAGAGAGAGGTAACGCTGCATCATCATCATCAGCATCATATGTATGTGATGCTGCAGAGATAAAAACAGTGTAATTCAGACAGCAGATTCAATACTTTGTGACTGTTGTAACTATTTTTTCCTCCAAAACCTTAAAGTAAGGAAGTGACTGCAGATTATTATTATTATTGGACCACAGCAGTGCTCGGATTTGCAGCAGGCTACGCAGTTCTGGACTGAGCAGGTTTTAAACCGTGATTTGTCAGTCGACATTATGTTCAGCTGATGTGCGCACTCTCAGAATAACTTTGCTAAAGCTACACATCATTCATTCCAGCTTGTTAGAGGCAACTCACTGCAACTTTAAATATTTGACCGATGACTGGTGATTTCTTATATTCTTATTTAATTGTTGCTCCGAGGGTTGAGGTTGAGATAGTTAGATGTTCTGTTGCTCGTGGACATTATGAGTTGTATGGCTGGAAAATTAAAAAATGAGAGTTATGCTGTTGATTGATTCTCAACAGTCTGCTGACTCGCCTGTTTTCTTCTCTTCCAGGTAACCACTGCTCTCCGCGCTTTGACCCATCAGCTGCTGTTTACTCCCCTCATGCTTGCCGAGTTGATGTCGTGCCCTCCTGCACAGATCCAGGACCAGCTTTAGAGCCCCAGAAAATATCTAGATCAACCCCGCACCAGCCCGCGAACCACGAAGGAGCAACATCAGCCCGAATCCAGGAGGAATTCAACTTCTCTCCGTGGAATGAGCTCCGACTTAGTGATCACTTCCAGACTATGCAAACAGACTGCCTATTTATTCAGTGGGTTTTACTGTAGATTATGATCGTCTACCGCGGCCTATCCCTCTCATGGACACTTCATCCATAACCACATGACTCTGCAATGTAAAGCTTGTTAGCCTCAAATATTTGAGAGCACTGATGAAGTTTCGGAGCGGTGATGGAGACTAGAGGTAAAGTTGGAAATGTAAGAGATAATTAAACGCGTTAATTACTTGAAAAGGCTGACGGTAAAGATATTTCAGGTGAGTCGCCGTGACTCATTCATTATTGTCTGACATAATCTCGACTGAACTTTAACGTTTGGTTTCTCTCTGGTGGGATCTTGCCATAGCCCTCAGTAGGAAGACTAAAACTAGTCGCCACGATGCACTTTTAAAAAATATATATATATATGTCTGCGTTATTTCACATGTATGTAACCGTTTTAAGAGTTTAGATCTATTTTTTGCTTGATGATAGGTACTCCGTTGTCATTTTTGAAGGTATTTATGGATGTTATGCCCGCAGACACTTGACTGAATGAAGTTACCTGTCATTTAACTGTAATATACTGGAGTGATAGCACCGCTTGTGTCGGTGTTGGCTATAATGTGAATGAGATGGTTAGATGACATGCATAATTTTTTTTTGTTGTTGTTTGTTTGTAGTTGTACTAATTCTGCCGTGTGAAAGGAATACCCAGGGTGTTTTCTTTTATACATTTCAAATGAAGTCATCGGAGACACGTTGACGTCCCGAGCATTCATGTTATCTTTGACTGATCTGCCGCACATGAATTAAACCGGTGACGAAATGTAGAGAAGCAAAAAAATGTATTTGTGGCTTTTAATTTATTCCTGAGTTCCAGAGCTTTAGTATCCAACAGTCCGTGTCATTTTGGCTCCACGTGCAGGACCACCGTGAAAAGCCTTGACTCCAACAGCAGAGCAAATTTTCGTAACCTCTACAACTCAACCTAAATTATAAAACTGGAGCACGATGTTGGCAGAAGGACTTAATGCCTAATACATTACATATGGAGAGTTGGCCGTACACCAGCGGGGGATTGGTTTTTCTTCCACATGTTTCAGTTTAAATGTAATAACTTCTCACTGTTTTCATGGGTTGAAATGTGTATCGTCTAAAATGTCAAATATTGAGAAGCTACAAAAAAAAAGACTTTGACATAAGTCAAAGAATACACAAATATCATGTTTGACATTATCTGATGGGGCTGGAAAACACTCCATAAACTCAAGAAGCTGAAGAGTTTTCTAAACCGCAGAGTAACCACGCGACCCCGATACTGATATGAAAGGGAGTTACATCAGTGACAGTCAGTTATGTGTCATGCTGTAAGTGCAGGACACGTAGTACTTAATAATAAGAAACAGGTTTATCTGCAAGAAATGTGTCCTGGTGTTTTGGTGCACAACAAACATAAAGTAAAGCATATGTGGAAGATAAAAAAAACAAGTACGAGAAGATATAAATATGTGTACAAGATGTTTTTAAATGAAAAGAGCTGCACCGTTTGTGCAGGAATGTGCCAGGCAGTGTGCAGAAGTAATCCAAAAGATGTTAAATAAAAGGTGTGCGTTATTGTGAAGTGGAGGATGAGAGTCCACGGGCCTTGTTGATGAAGCCAGCAGCACTTGGGGGGGAAAAACTGTTCATATGCCGTGAAGTTTTGCCGCCTCCTGCCAGAGGGAAGTGTCTCAGAAAGTTTGTGTCCAGGGTGAGAGGGTTCAGTCACAATCTTTCCTGCACACTTCAGTGTCCCGCAGATTGCAGCCAATCACCTTCTCAGCGGATCGAATGACTCGCTGCAATCTGCCCATGTCCTTGGCGGTGGCAGCAGCATAACGAAAGAGGTGAGGATGGTTTTTGTCAGGTTGAACTTCATTACAAACTTACTAGTATATCTGAGTACAAGTGCGGTAATTGTTGGCTCTGATGTTGTCTCAGGACAGAATTCAGAGAAACGGAGAGAGAGACGTGCTGACAGTTTATGAAACAAAGAATATGGATCTAATTTTCAGGGTCAGGTTGTTAAAGTGACAAATGAAAAATCCAAGGCTAAATTTTTATGCTTCATCAATGGTAGACATACTGTAGAGCTCTACCTAAGGATCATTTTATACAAATTTCCTACCAAATTAGCCTGACGTGGAAACTTGCCAAACAATTTAAAAGAATTTTAAGTCAGGAAGAGAAAAAGAACAATAAAATTTAAACAATATAGGAACCAACTAAAATGGTGCTACACAATATCATAAAAAAAAAGAGTTTATGTTTTATCAGTTCAGTTTGGATTAAATTAACTGTGTCTGCTCAGAATTCCTCAAAAGTTTCTGATCATGAGATTTTAAACAGAAAGAAAAATGGCCTGATGGGTATCGAACTGTTGTGTGAAACTACACTGACATCTAGTGAACACAGAGCGCAGAGCACCTCCACCCATAACAATATCTGAAATGACCTACATCTGTCCAATATGTAACAACATGGATTCAACAGCACTGATTTTAAAATAACTCCATAAAAGCATCTCTTGATCCTAATACACTAACATTTTCCAGTGGAACTCTGAATATGAATGTACACAGTTTGTTCTTGTATACTTTTATTGTATAATTAATATTCGTCATTGCACCTTTCAGTCAAAAGCCAAATGCTTTGCCACTTCAAAGGCCGGACCACCTGGATACCATGACAACCCCAATGATTGACAGGTGGCATAGTTCCCGCAGTAAAAAAGGGGTGGGATCACAGAGAAAGACACCTGGTTCAGAGGGTCGAGTGTCCTGACTCCGTCCGAGGAATATGCCAGGAATCCGGCACAGCCGACGCTGAACAAACCTGCCGACGATCAAACCTCAAACTGATGATTTCTAATGTGTGTTAAGCGTTAAGACCTAATTTTAATATCTGACCTGATGTTAGGCAGCCGTCTCCCTCCTCCCGAGACGTCATTGTTCTTTTAAAAACAGAGAGAAGACCTGCTGCAAAGACCTAAAAATGATATTGGAGATCTTTCTCAGTGTGATTGACGTGTGTTCACATTCAGTAAGATGAATATTTCTGCACGCAAACATGAAGCATATATGCATCTTAAACCTTTAGAAAATGTCTTATTGTGGACGTCTGAATTGTTGAGAAGTTTTTCATTTCAATGGAAGTTTAAAGATCTTTAATTACAGTTAAAGTTTGCAAACATTAAGTCTGTATGCACATCCATGTGCAAACCAAGAAACCCCCAGGCCAGTATTTGAAGAGGTATATTTGAATGTGAAGGTGCCGCAGCCATAACCTGTCTCTAACAAAATATACAGTAACTCCACTTCAAGATCAAAATGGATTGAAGCAGCAACTTAACTGAACGAATGAAAAGTGGAGCCTCAAGGATTCGGTTCATTACATTTAAAGTATTCTTCCATCTTCCAAACCCTCCACCCAGTCACCATGATGAAAGTCTGTGATTATTTGCTCACTTTAACACCAAGGAAACTACATTTAAAAATGTCTCCCATAAGTGCACCATGTTTCCAACTCTAATGTCCATTATTCTAATGGTGCTTTTTATCTCTAGAGGATGTTTTAAAGGTTTGGTATGAGAAAGACAGACTTATGAAATGTAGACGATGTATGCTACTGTTGAGCAGAACTCTGAGCATTTATCTGCAGGACTGTTTAATCCCTTTTCACCTTTTGGTCCAATTTCAAGGAGCATACAATAATTGGTGCCAGTTATTGTATGCTTCCATCACACCCAAAATAACTACTTAATCAAATCAAGTATGCAAGTGCAAGTTTTACAGAAGGAAAATGAGCTATCAAATCTATTATGCATCTATTGAGGATGGCCAAAGGCACGTCCGTTATGGATCTCCTCTCAAAAAGTTTTCACAGTGGGACAATAACAGAATCCAAAGATCTTGAAATGTGTCCATGGTTTTATTTTTCTAAAGTAACCCCTCCCTCTAATGGAAAATATTCCGATAATTGGTCCAGGAACAGCTTGAAAGTTGGAGGAGATTCCCATCCATCCATCCATCCATCCATCCATCCATTATCTGTAACAACTTATCATCATCAGCGTCATGAGCCTATCCCAGCTGACTTTGTTAAAGACACCCTGGACAAGTCATCAGTTCATCACAGGGCACATAGAGACAAACAGCCATGCTCACTCACATTATGGGACATTATGCAGTCACCAATTAACCCATTAAGTGCATGTCTTTGGACTGCGGGAGGAAGCTGGAGTACCCGGAGAGAATCCACGAAGACACTTGTGCAAAGTCCAGACAGAAAGTTGACTATAATATAAATTGTATTATAATATATGCTTTTACAACAATGAAAGGATTCATTCTGCTGCTGCTTTTTACTTGAGTAAAGGGTCTGAATACTTCCTCCAGCACTGATGCATGCCATTTTTTAACTTAGCATCTAATAAAAGTGCCAGAGAAACAGGTTTATTATAATTATAAGCTCATGCAGCACCTTGTTTATAACCCTCAGTTGAACAGTGAGCCTCCTGGAGACCTTACGAAGCACAAAGGGCAGGGGCCAACTACTGTAACGCTGTATAAATATGAGTGTGTGTGTAGGGGGGGGGGGCACGTTAAAGCAGATGGCCAGACAAGCTGCAGCCTCATCCATACCTCCAGGGAGCCATATTGTCTGTCCTGGAATGCTCTCCAGGTGACCTTTGACCTCTGTGGTGTGAAGGAGAACACTGGCTGTGACTTCATGCTACACGGTCTGTATTACACACAGTAAAATCATCACACACACACACATGCCGCATTACTGGAGGTTTTCCAAGAACGCATTACCTCAGCGGTGCTTTAAATGTGTCCACGTCTGCACAAGAGCACGATCCAAGTGCATTACAGTTAATCAATTTATGAAGTGAGAGGTGTCGAGTTTCACTGCAATGCACTCTGCAAACATTTCTTACAATCCAAGGGGATTTCGGAAATATCCAGAGAGAATATAATTACAAATGCTGTACATCTTATGGAAATATTCGACAACTGAGGCTAGAAAATGATAGCTCTGTTGTAAGAAGACAAATTTCAGAAGATGAATTACATTTACATTTCATCATTTAGCAGATGCTTTTATCCAAAGGTAAACAATCAAGGTACCGCTGACAAGGACATGTTAGTGCATCAATAACTACTACTAGCAGGCCGACTAATAGCAACATGACAGCTACTACTGGCATAGAATCAAGTGACATTTGTAGAGGGGGTATATTTAGTATGTCCAGTTGTCGGTTGTGTTGGAGAGGAGGCATTCTCTGAAGGGCTCCAGGAGGTTTTTGAAGGTAGAGAAAGACGCTCTTAATCTGGTGGGACGTTCTACCAACAGGAGCAACTGAGGCTGAGAGGACTGGTAATTCAGTTTTTGAGAGGTACAGCTGGAGGTGGTGTGCCTTTATCCATGTAGATGTGTAGACATATAGAGCTGTGTGTCGTCTGCATAGCGGTTTACACTATATTAATTAACAGATCTCTAGCTATTCCTGGTGCATTTCCAGTCAAATCAAAGCTGAGGTCCTTTAGGCTACAATTGAATGTGACTGTACAAAGAATATAGCCAGCTAAAAAAAACTTCATTCATCCCCTGCCACTGGACCTCAAAGGACACATAATGTAATGCAACCACATGTTAAACTGTGTTTTGATTAATAGAGGTTGGCTGTGACCACAGACACGCCCCAGTGTTCACAAACAAGTTGGATAGCTTCACTATATTTATACGTCCATCTACCCACCATTGACTGAGAGCAACAAGTTCACACCCATTCTCTGGAGGGCTGTTGGAAGTCGACCATGCCAAAGCAATATTTTACAACATTTCAGCACAAAATAACTGCTGGAATGGGTTAAATCATACAAATGTGTCTGTTAGAGCATATAAAGGAGAGTTTAGTTAAAGCTCTGCTTTAAGTTTTATTGTTTAATGGGTTGATTTGGAGCCTGTGATGTGGAGAAATAACAACCATTCAAGTCTGGATCTTCACGACTGGATTATCTGTCGTCTGTATGAATATTACCATTAAATTTACTGTACTTTTTCATTTTTCTCTTCACACACATCTTTTCTTCTGTCTTTCTGTCTGCCTCTCTCTCTCCTCCTTTCTTCCTCTGTGTCCATCAGCATCTGCACTTCATCAGCTCTTTACTTTTCCTTCCAGCAATAACTAATTCAACCCAGCGAGCCCACCACTGAACGATCTGCGGTCCCTCATAACTCAGTGTGTGTACACTTTCCACAGAATCAGTGGCTTTGGTTACAAGTGTCCACCAAGTGACACGGGCTACAGTATGTTTATAGAAGACACGCGTGTGGTAAAACTAAGAAAAATTAGTTTGAGCCATCAAAGATAAAATGACTGGTTCTTCATGTGTTCGGGAGTTCAAAGATGTGAATTAACAGTTTGACATTTTGTGGAAAATATGCTTATTCTCTTTCTTGCTGAGAGTTGAGATGAGAAAATGGATACCATTTGCTACAGTAATTATAAGACTACTGCCAGTAGCCAGTTATCTTCACTTAGCACTGTTATGTGCCAAGTAGGTTGTGTTTGTGTTTTTGTGTTCCCTCCCCCTCTGTGTGCTGTTTTTTCACAGGTAATGCCTGAATGCTGCTCACCTGTGTGGATATGCCAGGCCTCCTATTGGACGATGTCCTAATCAGCTGGCCTATCGCTGCAAAGAAGACTCCTTAAATGGAGGACGTCTCAGGCTTTCACTCTCTCTTCTCCTCATTGTGGACTCTTGGTTTTGCCTGTGGCATTTGTATCGCTGTGTCTTTTGTGCTCCTTTTCAAGACACATTGGATTTGGTATGTGTTGGAGGTTTGGGACTAGGTAAGTTGGGGTACCCTTTACATTTTTGCACGTAGTAATTATCACACTAGGGTTATCGGTTGTGCCACCATTGTATTGTTTTTGGAAAGCCTTTTGTTAGATCAGCCAGTTAGGCATTTTTTTGTTCTTTTTCATGTATTCAGAGGCAGCTTACAGGCCCTGGTTTGTTATATTAATCTCCATTTGGCACAATCGCTTAGTCCCACCCTCCCTCACCTTGGCTTGTTTCTTTTGTTATAATAAACCTCACTTTTTCACTTCCACTACTCAATTTTTCTGGTTGTCGTGTTATCGTTCACTTGTGGATGTAACCGCACAAACACCATAAACGGGATAACAGTTTCGCTTACCCAGATACCATCCAGGTGAAGGTCACATCAGGCAATGATGTGGCACTGCTGGCTTTTTTTACCCACATAGCAAATATAGCCCAAAAATCACAGATCAAATGTGGGTCTTTTTTCTTGTTTTTTTTTTTAGCAGAGATGCAGGGCTCCCGGCCATGTGTAATCTAGATGTGATACTGAAGACGTCCCTGTGGTAAATGATGAATAGGGTCCAAATATCACAAAATGAATGTGGCTTAAATTTGTGGCACAGTCAACAAAGGCAAATGTGGGCATATGATGTAGCAAATAGCCTTGCTGGCCTTGCTTGATCCAAACCTGACAAAAACCTAATTTATTACATTAGATCTTGTTTGTGTAATCACAAACAAAATGTACAAGAAATGTGGTTTAGATTTGTTGGTAGGTGGATTTTGTTACATTTGGACAGAGCTAAATTAACTACTTGCACCTTTTTTCAATATGTATGCTAAGCTAGGCTAAGTCGCTGCTTAGCCGTGCAAACATGTGAGTGAAAGCATGTACATTAAACGTATTTCCTACAATGAGATGCTATTGTTTTATCGTCAAGGTTTAATAGGTTTATTATTCTCTGGTGATTTAACTATTTATTTCGCCAATATCAAAATTGGACATGAGATTATTTATATAAGTATTAGCTAAGCTACACAGTGCTTCAGAGGCCGTATTGCTCCAATTGCCTGCTTGGCAACAAAGGTTGATAAAAGTCAAGTATTACTTACACCTTGTAATTGCTCACAGATTTCCCCAAAAATGTGTTTTTCATGGTCTTGTCCTGCTAACACTTAGTGTATATATAGAAGCTGGAGCCTCCAGCTTCTCATTGTCTGCTTTGTTGGATTTAAGATTTGTAATTTTCCCACTGTTTTTTGCAGGGACGGAACATTAAACGAGAGCTCAATGACCGACCTACATAACAACTCCAATTTACAACCTGATCCCAGGAAGTGAGATGGACAAGCTCGGCTGGCACTTGTTAACACGGAGCACAACGGAGAGCCTTATCTCGCGGTGGGAATCATGCTGCACATGCAGCGGAGCATCTAATTCTTGCCTTTTCATTTCTTTTGTGATGTTGTGATATCGACCTGACCTACTTACACCTCCTGAAGAAAGACGTGCGGTGCACACCCTGGAAACAGTGCTGTCCAGGATGTAACTGTGCCGGCTTGGGGGCCTCTTGATAGGATGTTGCATGTTTTAATCAAAGTGATTCTCACGCATGCTGCTGTAAATGAAGCTAAAATGGTTCCAAGTTGTTGTAGTTGGTTACAGATGTGTTGTGACTAACGTACAAGAGCCAGCACTCCCGAAACAGATTTTACTTTCAGAGGTCAGAGACAGTTCTGAGCTCTTGGATTTTGTGTTTAAGTGTATGTGTGCATTAGTGTATGTATATGTATCTACTCCAGGCCCGAGGGGTTCAATATGACGAGTAAATATGAACCACCTGGAGGATCCTGGAGGAGAAAACCTTGGCTGCTGCTCCTGAAATCAATTGCATACAACGCTGATGAAGAACAGCGGTGACTGAGTTCACTAATGGAGCTCTGCGTTTGTTTATGTCTGTAAATGAAGGTATACAGTATGTCTGCTTATAAATGAAAGCCAAATACTGCTTAAAGTTATCGTGTTTTTAATGCAGGTAAAGCTCAAAACATGTTCTGGAGAGTATCCAAGTCAAGTCATCACAGGCAGACTGCAAGTCCTTCATGGTCTGTGTGTTTAAAAGCTGCGTTCACTCGCAAAGACAAAGTGAGTTTGAAGGTTTAACGGCATGAAGAAATCTTGAGGATGGATGTGAGGAAGCTGATGTGTAAGGAGGAAATCATCTGTTTAGGCTGGTCTGGGATCAAGTGGTGACCAACGTCCATTCTTTATACTGTCAGCGGTCCTCACAGGCAAACTGCAAGTCAAGGTGCAAGTCCTTCATGGTCTGTGTTCAAAAGCTGCGTTCACTAGTAAAAGAAAAAGGTTTAATGAAATGAGGAAGGGTTGAGGATGGATGGAAGATTATCGGATATCGTCTGTTTAGGCTGGTCTGTGATGGATATATTGAAGGTTTAGGGAGTGGGTTAAGTTAACTAAAGTTGTATTCATGCAGATACCTGATCAAAACTAGACTTTAAAGGGACAAATGATGTCCTTTCAAAGCTGCGTTCACTAGTAAAGATCATGCCACAACAATGAGAGCTTGAGAGTCTTGAAGATGGATGGATGTGAGGAGGGTTATTGGATATCGTCTGTTTTAAGGGTTAAGGAGGGGGAAGACTCATCGTGGCAGGATCTGTCTCAGGAGCTGAGTCACCTGGGCCGAGTACCTATCAATAGGGATGGACAGGATGGGTTGACCAGGTATGTCTTTGCTTGGCAGGTCATCAGAGGTGTGTTCCAGGTGTGGCCCTGCTCCGAAACCTAACTTAACAGTCTCACTCTAAGTTGTTTTATTACTGTGCCTGGTTGAAACTAAAGACTTAAAGGATGAACGCTGTCTTCAACCTTTATTGAGTTATGTGTTTGGCTCACTGCATTGCTATGCATCTACCTGCAGGAGAGACGTGAGTGTCCTGAAGGTGAAGAATGACCTTCTTTCTAATTACAGCAAAAATTACCAGTAAACCTACTGTTGATTTACAGCAGAACAAAACCACCAAATACTAAGAGGCTTTGTTTCATGCCCCAGAAAGCTGTGCATCATTTGCCAAAAGAGCAAAGAACAGTAGTTCAGGATTTTGTAGGATTTAAGTTTATCCATCCCCGTTTAGGTTAACCAGCACATAAGAAGGTGATAGTCCCTGGTGCACTACACCCGGAGATGACACTCGAGTTCAGCTGTCAGGCACTCCTGGAGCAGACTTGGTAAATTGGCCATTTAGAATCAAATCTGCCTAAACGAATGCGCCTCTCCCTGGGCTCTTTGTCTCACTAATGCAGTGTGCTGCCTGGGTGGTGAATGCCCCAGCTTTTGTGGCATTTTATTAGGACAATAGTAAACCCTGATGGCTGGTCTGACTGGTTACTCCGGGTGAAATACGCCTGTGGAATGTAGATGTGTACAGGATGCCAGAGGAAGGAGAGCGGAGGGTGGAAACAGTCCAAGCAGAGTGAATTTAAGAGCAGTGCGGGGCAGTCAGCCAGATCAGGAGGTTGTGCCCTTTTTGTCTGCCACACAATTACCGATGAGTGTGTCTGATTACACTGTATTTTCACGTAGTCACACGCCTCCCTTCTTCTTTTTTGTTTTAAAGAAATTGATCATTGTTTTCAGAAGGCCAATAGAGGAAAACTATGGAATGAATATTTAACTAAGCGTTGCTTAATCTTAACTTTCACCTTTTGCTTTCTAGGTAGTAGAAGTAGTAAGAGGTCGTTGCATAATGCAAAACAGGAAAATAATGTTTTATTCAGTTACACTCACCCCCTAAATCCTCTTCCAACTGATGAAGTAATGCTTGCTCATAAATATGTCAAAGGCCACAGTCTCGCTCTGAATGGCTGAGTTGTAAATAAAGAATAGTTTGGCCTTCCTGTGTGCTTTCTTAATTTAAAGTACAATGCTGGATGACAGTTTGTACTATTTCATTCCACTTTTGGACTCTTGTGGAAATGATATTTTTAAGCTGTTCTAAAAGTGAAAGTCTTTTTAAAATAAACATAAAAAAAGCTAGATTGGTTCACAACCTTTAGAACATTTAGGCTCCTTTAAATATTCATACACAAACCAGATGATTCATTGAGGTAAACTGTGTATTCAGAATTACATATAAATTACTCTGCTACAGGAAAATATAGCAGAAATGTCAACATATTTATGTGAATATAAACTTAATAAAGAACCACAAAGCAAATTTACCATTTTGTCAACAAAAATGTGACAAAAGTGAAATTTATTGGGTCAACAGACAATGAGTTTGATACACACACTCCACCACTCAACATTTCACCCTTTGTCCCATAAACACTCACAGCACATGGTGCATTAAAATGGCTCAAAACTAACGTCGTCGTAGACGTACTGTTTCAAACTGAGACACAGAATGTGTGAGCAGGCCGGCCGACGTGAAAGCAGGGAGCCAAAATTAAGATGCACATTCTTATTGTCAATTCTAGTTCATTTAAAATGACCCTGAGCAATAATCTGTGTAAACATTTCTACATTCGCTCCAAACTGTACAGTGGAGAAAGGTCTGTGCCACATGACATATTGTCCATTCTTACTGAATATGTACATGGGTAAATTCCTTTTACAGGCATGCTGGTGTTCTTGTTTACTTATTGTATTTTGCTGTGCATATACAAGGGATAAACATGACACCAATGAATCATTAAAGACTCAGAACATTGCTTTATTTTTTTGAACTTGTTTCTATTGTGGAGTATGATAGAGACTGGAATAGAAATATACTTCATATATAGTTATATTCAAGGAGTGCATTCTGATGCTCCAGCAGTAGATATGTAGAGGCTGACAGCTGTTCTGCATAAAGTGAGGGGCAATCGACGTGCTAAGGAAAAGACAGAGAGCAGCAAAGGTCACTCTGAGCTAGACTCTGGATCAGTCTGCACCATTCAGCCCTCTTCTGGGTGATGTAGGCCGGGGTGATGGTTTGCACAGGAAGCCGTGGTGAGCCCTCCACCCTGGCCTTCTCGCATAAGGCCTCTGCGATACAGATAACGTACATGCCGCAGTCATAGCTGTTCTGCTGCGATGGGCAGGGCTCCTCCACAAACAGCGCTTTTCTCCCCGCGCCCAAGAAAGGCTCCAGGTTGTTGGCGATGCGCCGTGCGTGCAGCGAATTGCTGCCGTTTTGAGAGTCATAATGGGCAAAGTGGTTGGAGTTGTGATGGTAGACCAAGAGGCTCCAGTGGGACCCCCCCGCCGATTGGTTGGAGTTGTCGTTAACAGCTAGGAAGACCCAGTGACGAGAGGCGAGATCCAGCGGCTCCAGGAACAGGGCTAACTCATCGGGGCAAGAGGCACACTTGATGAACTGAGTGACCTCCGGGCTGATGAAGATGATGTTGTCCCCCAGGGCACTGAAACGCTCAGCAGCAAAGTACTCGAAGGCAAAACCAATGACTCGGTCATTGAGCCAGTATGGTCCTCCAGTAAGGACACGTCAGATCGCCGTAACAGGCTGTCCTGATAGCTCAGCACTACAGGGTCCATCCTCCAACACAGTCAGAGAGGATCAGTCTGAAAAACACAGAGGAAGACAATAACTGTTTTTAATCACCAGAAAGAAAAGGATGTTGAGGAGGTGATTAAGATAAGCGGTCACAGCTAATGGATGGATAGATACTCAGTTGTTAAAACTTTCTTAATTACGAGAATCTGCATTGATGTTGAAGATGTCATCCTGGGCGTAAGGAAACTGGGACTGAGATGTGAATTTGGTTATCACCGGTTAATTAATAAATCGTAATCTAAGGATTAATCAACATTAATTCACAGCTACAATACTGCTCCAATGAGCAGCAGATCACAGATAATCAGAAATGTAATCAAACTATCCTGCAGATCAGACCAAACAGGCAATATGAAGGTGCCATTTTGGGGTTCCTGGTCAACGCAGTAGGTATTTTTTAACTTGTTTATGTCAGTTCACACACCAAACAGATTGTCAGGAGGAGGTTATTTATCCTATGTTTGGGTCTGTATTTGATCAGGCTGCAGTTTTAAACCTGAAACACAGTTATTAACCTTCATTAGGCTGCAGCAGAGATGTAGCTTCAACCTAAACTTGGAGTAACCGTTTAATTTCAGTTATGGTTCCATCTTGAGCCGTTGAGACACTTTACTCAGCTTATAACATTAAAATTAAGTGTTATTTTAAAATATTTAGTCCATGACTGACAAACTAAAGGCTGTCTGTGTCCTGTTAAAAACCACTGCAGAGTGTCACATTACTGCAATGCGTTTAGTTCATCGTTTTTACCAGCAGGCAGCTCACTGCTCTCAAACGGTCTTTAGCTTTTTTTTTTAGCATTAGCCCCAGCTAACCGCCACACGAAGCTTAAAAACTAAAGCTAAAAACATTCATTTGACCCTGTGCGACACTACACAGTGTGGCGTCAGGTTAAAAATACATGCGGCTGATTTGATATTCATACCTGTAAGAGACTCATTCAAGTAAAAAGTATCACGAAAAATCACCAAGTCTTGTCCCTCATTGCAATGACTAACGTAAAGTGCTCCTAGGAAGATGTGACAGTGCGCAGCACGTTTACTGAAAGGCTCCCACTTTGATGCGTTACCTGAAGGAATTTTAAGGTTATCCCCATTTACATTTTTACACCTATTCAGGAGTAAATACAGCAACATGTGTACAAATCAACACAACCCCCGCCATTATAATGTCATATATACTCAAAACAGACGCTAGAATTGTTTTTAAACCTAATTTAAAATTCATGTGGTGTGCGGTGCGTACGTCGCTACCGTGCTATTTGGTGCCTACTTCCTGTTGTGGATGTAAGAAAAACTGGATGCGGCGACAAAGATGGCGTCCGAGCCAATCCATCCTCTGCGCACTTCCTCACCAACGTTTAGGAATGGCGCATGCGCATTAGAGTTTTCGAACCAAGACGGTTATAGTTTTAAATGCGTATTCGCCGCGTGACAACCGCTCCTTTTTTTCAACGGTTGCGTACGGGAGAAATATGTTTTGAACGCGGGAATTGCGGCACCATGTACGGCCACTATGCCTGCATATCAACCCCGCGGTCCCAGCTCCGGTCCTGGGGATTTAGCTCCGTCCTCCCTGCCTCCGTGCTCCGGTTCCCCGCCCCATCCAGGAGCGGCGTGAACGCGCAACTGCTAGTGCGCGTGTGTGAG
Source organism: Nibea albiflora (assembly GCA_014281875.1). Taxonomy (NCBI): domain Eukaryota; kingdom Metazoa; phylum Chordata; class Actinopteri; family Sciaenidae; genus Nibea; species Nibea albiflora. Next base: position 6,843,269 of record CM024795.1, on the reverse strand, counting down.
AGTGGCCGCACTGATTAGCAAGGCAAAGTAGAGTTTTACAGCGACCGTCAACAAGCGAGCTGCGAAGGACTGCTTTTTATTTTTATTTTTTTAAATTACAGACAGCGAACACGCACGGATAATAATAACAGCAATAATAATAATAATAATAAAATGCGCAAGTATTCAGCGCGGACTTGAATTTCGAGGAGTTGTTCGGAGGCGAGCGGCGGCAGAGAAACAGAGACACACAGTGAGAGAGGGGAAACAAATTAAATCAGTGGGAATGCAGGGAATTAAATAGAGACTTAGGTATATTATCTGGGCTACAAGTGTGTGCGCCTCTGCACCCCAATCCCGGGAAGAGACGGAAAGACTTGAGTCCCACAGTTTACTTCAGCGTCTGGAGGTAAGAGTGTGATGTTTAGTAACAGTTAGACCCTGTGGTGCTGCTGGTGGTGTAGTAGTATTGGTGACGGTGGTGGTGGTGGTGGGCTGCCCCACAGTTTGGAGAAGGGGGCTCCAGGTTGGAAGCAACCAATGAATCAAGAAACTTGTTCACAGTTTGCTGCACGCTGGGTTTCAGTCTAAGGTGTGTATGGGGCTCAGTCGGTCCTTTATTGAATGAATAGTCACAATCAGAGGTGTGTGTGTGTTTGTGTTTATGTGTGTTTATGTGTGTGTGTGGAAGCTTGTGAAAAGTTTGACATTGCAGCTACACACATCTAAAGGCACCGATACTATCCTTTTCACCCACAGCCTAAGGAAAATAATGAATCTTAATTGGATTTACTTAATTAAATTAATTTATTTGTCAGGTTTAGTTGCTTTAATATGATGCATATGTGTCAGATTTAATTTAATTTTCATATATATATCTATATAATCCCTGGATAGGGTGATACACATTAAAATCAAAGCGCACGTAGCATAGGATGATGCAGCATAAATGAAATCAATGACAGTCAGAACCAGCACATATAAATCTGCTTTGCAAAGGAAGTTTTTTTTTCTCTTTGGCTGCAGCAGGGTGGGGTAAAAAAAAATGTTGTGTGCATGTATTATTTAGTGGAGGTCAGACAGCGCAGCTTATAATGCAGCAAAGGCAATAAAGAGTGCAAAGCAGCTGTAATCGTGCAAGGGGAGGTCTAATGGGGTGAAGAAGATGCTGAATCATGGGTGTACGACTCGGTCCGTCAGGGGACTTTATAGGCCACATCCCGGCTGCTAACTCACAACACCGGATATCATTCTGTGCAAGATGCCTTTGTATTTTGTCACTTTAATACTCCTGTGTTTGTGCGGCTCAGTGGTGAGGTTATAGCTACGGTACCTTGCTGCACTTGCTGATTATCTGTACGAGCTTTTATTACTACAGAGTTGTCAGGAGAGTAATGGCAGGTACATGAAGGTTGAAAGAGACGGGGACCAACCCTACCCCCACAACAGGATTTCTTTGATTATTACGGCATATATTATGATGCTTTTCATTCAGTAAAACATTTAGATTTGTCTTTTTTTTACATCAGTATAGTGACATTAATTCAAGTAGCAGTCAGCTTCCCCCCAGAGCCCATCCAGCCTTTCAGATCAGCACAGGTGATGAGAGTAAAGTGGGCCTGTCCTGCAGGAATGTGAGGTCTGAGAAGACACAGCTGCTGGTAGCATGAGAGGCAACCCAGGCTGAGACTCCAGCAACTGGTCCCTGTCGACATCTGACACCCCGCAGGCCCCCGCTGTCTGCTATTTCTAAAAAGACGAGGGCCTCGGTTTGCATCACGTCCGAGCTGCGTTCAGTGATATCACCGACACCTGGCATGAAAGACCCGAGCTGTGGTTTTGAAAGGTTGAGGACTCAATTTGAGGGAGCATTTGCAGGAGCCTATCGCTGTCTTATTCTATTTTGAATACTTGGTAGAGATTGATGAAGATGCATGCAAAGCTCAGTTTACCTTCACAGATACACGACGAGGGATTCAGCCTGTGTTCTCTCAGTGAAACAATGAATGACTTGAGGTGATGTCACCTTGTATATCTTGTCCTGTCAGCCAGTCAGACGTCGGGTGTGGCTAGTCTTGTTCGTTGCGTCCAACATACAACTTCCAATGTTTTTAACAGTGAAACTCCTTGGTTCAGATTTCGTAAGATCACCATAGGTTGTTTTAATTTTTGTCCTTGAAGAAAGAAAGATTGATTTTAAAGATGGGGAGTTAAACTGAACACAATCCTTGGCTTCAGACTCTGTTTGTCACACATACTGCTGCATATTTTGGACCAGATGAGGCATCGTGATAGCAGAAAGAGCAACCACTAGCCTGCAATTTTAAACCCTGCTGTCATAAAATATACATCAGCAGTAAGAAAACTGTCTTTATAAATAACCTAATGTTCTTTTTGATTGTGTTGTTGCTGCTGGGGCGCCTACAGCGTTATTTTTCGATTCTACATAATCACAACACAAGATTTAATTAAGTTTATCCTCATGGTGGAATGTTCAGGTTGAACACAATGCATGCCACCATCAGCAGCTATTTGTACTGTTTCAGCTGCTGACAGTATAAAGAATAGACAGCGTATGCGTGATGTCTCTCGTAGGTTTGTGAAGAGCCGTTCTGAAGCTCAAAATTTGGCCATGTTGGTAGTCCTGCCTCTTTCTAATCTATAAATTGCCAAATTTGAATGATGCCTGGGTGCACAAACAAGCCATCTGTAATGGCACCTACTCGTCATTCAAAGCAGCTACACTGTTAATTATGCATAACTTGAAGCCTTCATATAATTTGATACAGGTGAGTTGTATAAAACTCAGTACAGTTGTCATTAACAGTGAAATTAGCTATAGAGACCAAAACAGTTTTTTGTACCAGGCTGTAAACGTGTTTATTTCTGCTGTGAAGTTGGACATTTTAACATGGGGACTTATGGAGACTGACTTGTTCTATAGCCAGCCTCAAGTGGACGTTTGAGGAACTGCAGCATTTGTTATATATGCATCGGCTTCACCTCAGAGTCACAGAGATTTGTGCTTGGTTTTCACTAAAAAGAAATGTTGTAAACACATTGTTTTTTTTTGCCTCTTTCCATGCTTAAAGTTCACCTCCCTCATGCCGAGGCACTGTAACTGTGATGTTCAACCCTTTTGCTAAATTGCTGCCTTTGGAGGAAATCGACAAGAGTTACCAGGTCGTTGTGTCCCAGAAATCATTCCATTGTTCTTTAAAAACATAAATACAGTGTTTGAAAAGTGCAGTGGCTCTTCAAACATGCTGTTTTGTCCTCTACATAATTGAGGTAACAACTGTCTGTGCTGCTGTGACTAGTGCTTTGCTCCTGTGAGTGCATCATTCCTGCAGTCTCGAACATCTAAAAATGGGAATGACCTCCCACCACCATCATCATCATCATCATCATCATCATCATCATCATCAGCCCCCCTGAGGTGTTACCTGTTGAACAGGATGGCAGCTTGCGTTTAGGGGGGTAGAACAACGGGTCACATGCAGCAGGCTCACATGATCGGGATGTCCTGAAAAGTGTTGTAGCCGCATGATGGGATTGTATGGCGTAAGTGATTGGCATGCACATGAAGTCATTAAAGAGGAACCTGCTTGTGTTGCACTGAACAAAGCTCCCCTTTCTTTAGTAGGCCATTATATGAGCGAGGCTTTGGCCTCAAAAGGCTCAGCTTCCCCAGCGTTTTGCATTTCCCCTCATTAACTCACTGGTGCTAACAGTAGCAGGAGCGAGATGGGGAGAAGAAAGTGCATTGTGTCGTTTGTTGCAATTTTGTTTATGTGAAACGAGGTTAACTTGTTCTTTTTAATTAATCCCTTTTTAAAATGGGGTAAATGGAGTCAACAAGCAAGACTGATCTGACTGAAAGCTCTGTTTGTATCCCCTTAAATTAAATTCTGTCCTCCAGGGTTTTGTTTTGGACAGAGGACCGAGTGTTCAGCATCTCTTTTTGTTGAGAAACCCCCGCGGTTATTTAGTGAAATCACAGAGAAGTTGAACATTGTACAAAGAAAGCATTTTAAGTTTCCCTTTCTGCTGTATAGTTTTTATAAATCAGCTCTGAATAATTATGCGATTCCATGATTTGAAAGGACAGTGTTAATTAAATGGATACGGATGCCCGCTGACATCCCAATTTGTCTTTTGGTTTAAGGAAATGGATGGTTAGTGGCTTGGATGGATCATGTGGAAACTGCTAATTAGTGGAGGAGGAACGTTTCAGATTTTTAACGTAATGTGGAAATACCACAGGGCACTCATAAAAATCCTGTTTTCAAAGGTGCAGAGGAAATGCATGATAACATGCATGTTAAGTAACCTCATTACTGCATGCTTCTGACAGCAGAGCGCTGGAAACTAAAGTAGTGATTGGCTGAATTTTTTGTGTGTGTTGTGACAAAAGCTACTGGCCCCCTGCAGCCTTATAGTACAGACAGGACAGGGCCGATGGTTAATCCCCAGGTATGTGCTGTTGTGTAATGGTACACAATACTGTCCCATTTCAGCGCAGTGCTGCCACGAAACCACGTTAACCTTCAATACGGCTGCCTCGGTCTGTCACGGGCAGATATGGATATTTAACCAACAAGTGCACCCACTCAGTGCTCAATACAATCTCAATCCCTTCGGTAAATTATGTGACTTTTATTTGTCGGCTACAGGCTAGTATTAATAGACGTATAAACTTTATCAACAATGGCTTCATGTGAAAACAATGAGGCAAACGTGTCTTAAAATAGACCAAATTTGAGGTCCACTGTCAGTTGTAACGGCTAACTTCCACCAGGCATGTATGCAACACGTTCCATGTGCGCAGTGACCATTGGAGCTAATGGTGGCTCGAGCTGACGAGATGTCAGACACAGAAAGTATAATGTATCCGGTTGATTTTCAAAGTAATCATAAAAACAGCTAAAACATTTCAACTATATAACAAATTTATATATGAGAAGCATATTTCTAAGCACATAAACCAGGAAATTTCAGTTAACTTCTGAAACGCTCCTCGTGGGGTTTGAAGTCGTGTGGAGAACGTGTTGACGAGATGCAAATATCATTGTATTTTTTTTTCTTTTCCTAAAGTTCAAAAAAGGTTAACGGACGACAGAGTTTGGAGTTGCTCTGAGGAATCTTGTTTTAAGTCCTTCACAAAAGACAAATACAGTTAATTAAAAAAGTTCAACATCTTTATCACCAAAAAAAACACCAAAATACTTTAGTTTCTAATCAATCATGTAAAAGTTTTAGTGTGATGTGCAGAAGAAGAATAAGTGTTGGTGTGAGACTGAAGGATGAGGCATGCCTTCAAAGTTTGTTTTTATATGGCACTGACAGTTATAGGAAGTTCTCAAAAGATCTCAACTGTGCGTAAGAGCTCAGATATTCTTCTTCATCCAGAGTGAAAGCGAGGTTCGAGTTGGGTCTCTACGCTGCCGCTGTTATCTGTGAGGAATTCAGTCAGTTTACAGTAGTCTGTGCTCTGTCAGAACGAGGCGAGAGGGGAGGAAGAGCGGAGATAGTTGCGACTAACTGACAACAAGCAGGCTGTGATAAGGTGGATTTCACATGCAGCACTGAGACGTGCTCACCAATAGCTGGAATGCTTCTCTTGTCTTATCTATACTGTAGTTATCAGAGTAGTAAATGAGCAGATGATATAGGCTACTTTTGAGATTATTCTAGTCCAGCCATTAACTGTGGAATTATGATAAGGAGCCTCTTTAAGTGTGGCATAATAAAATGTTTTGGTTGTAAAATAAAAGTCAGTTGGAGATGCTGTTCTCTGGCAGTGACCTGTCAATCGTCGGTGAATTACATTTATATCTGTTTGTTGTAGAGGCTAAATCAGTCAAATTAACGTTACTAGACATTTGTTACAGTCCTCATATGTTTTAGACAATCTGAACATTACTCCAGCCCCTCTTCAAAAAAGGCAAACTATCCCTTTTAAGAGATGAAGCGAGGCATTTTCGGCCAGGACTAGTTTATCCTCATAAATTTAATAATTCTTTCTTAGTCTTGACAAAATTAGCCTTTTATGGTCTTAAAGGAAGCATTGTCTGTCCATTAAAACATCATGAAAGAATGATGCTTCCTCTTCTGAACTCTGCTGAGTCTTGTGTTGGGTTCAGTTTAATGGTCCCACGTCCTTTTACTTTGGCGTCCCACCTGAATTAATCCTCATTACCCACTGATGCATTTCAGAGTGGGGCATTCACTGCAGTGACTTAGTAGTCAGGTTGAACGATTACGGCCAGACACCCTGGAGACGATTAGAGGGTCCCTATTGTCTCCACAAAGTCCGAGTCCTTCACTCCAGCCTGAAAGAGTCCCGCTTAACAGTGAAGCTGTCTCAACTTAACAAATATTTTTGCTCTACATGTCATGCTGGCTGAGCTGAGCCGCACTACAGAGCAGGTGAGCTATGAGAGTGGACTCCAAATGCCAACTCTAATGAGGTTTTCCTCAAGTTTGAGGTTTGGGGATGGAGTGTCCAAGCCAATGTGAGCTTAATAAGGGTTCAGATGGAGGGTTAGACTGTTCTGACCTTCTCAACTGAGAAAATGAAGTATTGTTCTGAGAGAGCGGACTAAGCAGTTTTGTTCCTGAGGCTGATTATCAGCGGTTGCATGGCCTCTTTTGGTTAAATAAGTGTATTTAAAATGTGAATATGGACATTGTCAGTTCATTTAAAGTGCCAGGTTCGTTAGAGCACTGGTTCAAGTACCACTGATGGTATGCTAGCAACCCCTGCATCTACCTTGGGATTCCTGGGTCCACCTTAGTCAAATGTCACCAGTAATGTTGCTAGAGTTTGGCAGCAGTTCGTTTGAAGCAACCTAAAACGATGTGAAGAGATATCAGCGTTTGTTTCCTCAGCAGACCAGAATGCGACATAAACACAAGACATCAACAGGTTGTTCTTTCTTGTCAACAAAACCTTTGGTCCTTGTTTTCTGTTGCTATTGTCAATGCTGTCTGCACATGAAGCCTGACTGAATAAAACAAGACCATGCATGTTGTCTGAGCTGTCAGATGGAATTGTGGGAAATGATGGAAGTCTCAAGTCGTGACAGGGAAGTCGATACAACCAAAGTTCAGTGCTTCCTCGCAGAGCAGCCCAGACAGCCCATGAAGATGACTGATTAATGATGGAAAGTGAAAGGCTATCTGAGGATGGAATTTTCCTCTAACCTAGAAAGTCTTGTTTATTTCTGTTTGACCACAGTTTACCAAACGTTGCTCCACATCATCTCTCCGCGAGCTTTGGGTGTGCAGTAAATCACCAGGTCACCATAATAACATTTTATGCAGCCTCTCGCCAACATCTTCCATCATCTCCTCGAAGCCTGCGACCGAACTTGCGTTATCATCACGCTTGCTGCAGCTCTTTCTGTCTCTCTGTCGACGGTCGGCTCTGACTGCACCACCGGGCTCAGATTTCAAAACGCCTGCGGTCTGCTGAACGCAGAAAGACAGCAGCCCCCCCCTCCTCACTCGTCCTCAGAAGAAGACGGCGAGAGCCACTGTAAACGCTGCCCTGTAATTACAGGTCATGTTTTTTCCTAATACGCTAAACAGATGTGCTTAAAATTATGCTGAACATTCAAGACTCTGAGTTAGACATGATGACCTGTCATTACCATCAGCTGGTGAAGGCGTTCACTGCTTCTGTTGCATAAATGTTACGGATTCTCGCGAAAAAGAGCAACATCATCACTAATGGACTGAAAGTGACACTTTCACCAAAAATTATACTTAAAATGAACATAAAGTTACACTATAATTATGTATTTTAAAATAAAATGATGAGCTATATATACAATGCGCTTCCTTTTTAACTATTTTTAAATGTTTTTAAATTTTGGTGCCACATCGCCAAATTCTGTCTGATTGTAGCCTAACTGGACTTGGTTGTAGATAAATGAAGACGCGACAGTGGCCTGGTCAACGATCCCGCCTAGGTTACATACCTGTGTGTCCTTCAGTCAGAACTGAAGAAGCCTCTTGGATGACAGGTGAACGTCTCCATGGATCTACAACTAAGCCTAACAATGCTTCTCGAATAAAGTGTTGTGTTTCATATATAAAAAGAAATATTTTCGAGCTTGACAGGACTGCAGCGTGTCACACCTGGATGTCAGATTTCACGTGGTGGGTTTGTTTAACTTACTGTTAAAGTTGAGTATGACAGCGTACTGAAACACAAACTTGTCCATGAGTTTAGTTTTGCGCTGCCGAAATCTGATCTGTTGAATTATGACATTTTCCTTTGATCGCTCTGTGCCCACTCGTGTATGCCGTGAGTCACAGTGAGGTCTTTGAAATAGCTCTCGATGTAGGTGTCAAATGGCCTCGAGGAAGAAATCTTCCCTCCGTATCGTTACGCAACGTTTCACAAAAGAAACTGTTGCCAGCTAATTGATTAAATTCACCGCAGGTAATTGACCGTGAAGATGGCGAGACTGTGTACGAACCCTATAAAAGTTAAGAAACTCTTTATGTTTTAACGTCTTTTGTCTGCATGCTTGACCTGATCGCAGGTATCCGACATAGGAAACGGTGTTGATCTCTTGGTGCACATTAGAGGACATCTGTGTTCATCACTGTGAGGCCGCAGGCATCTTGGCGCTGAGCTGTGCGAGCAGCTACAGTCATTACTGCTCATCTCCAATCAGCTATGAAACACGAGACCAGTTTGGAGTGTGTTTGTTACCCATCCGGTTATGTGTATGTCCGCTGTGCCTATTCGTGTTTAGGTCTTACATTTTTGTTGTCTCTCTTGGTTGAACGTTTCTTGCTGCTCCGCAGCGCTGTCTTCCCCCAGGGCAGTGGCGGCTGAATGGGCCCGTTTGGCCCAACAAACTTCCTTTCTGAGGGGGAAATGGAGTGTGCATAATCTGGGTCAATGATACCTCCCAGTCTTCCTTGATTATACCTCGCCAATTGTTGCCTACTGCACGTTTTGACCAGTTTGGTTGATTGTTACTGAAGCTGATACCGATAATGATGTTTGAGTGACAACGTTTTATTTCATGTTTTGTATCGATCTCTGATTTGATAGATCTGCAGTGAGCTAATACCAGCTCTATTTTTAGTGCTGTTGACTTAATAAGATAAGAGTCTTTTTCCTTTCATAGTCATGTCAGTCAGCAAATGCAACCTTCCTTTTTTTTTTTTTTTTTACATACATGTGTCATGCAGTTGTTTCAATTGGCATTTAAGTGTGATCCTTTTTTTAGCTGCGGGTATGGGTGGTGATAAAGTTCACACAGTTCAAATTCACTAAAGTTCAAAGGCCGCTCTACTGTTTGAATGTTTCTACTCCTCACACTGAAACTGTGCTGTAAAAAACACACACACACACACACACTTCGTGATTTAATTAACTTTTTTTTTTTTTTTTAGAAATCATAAGTCAACACACATTTCTGGATATAATTTCACAGAGAACTATTAAACTCTAACGCTTTATTGTGCCTTTTTAAAACAACAGCTGTTGATGATGTGCCTTCCATTCGTTGGCCTCTTTTTATTGCGGGGTGGTGTACTTTTCCTATTCCACCGGCCAAATGCAGACCGTGCAGCGTCATATTGATATTTCCAGAGCTAGACTGGAGTCTGAAAGGAAAAACATTTTTCCACTCTCTAAAACAATAAAATGTAAATGTGAGGTCAGTTCAAGAACACAGGGCTTGTTTTAGACTAACAGCATTTTGCTTTCATATTCGTACAACACACGGTACAACAATGTATCCACTCACAGTAGCTCAATTAGGCCACAATTAGGTCAATTATGGTGTAGTGAAAGAGAACACAGGGAGGTCTAAATGAATGAAACAGATATATTGAGAAACCTCCACACACAATGCTCCATGAAATGGGCTGAAAGTAAGTTTCCTTTAAAGGTCCAGCATTCAAGATTAATATAGCCTGAAACAAGGCATAACTATGTTTTCATCAGTGTATAATCACCTGAAAATAACTTTATTTTTATGTGTTTTGTACTTAAGAATGAGGCTTTTTATATCTACAAAGGCCATGGGTCCTCTTCTGCGGAGTCCGCCATGTTACAGTATCCCAGAATGGACAAATTAACTGGCTCCAAATTGGACCTTACATGTTTTGCCGACACCGTAGTTTCACCGTCACGCTAGGAACAAACACACACGCTGTGTTTGATTTGTCTCTTTTGAGCTACTGTAGAAACAATGTGGCGGACCCCGTGGAAGAGGACCCGCTCCCTCTGTGAGTGTATAAGTCTCATTCTAAGATGAAAAACATAATTAGAAATAGTATATTCCATATCTGCCACATTCTACCAATTGAGACCCTTAGATCGTACACACTGGACCTTTTAATTAGATCTCTGTAATTATTACATGCATCACAAGCTTCAAAAACCCTCGATGCCACTGGCTCCTGATAACAGTTAAACATTAAAGCATTAGCTCACACTTAGTTGATTAAACAGCCCTCTGCTTCACTCTCGCATCGTTGTGAAGTACAGACACTTCTCTTTATTAGGAAATGAGAAAAAGCACATGGGTGGATAAATAAAACTGATCTCCCGAGACATTAAGCCCACCATGAGTAGGAGGCAAAGAGAAGTTAGATAGTTACATGTGCTTTTTAAGGCTTCTTAAAGAAGAAACAGTAAGCAAAGAGTTGGAAAGAGACCAGCAGTTGAGAGTTGGAGACAGGTAACAGGTTTTGAAGCAGGTGTTTCAGGATCAGCCGACACGGCCGTCTCATCTGTTACGTCTGGACGCTGGAGACCGGAAAGGTTGAATCCTTTGACAGCCAGATAATATTCCATCGGAAAACGTGTCAGTGGTAAAAAACAAGGTGGTGTGCACACTGTTGAGTCTGCACCATCGCCTCACCAGTCCCCACTGTGTGACCGTCTGTGATTATCTAAAGTGTCACATGACTGGCTGTGTTGCATTGCTGAAAAAGACACTTTTTATACCGTGTAGTGCATGAAAAAAAGTGTTAAATTGGCTTTGTCGCTCTTTTAGCACAGCCCTTATTGTTTTTGTTATCTGAGATTTGGAAGCTTAATTTTCAGCCTCTCCTCTGTTTATATTCAGAAGTGAATGTAAACAATGCCGCAATGGAATTCTTAGAAATTTGTATGTGGTGGCATATTCAGCTGTGATTCAAGTTTGACCTCATTGTTTGCCTTGAAATTTGGCTGGATGTGAAGTCTACTAATGCATACTAATTTAACGTTTTCATCAATCAAAATGACAGTGTGTGTGTATGTATATATACACATATATATGAATGTATTAACAATGACATGATGGTGTTGTTATGTTGAAGCCCCCTTCTGAGCTACACTTCCTGTCTCACCCAAAGTTGCTGTCATTGTCCTGGGAGTGGACACAGGAAGTGGAATTCTCCATGGCGACAACAGAGGAGTGGCGTTGTTTACTCCCACTGTTTCTGCTCTTTCATAGAGCCCCATTCTTCACAGAGCAGCCTGCAACACAGGTTCAGTTTTAACGACGGCAAGGAGTTTTTGATTAGAGTCATCATTAACTTGAACGGGTTAACCACATTGAATCATCAGAGAATCGTTCCACCAGGAAAGTAAATAAAACCTGACATAGTTACGGCTTGTCACTGCTGATATAAAAGTTTACTGGAAATGTGAAAGTACGTTTTAACTTGTGTGTGTGTGTGTGGGAGAGAGAAACCGTGTTCCCATTTCTTCCAGCCTTTATGAGGGTCCATTAGAATTAATCCTCGAGTCATTTACGAGCTTTTTGACTTAACCTTGTACTTTGCAGTTGTTTTTTTTTTCCTGTTCCACTGAAGCTTTCACTGAAACCAGGTTGGATTAACAACATTTGCTGTGATATTCTTTTTCCATGAAGGCTTGTAATGTTAAAAAGGACACAGGTTTTTAGATATCAGAGCACACAGTAGCATGCAATGTATTTTTTTCTACAGTGTTGTCCTTGGAACATTAATTTCCTTCCTCTACTCTCTGCAATCCACTTTTGGCAATAACAATAACCGGTCCTGCACAGTTAAGTTGGCTCATTCGGCACACAAACATGGCTCTTTTCTCCCATGGGATATTTTCACGTCACTTGTGTCACCTGTCGGTGTTCAGCTGGTGGAATGTGGAGGGAGTTGTAGTTGTAGGCCGAGCACTTCATTCAGAATGACCAGCCTCAGTTATCCTTGGCCGTGTGCACAGACAGGCCTAACAGGCCTTCAGTCATTTTTAATTACGGTGTTGACGGTGACTCCGGCATGGACTTGTTCCAGCCTGGCTCCGGCTTCACTGACTCAGGTGTCTTGCTAACACACTTCTAGCCTAAAATAGCCTAACATACCAGTAGCACGAAGACATGTTTCAAAATTTCATGACTTAAATTGATGAAATCTTTTCTTCTATTCTTTAGTTTTTTTGTTTAAGAAGCTGCGGTCCTCAATTCCCGAAGCTTTCCACATGATTATTTTGTCCCAATGAATAACGACCACTAAAATAACCTTAAATAATGAATTTAAACCTAAAAAAATGAAGAAAAATAATAATTCAAATTAGTATTTTTTTAAGTTTTAACTTCCTCGGCTACAAATCCTGCACGCTTTACATTTTTGCTGTACAATTTTAGAGACAGTCATTGATTTCCATTAATTTCTGTACTGTCTGTACTCTTGGTGCTTGAGTTGGTTTGCTGCATGACCATGAGTGACCAAGACTATGAGAAAATGTGATGCAGACATTTCAAATCAATCTGCACTTAAACTCCAGGCAACAGTTCCATTTCGTACATAAATTAATGGAAGTCAATGGCTACTACTACTGCCTTCGGATTCCTTTTTAAGTCTGACCTTTAGTCCTTTCGGAGTACCTGCAGAGAACCCATGCAGACCCGGGGAGAACATGCAAACTCTACACTGAGGGAACAAGGCACAAGTTGTTATTGAAATGTTGGTGAGGTTATTAGACATTGTTGAACTTAATACTAATGAGTTCCAGTACAGAAACAGGCAGATTGACTCAGTGTTCCTCTTTTATTTCTCACATTCCTCCTCTCACTTTTCTCCCAGCTCAAATTTCAGGAAGCCAACATCCTCTTCTCTCTCTCTCTCTATCTCTCTCTGTATCTCATCTTCATTTCTGTGAGTCTCTCATGTTACCTCTCAGTTCACTTTCTTTTCTCACCCTCTCTGAATATTTTGGTCAGAGCTCATGTTCCACACCCCAACCACCACTTCCTAGTCATTAGCAGTTACAGAGACAGACAGAGAGACTTGAGAGTCGTGTGAGTGAGTGCACAACATGCTTTCGAGGTAATAAAATGTATGTGTGTGTTTCACTGCAGGGCCTGTAACCATACAGCATGAGAAAAAACAACAACATGAAAACAAGTCTTCCTTCTGTTCAGTTCTTTCAGGAGGGATACTGCTCACCTCCACTCCCTTAAAGTCACATTGACTCATTCCTCTCTAATGCTTCATCAGAGTGGTAAATCTAGCTGAACTAGATATTGTTATTATTATTGATGTATTTATTTTCAGGTAATAATGCTTCAATTGTTTTAGGCTCGTCTTGTTTATATTCCCAGGAACAATCTGAAACATCCACAGGCATCAACTGGCTTTAGTGCTGAGTTGTGCACAGTGTAACCAAAGATTGATTTCTGCCTTTCAGATTGTTTAATTTGGAAAAGTTTTAAAGGTTTTTAGAGATTAAATTTTGCAGTATTTTAAAAGGTAAAGAAATAAAGAAATGTGACCACTGCAGTTCCTCAAATGACCACTTGAGGCTGGCTACAGAACAGATCAATCTTTATAAGTCCCCGTGTTGAAATGGCCAACTTCACAACAGAAATAAATATGTTAACAGCCTGTTTTGGTCTCTATAGCTTATTTCCTTGTTCATGACAACTGTACTGAGGGTGAGTTTTTATAGAACTCACCTGTTCAAATTATACCATGGCTTAAAGTTATGCAGAATTGACAGCATGGATTGCTTTGAGTGCTAGAGCACCCGGGCTTAATTCAGCCCGCCTCAGGTCTGATGGAGATCCACGTTTTTAGTGAATTTTAGATTAGCAAGGAGGCAGAAGAAGCAGGACTACAAACATGGCAGCAACCAGAGCTCTTAAGAAACCTGTGGGTGACGTCGCAGCATTCACGGTCCCATTATTCTGGACCTCTCACATTTATCTAGGAGTGCCTTGTGTCTTTCAGGACTGGATATCTGCTGTAAATGAGTTTGATATGATATTACTACTATTTCTATTTTGGATTTCATCATTTAATAGCTACAGAGAGACAGCATGACATCTTTAAACTGTTTTCATCACTATCCTGGATCAAAACTATTAAGTTGATGAGCTGAAGTGATTCACACATCATATTATCATATCAGCTGGCATAGGCTCCAGTCCTACTGTGACCCTGATGTAGATAAGCGGCTACAGATAATGGCTGGATGGATGTCATAGTATCATAGTTTTTAAACACAAACAAACAATCTTCATACGGATCCCTTAGATTGTTTGTTTATGGTGCTAAGTTACATACTGAGTGTGGCATTTCACAGTTGTACTTCATGATGTGACACAACCCTGGGCGTCACATTGATGCATCCACATAATCTTTCCCATTCACACACATTCATGCAGTAGAATTCTCTCAGTGTGGTGCTGTGGTAAAAAAAAGAGTTGTGCTGCAGCAGCAAGCAGGCTGAGGTGGACAAAAGTTTCGATGAGCTGATGCTGTCAAAATGCGCAGATTAGCCCAGATTTGACACCTCTGGTGTTACTGTCAAACCTCAGGGGAAGATTATAAATAATTGTTGTTTTTGTTCACCGCAAAACATTTGTTAAAATCATCTGAAGATGTAGAGCTGCTTCCAGAGTGCTCAAAGCTCTAATAAGCTGCTCTGGGAAAAATATTTCCTGTGTTCAGTCCAGGTTCTGGAGCAGTGAGCACAGTCTACACATGTGAGCTTAGAGGAAGCATTTGCATGCATTAACTGCAATTTTCACTAAACCCCAAAACCGAAAATGTGAAAGACGCTGACTGCAGTGTTGGCATCCCGCGCTCCTCGTTTTCCATTGACCCAAATTAGCGTCAAACATGGTCATTCACCAGTGAGTTAAATACAGGGAGTAGTTACTGTAGGCTACTGTGCCATATCCTCATGTTACAGTCAATTTACCACAGAGTCTAGAGAGAAAGTTAACCTCTGTCAACCATTGACTTGTGGACAACTTTTTTGTTATGACCCAAAAATGGTTTGTAAAGTGTCAAATGCTCAGATAGATTGTAAGATTGTAAGTCGGGATCTTTCTGCTGTTTGTCATTATTAAGGAATTTGCTGATCATTTTTACACAAGGAAAAATCACACCTTACCTGACTCAATATGCTAATGTGCTACAGGCTGTGGTCATCTCACAACGGCTCCTGACGGCCTCCCAGCATGCACAGTGAAACCCTTTGAGATAATCTAGAGCACCATGGCGCGCCTGGTCTTCGGTCAACACAAAAGAGCACATTACCCCGCTGCTCATCGAGCTCCATTGGTTACCTATAGCAGCCCTAAATTCAAATCTCTAATGCCTTGCCTACAAAGTTGTGTTCCGCACCTCCTCTCCAACAGTACCAACAACTGGACATGCTAAATCTGTCCCCTCTAGTGCTGTCCCTTGTCTCATGTCCTTTTTTGTATGGATACAAGCATCAGCTAAATGACTATATGTAAATACAATCCACAAATTGCTTGTTTCATCCAACCAACTTGTCCGAATCGAATGCTAGCACACAAGAGCTCCCTGAACTCTGGCACTGGCATTTTGTTTTCATGATTGTTCATCATTTAATTTAATAAACGAGGAGAAAAGGGTATATCCTAACAAGCTTGTTAGCTGACAGTAAGCAAGCCTAATCGCTTTATTTCTACTTGAATTAATTAGTTTATTTGCAAAGATTAAATGTGATGAGACCTCAAAGCTGCAAATCAGTCAGTCCACCATAAAACTAATTAACAACCATTATGTTACTCCTGGCAGCCTCTACACAGACTCCAAACTAGCTGGAGAATTGTATCTCTTTGCTTGTTGAGGTCAAGGCCGCTCTGTGTGAGCTACAGCGTTGCCTCCAGGCTGAAGGTGAACTATTTCTGTTGGCTGCCGCAGAGGCAGAGTTGTGTTACACATTGATACGTTTGTGGGACGAGGAATGGTGGCCTGTAATTATGTGTCTATATGTCCGTTTGTTGAACATGTCTGTGCTTGTATGGCTCGTTCACCGCTGGGCCAATCAGCTGACCCCTCTGTTCCTTTCATATTTTAGCTGGGGCTACTTGTCCAAAGTCATGTCCAGTGGATGCATCTGAAATTGCTGGAAAGAACTTGCATCTATGTTCAGTTTTCAGGTTTTGAAAAGTTTCCACACTAAAATGCCAAAACAATGAGGAAATGGCAGCAAACATCTAGGAAGGACTGGGAAAGATGAACCTAGTCCACTAGAGCACAATTTAGTTGCTCTTATTGCTAGCAGCGACTCCTGCATTGCTACATTGAACTGATATCCATATTTTTGATTGTGAAGTATGGGATTTGCTATACCGACATCCAGAACGATCGATTACAGACAGAGTTCAGGCATTTTATCAGCCGCTGTGACACACTATGCAGCAAACACTTTTAATGCCACCTCTCAACATGTCCCCTCGCTGCTAGGTTTCGTATATCCGCCATGTGACAAATCAAAGCACGCCCTTTGGAAAGTGCAGCGTTCATGAGCAGCTCATGCCCATCCCTTTTGCTTTACAGTTGGTTTTACGACTGTTTGTGCTGTATGTGTTTTATGTCTGAAGTGCAATTTCCTCTGCCTGTAACCGAGAGGGGGTTGAGCCTGTTTTTGAAGGTACTGAAGCCCTATTAAAACTAGGGAAGTGAGTCTCTGTGTGGTATGTATACTGCATAACATATAAACTAAGCACATTCTGCTGTAATCACAACCCTTTTGGCAGAGAACAGCACTCAGTCAGCAGTAGAACAACTACAAATCTCAAAGCCTGTTACGTGCAAAGACATTCCCATCATGTGAAAGATCTGCAAACTTAACTGTAATGTACTTTTACTGTTGTAACATGGCGGTTCAGTGTGGTGGGCACCTGCAGCATCTTTAGATAAGGCTCAATCAAAGGTAACAAAAGCATAGCTATTCTTACACACTAATCAAAACATAGTTATGAATATTATGTTTCATTTCTGCCATATTCCTAAATTTAAGGTTTAATAAAATGGTGACTGACAAAATGAAGTGAGTTTGACCGGTGGGTTGGTGCCCTGTTGGCACATGCTGTGGGGAAGAAGGAGCTGAGCCAGACAGCAAGGCTCTCGATTTTACAGTCCATCTATGGTTGTCAGCTTTGGGTAGTGACTAAAAGAATGAGACTGTGGATACAAATGGCCGAAATAAGATTCCTCAGTTGGGTGGCGGGGCTCAGCCTTAGAGAGGGTAAGGAGCTTGGACATCCGGAGGGATCTCGGAGTACAGCCACCGCTCCTTTATGTCGAAATGAGCCAGCTGAGGCGGTTCGGTCAACTGATTAGGATGCCCCCCGGGCGCCTTCCTATGAAGGTGTTCCAGGCACGTCCAACTGGTAGGAGACCTTGGTGCAGATCCAGAATTTGCTAGAGGGGACTGTATGGCCTTGTGGCCTGGGAACGCCTTGGGATTTCCCAGGAGAAGCTGGAATGCGTTGTTGGGCAGAGGGACGTCTGGAATGCCCTGGTAAACCTGCTGGCACTGCAACCCACCCTGGATAAGGATCATAGAGCTAGCTACAGCGCCCTCGCTTTTGGCTGTTGTAAATGCCAGTCATTACCCGCGACATGTCCCTTCGTATCTGACCTTTGTAACAGGAAACATGTAAATATGCGGAATAGCACTCTGCTTTCCGTTTCATACACGCTTTAAACTGTGCAGATGGCACCGAAAGACGATGATGGTTCACGAAAAAGGATGTGACGTTATCGTGACTCGATTAAGGTCAAAGATCCGAGCTGTAACTTTCATCAACACTTGATTGTGAACAATAACTGATGGAAACTCAGTTTACAAGAGCAACAAACGAGCATTGTGATTCTGTGACATGCAGCTAATAAACACAGCAGCTAAATCTGGCACCATGGAGCTGTCGCAACTAAACCTACAAAAATGTGTAGGCTCAATGTGAGAGTTCTTATTTCAGTGCCAACTCATACACCTTTGTGTAATGTATACAGATTCCCAATGACTGAAGGCACAATAGAAAGTCACCACAACATTATGAGCAGCCTTGAATACCGAGCTTATCCCCGATGACAGCCACACACACACACATACAGCTTTTTGGAAAAGATGACTTCACATCGTAGAAAGCTGACCAGACTTGATCCTTCACTCTTCAGCAACAATGGCAACCACTGAAGAGACTGACTCACATGGTTGAACCTCTTTTTGGTTTCCTGTCAGAGGGAATGTAAAGAGTGTTGTTTTCCTCTAATTATTCAATATACGTAAATAAAGCGGAAATTTGCAAGCGTCTTGTGGGCATAAATCCTTCGATAAATCACATTTTCAGTTGTTCTGGGCTCCACACAGATGTTTTGATATGTCCACATATTGAATCCATTTTTCTCTATTAAATCCACTGCATTTAAAAAGTGAAGGGGACACTTATTCTCGAATACAATAAGTCTTTGTTCCCGCGTTTAGCTCTCGATACAGGTTGTTTTAAGTCCCTGATCCAAGTGCGGATAAGTTCAAACATTAATCTTAACCTGTGTTGAACTCAGATAGCATCTGACCCAAGTTTAACCTGCATGTATTGTTTATTTTGCAAACCACTGACAGTATAAAGAATGGACGGTGATCTTTGACGTCAGCCATAGGTTTCTAAAGCGCCATTTTGAAGCTTAGAAGCTTCCACATCGGTTTCACTTCACAGCCACGGAGGTTGACGCTTGTTCGGAACATGCAAGTCCCCTCATGATTGCTAAGTAGCAAATGGCTACCTATCGTTAGCTTGGTCATCCATGTAGATAAGCAAAATGAGTCAACCCTGGGATGCCAGGGGCCAAACCTGTCAAGAAAACCACCTCGGTAGGCTACTGTATTCCCTGCCTCACTTTACACCGCTGGTTTCGGAGGTTGTGTTTGGTTCTGTTATCTCATGGTGCTAGTTGCAGTCCATTGCTTTTGGCTATTGTAAACACCAGTCAATATCTGCCCCAAGCCCTCCATATCTGAAAGAAAAAACACTTAAATATGCGGAAGTATTTTACGTTACTGATCATAGTGCAGATACGTTCTAACATTAATCTTAACTTTTGGTGAACTCCGATAGTATCTGATAAAAGTTTAACTTCATGTGTTTGTTTTACATATTCAGGACTTTGTATGAATTCCAGCTTGTCGATGTCACAGTTTGAGGTCGTGGTTCTGTCATGTCTTGGGAAAAGTCCCCTCCAAACAGATTCCAGGTCAGATTACTTGACTGTGATTTCTAATCTCTGACCATTCAGGTGATGTAACCGAATCTGTATCTGGTTCAGTTGTTTGAGGAGATGAGGAAGTAGTCCAGCTCCAGCCTGCTTTGTCAACTCCTCCAGGGCACAAACCTCAAGTTTATCTGCATCAAACCGTACCGACACACATGAATGGTGCTCAGGTGAAATTACTTCTTGCCTCAAACATCTCTGTTGCTTTCTGTCTTGCCTTGAAGTTTAATTGAAGTGCAACATTTGTGATGTTTTTAGTATCACGGTCAAGTTTAGAGCACAGTGCTGATGTAGGACTCTAAAAAGCCATTTTATTCTTGCAGTAACATTGGACAGCAACTTAGTTTGTAGTGGTTTCAGTGGCCAGGTTCAGGTCTGCTGTTGTAGTTACGATAATCACATAGTGCTAGTACAGCTCTGCTATTTGTTTATTCATTAATTCATTATTGATCATTAATATAAGCAAGCAAAAGGCTTAAAATTTGCATCCCTCATCCCCTAAAATCACCTTCATCTATTCAAGGCTGTGGTCGGAGCAGTAGTAGGAGATTTTCTGTTGTTTTCCTGGAGGAGATGTCCATTAGTTGATTGTCCTCATGTGATGGTAAACAGAGAAGCAGCCAGCATGGCCCTGCGCTGTCCCGCACTGCCACAACCCTAAATCCACCCCACCTCCTCCTCCCTATCCTTTAAGCAGCGAGCTGACCATCTGTTCCAGGCGCCGGGCCCTAACTCAGTGCTCCAAACACACACAGCGCAGCCACTCAACACTCAAACAGGGAAACACATTAATCACAGTCAGTCAATACTTGCCGTCGGCATTGTCTGTATGGATTCAGCATTATGCAGTAAGATCGAATGCTAAGATTGAAACAGGTGATGTGTGTGTGTTTGTAAAGAGGAGAGGCCCTGTGTGCATGTGTTTGCGTGGCCCATGGGTATATCAAAGTTGCTGAGGCGACACATGGCATGAGAGCTTGGATATGGGGCGACAGGAAATGACCAGGAGTGCAGCATTGTATCATTTCCCTGCTGGAGTCCTTTGTGATCCACTCTGCACACCAACTTCATGTGTCCCTGTTCCATTTCCTGTTTTCACTTTTTTTTTTTCCCCTGCTGCCGTAGTCACGCTGCTCATGAGGTTTGAAAGTAGGTGAGGGAGAGTTTGATCTGTTTTCCTTCTTCATGTGTTCCGATATTGAAGATTAAAGACAAAGAGAAGCATATTGAGTTACAATCTTCTGCTCCAATTTACAAAGTAAAGGGCTCAGCAGGCAGACTGTGTTTCCATAACATTTATACCCGGCTTGATTAAACATTGCACCCTCATTATAATGATTAAAACCAATAAACATGCCAAAACATTTGCTGGTTCCAGGTTTTCTTTGTCATGCATGATAGTAAACAGAACTTCTCTGGGCTTTTGGACTGTTGCTTAGACAAAACAATACATACAAAGACACAACTCTTTAACTAATTTCTGATATTTCAAAGGCAGTTATTCAGGTAGTCTAAACAAAATACTACAACATTTTGAATGGAAATCAAAATGTGACGTGGAGGTAAAACAAATGATTCAAGTGCTGCAATTGTAGCTCCAAACAGGAAATATTTGGAAGAGAGGTAGTACCCATTTTCCACCCAGGTAGCTCTGGTTCTGGAACCAGTTTTGTTCAGGATTCAACAATAAATGATCTTCTTATACAAATAAACCTACCTCCTGTTTGAACTGTCTGTAACTGAATAGGGCCAACTGTATTTTGACCTCGGTTATAACGGAGCAGAGTATTTTCTGAAGTGGTACCACCTCAGAAAATACTCGGCTCTTCAAGTACCACCATAAAATGTTTGAGAACACTGATCTAATACTTCTGTAGATACTCATAGTTCAGTACTGTGGAAAAGATCTGTTCAAGACGAGCCAGAGACTTCTTGCTCAGATTTTTAGCTCTTTATAGACCAGAATTCAATGCAGTCACAACGCGTGCTACTCTTTGATTTAATAGGGGCAACTTAAGTGACGCAGCACGCCATTCCTTTCTCCTACCTGCATGAAAAAGCCACAGCCGATAGCAAACAAGTTGAAGCCCATTCCCCTGCTTTGAAAATCAGTATCTGAGGTAGAGGCTGATGAGACGGGTTGAAGGAAAGTGGGTACAGCATAAAGACAAATTACAGCACGTCACACACTGACTCCTGGAATGCACAGAAGCTTTCAGGCTGATGATAAGACTGTAAGGACTTATTTTTATAAGATTTTTATAGTTCTGCCATCAGCACATAAAGTGGCAAATGATTTTCCAAAATGAGGCTTCATTCCCTTATAGCTAGAGATTAGATTAGATTTTATTGTCATTGCACAAAGTACAATAATAGACAGAGAAATGCAGTCATGCAGCGTTTAACCAGAGTAATGTACATACCCTGACCGGCCACTTCATCAGGTACACTTGTACAGTCCAATGAAATCCAATACAACAACTTTATGAAGCTTAAAATGTTTTTTAAGCTTCATAAAGAGAGGTATTATTTCAACTATTATGTTTATTATTTAGGTTGTAGTTTGTAGTAGTGTTAAACTTTTTTAGACTATTACATAAACAAAAAAAACATGACACAACACATGACAAGGACCGAAAAGGGACAAAGTAATTTAAAAAACGAGATGTGTTTTTAAGGGTTGCCACCTGATGACACAAAGAAATTCTCAGCTTCTTTGGGCCTTTTATTTATTTGATAGTGACAGGAAGTAGGGGTGTGACATGCTTGCTGCATGGCCACATGTCAGAATTGAACCCTGGGCTGCTGCGGCAAGACTTGAGCCTTTTGTACACGGGGGTGAACACTCTACCAGGTGAGCTAACCGGCCAAATCTAAAACTTTGGAGACTCCCAAAGTCCCCCTCCAACCATGAAGATATTGATGGAAGGCTGGATGATTTCTGTGACAGCAAAATCCTCTTTTGCGCCAAGAGGGAAGAAAAAGCAATAACAGCTGCTTCCTTTCCTTCCATGCACACTTGGGATCTCAACAGGGACCCCAAAGATTGCAATATATAGGGACATATATATTGGTGCAGATGTCATGACTACAGTGGCTGGTCAGCGTATGTGTCGAGATAAGTAACAGCGGAGGGGCTTTCCACATGGATATATATTTGATTTAAAGGCGTTTTAATTGGACGTTTTGCATAGTAGGGTACATGGAGCTCATATGTTTGTTTGAAGACGTGATTATGGGCAATAAAAAACTTGATTTCTCAACCCCTCCTGCTGTGTGCTTGCTCGGATTGTATTCCTGTTAAACTGACTACTGAAAATAACTTCATTCAGATGTTGTTTGTCAAGAGTTTGTGCTACAGAACTGTCCAATCCTGACAGTAATGAAGAAATCACAGAGCAGCAGCTCAGTCATCAAACCCATCTTTCTTCCCCTCTCTCTCTCTCTCTCTCTCTCTCTCTCTCTCACCCCATGATGCCCCCTCTGCTGTGTATTAAAGAGGGAACTTGTGAATGGCGTGATTGTGTATTCAGTAAAGACGATGATGGCAGCTGCCGGTCTTGGCGTTGGTGAGAGCTTATGTGTGTGCTCGGGAGCGTGTATGTGTGTTAATGGTAATCCTGTAGATCCTGATGACTTATCCTTTATCCTTTATGAGTATGCATGTCGGGCTCCAGCGAAATAATTTGGCCTTTTAGTAGATTGCATAATAGCACATGAAGTTCTTGTGTCATAATCTGATAAATCTGATTGCAGAGGACTGTGGCCTGGTTTTAGATTAATTAAGGAGTGCTTTGCTGTTCGCTTAGTTTGATATAAAATCTATTTTGTGTGTGATGTTTTCTGTTTAGCATGAAAGAAGTGAGATTTTTAGTCTTCAATGGTACTGATCACTCTTTGTGTCTGCTTTTCAGGAGTAATGTCTTGAATCGGTGGCCTCTCCAGCCCAGGAAAGGACGTGCCAGTGCCGGGCTGCTGCTAATGGGAACTCCTGCTCCGCCATGAGTGCTCGTGATGGCGTTGGAGGCATCGGTGGCGTGGGCACCCTGGGCCGGCGGCAGCGCTTCGAGAACTCGGAGTTCACCGTGCGCATCTACCCAGGTGCCCTGGCCGAGGGCACCATCTACTGCCCGATCAGCGCCCGCAAGACCACCACAGCCGCTGAGGCCATCGAACGTGTCATTGACCGCCTGCAGCTTGACCGCACCAAGTGTTACGTTCTGGCCGAGGTGAAGGAGTTTGGCGGGGAAGAATGGATTCTGAACCCCTGCGACTGTCCCGTGCAGAGGATGATGCTCTGGCCTCGCGTGGCGCTGGAGCATCGCCCGCTGTCCGGCGGCGAGGATTACCGCTTCCTCCTAAGGCAGAAGAACCTGGATGGCTCGATCCACTACGGCGGTAGCCTCCAGATGTGGCTGCAGGTCACGGAGGAGCGCAGACGCATGGTGGAACGCGGCCTGTTGCCACAACCTGATTCTCAGGGCGACCACGCAGATCTATGCCATCTGCCAGAGCTCAACGAGCGCTCGCTGCTGGACAACCTGCGCTCGCGCTTCCGCCAGGAAAAGATCTACACTTACGTCGGGAGCATCCTTATCGTCATAAACCCCTTCAAGTTCCTGCCCATCTACAACCCCAAGTATGTGAAGATGTATGACAATCATACACTGGGAGATTTAGAGCCTCATATTTACGCTGTGGCGGATGTGGCTTACCACGCCATGCTGCAGAGGGAGAAAAATCAGTGCATTGTTATATCTGGGGAGAGCGGCTCTGGGAAGACGCAAAGCACAAACTTTCTCATTCATCATCTGACTGCGCTCAGCCAGAAAGGTTTTGCCAGTGGAGTGGAGCAGATAATCCTCGGGGCGGGGCCAGTACTAGAGGTAAGCAAAAACATCTTTGGTTTCAGTAACAATCAAGTTGAGACTCCCAAAAGATGAGACATGACTTGAGACTTGAAAGCAGAAATATTTGTATTTTTCTAACTTCCAGTAAAAAATAAGTGTGACCGTGACCTTTACAGACTTGGGACTTGATCCGTAGTGGGGAATCCGGCTGCACATATTTCCCATCATATTTGATTTCTAGCTTTATGTTGAAACTTTAGTTGCTGCACTGTGTAAAAAAAAAACATCTCATTATATAAAAACTGTCCAGATGATCCCGTCTGAGTTGTCTGCTGAGACTTTGAGTGTTGAGTTGGCTGACGCTCCGAGACTCCGTCATTCTTGAATTAAGACTTAACTTGGATTTGCCCCAATAGACTGACAGCTCTAGCTAATAATGCTGCCTTGTGTTTCTGACTTTTGAGTTGGCCTGTGACACCGGCTGATATTCAGGTTACATCTCGGGGCCCGATGTGTTCGGTGTGACATTGCCTGTATAAATGGATTCACTCCTGCTACAGCACTCAACGCGCCTAGCTGTGATTCTGCACGGCTTTTAACATTAGTTACACAACAGTGCTTAGCCACAACTGTCTCCGTGGTTGGCCCTGAGTTGTGTCTGCCCCCATTGCACTTTCAGTCCAGCTGTGTGGGGATTATACAGCGCACAGAAGAGCTCTCTATCTGCAAGCAGGCCTATCAGTGGTTACATTTGTAGATTCCTCTTTTTGTGATCATTTTTCTTGCGCAGTGGAAAGATTTTACTAAAGGTAGACCTTGTAGAGGCCCAGCCAAAGGTTGTGAAGGAAACTGGTTGTTTTTGTATCACTCAGGACATTCCACTCATATTCTTTTTCTTCTTCGGGGACCTGTCACGTTAATGCACACCAGTCAAGAGTCTCTGACAAGTCTACAACGCCACATTGTTTTCTTATTTGTCTTCAACATCAACTGAATTCCTGAAGGTTACATAACACCTTTTTAACTGTATGCACAATGCTGCCAGTCAGGAAGGCAAATACTGGTTGCTTATTGTCAAGAGGGTTGTTGTATTTTATGTGGGGTTGTATCTCTCGCTGTCACGTCACCTGACCACCGGCTGTTGATTCAACAGAGCAACGCTCACAGAAATGCATACATTTCTTCACCTGGGTAAAGTCGGCCATGACCGTACAAATGTGCTCACCATCGGCTAGCCAAATAATTCTTGATATCTTGAGTTTCTGGGCAGTTTACTGGAGGGGATGTTAGTTTTAAATAGTTTATTACAGTCCAAATACTAATCCATTTACCTCAGATCCTCCCTGTATAATAAAACAAGTCTTCTGCCAGCGCTCCTAGCATCAATGTCAAGTTGAAAATGGTAGCCTAGAAGCCAAGTTCAAAGGCAACAACCTATGCAACAAGTAGCTCTACATTGCGTTTTATTACCTTCGGTTTAGCAAACAGTTCTCAGGAATGCCATTCAGTGGTGTGTCTCTCAGGTTAATGTGTAAGCATATTGGGTTAATCCTCAACGCAGCAACACGAGTGAGTAGTTTTGAGTGCAGAGGAGCAGCCTTTAATTGTTTGCACAGTAAGATTGCGTATCTGCCCGCTGGTGATTGATGCCAAGACTCGCGGCGGTGCTACTGCAAAGAGAGATGGACGAGAGGAGGAGGGAGAGCCGGCAGCCAGCATTACCTCATAGGAATACTTCATCTTAATTTACTCGCAGGTCTTCAGTCCCGGACAGTAGACGTAGCAGCACAGGAGGATTTTTATTTTCAATGTAGTCTGTGGATTTCTTCATCTTCTTTAATGAGTGTACAATTCAATCAAAAGATGTTGTCATGGAGGAGAAGTTCAATGTCATGGTGACAGTAAAAGTACTGACCCTCTCTCTGGAGTTAATGTTCAGTCATCTTAATGTAAAGAGCTTTGAGTTTAACCTTTGATTTCAAGAGGGGAACAACACCAGTTTTACTGCTTGAAAGCAGTTTTTGTGATAAGCTAACTCAAGTGACGTCACTTGTCGTTGTCGGTTGCGTGTATAAATCTGAATTTTGTGGAGTTAGAAAAAAGCGACCTCACCAGACCTCTTATCTATGCTAGCTGCCGCTAACATGACTCGCCCAAATCCTTGACCACACTGTCGTAAAGTCGACTCTCATTGTGAGTCTGACAGTACAATGTTAAATTGTTA
The DNA here is from genome assembly GCA_014281875.1 of Nibea albiflora. Classification (NCBI taxonomy): domain Eukaryota; kingdom Metazoa; phylum Chordata; class Actinopteri; family Sciaenidae; genus Nibea; species Nibea albiflora. The sequence goes on along the minus strand of CM024795.1, from coordinate 6,816,671 downwards.
GAGCTCCAAGAAAGTAATACTCATAACTATGTTTTCAAAATAAAACACCCCGCATATACTACAACAATCAAAAGGGAAACAATTTAACCAAGTTAGACTACTTATTCATAGCAGAAGCACATAAACCAAGAAGAAATGTCCAAATCTGAACATGTTAAAGTCTGATGCTTCAGAAACGCTCTTGGTGAAGTGTGAAGGCGCTCGGAGAATGAATCAAAACAGAGTTGCGACTGTGACGTTGTGTCAGAGTCGTGCCCGGTGGGATCCAGGAGTAAGACTAAATTTTAAAAATAGCTGCCAACACTGGACTGAGCACAATAAAGAAAAGATTATGACACATTAAACTTGACTCAAATGTGACACTTTCACCAGTCCACTGTACGCACTTGAGTACAAAAACAATATTTGGCCATTGAGCCACTTTACTTAAGGTTTAGTACCTTGTTTAGTGGCAGTGACTTGTGGTTCCATGTAATTTACAGGAGTTACAGTATATTTCTTTTCCTTTCTACGTCCAGTCATTTGTGTCTCTGGTTCAGTTCACCATTTAGAAATGACTGATGTTGAGCCTTCGCCCTCAAATTAAACAACACTAAAGCAAAGTTTTCTGCTTTCTGTCAGTCGGAGGGGCAAACTCACCCCGAAGGCCAAAAGCGTATATGTGGAGAGTTTTTTTTTTTTTTAAACTCTTGATAGAGGATATCACTTACAAGAGGTTTTGGTGTTTTTGGAAACCAGCCAACAGCTGCAGCTATGTGTTAAGATCCTGACAAGCCCTGTCGCTCAAGTGCTTCAATTAATAAAACTCAGCTTGAAGGAGATGAAAGCAGAAGCCACGAGGGCGTGTTGTGCTACTTACATAAACACAGCAAGTTGCAGCGTTTTGTTTGAACGTGGTTATTATTCTTAATTTAAGGCGATTAGAGATGTCACGGGCTTCAATTTTGGGGTTAGACTTTTAGTGGATTTTACTTCCTCTACCTTCAGCACCTCTGGACTTTAATTGACCCTGAGTGAAGACGAACACAAACATACGAAGCTCGTGTTGGTTTAGCGCTTATCTGCTGTCTGTCATTCCTGACGTTGTTTACCTTCTTGTAGCAGATATGACTTAAATTGACATTACGCCATAAATTCCTGTGACTACATATTTACCTGCTGGAACGTACTGTTAAAAATAGTTGGTGGTTTTTACCGTCTTTTGTCTCCCGGCCAACACGGAGCATGGTATGTAGGAAGCTTTGACTCACCCTCACAAATGCAGAAATAATAACGTCACGACAGCAGACTTTAGATGTTTGGCAATACACGACAGACAGCTATGAAGAACGCTGCATTACTATTACAGCCCATTTGCTGTATGTTTCTCTGCTCGATCTCCATTTGTTCCAACAGTGCTCATCACTAATGACAGGTTTCTGCAGAGGACTGTGTGTCTTGTCTTTGCGAGATGACTGCTGAGTTCGCCCACGTCATAGTTTACCTTTTTCCTCTCTGTTTTCTAGCTCTCCAGACACCAAACAACTGTTGATGGATTAAAGATTTATAGATGAAACGTATATCTTGGACAGTTTGGAGTTGCTGGTATTTTTTTTTTAATTTGCAGTTTTCTTGTTCTAACTAGTCATCATCTAGTGTTTAACTACCACCCAGGCTTGAATCCAGGTGTCAACCTGTCAAGACTTTGGTTTTCAGGTGGCTACCTGACATTTAAGAATGATTGAAAGCACAGTCGGGGGGGAGTGAATGTCCTAAATAGGTATGATAATGCAAGATGTGCTTAAAATCCTACAGGATGGGGCGTCAAGAAGGCCTAATGGTTAACAAAACCACTCCGTTCAGGCCTTGTGTTGTGTGTTATAGCCCTTACCCTCTCTGCTGGTGATTTTAATGGTTGTGTATGGCACCAATGCAAGGCGATGATGCCACCACTATTTTAAGAAGGAACTGGTTCTGCTTCAGCGTTGTTGTTGACACTGATTATAACAAAGACCGCTCACAGGAAGTACGGTCATTTGTTTTTACATGGGAGCGAAGTGACAGCTTAATATGAGCTCAGCTGTCTTCTGCTGTCCCCCGGGTCAAGACGGAGAGTGTGCGGTTACCTCACGCTGCTCACTCTGACAGCGCATCATCAGGATCTGCTTTCCAAGATCAGGGAGGGGGGTGCCACGGGGCATTAGTGCAGGAGCACCGCTCATGATGTGTGTGTTAGTGGGGTGTTTCAGGGGCGCTTAAATGCTGCAAGGCACTGCTGCTGCAGTCAAAGAATGAGCAAACGCATGCACAGAAATTCAGGTACGTGAGCACAAAGACTTGAATGCTCTCAGTCGATTGCACAACCACTCCATATGATAAAATCACATAAAACATAAAACTAACTAAAGTTGAAAAAAGTAGTCGATAAATCGAGTATTTCACTGACATTTAGATATATTTCAATAATCAATTCATTGCTGAAGTTTGCAAATATAAGGACAGGATGCCTTTTCTTTTATTAAGTTATAATAAACTGAATATTTTGAGATTTAGACTTAGTTTTAGACCAAACTATTATTTGATTTAATCAAGAATTAACTGATAATGAAAATAATAGACAACAACACATAATGCTCCAAATCTGTGGAACTTACTTTGCTTGTACTGACATTTGTACACAGTTACTGTCTAAAGTTATGTCTTTGAAGTTGTCGTCAACTCCCATCGGCATCTGTTTCCAATTTTTTTTTTTTAAACTGTGATGGAGCCCATCTGTACGGCAACCATCCAACACCAAACAGCAGACATACAGAGCTGGTGAGGAAACAGACCCTAACCCCTAGCATCCAGATATTTTCTCACAAGTTGATGGAGACCAAAAGCGAGTTTAAAGAAGAGGTAATGTGTTGACCAGAAGCCATAACAGCTTAATAAGCATGTGTGGTTGCTGTGCATATGTCTGCTTGTTTTGATGTTGTCCCACCCCGTGATGGGTAAAGATCTGTCAGGGCTGCTTTAAAGCTTGTTTTTTTTTTACAGCATTATGGCAGAGACTAGCAGAAAGCAACAGGTCAGACACCACAAGCGCTGAGTAAAATAGAGAATGGACGACTTATGCATCTGAAGAGACGTTTTGAAAATCTGTGGCCCTGTCCGTCACTATGTTGGTAGTCCCACCTCTTCCGCCTCCTGGGCATTTCTACATTTTAATATGGGGACTTATGGAGACTGGCTTGTTCTGTAGCCAGTCTCAAGTGGGCTTTTTAGGAACTGCAGTTTTGGCACTTCTGCATTGGCTTCACTTCACGGAGGTTGCCGCTTGGCTGAGACTCACTAAATCTGGATTTCTGATTGGGGGTAATTAAAAATCCCTCCAGGGGAGCAAGGGGAAGCAGAGTGAGTTTCCCAAGCTTGAAGCCACTGGTTTCCTCTGGTATTACTATGTTAGCTTCCTTTTCCCAACGCTGTCTCATGTGATAAACTGATTTTTTTATTAACTGAGGTGAAGCCCTTCTATAATTTGCCACTGATGTTTAAGTGTAGCAATTCTTTCTTAATGTGCAAAACATCTGGAAAATACTGGCTCTCACCTGCTAGTTGGGTTCATTTATTTATTTATTTTTTACCTACAAGTACTCATGTTTTGTGCATGTAAAGGACCTGCAGAGCTCGTTGGCCCAGTGAGCGCTGGAGCTCCTGTTGTGCTCCTTCGAGCTCCCAGCCAACAGAAACACTCCCAGTGTGAGTCAACCCAGGTCAGCAGTTTCACCTCTCAGCATCTCCTTCACTGTACTACCTCAATACACACACCGAGCCGCGCACACACACACATGCACATTTAATGCCATCTCCCCAGAGCCCCCACTAATACTGAGTAGGATTAGTGTGCATTACAGGATCTCCCCCAACTGGGCGGGGTCAAGGGAGATTTATTGTGCCCTGAAAGTGTTGTTTTCCACAAGCCGGGGTGGGAAAAAAAGACGAGATGAGAGCGATGGGGAATGATTGAGCACCGCTCATGTGCGGTGTCCTTTCTGTCGAGGGTAAAGTTACAGAGCTGTGTGTTTTTTATCGAGGTGAAACTAGGGTAAAGAGTGTAATACTGGCTGGTGTTGAACGCTTGCACAACAGGCTCGGCCTATAGGCTGCATTCCCTGATTGAGTAACCTGCAAAGTGTAAGCCTCGAGTGCCAGGTTATCCGTACATGGAAACACACAGTGACAAGTGACAAGTGATTTACCGCAGTATTGTTTGTGTTGCAATTTGAGGTTGATGTTGTTAGTTACATTCGTTTCTGAGCAACTACTCTCCTCAGCATGGTATGAGGATTATGTAATATCAATAAGTTGAGTTGTTTGCTTAGGGTTGTCCCCGATGATCGAGGGAAGGCGGTTCTGACACGGACACTTGTGGTCGAATCGTGTTCAGGGAGCTGTTAATCTAACTTTTATTGTCTGTTTTACTATCTGCCTGTGTCTATTACTTCCACTTGTTGGTTAAATCATTCAATAGAGCGCTGAAGTCCTGACCTTACGTCTATTATAGCCTCTCTGTTCCACCAGCTTCTGTAAATTGTTGTTCTTTGTGTTAACTTTTCATATTCAAAGAATATGAAAAAAACATTCAGTCGAGCTGTTTAACTTGGTGCTGACAGGAAATGGTTAAAGGCCTCCAAGGAAAAAAAAACAAAACACAGATTGAACCACACGGCATATTTTGAAGAAAGCCATGGGTTGTTGCAAATGTCAGTTGGGTTTTTGATTAAATTTCTTAAGACAAATCGACCATCTTCCGTTCCACTGAGATCATACGCCTGTGCTGCATTTGAGTGCATAAAGTAATGAAGATCAATTACCTGAACTGCTTGATGGACTCGGCTCCTTACCTCATCCAGATGACCGTGCCCTTCCTCTTTATAACATAACTCTCATAACTGTCATTAGACAGACTCATAAAAATGGACCTCAAGGAAATGAATGAATCACTTTGTCCTTTATTCACCTTCAGTGGTGCAAGTTGTTAAGGTTGTGTTGCTTGTTATAAATATAGACACATTGATGGCAAAAGTGATTTTAGTGGCATATTAAGGCAGCAATAATAGATTATTTTAATTTTTTGGATTAATCCATTCATTGCCTGGTCTATAAAAAATTCAGAAAACTATGTGACTAGGGTGAAATAGACAATAAATAGACAAAACTCAAATATATTTATTATAATTTATTAACCAACCCTCACATTTGAGGACCCTAACCATCAAATAAATGAATAAACGGTTATTTGGTGATAGAGTAGTTGTAGATTCATTTTCTTTCGATCGAAGCAGCTGCTGTTTTCACTCATTTGCATGAGGCAGGTGTGTATCCTTGTAACACTAGCATGTAACAGCGATAGGTGAGATTTGAATGACACTGAAACATTTGCAAAAGTTAATAAATGTCGTTTTTATTACAGAATCCAAATCAATGACTACAACTGTGGTGAGTTACTGTCAAATTAATGCAGTGACTTATATTCACAGATGTTACTCCCTCAGTCCATGTTTCATTTCATTTCAATAACCCACAGGCGACAACTGCAGACTTTATAACACCAATCTTCCAACTAATGGCATTTTTCTCTGCCAAAAAGCTCCAGCTGTTACTTTTCACTGTTTGTTTATCTCCCCAGCCTTGTGCCAAGCTCTTATTTTTCTGTGAAACTGTATACGTGAAGGCTGGTACCACTGGCTGGGAAAGGGGAGTACATACTGTTCCTGCTTTGTCAACTATCAAGTAGAGGGTAGTGTTGATACAGCTTCTCTCTCTGACTGTAACAGCTTGAGGTGAGAGGTTACAGAGAGATTTAGTGGAGCCACATCAGTCTCAAAGGGGTCAGGCCGTGCAGAGGGTGTGACTTCTTAGCTGAGTGTAGTTTGTGTTGTGTACGTAACAGTCGACAGAATCCTGAAGTTTGCATAGAGATTGGTATTTTTGTGATTTAGTGTCCCCAGTACTTTTTAGAGTAATTATGATCAAAGACTAGCGAGTCAGCAACTTACAACTTTAAGCACATTGCAGCCAGCTAATATTCCTTAGTCCAACAGCAGTCAGCCCACCTCTGTCTTTCAGCCTTTATTTCACCAAACATTCACCAACAACTAAAAGTCAGTCCCAGGTTTACTTTTGTCTGGCGGCTTCTTGCTGCTCACTCTCTCATTTTCTCCTCTTAGCTTCCTCTGTCAACGTCCTCTGTAGTCTTTTCCGCTCTGACATTATGTCCGTAGAGGCTGCGCAGCCTGGTTACATTGCTCAGCTCCTGTTCTGGCATGACACTAGCTCCTATCCCTTTCAGCATTAGCTCCACAGTAATAAAGTGGAGGTGGAAGTTATTTTAACTTGAACACTACATTCATAAATTGCCTGGAATTAATAGTTTGGTCAGTTAAGAGAAAAGTAATTGGTAACTAACTTTGACACTGAAATAACAGTTTCAGTTAAAAAAATATACCATTCTTTGGTCGCAAACTGAAAATCTCAAAGCTTTTGGTCGCACAAGACAGGACACACGATCAGCTGTGGGAGGTCATGTCATTCACGAAACCATAATTTAAAAACTAGTGTGCAGATTAAAAGATAATGAAATAATTGTTGGTCCAGCCCTTCATCTGTGCAGACATATTTCATCAGCTGGTTTTATGGTCAATAAAGCAAAGAGTGTCTTACAACATCTGTAACCTCGACGTCTCGTGTGACTCATTATACTATTTGAGTCGACTAGTCAGTCGTCAGCAGCAGATATCAGCAGCAGCCCGACAATGTGCCTGTTTGTGTCCCCTCACAGGCTCTTTATTTATGCTGGGGTACGGCAGAGTTTGCAGGTGCCTCGTCAGCATCACTCACACAACACACACACACACACACACACCACTTCACAGTCAGCATTTGCTGTCAGAATCGACCAGCTGCCCTACTGCCCTGACTACACCTGCATTGGCGTGTCGCGTAAGAAACAAGACAGACAGAAAAGGCTTTATTCTGAGTGATGTAGGAGTCATGGTGCCAGATGCAGTCAAAGTGGCCCTGCTCTCCTTTTTTTTAACTATATAACTCAAGAGCTCATCTGTGTTGTTGATGCTTTCAATTATGACTGAAATTTCTGCCTCAGATTTGATGTTTGCAATGCCTAGTTTAGAGCCTATATGTGGTCACGCAGAGCTTTACTGAAATCTAGTTTTTTTTGGTTATAATAAATGTGTTTATGTTTGGACTGATGGTTGAAAAATGTAAATTTTGGCACTTTTACAGACAAGTGATGAATTGAATAATTGATAAAATATCTAATACTAACACTAAATTCTAGTCGCAGCCCAACAGACAATTTCAAATCTCCGTTTTTGTGCCTCCTTTTTCTCTTAGATGTCAAACACACACTGAGATACAAACACCCTCTGTCCTTCATTTTGCTGCCGTGTCCATTCTGCAGCTGGCCAGATGTTGTCTTTTTCCCCTGTCGTCCTTCCTTTAAAAACTCTCCTCTGATTTTGTGGAGGAGCGGATGTTCAGGACTTGTTTTTAGAAGCCCTTTGTGGATGCTCGGTCATGTCCCCTCTCTTCCCGTCCTTTAGGAGCAGCAACAAGAGAAAGAGAGAAAACAAAGTCTCCTTTTGATGCTATTTTACACGCCGAAGCCTGAACATTCATTATTTGTATATAAGATAATCATAAAAACAGACTCTGAGACACGAAGAGTTAAAATCTTACAGCTCACAGTCTGTTCCCCCAGCAGATTTTCCATCCTCATGATTTTGAGTATCAATAAAGTCTGTTACATAAACGCTGAAAGCACGCCCTCCACTCCTCACTTGAGTTACATAAATCTTCACAGGTGACCTCTCTGCTGCGAGGTTCTCATGTGGTGTGTGAGTGTATGCGTGTGTGTGTTTGTGTGTGTGTGTGGTTTGTGGTCATCTTGTGCTTCCCATATTGTCCAGATGTGGTGTAATAAAACCCAGTGTGAAAAAAGTGCGCACATCTGGAAGGGAGCAGAAAACATGAGGGATGTCACCCCGGAGCAAGACGCTCATGGAAAAGATCATCGCAGCCGGCCACGTGCGCGCTGCACTGAATATTTTCCGGTAGTTTGTCTTGGATTTGTTGGTGCCAAGTTGAGGAAAGTTCGATTTGGTTAACAGCAGGTGGTCATCTCTTCTAGCTCATGTAGGACATGACTTGATTTTTGTACCTTTGATACATTACCGCTGCAGGAAGTGAGAAGCAACAATTACCATGAGCTGTTATCATCTTACTTAATCCCTCTATGACCCTTAACAACAATACTGGTTTGTCTATCTCTACTGGCCCATCCCAGTAAGAAGATAAGTGTCACTAAACATAAATCGTTGCGCTCTGGGATGGTTGGTAGTGTAAATGACTCATTAACTGTCCAGAACAATGGCTCTGAAGAGGCGTTGCAGTGCGTTTAGTAAGCGTGGAGGTACGGTTCTCTTCTGTCGTAAGGCTTTTAACAGCTGCCGTCTTCCAAACATCATTTCTTCTGCTGTATAAACACTGACTGCAGGCTTAAATCATTACAGGGCCATGACGGGATTATGTTCTGCACTGAGAGCAGCATTTCTCTTTGATGTTACACACTCTTTTTTTTTTTTTTTTCCCCCCCCATCTAATTTTAGACTCTTTCAGGCTGTTTGCATTCATAGGACATGAATGAAGAGACAGGTTTGACACCCAGCACAGCACATATTAAAGCATGTGCACATATGTTATTTGCATTAAGTCAGAGATCCGGTACAGTGCCTGCACAACACACTGTCTTTAAGTTCAAAGGTTGTCCTTAAAGGTGCAGCTGTACTGTGAGCACACAGTCTGTCTGTCTGTCTGTCTGTCTGTCTGACTGTCTGTCTGTCTTACGGGTACACTGTGGAGTGCAGCTATGGATCAATATTTAGACAATCGGGTCCCCCTTTTTGTTTCTATCTTGTGCTCTTGCAGTATGTACACAGGTATATGCACACAATCATTCAGCGAGGTGACCCACATCCCTGCAGACTGCATTGGGTGCTGATCTAAGTGTATATCTTATGGTAGTTCCCTCGGTTTTTTTTGTCTTCTCTATGTTTGACAATTTAAAAATGCATGTGTGTGTGTCTGACTTCAGTTTAACACATCTGTGTGTAATGTAAGGCAGAGGACCTGAGGGGGGGGCGGATATACAAGGGCCGGCACGGGATTGGACAGAGTCCTGATGTTTGTGTGTCTCAGATCTAACTAATTGGATTGACCTCCTTTCTGCTCTGACCACGTGGCTTAGCTTTAGTGTATTGATTGTGCTAAGTCACTCCCTTCACCTGCCCGCATTGTCTTGCCTCAGCGCGGCACAGAGTTAGCCTAGCGCCGCCGGGCCAGCTAATGCTTGACATGTGGCCTACATATGGGCGTGTTGCTGATAAGACCACCTGTTCCGACTTTGCTCCAACACAGCTAGCTTTGTGGACAGAGCTTTACTAATATGACCTGGGTGTTGGCTAATGATAGAGAGGCACACAGACACACACACACACACACACAGTCATGGAGATTCATCCGTCGGCTGAAGTTAGAGGTTAACTGGAGCTTATATACCTCGCTGGGTGCATGAGCAGTATTTGCCGTTACGAGACAGAGCTTTCTACACACTTACTGACAAAGCTTTGAAGTATTACACAGGAAACAGATGAGTGGCAGTGCAGTTCTTTAAAGGCGTTTATTGGGTAAATACTTGAGGGTACCAGACAGGCTGTGTGTGAAGGACGGAGGGATAAAATTACTTAAACAGCAGAATATGGTGGAAATAATAATAAAGGCCAATGAAATACTTTATAAGCCAATTAGATTATTATGATGAAGCTTAAATTGGCTATAATCTGTATTCTTTCACTTATACTGTATATTTGTGTCAGATGACACTCTGATCGTCTATCGTAGTCATGAACCTGGAATGAGTACGTATGCCGAGCACTTGCTGGCTGCTTTGCCTTCACTCTGTGGTCCAACTCATCCCAAACCATCTCAGTTGGGTTCAGGTCAGGTGTTTGTGGAGGCCAGGTCGTCTGACGCCGCACTCCATCACTCTCTTCTTGGTCAAATAGCTCTCTCATGGAGGTATGTTTGGGCTCATTGTCACACTGAAAAACAAATGGAGGTCCCACTAAGCTGAAACCAGATGGGATGGCATGTCTCTGCAGAATGTTATGAGCCAGGTTGGTTAAGTGTGCCTTAAACTTTTGAGTAAATCACCAACAGTGTCACCAGCAAAGCACCCCCACACCATCAGACCTGGGAACCACACATGCAGATACCGTCCGAGACATGGAACCAAATGCTCACTGGTCTAATGTCCATTCAAGTAGTTCTCTTCTACTTGTTGGTCTCCTTCTGTCATGGTTTCTATGCAGTAATTTGTATTCGGTGAGAGATGTATCTGCCACTACATTGAATAAGACTGATGACTGGTACTGTATTCCCTTTAGAAGTTGGTGGGGACCAAATCAAAGATAAAAGAGAGCAAACATTTTCAAATGATGTTGCTCCCTAACTCAATTAAAAATCATGTATAGCAGTTTAAAGTTATGATTTAACAAAACACAGCCCAGATGTGTCTCGTCCTTTAACCTCACGGGTGTTCTCTTTTTGTGTCCTCTCCGGTATCCCTCCATGAGCAGATGAATAAATCGATGAGCTCCATTACCGAGTGCACAAGCAGCTAAAACTCAAACAGTGCTGACAGTGTCGGGTACACAGCTCAGATTTATTGATAGAAAGTTTGTAGATGTAGCGATACTTGACGTCGAGCCAAGCTTAAGGCAGATATTTACAAACTTATCAAGACAAGTTTAATGGGAGCTGGCAGCCTAAAAGAAACTCATTTTAGAGGGAGCATGAATATGTTTTAATATGCAGTGAGATCGGCTGGTAGATTATAGATTAGGAATGCAGCAGGACCTGATGCGTTCATCTCTCGAGTCTGCTCATGATTTTTAACTTGATAACCTGCTGTAACCTCTCAGTTGTGTAAATGCAGAACAATAGGGTCCTTACTATGCATTTAAACACCTGTTAAAGTTTCACTTTTGTTCTTAAATTCTTGCAAAACTTCAGCAGAAGCTGTCCGAGTACCCCAACACGTAATCGATCCTTCTCGTTTTTCGCTTGTGCTGCAATCGCTCCGCTCTCGTCCCGTGTGCGCCCTAGCTCGCTGTGTTAACTTGAGAAAGTGGGAAAGCTGAGGCCCATCCCAGCAGTGACTGATCTGTAACAACAATTAGCAACAGCTTTGCACTGTTAGTGTAAGGAGACTGTTGAGCTTATAAATACTTGAGGAGAGAGAGGTTTATATTTCTGGGGCTGAGTAATCCTCGCTGTCCTGCAGTGTAATGTCTGTAACCATTTTTCATGTGAGGGGCTCTGATTTCTGCCTTTTCATCGTCGGCATGCAGCTTTTAGCTTGTAACTTTCTGCATTTTATGTTTTCAGCGTTGAATATTGAGTTTTATCACTCAAACATTTCAGTATTACGGCCTATAACTGCAGTATGAGAAAACAAGTCAATATATTGACTCTTTTCTAATAATGAAAATAATCTTTAGTTACAGTTTACTGTTGAATAAAAGTCACAAACCGCACTAAAGGAGAATGCTTTTGTCTGTCTCTGAGTCTGGTACTGTGTGTTAATGATACTAAATATATAATGAAGCACGCTAGAATAGTCGTATTATCATCTCAGACACAGGGCATCAGTGTTTCTGCTGCACGCTAGAGCACATCCGCTCGGTCAAAGTTGAACAAAGATGAACTCTGACCTGTGAGGCTGGGGATCGCGGCGAAACAGGAAACACATGCTTGAATTTGTCTATCGTTCAGGTTTTAATAGAAACGGATGGGAGACGGAGTGAATGTCCGTGGGCTGAAAATGTAATTGTCTTACAGAAATGGAAACTGGAGTGACACATTTCTGCTTGAAAAATGACTTGGATGATTAATCAGTTGTCAAAATAGTTGCCGGCTGTTTTTCTGTTGATTGACAAATCGTTTCAGCTCTACACTGATCATTAACCATCAACGTTCACTGTTACAGAAACAGTCATAAACCTCTGAGACTTTAAGGAACATTACAGATATAGTTTGTCTTGCTCTTTCCTGACTTTCCCTTTGTCTGAACACTGACTTGGGATGTGACTCCATGTTTTCCAGGACATCACGCTCCCACCGCTCACTCCCCCTCACTATTACATTCCTTTTCACTGCATGGTGGCCAGATTTGGGAAGCTTCTTTCTGCACCTCCTGTGTTTCCTCTCCCTTTTTGTCTGGGCTGCTTTTGCTTCTCCTGCTTGTTAGTGAGCGTCTGTAGTCGACTGTGTGGCAGTACAGCTCAGACAGCAAGTAGAAAATGAACACTTATATCATTATACTGAGTGTTTTGTGTTTGGTTTCTTAGCCTCTGCACAGACACTGACTCTCACAGACTGGCAATACTTTACACTCCATCTCTGCATTGCACCGAACTGCTGTAAATGCTGCCTCACATCCACACGGTCAGAATTCAAAGAGCCGGACTGAGATTTCTCTTCTAGCCCAGAGATCTGTCAACACTCTGCAGATCCACCCTGCGGTCCCTCGTGGCACACCTCCACACTCACCATGAGACAACGTTCCTACTGAATTGAACATGTGCTAACATTAGCATGTGTTCACCTCTTTTCATCAAGTGAATGTTGAGTTTAATTCTGAAGTACTAATAAAAAACAAAGATTGTTATAAATATAACTCATTGTCTAAAGTTAATCCAATGGTTACCGTCATCTCTGTCTCATTTAGCTGATGATACTCAGTACTCTAATGAAAGAATTTACTTGTAATGAAGTATTCTTCATTGTTATGTTGTGCACTGACTTCTTCTTCTGCCCCGCTCTCAGAGCTCTAACAGGTCATCCAAGCAACTGGCTGGCATTGAGAAATTGCGTATTGACACAGGCTTCTGGAGTGAGTGGGATTAGTGTTTGCTCTAAAAGATAGGCCTGTTTTCCTAATGGCTGAGCACATTTACTTAGCACTTGTCAAACACATCCTATACAGGGAGGCAAATTGACTCCGGTCACTCACCCCCTCTGTCATCATCAAAGCTCAGCGCTGACTGGAATGCCACCAAATCTGCCTCAGTGCCTGACAATTTAATTTATACATGTAGAAAAGTGCAACTATGAAGCGTTAGCACCCGAGTGTTTCTTTTTGGGAGACTTCATGTGTTGGTTTCACCACATTTCACAGAGGAATCAAGCCCACAACCTGGAGATGAAAGTCTGGTCCTACAGCGCCACCATTACAGACAAATCAAACATGGTGACCAATAAAAAAAACAGCAGTGTGACTGACTCACTCTGATGTAATTCATCTTCTTTCTGTCCACAGTCACACTCGAACATGACATGATCCCCACCCAGCCGTTAAAATAAACATTTAGAGTGATGAGGGCACGGGTGTGAGAGGGTGGCATGTAAAGGGATTTTGCTGTGGAAGTTATTACATCATGTCGTGGAGTGCGTAGGCTTGTAAACGTTGGTGCTCGCCAATAAAATCTCTTTTTAATACCCGAAAAGTCACCGCGTTCCCTCCCGTGTTTTTACTCTTCGCTGTGTGAAATATCAACGTCATATTTTACACAAAAGCGCACACTTTTCTTCTTTGTTGGTGTCTGCTGTCGAGCTGAATCAGTTCAGTGTATCACTTCATCGGCAGAATAGTAATTAGCAACAATTTGTTGGAGATTAGAAGTTCGTGTCAGGGCCAGAATCGTAAATCCAGACCTCTTCTACAACACGTAACTACAGCGAAAGAGAAAAGCTGCTGGAGTTTCTAATGGTCCTAAATAACAGGCAGTAGCTACAGTAAAGGTGAAGAGTTAGAGGAGTTTCAAAATGTCCCAAAAAGATTCAAAGAGTCCAAAGAAAGGAACACAGTTTGGGCGATTGAGTTTATTCTTTCGCAAGAGATAAAACTGAAGCTGAAGTGAACTTTACACCCAGAAATAATGGTGTCAGCACTTTTTACTTTGGATTTTCTAATCACCATATACGCACATCCAGTGTCACAATCTCAGTCTCCATCCTCGGAAGGGGATTTCTCTCTGCCTCTATACCGTTATCAGCAATGATTCAGGACTTCTTTTACAGTAATCCTGCAACAATTCTTGGGCCCAAGTTCAAGCCTTCACACAAATTCTCAGCGCTGGGAGTCTCCTGTTTCAATGCACGATGCTGCCATTTTGGCTCAGTGGATCTTTTTGAGGGTTTCCATTCCTCTGGCATTCCTCTGGGCTGGGTGTTCAGACTACATTTGTTGTTCCCAAGATACATGCTATAGTGAATGTTTTCTCTGATTTTACAAACTAAGACTAATTACTGAGTTTGAACACGATGTAGGATGTAAAGTGATCTTTTATAATACAGTTTATACAGCTTGAAACACACTCAATATGTTTACCTTCTGCCACACTACATATAGCACACTATATAGTCTTCTCGAACGTCTCCTCTCATAATAGCTGCATGAGTTATGAATAAAAGACTACGGTTTCCCTCACGTTTGTCCAGCTGCCTCTACAATGGCATTAACACTTGTGATTGTAACTGGATTTGTGTAGCAGTTAGTCATGATGAAGCGATTATATGACGACTAAATGAGTGTCAAACGTTGTAATTGGCAGTTAATGTCCACCGATCCTTCAGTGTCTTTATATCAGCTTCACATTTTTAGGCATTGATGAAAAGAGCAGTCATGAGGCCACACCCATGTCTGCAGTGCTGCATTGTGCTGGCAGGAGATTCAAGCTGACTGCTCAGACTCTCTGTGTGAGTCTGACTGTGTGTGTGTGTGTGGTGTTGGTTTGTATGCATGTGGATCAATACAAGTGATGCTGGCCTGGTGGTCCAGACTATTTACAGCTCAGGTTAGCTTCTGGTTTATTGTTTGTGTGGGTTGTGTTGATGTCAGCTGGAGGAAGTCTTTGTCTAAAAACTACAGCTAACTACTGACAGCTGACGAGGGCAGATGGCGAAGACTCTGAACGCATTTGTCAATGAAATGTTTTCAGGATCAGGTGCAGTTGTGGGTGTGTTCTGATACCAACAACTAAAGTTAAGCTACTACTTTGCTATCTTTGGCATGCGGTGAATCTGGCGGTGTGAGGGGGGTGAGGGGTGACTGCTGGGGGTGTGTGTATTTGCTGAACGTAAGTGCTGTGAAACAAAATAACTTTTTATTTTGGTGGTTAGCCAGCTTTAAATTAATGGAACTCAAATTAATGGAAAAAATCTTTGTTTTGCCGGATCCTGTCTGAATGTACCTGTAGCCTTAGTGGTCACTAGACTTACTATCTTTATATATATATATAAAGTACCCTTACAATTAGGGGTGCAACTGACTAATTATCTCAGGTAATATATTAAATGAGTTGTCTGTAAAATGCCAGAAAAAAGGATCAAATCATCATATCTAAGAACTTTGAACCAGCAAATGGCAAAGAAGTGAAAAATAGAAGACATGGTGACTGGCACCGGTGAATTGTGGTCATGGTTGCTTATGACTTAAATGATTAATCATTTCCCAAAGTCTTTGCAGATAAACTGACTCATCCATAAATCAGCTAATCGTTTCATCTCTAGCTGTGAGTGTGAGCGTGTTTTCTCTTCCAAATTTGTGTCTCGTCCCCCGTCAGACTCTTTACATGTCTCACTATCGTCGTGGGTGCAGTGGTCAGTCTGATATTTGACTAAACAACAATCAGGTCTTGTTCGTCTATATGTTGGTGGAGTGACTCACAGCTCTGAGCGGAGACTGTGGGCAGAGTGGAAGGAATGACAGCATTTCATGACTATCAAACATCAGCTCCTCCTACTGATTTTGTAAAACCCCAAAGTTGAGGAGTGAGAGCGAAGACTCGGTTAAGACTGAACCGTCTGATATGACAGGAGGATTAACGTGACTCTCGAGTTACTTTGGTTTACTTACTTAAGTATTCATGTTTGACTGAGGGTGAACAGTCGTGTCAAACTGATACTGGAGTATTACAGTAAAACATTAACACTCAAAAGAAGAAGGAAGACGGCTTAGGTTGAATCATCCTGAATCCAGAATAGCTCAGTCATTAACAAACCTGTCAGAGGCGGCACAGATGAAACTATAGTATAAGTGTGGGATGAAAGGAGTTATCTTTACTGTCTGTGCAATCTTTTATTTCACTCTATGATTTTATCACACAGACTTTAGCGTCTTTTTCAGTCAAACATTCAGTTTTACAACTTTGTCTGACTCCAAGGCTGACAGCATCAGACAGACGGTGTTCAGACTCTCATTGTGTTGCTGAAAGAAGATGATCGTATTTTTATTCCTTTTATCACTAATTTTAGTTTATGTATATCTGTTTGAGTTGTGCCTGCAGCTCTGCACTTCCTCTTCTTTCTTCTGCTCCTTCTTTTTTTTCCGCTTCCTTTCATCCCTCACTGCTTTCTTCTCCTTCTTCCTTTTCTTCTCCTCCCTCTTTTTTCTTCCTACTATGAATGCTCTGCAAAGCATCTTGAGGATACAGTATAGTGATTTAACCCAGAATAACACCGTGAACTTCTCTCACATGTGAGCTGTGATCTACAGGTCTTCCTTTACATCTCTCTCTCTCTCTTCTCTCTCTCTCTTCCTCTCTGTGGTGCTCGTTCTGCCTTCCTCCTCGTGTTTTCATCCCTCTCTGTGCCTCTCGTTTACCTCATCTCATTACCACGAGGAAACACTGCACTATTGTTTACCCTCAGAATGTCCTGGTGAAGTCGATCCAGAAACAAGAAGCTCCTGGTCCCTGCTCGTCCCGCCACACTCTGTGCTTCTTTTAGGAAATTAATTTCTATGGTTGTTGCGTCTTTGCACCGCATTAACCCTTTTCTCATACTTTAGAAACTAAACACTCTTATGTAATAAAAGTTCAAAAGTTCAGTTGAGGAAAAGCTTCTTTTTTCCCCCCTTTTGAAATCGTCACATGGCAGAAAGAGCAGGAATAATGAGGTGAATGACTCCAGAACAGAGCAGACACTGTGTGCCAGTGTGAGAAATGACATTGCGTCAAAGGCATCTTGACAATGTTTGAAATAAATCCTGTAAGGCAGCTGTGCTTCACAGAAAAGGAAAAGAGGCCTCTGCTACAAATAGTCACCCCGCACAGCAAAGTCCTCTTCAAGTCCTCTGGTTACACTGATGAAGAATGTGGTTTAACTTCTTTTTGGAAGAATGCAGGAAGAGAGACGTGCCTTCACGATGTTATGATTATAGGAATTTTTTCAATGTAATGGCCCAAAATAGTCGCTGGAAGATGTTTTCCAGACAAGCTGCAGGTGCAGAAGCCGTCGTCTCACCGGGACCTGAACTGCTGTGGGTCTTAAAACGCTGGAAAATTGTTCTTTTGGTTTTCATTTTTATATTCTTGTCTTCTTCTAGAAGAATAACAAAATAAAAAACAGATGGTTTATTCTTTTTTTTGTTGTTGTCACAGTGAAGTTCTCCACATGTATCAGGTGTTCTGAAAACAACAGTTTACCTGACTCAACATGCTACCCAGCTCCTGATACAGGCTGTATCATCTCCACGCTAACATATATTTATTAATACGCTCCTGGGACTGGGAGAGGCCCAGTGGGAGTCTTTATTTCCCATTTCAGTTTCCAGTTGTGTTGACATGTCACCTCCCTGCTTGTGGCCGCATGTACAACTGAGCCTACTCATCAACATCTCCAATTTTAGATGTATGTTACAGAGCACAGTGTCTTCTGTATGCTATATCTCACATCAGCTCTGTGTGTGTGTGTGTGTGCTGAATTTAGTGTGGATGGAAACAGGGCTGACCTTCAGTGTAGCTGAGCCTCATCTCATATCTCTCCGCACTGGCTGCATACTAATATTACAGACTGGGTTAGGCAATGACAACATACTGTTAAATGCACCCATAATGCTTTGCAAAACTCAGAGTTTATGCAGACGACGGGAAATAGGATTCAGGAGTGATTACAGTTCTTCTTGTTCAGTTAGATTAAAGGTGTGTTAATCACTTTTTTGTGTGAATTGTTTGAATTATTCTAAGCGTAAAGCTCTCTCACACAACACGCCTGAGCCTAACAGTGATGGAGCAGAGCAGTTCATTACAGCGGGATACATTGAAGTGATTTATCATCGTCAGAGTAAAAGATTGAGAGTAAAGTGTGAAGCGTGTGGGGAAGCTTCGGCGGGGAATCCTCCGTAGTGGACAGTGGGTGCCCCTCTCAGGACCCGACGGAGAGTGAAGTGGCATGATTAAGATGTGAAACTCAATGTTTCAATAGAAACATTTAATGATGATGCACATTTAAAGTTTCATATCAATATTAATGATTACTAAAACCACATTTAAATAATTACTTTCAGATTGCTGCATTACTCCATGTGCGGATGCATCAATATGTGTGAAAATAGACTGAGTTGAGTTCTGTTGTTGTTGTTCTCCGAGGCGTTTGTCTGCTCTCTGTCTCGCGCTCTTCCTGTTTAGTTTTTGGTGCTTTCACTCTGTCCCTGTTTAACAGTCTACCACAGATACATTGCGATCTTGTTCAAAGTATTTAACCCTCCGTCCACAGCTGTAATAAGTTCTGGTAACTGACATGATGACGCTAAGACTCCAGTTTCTTCTCGTCGTGAAACAGATGAGTTGATATAACCGCGGATGTTTGCTCGTGTTTGTGTTTGTTTGTCTGTTGGCATCGCGATGTGTGAGAGAAAGTGAGAGTGGAATCGGATGAAACACAAATAAAGCCGGGATCAGATGTCAGAGGGGGGCATTCAGAGGAAGTTGGACCACATACAAACACACACACACACACACATACACACTTTTATTGCAGATAAGGAATGACTGGGCAGCTCACTGTGCTGACTCACTACTAAAGAAAACAAATAAACAGGCTGCCACCCACGAGCGCTGCAGGGTGTCTTTTTTTAGCCAATCAGCAGCATTTTTTGTGCCATATAGGCCAATTTGTGCATCTTATACACTGTAAAAAAAAAAAAAAAAAAAGTCTGTAGATTTTACAGTGAAAAACTGTCAAACCATGACAGTAAAATACCGTAAAATATGCCATATACAGTAAAACACAGTCAACGTCAAAACCTTTATGCATACGCCATTTTAAGGGAATTGACTGCTAATATTACAGTAAAACACTGTAATATTCTTTTACTGTCATTGTTTGGCAGTTTTTTCACCATAAAATCTGCAGACATTTTAAATCATGGAATAAAACACGAACCTTCAATGTGAAATCAACAAGTATTGAGTATCGTACCACCACAATATTAAAAAAGGTTATACCGTATTTATTACGGTAAAATTCTGCCAACCACAGCTGCCAGTTTCTTACCTTCAAAACAACTGTTTCTTTTTTACAGTTTACATAAATTGCAATCATGGAACAGTCGTCTAATTTTCATATACCTTGGCGTCAGTGTTATTTTATGCTTTCAGGTTTAATAGTCTCAGTGTTTCACTGAGGGTTGAGAACTTTTTCCTGCCCCCGGGCTTATGAATTCTTCACTAAATCCGTTACTTAACTCAAACAACAAATAAAGCTTCTGTCTTGTGTTCGTGGGAAGTGCTTTCCTCTCTGTTCCCCGACTTTTTGGATGTACAGAATTTTCTCTGGTACTCAACATTAACAGTAATCGTTGGAAAGGTTATCATCGTCTCTTCAGGATAACTTAAAGTCTCTCTATACCGTTCAGATCCTTATCGGTAAACACAGGAAGCAGATTCATTCAGATATGTATATGGTTTGTTGTCATTGCTTTACCGCCACAATTTCCTGGCTAATATCGTCTCACTTCTGCAAACATAGCATTGCAGTGATGGCGAACGTCAAAAGCACAGCCCGAGGACAAGAAAACCGCCTTCTTTCAGGATCCAAACACAGGTCCACCATTTACGGGACAGCATGGGAAATGAATTCACTAATTTCAAGGTTTTTGGAAGTTTCTTGGTTTACTTGTCTTAGGGGGTAACTCTGCCTTTGTAACTCAAGAATGTGGCCTTCTGTAATTCAGAGAGGTTTATGTTATATGAGAGATGTCGCCGATAGACGAGGAGTCCTGGAGATCCATGCTTATTTTTCTATTACGCCCGGCTTTCATCTCCATCCCTGTGACTAATGGTAACTTCCTTCTGACTAACTCAGGAGGACTTTCTGATTGAGCCAAATACTTTAGTCAGTCATTGCACTGATCAAAAGCCCACTGCTTCTAAGAATTAGCTTTCTTGTTTTCTTTCTCATTGTTCTACGTCTCTGTCTTAATCACACACATACTTATCAGCCGTGGTCCGGTGATTCAGTAACATTTTTAATGGGATCATTTGACCTGTAACAACATTACACAAAATGTACACGTCTTGTTAAAACAAGAAACGACACACAGAGTTTTAATTGATGAGTTACTGTTATGACAAAATATGTTGTTAAGGCAGGAAAAAGATCGTTATGTTACTGCCAAATTCACCCGGACACAGATGTGACGCGTTCTGTGTGAGCTGCTGCCGTTCTAGTCAATGTTTCAAACCCAAACATTAAGCGCCGTGGTCCAGGTTTCAGAGGCGGGTCTTACATATTTAAAAGCTCATAAACCAACGATGAGATCTGAGCTGTTTGACAAAGACTGGCAGGCAAAGCGCTTCTGAAACGGAGACCGGACTAAACCAGCATCGCAGTCATGACCGAGACATCCCTGATGGGGTTTTGGCTTTTGTCCATCTGACAGTAGCTGTAAATTAAAAATTCTCCCTGCTGCATTGTTGCTACATATAAAATAACGACTTTAATGTCGTTCCAAAGGTAATACTGGTAATCTGTTTTATCTATGAATGAAAAAAACAACCATTCAGCCGCCTCAGATCAGGCTGTTTATTTATTTTTGGTCCTTCAGGTTGCAGTGTGAGAAATGTCATCTTTGATACAAAGGCAGCAGCTGTAAGATCTTACAGCAGTATGACACACAGGATGCTGCAGTATAAATAGATGTGACCACAGTGTTAGCCGAGCTTGAAGCCGAAACTCTCTTGGACACAACAGATGTCAGAAACGCCAAACAAACAAGGCGCAGAGGTTTATGGCAGTTCATTCAGGCCTGATGCTGCTTGTCAGATGTAGTTTGATATCTACATCTGATCCCAGGGGTGTTTGAGGCCGAGTGATGGTGAGCTCTGGAGAGTTATTGAAGAGAGGAGGGTCCAGTGCAGTTCAAATCAAACACCGGTAACTGTTTTAAATAGCTGAATCACATTTTCCTGTGTCACTGTGTGTTTTGCATAAACTCAGCTTGCAAATACAAACATGATTTGCAAGTCTTAACTGTGAACAGCTGCGCTTTTTTTTAAAATCTGCAGTGTTGTAAAGATAAAAGATCAGCAATTCAGTCATGACATGTCAATGCAAAGTGCCACTCTGTCTCTTAAAGGCTTCATATTAATATATAGAGTTCACATCACAGCACGGCATGGCTGCAGACTCTCTGTCCTCCTTACTCTCTCGCTGTTGGCACATATCACCCAGTTGTATTTTGCTCTCATAGTTGGAAAATAGAAGCTCACATATGTTCATTGCATGGCAGAGGAAAGCCTCTTAAAAGTTTTAAACCTGAACACCTCAAACACATTACAGAGCCACTGTTTTGACAGAAGCAGCCGCTGCCAGAACCCACATCCCACCGTGCTTTCACTCAGCTGGGAACCATGGCTGCAGATCCCCCCCTATGATTAAACAACCACAGTGACCACAGTCCACTCAGGCCAGCATGACTTTTAGGTGTGAGATTTACAAGGGGGGGGGCACGGTTATGGATTAGGATAACGTTATCTGCCCGCATTCTCTGTGACGTAACCGTGATACACTTTGGGCTGAGTCACTCCCTCTTTCACTCTACTGTTGACATCCTGTCCGCGTACTGTGGTGGATGAGTAAGTCCAGCCATGGGCTCGGGAAGAGGATATGAATCTACAAAAGGTTAAATGAGCAATGCCTCTTTGAGTGGCCATTGAGCTGCTGTCAGAGAAGGAATGCTAAAAATTTGGTGACACTTTCCTCATTCAATTTGTAGCCAGTGAGCCGTTTTTCTTTTTTTTAAATTTCTATCTCATGAAAGTAACTTTGAAATTCGGACAAAGCTTTTCTCTGTGTAGTTTCGGGGCCGTGCTGTCACATGATCTCTAAACACAACCCAGCATGGAAATTCATTTGTAACCCCAAAGCAATTAATGACTCACTAAAAGATAAATCCCTTTGTGAGTTAAATCAAGCAGTCTTTTGTCCGTGCAAGCGTGACCTCTCATCCGTTTGAAACGCTCCCAACTCTCCGCAGACTCGATCCAGAACAACGGCCTTTTTTCCTCTTTCGCTCTCCTCTCCTCGACAAGATGCTGCTAATGAAGTCATCCTCATATGATTAAAGGCCATGTGTCTCTGCTCCACACTGCATGACTCACAGCATACAAAGGCAGACCTAATTACCTCACCATAGACAGAAACATTAATAGAAGCTCAACTGATTGCCTCTGTGTGAGGCGGCGCTGGTCTAAAGTCTAATTGATTTCCAAGTAGGGAAACTTCTGCTAGCGATCTATAACCATGTACACATAATCCTAATGGAAACATTTATTATTTGGCAAAGATTGCGAGGTACTCATGTAAATATTAGGAGATGGGTTTAATAAGGCACATCGACTGGCCCTGTTCAATAGATCAGGGCCCAACAAACTACAGTTAGGGAAAAGAAATCTCGAGTTCTTCGAGTTCGACTACATTATATGGTTCGTTGATCTGACTGGTTAAAGTTTGCCCTTATAATAACCAATAAACTGGTAGCTATAGTGGGTCGACTGCACAGAAAATGCCTTGTGCCAACCTGGTTAAATCATCAGAGAAACCTCCAATCAACAGGCTTAGATTTCTGCTACGTGCGCCGCTAACGACACGTGGAAGCTGAAGTTGACAGTTTAGATAAAACTGAAGAAAACGCAATCTGCTGTTTAGATCAGGTCTGTTTTTAATCTCTGTGGTCAAGTTTGAATGCATTCAGAGACAATGATGTCACGTTTTGTTCTCCACTGCAGTGTGCTTTAAATTCACTACCGCAACGGCAGCCGAGCCTCGTGGGTATTGCAGTACTTTGAGCCGCCCGCCATGTAAAACTGATGGACAAAACATGATCTCTCAGAAACAACAGCTGAAATAAGCAAAGCTGGTGGCCAAAACAGAAACTTACAGGACTGTTGCATTATCTGGGAGAGGTCCAGAGTGTTTTGAAGTTAATCAAAGATAACATGGGAATAAAGAATTAGCGTTCTCTATTTTGGATGTAGTGGTGTGGATGAAGTTGTACTTCTAGCTCATCTGTCAAATAAATGATGGGAACCTCTACCTAAGAGGTTAATAGATTTTAAATTGGGATCATTGAGACTGGTTAGTGAAGTCATCAGGAGAAGAAACTGTGTTTAATCCATCCCCAGGCAAAAGTTGATTGATTGACTTTGAAAGCCACAACTGAAAGACGTCTAATTAAAAGGTTTTCTCACAGTGACCACACGATTCAACATGAGGATGGAGTGTTTCACTTATAAAAACATCACATCAGCCTTGTGGCATCCTCCGTCTGTGCCGAACGACTTTGACCGAGGCTGCAGACAGACACTGAACACACTGGTACCATCTCAAGTCTGTCATTGGTCTGCCTTTGGCTCGCTCCGTGGGCCGGAGCCAAGAATAATGTTGTTGACCCGCCGGAGAGACTCAAGTGGTGCGAATCACGTCTGTACAAACAGTTTTAGCTCTGGTGTCCCTTTGAGTCTTTGCGACCGTTCGAAGATCCTCGCTCAGATACTCTTCCACTGTTAGAAATCTGTTAGAGTTTAATGTTTCAGTCCTCTCACTTTACCTCGACCTGTCCTGTCTACTTGAACTGAAGTCGTAGACTTGGATTTCACAGAATAACTTTTGACAACTCCCGTAGGAGAGGAGGCAGGAACGAATTTGCATTGTTGTGGGATGTTTGCGTAGGTGGAAAGAGCAAGAGTGTGGTTAAAATAAGTTTCATTGGAAGCACAACTTGTCTTGTGGTTACTCAGGTCTGTTTGGGTTCACTGAAAAATCTGTTTTTTTCTGTCTTTCGACATGTTACAATCTGTTGTTCTTGAGCAAGGTTAAAGCTCCTGATGTTGTGACAGATGGAAACATCTGTTCTTATTCTTAGAAATTGAAATTGTGGAATTGTACTTAGTCATGACTTCCTCTGTAGTGACTAATTTAAGTAGCATCACGTAATTGGGGAGACAGTGGCCTGGTCACTGTGTAAGCACCACTAAAATGCCACCCTTGAATGTAATATTGCGATTATACAACAATAACCAACTTGAATTAAACATATAATCAAAAGATTTTCATATTTTGGGGCAAAAATAAATATTTTCTTTGCCTCCTGTTTCTGTTCTGATCTCAGAGCACAGCTGCTGGAAGATGCGATCTAAACATTTCCTAAAACTCTACAGCAATGTAAAGTCAAAAAAGTCAAAATGCTTCAGAAAGAGATAGACGTAATCGTTTCCAAAATTCACTTCAATGTTTAATTAACATGTTTTTATCTGATGATTCCTCTTCAGTACAGATAGTCGACCTTTAGTCTTCAAAAACAACTCTTCGGCCACTATTTGATCCAACAGCAACATACATTTTAATATATTCATCAAAGAAAGTTGAAATTTGAAGTACAGATTAATCACTTTATTAAGTTGACTTTCAGTGTACAGTACTTATTCATATTTACTGACATGTACTTACTCAGGATGTGACTATGTGGAGATGCTGGAGTATTTTTAGCGATGAGTCATGCTGATTTGGTCGGAGCTACTTCTGTCTTGATTCGGTTTATTTTGCATGTTGTAATTTGAAGTTGACTGAACATTTCTTGCATATTACTAAGACACTCCAGAAGTGTGTTATGACACATTGTCCCTGCTGCGGTGGTATTTTGTGTTTTAAGGCCGCTGATACGGACGTAGCCAAGTTTAGACAGAATACAAAGTGTCGACTGTAAAAATGTCTTCTTTTAACTGTGCGTCTTTTTTACACAGACCAGGTGGACAAGTACACAGCGCCTGAACATAAATCAGCTCTCGGTATTTTAGTTCCACATCCTGCTTCCTGCTGGCTAAATATTGAATGTCAAGCCATTTAATAGAAAACAGTGTAAGGTCCAATATCTGACCCAAGTTCCTCGCCCTGTCTGCGAGTAGGTTGTTATGAGCGCTTTAGTGCTTGGTTTTTATTGGCTGTCTATTCAGGAAGTTCTCACTGCTTAGGGGACGCTGACTGATGGTAGTCTGTCCTCGTCTGACCTCTAGTTCCTGAACCAGGCAGGTTATCCAGTTCAGAGACAGATGGAGTAGTGAACTGGATACCAGCTCCTGTGGGAATATCGAATGCATCAGGCGTCACATTTTCAAACCCACATTTCTGGATGTGAAGCGATATCGTCACTGTTCCTCGGTTTGACCTTGTGTGCTCTTTCTTTGTCCAGACAGCGGGGTTTGAAAATGTTTTTTCCACAGCGTCTGCCCATTTTAATGATTTGTTCAGCCTGGTGAGTCATAAATGAAGGGCGAGTTCACTGCTGTGATCCAGTTGTTTGAGCCAGGCCCAGTTGTCGGCCTGGTAGTCTGTCCAATGTGTTCTCCTGGGCTCTGACTTCAAAAATCATCTTAATGGTATGATGATCCTTGCCCATACAGTAGACCAATATTATTGAAACATTACAGTGCTTTTGCTGGTCTGAGTTTCAGTTTACTTGCACGTTTTCTACTGAATGTTTGCTTTACTTCCCTATAGTGCTGCCTCGTACGTTACGCTATGCGTATTTGTGTGAGTCAGCTGTCATTTATAGGGATGGGAATTGATTTTATAGACCCCTAATGCCATTATGAAATTTGCTTCTAGGTCATTTTTTGCGTGGACAAAAGTAGGCCTACACCAAGCGGTAACCTCTGTAACTGTGACGTGAAGCCAATGCTGAAGTGCCAAAAACTTGTTTGAGCACCCAGGCGTCATTCGGCCTGCCTGAGGAGATTCGTTATTCCTTACATGAAATGATAATTTAAAAGATATTCCTTTTCCTCATGAAATGAAGCCATGCTTTGAACTGCTTCTTTCCCCTCCGCTGTCCTCTCAGTCCTTCTCGTTACAAGTTTGCAAGCCATTGTTTTGCAGTGTGCAACTGTCAGACTGCCAAATGACAGCAATGATAAGCTTGATGGCTCATGATTCCAACGCAGTGGACGGTCGTGTCCGATTCAAGTAAATTTCCAGGACGAATGAACTCCCAAGACTTTTCGCATTTTCAGCAGAAAATTTGTGCCTAAATCCTCATAATGTCGCCTTATTAGTTTGGCATTAGCCTTCCCCAAGCGTGCTTGCATGTTAGTAAGTGGTGTTGATGAAGGGTGGGGTCAGGGAGGGGTGTATTCCCATTCCACAGTCGCAGGGCTCGGGGCAGCTCTAAGTGATTCAGTGAGGAATTTGTTTACTTGTGGCGAAGCTACAAATAACTGCAGGGTTTATATAGGGCGAGAAACGACTTCCCCTCCAGGCAGCCATACAACATAAACAGAGCCGCGAGGGGAAGTACTGGACCGTCTTATTAAAGCACAACCACTACACATGTTCCACACGGCCACATGGATCCCATTACTCACTGAGGAGCTTTTTTTTTTCCATCAGGCCTTCTGGCCTCGGCCCCCTTCATCCTCACTCTGGCAATTTGTCTGACTCTGACTTAAATAGATCCTAAAACCGTGTTATTAATCTGTCTCGGACTGACGCTGTTTGAAACTATGTAAGAGGAAAGGCTTGCTCCGCGCCGTCCAGGCTGACAGCGTTTCAAGACAATGTTTGGCACGAAGCCAGAGTCTCTGTGCGCTCGACCCACAAACAAACAATCCACACCTAAAGTCGACTCGAGAACTTGACCTCAGACATTTGGTTACCAACCTGCGTGTACGATATGTAACGTTTATTTTTCCCAGTGTGTGTTTGTTTTCGTCTCACCACATCTTCCTCTCTTTCCTCTTCAGGCTTTTGGGAATGCAAAGACAGCCCACAATAACAACTCCAGTCGCTTTGGCAAATTCATTCAGGTGAACTACCAGGAGAGCGGCACTGTGAGAGGGTAAGAAACCAGACAACCGATACTTTTTAATGCTCCGAGAAAAGTTCACGATTTAACGTTAATTGTCCTGTTTTTCAGAGCATATGTGGAGAAATACCTCCTGGAGAAGTCGAGGCTGGTCTATCAGGAGCACAATGAGCGGTGAGTGTTCCTTAGAAATGCTGAACTTAAGTACATGGTTTTGTTAAGCAGGAAGTGACACTTAGAGACCGTCTGCTTCACTTCTAAACAATGACAAGCTGTTTGCCTCCAGATCTCTGACATTCAGCATCCTCTTATCAAAACCTCTTATCAAGGAATCACACTGCCACTCATGTGTACGCATTAAAATGCACACAACCTATGTGCTGTGCAATATTTTTTAATACGCTATACTGTAATCAAGCAGCAGCACATGAGAGGGAGGGAGGGCTGTTGTACTGAATATCAGCACGGCTGCGATTCGGTCGTAGGCACGAGGGCTGCAGCTCTACAAACGCCATTTATTGGTTAACAGTAATGAGTGAAAACAGATTATGATTTGTTTGTTTGCCTGGGACTGCACGGTTGCCAAGTAACACATTCACATTTTTCCTGAACACTAGCTTGTTTACGTAGGTTACCACGGGCTAGCTGCTTTGCAATCAATGAAATAAGAGTGTTGACAGCTGCTTCGGTGGAAATACCAGTTTTTTGTTTATCTTCGGGTTGTGATAAAATGTTTAATATGAAGGCATTTACGTTCTCTTTAGCACCAAACAGGAAGCATGAAACCGGTTATGCAGTTTATCTTCATTCATCTCATGTTTTTACGGACACGTAATGAACTGTTTGCTTTGCTTGGTGTTTGGTGCAGGGAGCTTTAGTTTAATTCAAACTGCCTAATACACTAGGTAACTGTTAAGTATGATAAGATTGTCTGCTGTTAGTTACTGGTTTGATAAATGGTTGTGTATTGATTACTGGCAGTGTTTCTAACTGTAGTATGCCATACTTGGTTGATCCCTGTAGAAGTCTGTTCATCTTTGTGGTGCAAACTTTGTTATACTGTAAGATAGATGACGATCGTTCATGTAACGGTCATTAGGACGCCTGTGGAGTGGAGTGATGCGTGCAGTTATAAGTCAGAGTGCAGTTATTCTCAATATCAGCACTCTTGGAGCAACTCTTGTCCAATCAGATTACTTGTTCTGAACTTACTGTTGTCTAATATGTTATATCCACACTCGTGTAAATATAGACTGACGTTTATACTCCTAAATATGAACAATATGTCAACAAACTATGCTGTTTAAACCTTCCAGTACAGTCTTTTTTTATTTTGAGCTGTTTGCTTAATATGGAATCACTAACTCTGGAAAAATTAAAATTGCACGGAGCTTGAATTTTGGCAAAATAAAACAGCATCTGAGTGAACTTAGCTCACAACGCCTGTTGTTTGAGTTTATAAAAGCGTGGTTCATGAAGTAAATTGAGCTCTTAAGTGGGGCTGACACTAATGTGCTGGGCTGGCTGGACTGTGCGATGAGGGTTAACCTCACCATGGGGGGGCTCGCAGTGGGCCCCCTGCGTTAGCCACCTCTTATTGAGATGGATTGCTGACTCCAGGCTCAGCGTGTGTGTGTGTGTGTGTATTCCAAGAGGACCTTGGTCGCACAGCTGCTGCACACTTTTGACCTCTAACCTTTAAGCTTCAGCTGGATGCTGTCAGAGGAAAAGTGCACGCACACACACACATACAAACACACTCGCACTATAACTGAAATACACAAGCTGTCATGGTTCTTTTTTTTTTGTTAGCTATTAGTTAGGAGTGTTTTGACAGTTCATTTACACCGTTTATCTATGTGTCTAACATGTTATAAGAGAATACCTCTAAAATGAATCACTGAATTTCTATTGTTAATTTGTCTTTCTAGTAATAAATAACACCAACATTTCATGCTAACATGCTTACATTATCCTGTTGATCTGCTAACATGCTAAATAGTTGCTTGTTGCCTGAATCTGCCAAATGTAAGAATGTTACCAGGCAGTGCACGATAACACAAATAAATGATAAATATTAGAGTGTTAAACGATCAACGCCCTACTGTAGTCACATTTTTAGCAACAGCATGTTGAAGAGCTAACCGCTCGCATGATGTGCTAAACGTTACATGCTAAATGTTGTCAGGCTAACTGTTCATATACTCCTGCTGTCATGAGCTAACATTTTAGTATTTAGCGTGGTAGTGGGTTGTGAGTATGAGCATTTCCCTTAGTCATGCAAGTTTGCTTGCTTTTGGCACACCAAAAGGAGAGATAATGAGAGGATAAACTCTTTTTTTTATTGAAGTAATGACTTCATTAGCTGTAAAATTTTATCAATTTGCAATCATGTTTTGTAAGTAGATATTATTTTGTCTTTTTTTAAAACTTCTACTCTTTTTACTTCTGTTAACTGTGAATTAACTATTTCAGGAAGGAAGTGGAAGGAAGAACACAAAAAAGCACATTTTTAATTAGTTAACAAAGCTTTAATTTCTGATGAGTTTAACTAATCATGTGGAAATGCTTTCTTTCAGGAACTACCACGTGTTTTACTACCTGCTGGCAGGAGCTAGTGAAGAAGAGAGGAAGGCCTTTCACCTCAAGAAACCTGAAGAATACCATTACCTCAGTCAGGTGGGACCTTCGCAATCAGACACAAAAACATGACAGCAATAAGTAATCTTGCTTGGTTTCACTCTTACACTGGTTGGTGTCAGTTTCTGCATGTGTTTTTATGTCTCATGTGTTGTCATGTGTATTTATTTGTGTTTGTGTAGTTGTGTACTGTATCTTGGATATATGTGTGTCTCTGCATACAGGGAAGCGAGACTGAAAGGAGTGTTTTTATTTTAGACATCTGTGTGTATTCATTTGTGTTTTTGTGGGTGTAAACTGCATGTGTGTGGGTTTCACATACACTTTGGTCTTGATTTACCTTTGACACATGCACTTACACACCCTCACCACCACTTCACCACACGCATACAAAGACAGACAAAGTAAACAGTATTTTAGTCACTTGTCTCTTGCTTGTGTTGCCCACATCGAAAAAACAGGTTTCTCATGACCAAGAAAGAAAGCCACAGCAAACACACACACTCACAAACACACATACATATTACGTGTATGGAATGTGGATGTTGTGTAAAACTGCGTCGCTTCCTCTGAGCTTTGACAGTCACGCCAAGACAACCAGTGACCCGCTTCCCTTCCTCCAAAATCCTTAACGCCTACGCAGAAGCGAGCAGGGAATTCCTTCCATTCCTCTCGGCCGCTGATGTGCACTTGCAAACACACAAACACATGCATGCATAAGTGCATACACACATTCATGCACCCTACGCTCTCTTGCTTGTTCCCTTCTTGGTCTTCTCTGTGGAGGTTACATAAAATATTCTCACTCTTGCACCAGCTCAAGTTTTTGCAAGTTTGTTTACAAGCTATGCAAACATGTTGCAGTTATGGCTGTCATTCATCTTTCACACGCTGGTCTTAATTTCTTTGCTTTGCGAGCCAAACCTGTGGTTTTGCATCTTTTAACTAAACACACATGTACGTTTAACTGACCAATGTCCAAAGCAAGCCATGAGTTTTTAAGTTGATTTCCAGTTCATTTAAATAGTGAATGAAAAAATTATGAGTTAAATGGAAATTCACCCTCAGTACAGTTATCATGAACAAGGAAATTGGCTATAGATCAAAACTGTTTTTTGTACCAGGCACTAAACATGTTTTTTTTTTAAAACATGGGGGTTTATGATGGTTGAATCGTTCTGCAGCCAGCCTCAAGTGGCTGTTCGAGGAACTGCAGTTTTTGGCACTTCAGCATTGGCTTTACTTCACAGACTCCGTGTCTGCTACTCGGTTGTAAACAAACCTCTGATGATGATGCTTTCACGGACTCCCTGACTGAATCTTGCTGGTGCTGGGAAAAAAAAATCCAGAAGGCATCCGACGCGCAGACAGGCTCCGATAAGAATCTGGTAATAAATTGCAAAAGTCGCTTTTCAACAACAGCAGTTTTTGAAACCTCCTGGAGACCTGGAGAAGAATTTAAGAGACAGTTCCTGTTTACAAGCTGGAACATCACGCAATGCAGCAGTAACACAAAACAGAGGTCGTGGTAGATTTCATAACATAAACGACAATCAGGGACTTTCTGCAACGTTGGAAATCAATCAAAAAAAATCTCATGGTGTGCTTTAAAAATGATGATTTGTGTTAAAAACTTGCAGCTGCATCTGCTTTAATGATGTGATCGACCATGACGTGCTTATTGTTTAGTGTCTGTGAATGCTTTCTGTGCGCATACAACTCTCCAATCAGTTTTAATGTTCGACACAGTTTGTATGACTGCTTGATATTTATCTGTATGTGATGAACAGAGCTGTAACGCTTGCTGTCTTAACAGCACGTCCTTCCATCACTGTTAGTTGCGCATAAATCTGCGTACATGTTCGAGTGTGTGTGTGTGTGTATGTTGTCATTGCAATGCTGCTGTCTTAACCGTAACCTCGCCCCCCCTGTAAACTCTGCCTTAACATTTCCAGATGACAAAGTCAACCCGCCAACTGCACTGGGACAGTTACTGTGAGAGTGAACCGGTCAGTATCTGTGCCTGTAGCTGTGTCTGTGCTGTCCCTGTGTCTGTACGTCTTGGAGAAACAGTCAACAAACGTAGTCACCTGAGCCACTCGTTCAAGCTCAAGCCACACTTTTCCCCTGCACCGCCCTCCGTCCTCCTCCTCCCTCCTCTTCCTCTGCTCATTTTGTTGCTTTTGGGGATATTTCCTGGTTTGGGTTATGTTTATTTTAGCCTTGTTTGTTTTTGCTTTTTTTCCCCTGTTGTGCTGCTTCTCTGAGTTATGTTGGTATGTCTAGTCATATCCTGGCCACTGTAGCTGCCTGTGTTGCTGTAACCTGTGTGACTTTTTTGATTATTGACAGTGCGTGGTGTTTTCTGTGCGAGCGATGAGACCCTCCGTACACAGTAGAAGGCCTGACTTCTCGTTGAGATGCGTTCGCCACTTCCTGCACTTTAGCTGAGCGCTTCTCGAAGTCACATTTACTGAATGAATCAGGAGACGCTGACAGTGATGCTTAGTGCTGAGACACTTTCCAGCAGTCAAACAGGACACATCCTGGAAAACCTGGAAAACAGATGACCAATTTTCCAGTCATGGAAAATGAGACAAAAAGTTAAATGTCCTGGAAATATTTAAACATTCTCCTGTTTCTTTAAGCTGAGAATGAACTATTAGGCTGAGAATGAACTATTAGGCTGTATTAGGCTGTGGGTGTGTGGGCAGGTGAAGGAGCTAAAGTATGAATTGATTAACTTTGAATTGCACATTTAGTTACATTTAGGTTTTTGTCTGTAGACTTTTCATGTGTGTTATTGGCGTTCAGGCAGCAATGGTTAATATAATTCATACAGAGGGATTCAGGTTGTAAATGAATAAACATTAAATGCTAGAAGAGCATTAGAACAAGGCAAACAGTTCTGAAAAATAAAAGTACACGTGGCGTTTAAACATCTAAAACTTATTCCCACCTAGTGAAACTCTTGTCTTCTAATTATGGGAGTAAGTGACTGTGCAAGTATACGTTTAAATCAGACAAGAACAGTTTAGTCTATGGTCTAATCCCTGTCTGTCACACCAGGATGATCGTCACTTAAAAAGTGTCCTGGAAAATTATCTTTAGACCTTATCAAATTGTCCCTGAACTGCGCAGTGTGTTAAGCTGTAGTTACTGTAGATAAGCGACACAACACTGAGGCTAAACAGTCGTGTCTCTGTAATGAATCCTCATTTAACAAAGTGCAGTGTCTCTGCTAAAAGTTGCCTTAATATAACATAATAGATTGTAGCAATAAGACACGTGTGAGCGCTCCAGACACCGTCAGATTACTCACTCACTGAGCTGCAGTGTATTTACATGCTCACACCTCCGGGTTGTCAAAAGTTGTTTGTCCACAGACACACCCTCACAGACTCAACCTCTGATTCAAATCGCGCTCGTCGCTCTGCAGCGGAAACGCTGTGATTGTTTGTCAGTGATCAAAAAAGTCTTTGTGATTCATGTTGGGATTTTTTTGTGTGTGTGTTTTTGTGGTGGGCATTAAGATTTCTGTTTTATTAATCCATGTATGTAACGGTATATGAAACTGTGCGATGTTAACTCTGACTCATGACACATGAAAAGACTATAAATATTCAGTGACTTTAGTGTGATTTTCCCTTCAGCAGCGATCTAAATTAGGTGCAATATGATTAGATTTTTTTTGGATTTAAGAAAAACACCAATGTTATTACATGTCAGGAAAGGAAATATTATCCTGAATTGATGTATTTTAATGATTATGATGATTTTTTAATGCTGTTTTGTTTCATTTACAACATCTGAAATCCTCGAATGCCTTTTTTTTCCTGACTGGTTGTTTTCACTGGAAAGAAATGTACGTTAGAGCAACATTTCTCTTTAAATTAATGTCGATCTCTCTGCTATGGAAACGTAACACCAGAGTCACTAAAGGTCAGTGTGAGTTTCTGCCATGAAAGCAGAGAGCGAGGGAGCGAGGGAACAAGGGAGGGAGGGAGGCAAGAAAGGAGGCACGTTGGTGTAAGTGTGAGTCTCATGTTTGGAGTGTTTGTCTTTCTGAGGCCTCGGTATGTGATAATTATGGCAGCCATAGTGGAATGGGCCCATAAAGCAAAGAGCAGACCTCACATTACTGAGAGTGTATGCAGTCAAAAGACTGTATAGTTATGTAGTTACATCAAAGCATGTGTTCTCAGGCTGGGGGGGGGGGGGGGGAAACTCTTCCTCTCATCATAAACAAGTAATCTAGATCCAAGACGTCTCCTTTGAATGTGCATTTGGTTGTTGTGTTTTTGTTTTCTGGTCTCTTTGTGTTCTGCACTTCACGTGTACTACATGTATAGGAGGCCAGCCGGTTCAAACATACACACATTTACAAAACACATTGTTAGTGTGTGTCGTTTACGCTTTGAAAATATGTTGGCACATTAACAATGCATCAGGATTTTCACGTCACGTTAACAACATATGATCTCAGGCACATAATTCTGAGCCACTTGTCCGGAACAAATTGGTGAGTGTCGCAAGTTTCCATTGGCTGATGAACGCTAGGGTTAAACCATTTGTGTAAGCCTGAGGGTTGCTGATAACACTATGTAACATGCTAAGCACCGTCTTATTTCTTTGTCCTCGTCCATGTCTGTTCTGTGTACAGCAGAGGAATAAGTCATAGAAAATACACTGGAAAACTATTTAACATGGTGGAGTTCTGAGGAAAATATGAAATAAAAGCAGAGTTTGTCATTATTTTACATTGAGTGAGTATGACCTCTGTGTTCATGTGTTTGTCCACTGACCTGTTTGTTTACCAAAAAAGGCTGCAGTGAAGCAAAAGGAGGTGTTTTTTATCTCAATGAAAATAATAATAAAGTCACAAAGCCGCAATGCAGATGTTTTATTTTTATAGCCAACAAAACAAATAAGTGAAGTATCATGCATCATCAGGCAACCCCCAGGTTTGCAGAAATGGTTTAACCCTAGTCTTCATCAACCAATAGGAAACTGTGACACTCACCGTGAAGTGGACACGTTAACGTGCTGTCAGTCATGTATACTTGATCTGGCTGGTGTTTCATATACATGCACTGTATAAAATGTGCACTTGCTTATGTGTACTTGCCCATATAAGCGGCTGTCATCACACATCACTGTTACTGCATCAAAACAAGCTCCTCCCGTCTCCTCTCTGCTAGTTTAGCTTGTCGTCCACCACTCAGGAAAACCCAGAGACTGCTGCTCTTCTCAGCTCTTTTACCAGCTTGCCAAATTTCTGTGGACTGGTTGTAAAAAAAAAACTGTGGGCGAGAAAACCCGGCTACATGAGCAGAACCTGCACACGCTGCCGTTCACTAGTCGCTCTGCACATCAGATCGGAGCGTTGTGTTGTTCTGTTTGACCGCCAAGCTTCTTAATGATAGCTTATTTTAGTGCGAGTCATTCAGTTTGTCTCCTTCAGGCCACTCGGCTGTTCTTTGTTTCGGCTGGAAAGTAAACTGAAAAACTATTTTAAGCATCTTTGTCGGACACTCTGTAAACATTAAAAACATTTGGCCACTTTGGATGTCAACACACTCAGTCCTCCTAGACTTCATAGTGACTTGTTATTAGTTCTTTTGGCTTCCAGGCCGGTGTGTCGTAACAGCAGCTGTTAGCCTGATAACGCCCGGTTGACGGTTTCTTTTTCTTTTTTTCTTTTTTTGCAGGACTGCTTCACAGTCGAAGGAGAAGACCTGAAGCACGACTTTGAGAGGCTTCAGCTGGCTATGGAGATGGTGGGCTTTCTTCCTGCCACGCGCAAACAGTGAGTGTTTGATAAACTAAGATTCATTTAACTGTAATCGTCCCCATTGACACCTTTACAAAGACGAAGAACCCACATATACACAGCGCCCATAAAAGTCTCCTTCATCCTGGTTGGTCACCACCAGTGCAGTAATGTGAATTATGTGTGGCATCTCTCAAACATTTCCTGAACTTGTTGTTGTTGTTGTTCAGGATCTTCTGCCTGCTGTCGGCCATCCTTCACCTGGGCAACATCCGCTACAAGAGGAAAACCTACAGGGACGACTCCATCGACATCTGTAACCCCGAGGTTCTTCCTGTCGTCTCTGAACTGCTGGAGGTACTGCAGCATTTCACTGTACACTCTCTAAGAGTGTGTTTACATCGAAAAGGTTGGATGGCGTCTAACATGATTTCTGTTTAAGCAGAAAAGATCCCATTGAGATTAAAAACTTCTTTTTCAAGGTCCTGACCAAAACAGGCAGCACGAACTAACTAAGAAAATCAAAAAATATTAATGAAAGTGTGGTACAAGCCATGAAGTCAACAATATTAGTTAAAGCAGTGACACCTCCCATGATTCCAGTCTCCAGGTCTTTCAATAAAAGCATTCAAAGAAATCAAATCTTCGAGTTTCATAACAGAGTATCCAAACGCCTTCTTCTCAAGTTCTGTATGAACATTTTTGTACAATTTGGTACCTTGATCACGATGAGTACCGTCCATCACACTTCTGAGAAATGTAAGTACGCAGACAGGATGAAGGAGCAGCCCAAGAATCGCTTTGTATTTGTGTGCTGCCTGCAGACAGTGCAGACTGATTAGTAGAAGAGAGTTTTAGAAGCACTGAAACTTAAATGGAAAGTGTCAGATCAAAACTCTGCGATGATCCAGGATTCTCTAGTCTCAGCACAAACTGTTCATAAAGCACTGAATGATGTTTTTTTATTCTCTCTCTCTCGATGTCGTGACCAGGTCAAAGAAGAGATGCTGTTTGAAGCTCTGACAACGCGGAAGACGGTTACAGTCGGAGAGAAGCTGATTGTTCCTTACAAGCTGCCCGAGGTGAGACAAAAAATGAATATCAGACAAGTTTGCAGCATTAAACACGATGGATTTAGACGTTTAAGACAACAAAAGATATCGTATGTGTGTTGTATTTCTGTAGATATTGTTAAATTAAAGAGGAGAAACTCTTCTACAAGCACATATAAGTCATATTAACACACACCAAACACAACTCCAACTCCAAGCAAATGAATTATCAAATCAAAATCTGTGTAGCCTCATAAAGTCGACCCACTCACCACACTTCCATTGTTAGTGCTCTGACAAACGATGTGTCATATAAAAGCTGTGACTGTGACGATCCCAACAGAGTTACCGTCAGCGTCGATCTATTACATAAACTCCTTGTAGCTGCAGAGATATACTCGAGCAGAGGCCTAAAAAAAAAGAGGCTGGGGCTTAAGAGGTTAAAATATCAAGTGTAAGCACTGAAGCATTCATGTTTTTTTATCTAGTAAATCATGTCAGAATTACATAAGAAGCTCAGATTTAGCATCATAATCAGGCATTTTCAGTAACAGCTCTGCAGCCTCGTCTCTTCAGTCTGACCCGGCCGTGTTTACAGGACAGTGTGTGCACCAGTGCCTGATCTCCCTCCTGCCTCCTGCCTGCTGCTCCCGCTCTCTCTCTGCAGCTCTTTCAGCCTGTGGCCACGCATGAACACACCGACACACACACACACGTCAGAAACACACATGCACCGAGTCCTTCAGTGTGTTTAGAGAGAAGAGAAGGCATTTCAAGTCCCTCTACAGTTTTTATTGGGACCCCCGCTCTGAAAACAAACACGCGTCACGGTCTGCAGACGAGAGCCGTCTGAACGAGAGGAGGGAACATCGCCGAAGTAACGCACACATCGCTTTTACACGTGCAGATACTGTGATGCACACACTTAACTTCTCATAATGGCTGAATATTTCATACTTTAGTGATGTCAAATGTTAAATCTTCTCTTGCACACACACATTTAATCGAGTTAAATGATTTCCCCGGTATTAATCGCTCACCATATTCACCCCGTGAACATCCGAGTGTTACACATTCCCATCAAAACGGCATCAACCTCATCATGGCCTGTTAGATATTTAGGAGCCGTTCGAATAAACAGCGATTGTTTTGGTAGCTCGCTGGGTGGTCTCTGTGTAAATATTGCTCCAACAGTCACAACAATCTCATTGCCTGTTAACTGAAATCATACACACCAAAACCTCAAAGAAATCTGAGCGTTTCTGTAATGACTTTTCTACATTCGGTCAGAGTTTTGAGGCTGTTTCCCCCCTCTGCGTGTTTTAAGTCCAACTTCCTCTAAATAATGAAAAGCTTATGGGTCACTGGACCGCAGTATATGTGCTGGAGTTCAAAATATCTCTCCTGACTCAAAAGGAAGGGCATATTTGGTCTGAAGCTGCTAAAAATATCCTTCTTATTAATTTACAGACAAAGGAATTTTAACTCTGAGTGGCCACTTTATGGTTTGTTTTGTTTCTGAGGACCAGCGTCTCACCTTTGCTGCAGCGAGGTCAAAGCTTTCCAGCGGATACGGGAATAAGAACGTTTTTTTGTTTTTTTTTACTCACAATAATTTGACAAGGAAGCTTTTGTTAAACGATCTCTGTGTTTATGAAGGAATGCATAACATTGATCTAGCACGCTGGCCTGCTTTCAGTCCAAACCGATGACAGTGTAAAGAATGG
The DNA here is from genome assembly GCA_014281875.1 of Nibea albiflora. NCBI lineage: Eukaryota > Metazoa > Chordata > Actinopteri > Sciaenidae > Nibea > Nibea albiflora. Next base: position 6,778,235 of record CM024795.1, on the reverse strand, counting down.
AGAGCGTCGCCGTGACGTCACCGAAGAGCGAAGAGTGTCACATGATGCCTGGTTGTTTAAACAGGCCATCTGTAACAGCACCCACCTGTCAATCAAAGTGGCTATGCTGTTAATTCTGCATAACTTTAAGCCTTAATATCATTCGAACAGGTGAGTTTAATAAAAATTCACCCTCAGTACAGTTGTCATGAACGGGGAAATTAGCTATAGACACCAAAGCTGTTTTCTGTACCAGGCTGGAAACATGTTTATTACATGGGGACTTATGGAGACTGACTCGTTCTGCAGCCAGCCTCAAGTGGACGTTTGAGGAACTGCAGTTTTTGGCACTTCCACATAGGCTTCACTTCACAGCCACAGAGGTTTCCATCCAAACTAGGATTTAAACTGGGGAATGTAAAGTTTATGAATATCTAACTAAGTAATGTGACATCATAAGAAGAAGCAGAGCCTCACAGGCTTTATATAAAGTCTTTGTTTAACAATCAAAATTAATATTTCCATTAGGCCATAACTGGAATTTCAACCTCAGAACTTGGCAGAGGATGCAGCCTGTGCCGCACTCGATCGGATTGAGTGTTAGGCTTGCTAATGACATTAATAATGGCTCAGGGACGTCCCGCTGTGACACAGTGCGGCCTGCCAACACGTCTGTAATGTTTCCCTGTGTGCCAGCAGAGAATATCTACGTTAAGAGACGTGTTTGGGTAGTCAAGTCGTCTGGTTTTTCCTGTTTATCACATAATCCATTATACATTTTCCAGTAAGAGTGAAGAGAGGAAGTGATTTATATTCAGGTCAAACTATAAATGTTTGGTTAGAAAGGAGAAATGCAACTGTCTGCACTTTTTTCTTCTTTTGAAATAACATTTTTCAAACTGGGCCAGTGTTTTTCTGAGACCTTGACCTTAATATAAATCCATTTCATTTTTTAGGCCAAGCTGTAATGTATTATACAGATGTGCGGATGAGCCTGAGCGGGGTTACACAGGAATGATGTCTGGAGTTGTATCAGTCTTAAGCCGGCACTTAAAGTAATGGATGAATCCTCAAACCTCTGTTGCTGCACAAATAAGTGTCATACGCTGATAAGAATAATTGGACATTTTGGGAACTGAACTTATTTGCCTTCTTGCTGAGAGAAGATCAACACCACGCTGACATCCGTACAGTCAATATTAAGAGCAAAGGCAAACAGCAAAAGAAACACAATCCAGCGTCCAGCTGCTCTGAAATCTCTAAATGACATGTTGTATCTTGTGATTTATGATGATTTATTAATGGATTAAACAATCAGTGAGCTTTAGAGATACTAGTAGGCAGGTTTTGTTATATTTGGACAGAGCAACTTAGCTGTTTCCCTCCTGGTTCAAGTTTTTGTGCTAAGCTAAGCTAACCGGCTGCTGGCTGGAGCTTCACATTTATCTTACAAATACAAGAGTGGCAATCTCCTCACCAATTTACAGCCCCCGTTTAACCAACTAGCATGTCCTCTTTGAAATGGTGCCTGGAGAGAAGCCATGCAGACTCTAGGAGGACAAGTGAACTCACACACAGAAAATGTTGCAGCCCGCTGGGGGAGTCGAGACGGGAACCCTCTCGCTGTGAGGCGATGGTGCTAACACTGCACCTGCTGCTGTAATACTGCGCATAGAAGCAGAGGCATCCATCATAGGGCTTCCTTCTAAATCAATCAAATGTTGTAAAGTGAGATATTCCGGTGGGAGTGACACTAAAGAGATTCTGCATGCGTTCACCTCCAGGCTAATACGGTGCGAGACTCCATGGCAAAGTCCCTGTACAGTGCTCTGTTTGACTGGATCGTCTTCAGGATCAACCACGCTCTGCTCAACGTGAAGGACCTGGTGGAGACGACTAAGGTGGGACGACACAAACACGTCGACCTCTACGGTCATGTCACACACACAGTCGACTCTCAGGTTTAGGATATTTGAACATTTTAGAGTTTTACCATCTTGTGTTTGTTTGTCAGATCTTGTCCATCGGCGTGCTCGACATCTTCGGGTTTGAGGATTACGAGAACAACAGCTTCGAACAGTTCTGCATCAACTTTGCCAACGAACGTCTCCAGCACTACTTCAACCAGCACATCTTCAAGCTTGAACAAGTAAGACATCACTTACGAGCCGACACTTCTCAGGAAGTCGCGTCCCATTCAATACTTTAAACCCTAGAGCTGAACGTTCTTAAGCTTTTGGATTACTGCGCTCAAGATCGTTTTAACATATTGTATATCTGGTAAGTTCTTTGGCTATGAGCGTTTCCAGGAAACGCCTCATCCTCAGCACGCCACACAGTGCACATACTTTACACTGGCACTGAAACAATGGAGGAATGCTTCATCACATTATGCAACAGGGTTAGTGGAGAAGCTGACAGCTGCATGACTCAACTCACCCTCCCTGTGACCACCCCGACTGAGGACGTATGTTCTCTTAAGTGAACTGATTAACTTCAAAGGCCTTTTTAAAGTCATGATCTGTAAGACTCGCCTGCAAGTCAAACATTGTGTTTACCTTGAGATTGACTGAGCCTGCCCCGACATGTTTTGAGGGGCTTTCATTCAGTTCAGACATGAAGGACTGCGGCCTCAAGTCACTCCTGTTTTATGCAAAGGCAGTCGTTCTTATCCCCCGTGACATAAATCAGTCAGGACTTATACTGTAGATTCATATCATGAGGAGAGGCTTCAAAGACTTCTTTGTTTTGAAGGTTAAGGTGAGTGCGATTCAGATTTAATGTGCTGTACATTAAAGACTTGTCACGTTTGCAAAAAGTTTAAGAAGCCATTAAGTCTGTAATTGTTTGCCTCCAAACAAATCTTTTTATTCCTGCCAAACATTTCTTCCACAGGTTCCTTCTTTCTTGCTTGTAAACAATTCATAATCCCGTAGAAACCATCACAAAACCTCACGAATTTTAACGTGTTTTTAAGGATCACAATCGTTTAATGTCTCACTTCTTTTCAGTTTTCTCACTGGCTCTGAGATTTCAGCTTCCAGCGTTTGTTTATACTTACTACTGTACTTCCTGTGCTACTGGTTGCTCCGCTAATCCAGGTCATAATAGATCCCGCCTCGAGCAAAACAGTCGGCAAGTTTTCTTTTCTTAAAATGCAGCTTGTTCTTTTTTCTGAGAGATTTTTCTTCTTTCAATTCCATGCGTTACAACGATCCTGGTGCTCCTGTTGGAGATCCTCGGTCCACCAGATCTTTACTTGACCTCACCCATTCCCCATTACTTCCTTAACAGCCTATTTGTGGTTCCCTCACAAATTTGAAAAACCAGAGAGAGAGAGGTTAATCAGAGGTTGAACAGGGAATAAGGGGCATGTTTGGGAGCTTGGTATCCAGAGATGTCACAGGTTTTTTCAGGAAACTTGTAATCTCTCTCTGTGTGTCTCTCTCTCTAACCCCACTTCCCTGTCCTCAATCCAACAAAGCTTGAAAAGTCAAAAAAATATCATCGTTATAGAAATCAGCTAACTGCATAAACAATACAAGCTCGAGCTGTCAGTCGCTCCACAGTCTGGCTGAAAGCCTGAGCCTGCACGTCTTTCTGTACGTGAGATTTTGTATTGTAGTTACTTTCTAATTAGATGTGAGTCTCATTTTATTTTTCATTCTCCCGTACGGTGTGTGTGCAGATGTTTTCGTCAGAAGGTTGAAACTCGGCAGTAAACAAACATTCGATCGCGTAACGACAGAGCTGCTCCCGATGTGGAAACCACAGCTTACATGCAGGATACACATTCAATTGTCCGGTCAGACTAAAGTCACAGCACTCTGCAAACAGCAAAATCACACTTGTGATGTTCAGCTGACACGTTTGACTCGACTTTGACCGGCCATCCGAGGCCTGTTGGGAAAGAGATGCACGTCTATGTGTGACTATGTTCAGTGATTTTAAAGGTTTTGTCATCAGCTTTTTAGGGATGCAATATATTGACTTCATGTGAACAGGGCTTAGTTCCCTTATTGATTTCTAATATTTTCCATGGATCAAACTGCCCAACAAGCCACAACATCCTGCATTTTATCAGGCCGATGTTGTGATATCCGTTAAAATCGTGCTGTCTTGTCCTCTGTCATCAAAATATTTGATGTTTTAACAGTCGATTAAAACCATATGAAACACTCAGAGGAAGCTGAAGCTCTCACGAGCTCGTAATGGCCTACAGTAAGTACAGTGAAGCATTACTTGTGTGTGGAAAAATCGATGTACACCGCCGAGGCGGCCTGAAAGCCTCTGAAAAAGATTCAACCAGGATAGTTGGACCGAGAGCTGGCATGCTTCATATTTCCGCAGAAGCCAGCCTCACACCCTCGTCTACAGTTACATACAGTATATTTCCACTCATCTGCCGACCAATGACTCACACTGTTGGAGCAGTTAGGAGCTAAACGGTTTGCTTAAGGGCGCGTTGATGGTCATTTTAAGGGAGGGAAGGCACTTATTGCTCTTTTTCCCACAGCCTCTCTGTCAGCAATGGTATTGTTGAAAGACGTGAAAGGGAATAAGACAACGCCAATATATATATTACTAAAGTAGAACGTAAAGTTAACTTGCCTGGCACGGATTGAAACTGAAGTTAACAATCAGTAATTGTCAGTTGTTAGATTTCTGTGATAGAAAGGTGAGATCAGAAAACTCTCATGTTCACTTTGACAAATCCCAGTATATAGTATATAATTATTGGGCTACGTGATGAAAAACAGCATGAACACGAGCTGTAAAATAATCTGTAGAGAAGTGGTGGAGAAGCTGATTCGGCACATTTCTTGTCTTGTTGGTTGAGTCACAACGAGCCTGAATCACAGCAGTTTTTGGAAGATGATTTAAAGGCATGTTGAGAGGGGGGGGCGGATACAGTATCCTGTGCAGTATAATGCAATCCAACACAACACCCCCCACAAACCACAGCTTAGTGATTACCAAAGAGTTGAGTCAGCGCCTATCTGACATGATAACGTTTATTCCAGGGCTGCTGTATTAGATTATGTTGCACAGGTGTTTGTTTTTATAGTTTCCAGCCACAGCGTGTGTCAAGAGTGATTAAAAGACACGAGAGCGAAAAACTGTCTTTAGTACGTTACTCAGTCGGAGATAAGTATCATGTTCAGAGATGTTTATATTGAGAGAGACGGATGTGTCCTGCAGCTTAAACGTTATTATTATCCTGGAGGACATTTAGTTTGCAGCCAGACATTAAACATAAACTTCACGGGAGTCACAGATCGCACTGAAATATCAAATTAAAAGATAATATACCTTTGTTTATAACCTGTTGTTTCTTTAACTTTCTTTGTGGACGTAAAAATCTGTTTTCTCAATAAGAAAGTTCATCTACCAAAGAAGAGATTACATCATCCTATTCAAATGCTGTCATAATCCAGGTAAATTAAAAAATATAATCTAGTGAATCCTGACGGGCCCCGGTACATAAATATCCATATATGAGGTCACTTACTCTTACTTATTTAGAGTGCAGCTAGTCATTGTGTGCAACAAAACTGGTCAACAAGTGAAGAGTGTCCGAGGAGTGAGAGGGCGGCCCAGGAGACCTCCACCTCAGCAAAATCAAACATCTAGACAGTAAGGAGACAAATGTTGCAAAGTCCCAGTCAACAGTTTCAGCACTTTTCTTTTAAAATCCTTTCACCCCAGTATCTCTCCTCTTATCAAGGCCAGAGTCCTCGTCACAGTGACCCAGGTTCGATCCCATCCTGGGTCCTTTGCTGCATTTCATCCATCCTTTCTCTGCCCTCTGAATTTCCTGTCTGTCTCTCCAGCTGTCAGTGAAACATCCATCCAGCCATTACCTGTATCCGCTTGTCCTCATCAGGGTCACGGCCGGGATGCAGCCAATCCCAGCTGACTTTGGGTGATAGGCGTGGTGCATCCTGGACCTAAAGTCGCCAAGCTATCTTTAAAAAATCTTTTTTTATCAGCCTCCAGAAAGAAAATGAATTAATACTAATTAATATATTTATAAGTAATAAAACAAATTCAGTTGAGTACACACTGTTGTTTTGCTGCTACAGCCTCACCTGGTCTGGTATGACCGGTTAACGGCTTTAAATACATTTATTGTTGTGTAATTGGCATTACTGAGTCAGTTTGCTGACTTTATGGTTCTTGTCTTCTTCTGCTGCAAGTTACAGTTTATCCCACATTCAGATATTTCTATCAAAGAATGAACCAGCTGCAGCTTCAGGAGGAGACCCACAGCTGGTGTTGAGGAACACGTGAAGTCAAAAACAGTTAAATAAATCTTTTGTTTATAAAAGTCTGATGGAATCAGCTGCGCTGTTTGCGTTAGGAAAGCTACAAATCACTGCGAAAGACAAAGAGCGTGTTACAGAATGACGCTTTAAATCTGTTGTAATTTAAATAAAATGTCAAACAGTTTTCTGCAGGAAAGTCCAGAAGTAGACTCGGTTATTTGGTTTTACTTTTTTTATTTTAATACTAACGATGATCGTCTTTCCTTACCATAGATCGTGAAGGAAGCAACAGTAATTACCTTTTTTTTCAGCCTCCTGACTTCAGACGTCAAGAGACGAGAAAAGAAGCTTCCAGTGATTTTTCTATTAAACCTCCTCTGGATTAGGCTCTTTCCCAGGAACGCAGGAAAATAACATGTACGGGGGGAAGAAACGCTGATAGATGCTCTGAATGCTGCTCTCATTATTAAACCACCAAGAGGCCAGGCAAGATCAACAAGAAGAGTGTTTTATAGCGCGGGGAGACATCAAAAACATGCATACAAACAACATTGTTGCTTTGATTGAAATATTTAAAGTAACCCAACCCACATAGGACAGCGTGTCTGTTTTTGATGGCGCACTGATAATTCATATTTTTATGGATGCCTGGAGATTTCTCCTTTGATGCTTTGATTAAATTGAAACTGTTTTTCAGCCGCTTAAGTCATAAAAGCACAGCACTGATATGATCTTGAATATTATGCATTGATGTGATGAGCTTGTTGAGCGATGCAGCCTCCAGTTTGCATGAAGTTACGACGTCACTTAGCTCTCTGTCTGTGCCGTGCGTCCCTGCAGGAGGAATACAGGGCGGAGGGCATCAGCTGGCACAACATCGACTACATCGACAACACGGGCTGCATTAACCTGATCAGCAAGAAGCCCACGGCGCTGTTCCACCTTCTGGACGAAGAGTGCAAGTGAGTCTTTGAGCCTCGTCTGGCTTACCTGTTTGACGAGTTTCTGATTCTTTGGAAACTCATTTTTATTTTCAGTCCACTGTCATTCCTGGTCTGGGGCCTGTCTGTTCTCAGACTGACAGCTGCCAGATGAAGTGCTTATTAGCCTCTTTGTACTCATAGTTTTGGTATGATGGCACGGAACCAAATGGCAGCTGAGACCATGCAATCAGATGGTGTAGACAGATAAATATCTAGCATCTAAATATGGAGATAAACACAGATACAGGACGTGTGACGGCTACAGACAAATGCTAACATTGTCTGCTTGATTCATGCATTTTACGACTGTCTGCTGACACGTTTATTAAAATGTAATTAACTTTATGAGGTGACAATATGACGGGCATGTGTCTGTCAGCTTGTTTTAGACTTCTTATGCTCCCTAGTGGCCAAAAATCAATGAATATTATACACTACAAGTACAGCTGTGTCACTATTGGAGCCTACAGGGAGTGATGCACACATGCTGCTCAAAGGATGTGACGGATGTCGTTCTCCCTCTTTCTCGTCACGTGTCCGCTCTCGCAACTTGAAAGTTACCGTTACATCCAGAGTTACCAGAGAGTCCGAAGTGAGTTCATCCAGCCTCGCCTCTGTCAATTCAATTTTATTTATATAGCGGCAAATCGTACCAGAAGTTATCTCATAACACTTTCCATATAGAGCAGGTCTAGGCCGTACTCTTTATAATCTTATCTACAGAGACCAAACAAACATTTGCAGTAATCAAGCTGCTCTAACTCTCAACGTGATAAAACATTGTTCTCAAGTCAGAGGAGAGCTCCCACCACGAATCAGCTTGATCTACTCTTCACTCAATAAGAGGCCTTTTAACACGGCTGCAGCAGAAGAGGCACAAGGCTTCACAAGACGCATCTTTTATGGCCCGAACATTGGAAGCTGGGACTACTTTCTGTCATGTAAAGCGGCGCTTAGAGCAGGCACACGGTGATTAACAAGCTCCATGAAATCATAAAGATTTGAATGTTTTGCTGAGTCGTTTATTTCTGCTGATATGAATGTAATCAAATTATGTGTATTTAAGTGGAAGAAGGAGCCATCGAATGTAAAGCCTCTAAACTGCAAAACGACATTACTGTGACTATTTTTACCAACAATATTTCCTCCTGTATTTCCCACTCGTCTCCGTTTGGACACTGAATCGAATTCCTCCCACTTGGAAAAGCTGGAAAGCCAAGAGAGTCTTTGGCTGTGTTGTTTTCGTAGCTCAGGTTTCAGCCCGTTCCAAAACCCCTGGTGTCTCATTCTTCCCCTCTCCTCTTCCTGTAAGCTGTTGAGTTGCTGGCTCTTCATATTAAAAGACTAAAGGGGAAATCTGAGCCGAGATCAGCTTTAAATTATAATTCTCCGCTTGTGGCGTCAGAGGATGATATGTCAAAACTGGTTACAGATCAGATCATGTTAACTTTTCCACATTTCCAGCTCCGGTGTAGTAACTGTTGGCCGGGTTAGAGACTGGATGGAAAAACAAATGTCTTTAATTCATTATGTTCTCTGCGGACGAGCCGATCAGGAATCTGTCGCGCGTTTTCAGTGTGATTTACGCTGCGGTATTCACGACACAGCTGACAGCTTTAAACAAGTTCATCAGCAATGTGTTTTCATATGAAATACAGATGTTCAAACTCATTGTTCTTCAAATCAAACTCTCCTGTACTGTTTTTCTTTTAAGCTTTCCTCAAGCCACCAACCAGACTTTGTTGGATAAGTTCAAGCGGCAGCATGAGGGGAACAGCTACATCGAGTTCCCCGCTGTCATGGAGCCCGCCTTCATCATCCGACACTACGCCGGCAAGGTCAAGTACGGTGTCAAGGTCAGTGTAATCATCACTTCAACCACTAGTTATTGATTAAACAGACAGAGGAGAGGAAGTGCAGCCAAGCTCAGCTTTGAGTTTGTTTTGTTTTCCTCACGCAAACTCACAAAACTAATGATGTAATAAGATCTGGATTTTATCTCAATCTCTTTCCATAGACGATCATAAAATCTTTTCACTCAATTGAAAACATCAACCGTTTAATCTGTTTATTAAAAAAAAAAGAGTAAATTAATAGATTTTATGGAACATCATGTTACATCAACATTAAATTATTGAGTGATTGTTACTCCTGAGGTCACATTCGGACAGGATCAGGCGCTGTGGTGGATTGCTGCAGGGTTGTAAGGCAGTGTGTGAGGGGCTGAGTCGGGATGTGTCTATTTGTGCTGAACGTAATCGCTGTGAAACGGTTCTGATAAACCGACTTTATCAATGCCGGCGCTCCCTCACTCTCATCCATTGTTTTTGTCTCTCAACCACAGCTAACTCTCTCTCAAACCATCGGACTGAAACCAAATGTCACTGTTTTATAACGTAAACTGTGAGCCAGACTCCTATTTAGAAACTGGGTACATGAAATAAACAAAGCCAGAACACCACAGGTAGACTGTCAGAGTCCATGAATCCACCTGGACAGTCTCAGTTTCAGAGACGTTTCAGGCTGACTGTGGAGGTTTGCCCGATCTGAGCGTCCGATTGGCGGCTGCAGAGTGGCGTCCACTCTGCTTCATCCATGCTTTTCTTTTGCGAGCACAGCCAAAACGCTCCACTACCCCCCTTCAAATGAATGGAAGAACCTGATCCTGTCTGAACGCAGCCTTATTGGGTGTTGCATATTTTTAAATACATTATGTAATAATATTAAATATTGACTGAAGATATAATACATATGAATAAAAAGTAGAAGTAAAAATACTTTATATGTATAGTAGCATAATATAGGTGTAATACAGTAAATAAAGTTGTAGTAAATCTAATCATTAATCAACAATTAAACAGTGTTACATCCTTATTATAAGTAAATACAGTCATTCATTGCATTAGCTACAGCCCGTCCTCCCTGATTATACCAACCTTTTAAATTCAGCTTTGTCTTGCAGCCAGGAGCACTCACAGAACATAACACGTGATAAAACACATGAAACAAATGCTAAATCCGTCACACACGGGCTCACATAAAACGACGTACTCCAGCAGGACATAAAACCTCTGCGGTTAAAATAAGATGCTACTGCTGCATCTTTGTGGAGGAAAACGGCTGTAAAGTATAACATGACATCGAAGAGGCATTTTAATCCCCCTTTTCTATATCACACTATCAAATCGAAATAATAGTTACTGGTATGAACAACAGCTCTGTCTCGGCTTACACGTGCAGTCAACCTGGAATTCTTGTTAGACTGGAAGAAATTGCGACAAACTAAGAAGCAACTTTTAGGTGTACCTGACCTCTCAGCTTAAGTGTTGTTGTTAAACACATACATGTTTGGTATTTGTTAATTATCCCGAGACCCAAAACTAAACTTTAAATTATACAGTGTACACCCTTCAGGTCAACTTGACATCATGTTAGTTTTCATGATTTTTACTGAAATGCAGCTGTGTTGTTGTAATTATTAGCTGCTTGTTTGGCAGACAAGCTCAGCTGTTTGTTTTATCGCCTGTAATTTAAGATTTTTTTTGTTTCCTTTGGACCTCGATTTTATGACTGTGTTAAAGTGAGACCCCCGGGATCATTAGCAACTGCTCTGGCAGAAACCAATAAAATAAACAAATAATATCATTGTGCATCAAACACATGCAGGATTTCAGGGAGAAGAACACCGACCACATGCGCCCGGACATCGTAGCTCTGCTGAAGAGCAGCAAGAACGCCTTCATCTGCAGCCTGATGGGCATCGACCCGTCGGCCACTTTCCGCTGGGCGGTACTCCGAGCCTACTTCAGGGCCCTGGTGGCTTTCAGAGAGGCTGGGAAGAGACACACGCAGAAGAAGACTGGTGAGCGCTCGCACTGATGGAAACTCCACGAATAAGCACATTACAGCAGCGAGGCCGAGGGAGATGTGATGTAGGAGGCAGGCGGGGAAATTTATCTGAGCCTAGGAAGTCAAAGAACGCTTTTTATTGTATCAATGACTACTTATGTTTAACTTTGTGATAGATTTGACCAGATTAGATGTTCAAAATGATGAAAATCTGTGCTCTGTGTAGTTTGTGCGAAGCTAAGACTGTTTCAAAACATCCACAAAGAAGAAGAGGGGAAAGATAATGACATTTCTGGATGTCATGTGAGCATTAGAGGTATTTTTTTAGCGGCTGAATTGCAAACTGCTAAATCTAGGCAAGGGAATAATAATTATTATAATATCCGCCTCCTCTTCCTGTATTTTTTAATCTTGTAGCTAATAACAGCTCAGTTCTGCCAATAAACGCACAGTCACGTACGCTCACATGCCATGCAGTTACAATTTTGCCCTCTTCGTTCATCATATTTTGCCTTATCTCCGCCATATTTTGTGTTACAGTAGTCCCTGTTCTGTAGTTTGTGTGCGTAGTGCTAGTAGTGCTGCCATGTATTTACAGTAGCTCTCGCTCTTTGTCTCTCTCTCAGCTTCGGCTTTCTACGAATGCCTTCTTTCCCTATTAGATTCGACTCTAGCCGTACTTGATATGCAGTAGATATTACCGTCAGATGTTTTCTCAGCATCGTATGAATCAGACTTGCGCTCTGCATCCTCCTGAACCTTCCTACACATTTAGTTTTTATAGGTGTTGTTACGTTACAATAGATTTTGTGTCCTTCGCTTATACTTGGATATCTTTTAGAAATACTTCCAGCTGAGCTCTAAAGATATCAGTGTCACCCAAGGCAACTCTTTACATGTCTTCTAAAATATTTCTGCAGAATTACAGCTGAGTTTCTGACCCAGAGTTAAGTTTTTTAATGTGCCGAGTGTATTATTAGGGGCTGAATTGTAAGTTAGAGTTCCTTTAAATAAGCTCACCTTGGCCACGAGGACGAGGACTGTAAAATCAGGTCGCAGCAAAACTTCTAGAAGACACTGTATGTGTGCCTTTGGGGGTCAGACACCTACAATGACAAACATCTTACTGCTGCCACCAACTGCAGTTTTGAATGTCAATCATCTTCTCTCCAGAAGTCTTGCACAGGTATCTCTCCAGTAGACGACTGCATCTCTTGATCTCTTCTTCTTCGCTGTCTAATCTGTCGTTTCTTTCTCCCCTTCTCTTTCCTTTTGTGTTTCCTCTCTTCTCTCTGTTTTTTTTCTTCTTCTTCTTCTTTTTGTTTTGCTTCTCCAAGGGCATGATGACGCTGCTCCCTGTGCAGTTTTGAAAAGTGTGGATAGTTTTAGCTTTCTGCAGCACCCTGTGCATCAGAGAAGCTTAGAGATCCTGCAGAGATGCAAAGAGGAGAAGTACAGTAAGGCTGCCAATACAACAATTAACAACTACTCCGACTTTCTTGTTAGACTTGGGGAAACCGTAGGGACGAGGCCGACCAACATCGCCAACTTTACTGCAGCCAAAAATCACAAGAATATCCAAACTTAAAGCGACGCAGTTTCACAAAGTTTTTCATCTCCTGCTTTGTGATTTAATTTACAAACTCTCATTTCTGTCATTAGACTAGATGCTTGTCGGTCTCCGCTCCCACTGTCTCCCTCCCCCCCCCCTCTCTTATGCACCTTGCATGCATTTGGTCTTCGTCTTGTCTTGCACGTTCTTCTTCACTTGCATGCTTCAGCCATCCTGTCACTAACACTGTGCTAGTCAAAAGCTAGCAGAGGGATTGCATGGTTGCATTGCTTTTATCAGCTAACTTCGGTGTGGGGAAACAGCACAGTAACACCTCTAGGTGTCCCATCACTTTCATTTTTTTTTTTGTCAGTAATGGCACACGGCTACACTTGTCGTCCTGTCTGTTGGGCAGTGGGGTACATTTGCTTGTCCAGCCACAGCACACGTCTGTATTCACTGTCACTAATACCACATAGGCTGGTGATGGTGTTAGAAGACAGAGGGGGGGGGTGTAGATGACACAGATGTGCATATTATTATCACTAACCTGCTCACGGGCAGCTTTAAATGTGGTGCAGGACATACAGCCGACCTCACGCACTCCTCTCTCAAAGATCACTTTTCCTCTACAAACATTTCATGACACTCCGATGTGTTTGTGTCTTTTTGTTTTGTGCCACCCTGCAGCTCCAGATGGGAGTGAAAATGTTGTACAGAGTGATGAAACTCAGAACGGTACACTGTTAAATAAAGTTGCTAATGCACGCTGTAGATTTAGCTGATTTCGCATTCACTGCGCTGCAGGTTCAGAGGGAACGCTGTAGTAATGTAACAAAGCACCCTGAATTTAAACCTAAATGGCGGCTTCCTGCCTTACTTAATTAGATAATTAATTATGTTTTGGAATATTTTAAATAACTAAGCCAAACTAAACTAAATAACTCTTCAGTATCATCTTCCGTAATTCGACACTAACAAGAGAAACCCACTATTAACCTCACGGATCTTTGTTTCAGCATTAAATCACCTGCAGTCGATAATATTTCCAATAAAAGGCACATAACACTCACTGCAATAACACTGGAGTGTCACATGGTGTTAAGGTGTGTTTTTTTGTGTTTGGGAAGGGTTTGTTTGTGTGTGTGTGTGTGTGTATGTGTGTGTGTGTTTTCTTTCACATGATGCCAACCTGTCTGTCCGTGATCAGGTGTGACCAGAAAGAGTCCACGCACGCCGCTGTCAGACCTTCAGGGAAGCAACACCATCAATGAGAAATCACCGCGGTAAGAGTCTGCGCTGTGCTGTGAGAGCTTCTGATCAGGTCGAGGTGTCAGGTCAAGTCTTCCCGACTGCACTCATAAGATACCACTGATAATAATAACACAGATGAGCACCTGCACTCTGTCACATGAGGATGACATCGTGTATCGACACACCTGACATTGTAATGCAGTCTAACGGATGACATGAGAAAGTTCATGAATGTAGTATCTATTACAGTGTTATTATGTTAGATTGGCTCATAGTATGTAGTTTTTAGATTATTTTCTGCATCCCCTGTGTGTATACTGTATATATGTACGTATTTATGTTGTGACACAGTGAAGAATCACTTCTACCCATGCAAATGTTGTCACACATCCAAGCTGGATATGAAAACACAACGTGACATGAAAGATTACTTACAAAAATATGATACAAGACAAAACTTCAGTTTGTTGAAGGATATTTTCTTGATAATTATGTGATCTATTGACTCAGATTCAGTTGATTAATTGGTCAAATTAACTTCTTTTAGCCTTTTTATGCATGATTTGACCGTAAAAAGAGGAAATTAGAGGAGAGAGAGCGATGATGGGGACTGATGTGAAACAGTGTTTCCCTGTTGGACTCAAGCCGGGGACGTTACGGTTCACTGTCGCAGTACTCACCCCTAAACCTGGGGGTCGTGTAACTTAGTTAGAGCTCTGCAACTCCTTTCATGCCGATTCCCTGTTGTACTTTAAGTGATTTTTAATCAACATGCAGTCATATTCACCTCTGGCATTGAGACAAACGTGGCACGCCTTTTAAAATAAAGAGCTGTGACCCCGAGCATTGCTTTCATACCGCCCCGCTGAGACCCCGGTCCACCACCTCCTCTAATTAGCTGTGAACCGTGAGATTAGCAGCCCTCGTCCACGTCTGGTAGCACAGAGCGGCTCATACAAGGCGGCTTTTGTTACACGGGAGCTCAGTCTGGGGCTGTTAAAATCTCCCCCCTCTTAATGTGATTTGCAACCTCTGCCCTCCCTCCGCCTCCCTCCGGCTCATCCTCTACATACGAGGAGAGCACTAAACCCTCTGCAGCTGCTTCCTCTGTGATGTAAAGTCAGAGCTATGCATTGGATAGGAGTGCCCCGGGAGTGATAAATATTCAGTCCCTGCAGGGTGCTTGTCGGCTGTACAGAGTGGTGGACAGTGCCGTGCTTTATGGGACTCTTAGAGAGACTATGGAGATAAACAGTCACGACAAGAGACATATTGTACTATCACCATTTACTGAGATCGATGATCAACTTGGGAGAGTATAAACCCAGAAATAAATATAAATCCAAACACGTTGATTTACACGTGCATTCTGGAGCTTTTCGGATCTTCTGCCGTAATTTGTAATATTGTGACGTAATGCAGGCTGGCTGTACAAATCATATGTAACTGCAGTGCTCCTCTGGGACTGTGTACCCCAGACGGTGATTAAGATAGTGAAGCAGGGAACTGGTTTTATTGGAGTAGCATCCTTCTGTGGGCTCTAACAGGGTGACAGACTAGTGGAAAAGTCAGCAACACCTCTGTTGTTGTTGTTTTTCTTACACCTGGTTTCTATTTTCAGCTTGCATCCACGGTGTGTTTTAAATTCAACACACGTACTGTGCGTTTGAGCTTTGGCTGAAAGAGAAAATATTAGTTTCAAATCAGACTCGGCTTTATTGGCCAAGGCAAGAGATTTGACCAAAGTCAGCTCAATGCTCACAATAACTATGTAATTATTTCTGTGAAATGATCCATCATGCACATCCGATTAATTGAAAGATGTCAGCGTATCTATAAAGGAAACAAAGTTCGAGCTCATGCTGTTCAAGCCAACAAAATAAATCTAACTTGAAGAGTACTCTCTAAAAATCAGAGTCAGAACTAGATAAACAAAATCAAAAGAGAAAAATAAAACTCACTGTCTTTTATCGAATAACCAAAAAACATAAAGAAACATCACCCCTAAAGCTTCTGATGCTGACAACTATATTCATATTATTTACTATCTTACGTTTCCAGACATTTCACTCTGATTTTCTTAAACTAAACTAAATAAAACTATAATGTTTACCATCTCAGTTTAGCATGTTAGCATGGTACAAGCACAGCTGAGGCTCGTGAGAATGTCACCGGTTTTGCAGGTATTTGTTCATAAACCGAATTTTGACCTGATGGAGGTACAAGACGAAAAGTCAGAGAATCACAGACATCAGTGTGACACATCCTCTGGGGACCACAAATGTCTGTTGGGATGTTTTTATGCTGTTCCAAAGTCATCGCGGTCCCCAGAGGCGTGCTGCTAACGTAGCTAAAAAACAGCTACAAGAGCAAATGTACTCAGCACTTTTAAATGTGAAAAACAAGAGTTTGTACGAGCGTAGAGAGGGTTTGTTTTTACCTATGTGACAAACTGCTTTATGTATATCAGCAGTGGAAAATCACAACCCAGCCCTGCTCTAAAAGGTCTACAGTACCAAACACTCGACTTTCTAACCTGCTGTTCTGTATTTGTGTTGACTTTCAGTTTCATTAGCTATAAAAACCTCTCCACACACTCGTGTCCCACCTTGTTTTTTCTCTCGAGGAATGATTCAACCCCCCCTGGTAATAACACAGTATGAGCTACCAAACACAGCTTGCTGCTGTAGTCGATGTCTCATAGTGCATGGCGTGTTAACTCGTCAGGAGAAAGTCTTGTAAACCTTCAGATGAAACGATGACACTGTAGATCAGTGGTACTCAAACTTTTTCAGTCATTCATTGGATTAGGGGGATTTTCAAGCCCCAAACACAATGCTAATGCTTAACATTTTCAAGTAACATCATGTTGTATCTGAATTCTAACTCCATAACACACAACACAGTCACTCTCTAGTCTAGTGGGCGGTCTTGCTCCAGATTCTGGGAGATTGGATCTCATTTTTGCGGGCGTCAGGGAGCTGCTATCAATGGATCTTCCAGGAAAGTTGTGATGTCTGGAGGAAGATAGGCATAAAAAGGAAAATTTCCTCCCGTTTGGTGCGCAGCCACCTGTCACGTCTCCCCACACTTTGAGACCCGCGGCTGCAGACAAACTGAAGCGGATCCGAGGAGCTGAATCAGTTTCTTCTCCCACAGCTTTAGTCTGATTCTGCACAGTGCTGATTCTTGGCCTCTTCTTGCTCCTCTCTTGTCGTCTCCTCTGGGCTAAAATAGTTTCAGAATGGTTAATGGTTTTAACCATGACCTGACCGCCCGTGTTTTTGTTTGTGTTCCGGGCAGGTGGTTGGGTTTCACCTTGAGGCCTGAGGTTTAAACCCTTTGGGGCTTCAGTAAACTGTGTCAGATTCTGTGCTGAGATGAGCTCCACTCCCCCTTAGAGGGAAAACATGGAAACTACTGCCCCTGCTGGTGACATTCCTACTGGGGGAAAACATAGATGTGACAGGTCTAACATAGTCACACTCAGAGTGGTCTCAGGTCAATGCTATGTCTGAGACCTTTCTCATGCTGATAAATCCAGACTGTCGAACTGTTGAGTTCACAAACTCTCGGCAGATCTTTGTGTGTGCATGTGCTGAACCTGCAGCACAAAAAGATTGAAAAATACAAAAACAAAGTAACTTCCTTGAAGTTTATACCTTTCTGGAAGTTGTTGTTATCCTTTTTACTGTTTTCCACTTACAGTAAAGATGTATGCAGAACTATATCCTAATAATCAGTTATTACATCTGCCATGCAGCTTAAAAAATGTCTTGTAATTTAAACATTCCTCGAATCAGGTGCATAACAATCAGTGGGAAAAAATATAAGATTAAAAATCAATTACTAAAAGTATAAACAACATAAATATTTGTAAAATGTGTTTTTAAGATGAAACGAGCTGCACGGATTTGTGCAGGTAATGTGCAAAAGTATGCAAAATATTTTAAATGTGCACGATCATCGGATGTTAAACGATACAGTTTGAATTCTCATGAATTAATCACTGCTATTGGTATATGTGTGTGTGTGTGTTTTTGTCTGAAGTAGTTCTCCGGGCCTCGGCTGGAACGGGCGCGTAGGTCGACAGAGCCGCTTATCATCCAGCGGCTCCACCACAGAAGAAGACGGCATCTTTGTCAACTCTGCCAGCAGCAAACTTCTCGAGAGAGCCCACGACATCCTCATGTCAGTAACAAGACGCCTCCGCCTAACGCCTCAAACCCCCAATCCTTGTACTCCGTGCAATGCAAAAGCAATCATTTGATTCCATGTGTTATTTATCGTTTTGGTCCGGGGTGTGGCCTCGTGGCCTGGAGGCATCCTTAAAACTGAAAGAGTTCAAACTCAGTGTCAGCAAACATCTGCCCCGCTCGAGTGTTCTTCAGCGATCGCTACATTCCTACCAGCTCCAAAGGGTGCTGTTCTGTAGCTGACCCTGACCTCTGCTCTCCCTACGGAGGGGAACAAGTGAAAGGAGAATTTCCCCACAGGGATGCATAACGTTTTTCACATTATTGACAGGGATATGACCCACTTGGGAAGAATTTCTGGAAATAATTCAATTCTTTGTTGACCTTGCTGCCTCACCTGTTGATTTAAAGAACAGAAAGAGAGACTTTGTAGCTAAAAATACATAAACCGACTAACCTTTCTGTATTTTTTCTTTTAAAACAGGAGGAACAAGAACTACAAATCCAAGCCAGTTCTTCCGAAGGTACAGCCAATCTTTAATTCATCTTAATAAATAGTATTATATCATGAACGTATGACCTGACTCAGGCTTCTCACCTGCAGCATTTACTGAATGTCAAGTCACTGAAGTACCTCAGCAACCTGGCGCTTCACGACCGCATCACCAAGTCCCTGCTTCACCTCCACAAGAAGAAGAAACCACCCAGCATCAGCGCGCAGTTTCAGGTCAGATCACACAGAGCCAGCAGCTTTCAGCAGAGCTCCATGATTTGCCATTTGTCAGCGCTCTCACTGTAAAAATAACACGATTAGCCCGAGTTGGACCGAGGAATCTCCCTCCAGCTGTGAATATGATAAAAACAAGGTGTGTCCTTTACAGCAGGCTGTAGGTGGAAACATCCCTCTCTCTCTCTCTCTATTACTACTCTGCATGCACGGCCACGGCCTTTACCGTCCACTCTCTCATCCCTGTGTCTGTCCATATGTGTGGGAAATCTATTACGTAGTTCACACACCCGTGCAAAAGTCTTAAAAAGTATGACATCGTGTCTGGGAATCTGGGAAGAAAAAAGAATAAATGTCTCATAAAAAATAGTTTTGATTTGTTGGGAAAGTAGACGGCTTGTCTTCTTACTCATGAGATCATGAAAACGGAACAAGAGCAAGAAAATGAAATAAGATGAGCTTAGTCTAACTCCTAAGAACATCGACTCTTGTTGCAAAGGATACTTTCTGTGCCTTAAACATGAAATTATCCGGTCAAAATAAGGTCTTAGTGTCGGCCGTTTGCACACGCCAAAGCGCTATTTTCTCCCTTGTTTCTTCGAAAGTGAACTCTTTGCTCCGGCTGTTGGGAGGTAAGGATGAGCGCCGAGGCGCCCCTCTGGCAGGCAGCCCTGGCCCCAGTGTGTGTGTGTGTGTGTGTGTGGATGACTTCACTTCCCACATCCTGTGCTGCGTTGATTGCTTTAATCTCCCATAGAGGAGGAGGAGGAGGAGGCCACTGAATTATCACACACACATGTGCACATGTTTACACACACATGGAAATGCGACACGTGTGGGTTTTTTTTTTTTTTTTTGCAGATATATGTTTAGTGTTTACGATCTCAGACTTTAATCGTGCAGATGGGCTGAACCACCTGACTTTGACTACTTCCTGCGCCCTCTGCCTTCATGTTAAATCTGTCTTCTTGTTCTTTGCAGGCCTCTCTCAATAAGCTAATGGAGACTCTGGGTCAGTCTGAGCCTTATTTTGTCAAGTGCATCCGTTCCAATGCTGAGAAGGTACAGTGACTGTTTTGGTTTTAGTTTTCAAAGCATTTTTCATTTCCTTTGAAGCTTGAACTTTTCTAAAGCTGTTCATCATCCCCCTCCCCCTCTCCTTCTTCTTCTTCTTCTCTCTGTAACCTCTGTCACTTCTCCGTCTTCTTCTGTCATTCTCCACGATTACCTCTCTTTTCTTTCTCCGACCCCCTCTGGCGTTCTCTCTTCCTCAGCTGCCCTTAAGGTTTAATGATAACCTGGTGCTGAGGCAGCTGCGTTACACAGGTATGCTGGAGACTGTGCGCATCCGGCAGTCGGGCTACAACATCAAGTATAGCTTCAAGGTAAAACACACACAAGCACGTTTACACCCTGTATATTAAAACATCTTATTCCTGATGAGTTGTCATTTATATAATTTAGATTTAATGCAGTAAAAGAAGAAACAAATAAGATGAACAAATACAGCCCACACGTGACGTTTATTTCACAAGAATTTGAGCGTCTTTGCCACTCAGTCGTCTTTTTTTAAGTACAATTTTGAGATAGATTACCCGTTCTTTACTTGCTCAAGGAGCCGGGAATCGAACTACTGATCATCTGAGTAGCCAATACAACACTGCAGTTGACGTAGGCTCGGGATTTTATCGCAGCCACATGAACATCTCCCAAAAACTATTCTAGGACAAAACCAAAACAACATGTGAGTGGTCTACATTTGCCGCCCCACAATGTCTCCAACATGGTTGTGGTGGTTGTAGATGAATGTGGGTTCTTAGAAGTACTTTCATTTTATGCACATGTACATTTTTATTCCCCTAGATTTCAAAAGGAAATATTGTACTTTATATTGTACAGATGAAGATTTTACAAACAAAACGATAAATAAATAAGTTACAGAGACTGGGGTAATTTTCCTGCGTTATAAATACTTTTGATTCCCAGTACACTTGCTGGTACATATATCTGTACTTTTGCTAAATGCATGACTTTATCTTGTATTTTTAAATTGTAGTTTTGTTGCATCTGCTTCTTTTTTCCACCACTGGTGGTATCCATAACTAGTAAATTATGTACAAGTATGAAAACAGCGCAAAATCACAGCAACAGACAGAATAATATTTGGATTTTCTGTCTTTAATCTTCGTCAAGCTCCAAAAAAAAATTCTGGATTCTCCAAATCTCATAATGAATAATACTGTAGCATATTTTTATAAGACCTCCTCCCTGCTTGGTGAAGTCCCACATTTTCATTTAGCTAAAAAAAAAAACTTGTATCTGATCCCAGCCGGATAATTATTCATGAGACATGACAAAGCCCCTCCATCATACAGCAGTTTTCATGACATGGAAACCGAACTTTACGTGTAAAATGTTGGAGTTCTCCTTTAAGTGATGTCAGCTTCTTGAGTGTTATAACAGACCCACTCCATCCTCTACATTTCAGTCTTTTTCTAGAAATGCCAAGTATCATATTAGCCAGGAAGCACTCGATAGCAGATCACATTAACGTTCCCTCTGTGCGGGCCAAAGAGACCTGAAATGACAACCAGGTTTCCACGAATGTAGGTGCCAGAGATCGCTGATGTTGTCTGAGCTGCCGTTCTTTTGTATGTTGCGTCACGAGGGAATTATGTGGTACGTGAGGTGGCAGCCATCTTAACCACACTGGCTCCTATAAGAGTGATGTCAACCCTGTGAGAAATACTGTATGAGTAATAAAGCAGATTGTGTTTTATGCTGATTGGAAGTGAAACGTTTGGGAGTGGCCCGCTCCCACTTCAGTTTTGTTCTTACTTCAGTTTCCATTTTGTGGTTTTTGAACGTTCATTCGTGCCAGTCATGTCATGTCGAGGTTTTAGCCAAAGATTAAATCACTGCGCTAGTCACTTCACCAAATCACAACATATTTTCCCATGAAACCACGGCGTACCTACTGTAACCCTGCAGAAAGTTCGGGTTTCTTCTCCTGCTGCCTCGCAAATACTATCAATCAATCATTAATGGCACTGAGAATGAGTCATTTTAACAGCAGTGACTCTTTCCAGAAACAATAAGTCATGATCAGTCACAGATTTCACTGTGGACAGTTTCATTCTTCTTTTTTTTTGCACATACTCATGTACTGCACTATTGAAGGGCAGTCATACTTTACTTAAGTATCCACTCTGTCTGTTGTCTGCATGACATTTATTTGATTCATACTTACTTTTAAGATTTTAAATAGAACAACATATGATAATCTTCTGTCAAAATACAAATCATTGTTTAAAAATTAAATGTTGCATGGTTTGGAAGAGCTTACAAAAAGTCTCTACAGACGTGTGTGAGTTGTTTTCACTTCCACTGAAGAGATATTTGCTCTTTAAACTCCTCAGATGGTTTCATTTCCTCCCAGAAGGGTAAAAAATATTCAATATTTCACAAACAGCAAAGATCAAAAAGAGTAAAGACTAAATTTGTGCAGTCAACTTTCTTTCTTTTTTATTTATAATCTCACAACATCTCAGATTTATGCTGAATGGACCACATGTCGGACTCATTCATGCACTGTGGGCGTTGGCTACAATGCAAGGTGCCAGCTGCTCATCAGAAGGGAGCTAATCACACACACACACAGCCGTCAAGATTCAGTTCAGGGTTCAGTTTTTTGCCCCCCAAGGACACTTTGACACGCAGGCTGGAGGAGCCGGGGATCGAACCCCCTGCTGACCCGCTCTACCTCCTGAACCACGGCCACAGACAGACCCTAGTAGTAATTAAACACAACAAAACTATCAGGATTACTATATTGAATTTGAATTCTTGCACTCACATTAAAAAAATGTAATATAAAATGGCGCTGTTTATTTAGCTATTAGTGGACTGACCTTTTAGTTTAAGATCAACATAACTAAGACTAATTATTTTGATGATCTCACTCAGACGGTTTTAGCATCAGACATCATCGTTTACCAGAAAATTCCTCCAAACATATTTAGTGCTGCGGTCAGCGATAATGAGAAATATCTTGGGCATGGTATCACTTTGGAGGACTCTTCTGTTTCCCGAGTCTTCAGAACAGAGCCTCTCCATTGTCCTCGGGTCTCTGAAACACTCCCCATGCTTGTAATTGTATAAACACAGCATCTGTTTCCCTCGCCACCCCCCACAGCCCAGGGTGCAGAGTGTATTGAATTCAGACAATGGGCCTCAGTTTGAAGAGTGGGAGTTCAGCATATTTATGCCATGAATGTTTGAACCCCTGCAAATATGGACAGCATGGACTTTTACCTGAAACCACATGTGCCGTGACAGCTTGTTTCTGCTCAAGAGATGCTACAGGAGACAACTCAAGGCCGCCGCGTTTCCGTCCAAGACCCCAGTCCAGTTCATCCTGCACTGTTGGCAAAAACATGAATCTTATACACATAAAATCCAGAAGAGATATTTCTCTGAACACCTGCCTTTGGTCTCTCCGTAGGATTTTGTCCATCACTTCAGTGTTCTGCTCCCTGAGGGCACCAGTGCCACCAAAGAGGGCATCCAGCAGTGTCTGGACCAGCTCGACCACGAACCAGATGGGTACCAAGTGGGAAAGACGATGGTATTTACCCTCTCCTCTACTTTGCTCTTTGTTCCTTTGAACCAGCCGATAAACACATACAGTAAAACACGGTGTGATATCTGTTTTTAATGTTAGCTCTGTCTGAATGAGCCTCCTCCGCTGTCCAGAAATCCAAATAATGTCTGTTACACAGCTCTCTGAACTGTTTAGGTTTTATTGATGATCCCAAAGTTTCCATCAATACCAAAGCTACCACACAGAGTGACAGTTAACAGTGTTTAAACTGAGAAATACGATATTCAGAATATTTCATGTGATCTAGTGGTGCAGCCATAAACAAAAACTGGTGTCTGGTTTTGAATATTTCACACAGTCTTATGTTTGATCCGGCTTTAGAAAAGTTTTGGAACAAGTTGAAAATATAAAACATATGATATACAAGCCTGGGATGCTGTGTCAAACATAAATGAAACCAGAATGCAATGATTTGCAAACCCTTTTCTGTTTACAGTATGTTCAATTGAACGCAGTACAAAGAAAATATGTTTAACGTTCAGTGTTTTTATTTACATTTTACACATATTGTAGTGACCACTGATGGTATAAAGAAGGGACAACGCTGTGAAGCTCAAAATATCTGTCTCTGGTCACCTCCATGTTTGTAACAGCACCCACCTGTCAATCAAAGCAGCCACGCTGTTAATTATTCATAACTTTAAGCCTTAATATAATTTGAACAGGTGAGTTCTATTAAAATTAACAGGGAACGGGAAAATTATCTATAGAGACCAAAACTGTTTTTTGTACCAGGCTGTAAACATGTTTATTTCTGCTGTGAAGTTGGACATTTTAACATGGGGACTTATGGAGAGTGACTCGCTCTGTAGCCAGCCTCAAGTGGACGTTTGAGGAACTACGGTTTTTGACACTTCCACATTGGCTTCAGCCACAGAGGTTGCCGCTTGGCAGTGACACACGCGGCATCCCAACTTTTTTGTAATCGAGGTTCTGGGTTTAAAGGTTAGCGTTAAATAACGCCTCAGCGACTAATCCAGATGTAAAATGAAAAGTCAGGTCAAAACAGTGATTTAGTGATTTTCATATATGATGTCATTGTTTGGCGACACTGGTGAAAGAAAATATTAACGCTCATCATCCTTCATGATTCTCTGTTCTTTATGTTTGAATGTCGAAAAAACATATTTACTCATAATAATGTGGCGTTTTTAAATTACTGCGACTCGTTTATCTTTTTAAACTGTTGAACTATAAATAGTCTCAGGCACGGGGAAAGGATCGTGTTGGGGAATCACCTCATATTACCTGAAAGCATCCTCCCTCTGTAATGAAGGCCGTGCCCCATATTTGGTCAGTCCACAGTATGAATGAGGCATGATGAAGGCTCCATGCCTTTGGGATGCTGTCTATATAATTAGAGGATCATACCTAACATACTTGGGACCGTGTATTCGGCCAGAGATTTTAGACTAGACTAGTGTGTGTGTGAATCACTTTTTTTTCATGCATGGCCAGACAGCCCCCGTTCTTCATTAAGTATGTGTGCTACACAGCGCTGACTCCATCCTGGTCCCTCCCCTCAGGTGTTTTTGCGGGAGGCCGAGCGCCAGCGGCTGCAGGCCTTACTCCACGGGGAAGTTCTCAGACGTATCGTCACGCTGCAGCGGCGATTCAGAGCCCGGCTGGAGAGGCAACAGTTTGTCAGGATGAGAGAAGCAGCGATCTGCATTCAGGTACAGTACAGAGCTTTTCATTATCGCAGCTCTTTGTCTCCGACTACTTCATATCTGTGTTTTATTTCTGTGTTTGACATGAGAGAACAATCTTAACACCACAGTTTGTTTCTTTTGGAAAAATCCACCATAAAATAACTTTTGTTTGTGTTTTTTGGAAGATGTTCTTCAGCTGGAGACTCTAAATTGCTCGTAGGTGTGAATGTGAGTGTGAATGGTTGTTTGTCTCAATGTGTCAGCCTTGTGATGTGAACCAGTGACTTGTCCAGGGTGTAGCCCGAGTTTTTGTGGTGCACAGGTGAAAAATGAATGAATTCATTGCATCACTCACCACATATTATGCATATTGCTTAGTCCTCACACAGTGCAGTACTTTTATTGGACTTTTTGTACTCTGTGAACATGGAAAAAAAAATCACTGTAACATGAAAATAAAATATCATCGTCTCCTCACAGAAATGGTGGCGTTTGTACCGGCCCATAGAGGAGGAGGAGGAGGAGGAAGAGGAGGATTATGACCCTGCTGTCCAGGAGGGGGCAGCTTTGTGTCTGCAGACACACTGGCGAGGGTACAGGGAGCGTCAGAGGTTCAGGCTGTGGAGGGAAGCTGCTCTGGTGCTGCAGAGGGCATGGAGGTCATGGCTGTACCGGCGCTGCACGGCAGCTTTGGTTATTCAGACGGCCTGGCGCTGTCATCAAGCCAGAGAAGCCTACCTGCGTCTGTATGCGGCTGTGGTGCAACTACAGGCAATTAGCAGAGGCTACCTCGCCAGACAAAGGTAAGTCACACTGTAAAACACCTTCCACCTCATGCTGAGGCAGCTCTTTATTCTCTTTTGCTGAACAAAAGCGAACAGTATTCTGTAAGGGTAGGTGACTGCATGATTTTTTTTTGCTCAATCTGGTGAAAAACCAGATTAATCTTTGCACACAGCTCCTGCAGTGTATTTGGCCATTGTTCAGTGTGCTTATAGGCCAGGCTTGGTAAGAGCATGCCATTACGCAAGCAATCCAACTCAAAGCAGCTCTACAATCAGCTGAGCGGCTGAGAGCAAGAAGTAAATCAGACTCTAAGTTTGGGGAACACTTGAGGTAGTGCTGATTTGTTATGTGTAACTTTAGTAGTAGGAAAATCGATCGTGATAATACGAATTGACTGATTAAGTTGTAACCGTGCTCTCTTGATTGACAGCTTAAAAGACCTGAGAGAACAGAAACTGAGGGAGGAGAAGGAGCAGCAGGAGAAGCTGCTCCAGCTACAGAATGGCCAGGTGAGTCTCTCGCCAGAAGAAGAGGAGGAGCCGCCCGAGAGAATCATGGGGTTGGACCTCAGCACGTGGGAGGATCGTTCCTACGAGCAACGAGAGAGGAGCCTCCAGATCATCAGCAGCCATGACGGTGCAGTTAGGGAGGAAGGAGAGCATGCCAGGACAAACGAGAGACCTCGAGCACAGACTGAAGCACCAGCCCCAATCATGCCATCCACTGTGGTGGTGCGAGAGAGGTCCAGAACTGTAGACGAGCCCAGCCAGAAAACCACTCGAGCCAAGAGAGAGAGCCGCCGGATGAGAGAGCTGGAGCAGGCCAAGTTCAGCCTGGAGCTCCTCAAGGTTAGAGCAATCAGCGGCGGAGCCTCGTCCCCATCTGAGGAGCGGCGTTGGTCCGTGGAGCTGGTGCCCCCTTCCACCCCGCCTCTTCGTTCACCGCAAGGCACGCCGGACAGCCAGAGCTCCAAAGGCAGCTTTGAGCTTCTTAGCTTGGATGAGGAAGCACCCAAGGCTATAGAAGAGATGACAGACAGCGAGGACCCCTGCTCCCCTCTTACTCCAGTAGCTGAGCCTGATGTTGAGGTTGTTTCAATAAGCCCGAAGCCAGTTGAACCGCATAGGACAGATGTTTCTGATGCTGTTGCCCACCCAGGCAGCCAGGGCCAGACCAAAATGGATCTTGCAGCCCCGTCTGCCCCCACACATCCGCCCAAAATCGAGAACTACCTCCCTACTTTTTACGTCCCTGCTAGTGAGGGCAGCACAGTCATCTCCCGTCGTCCTACAGAAGAACCTCAACAGAACACGGAGGCAGCCGTCTCTACAACCACCACCACCACCACTGTTTTCAAGCCCCTCAAAGAAAGGCGGGAGTCAGCGCGCCGACCGTGGTGGTGGTCATCAGTATGCAGAAAGAAACGCCACTAAGCGAAGAGCTGAGTGATATTGTCCGTCCCCCTGTAGAGGTTCGAGATTCTGCAGCCCAGACAGGGGAGTTGACACCATCGTCGCACAAACCAGACCCAGCTCCTGTGCCTCAAAGTCCCGTCCCCGTTTCTAAGTCTGTCCCTCAGGCTGACCCGACTGTCATAGAGAAGCTGGTGCGACTGAACGAGGAGAGAGAGGTGAGGCAGCGTAATCAGCAGCAGCAGAACGAAAAGGAGATGATGGAGCAGATCAGACAACAGAAGGAAGCGTTGGAGCGGCAGCGCCATCACTTCGCTCAGTACGAGAGAGACCTGTTCGAGAAGCAAAGAGGAGAAGCTCTGCACAAGATACAGCAGAGTCGACAGGGCGCTGGCGAAACTGCAACCTCCGCCAAGCCCATCAGGCCCAGTTCACTGCTGATCGAGAAAACAGCTCCTCATGCCAGGACATGGTCAGGCTCCAACGCCCCATCAGTGCCATCTCACCCGGTCGAAGACGTCAAGGTCCGTGCCGCTCACCCCCAGCTGCCTCCTCCACCTGCTTCTGCTCCCAGAGAAAGACGCAGGCCTGTCGCTGACGGCTGGGCACCCAAACTCACACTGGAGTCCAAAGATGGAGGAGGAACCAGAGCGAGAACAGCTGCCAAGAAGCCGCCAAGTAATCAAGTCACCACAGTTAGTATGACGGATAAGCCGGGCAACATCTTCTTCTCTCCGAAAGACAAAGTGACATTTACAAAGTGAGTAATGAAAGAATACATTGATGTTTTGATGCTTCTTCAGTGTAAGTTTGAAGTTATTTTCCAACAACCTTCAAGAAACAAAGAAAGTAGCCGGATAAATAAAAAAATAAACATATATAGATATATATAGATTTTCAACGAAAATTCTTCATGCATGTTAGCACAGTTTGTGGGTGTTCACGTTTGCATGAGTTCTCTCTGGGTATTTCGGCTTCCTCCCACAGTCTAAAGACATTTTAATTTCATGAAATTGAAATTAAAATTTCCTGCAAGGAAAAACTTGCCATGACATGCAGGTTAATTGGTGACTCTAAATGACCTGTAGCTGTGAATTTAGCAAAAGGCTGTATCAAGATCAGTGTTTGGTTTGTCTGCTCTGGGCTGCCGTAGAAAAATGGCAGACTGCGTGGAAGAGGACCCGCTCTCACGGTAGATATAAAGGGCTCATTTTAAAATCAAGTCTTATTTTCAGGTGATTATATACTAATAAATATTATTTTTAATTCCTGCCAATAGATTAAGTTTTACACACAGCACCTTTAAGTGTGTATTTAATGAACTTTAACATCTATTCTTTAACGCTACTTGATGAATTCTTCATTTGGCGTCATTACTTTCATTTATAAAATAAATGTTGTTTATGTTTTCTTGTTTTCGTCCATCAGGTTTGACGGTGATGTTGTCACTAAAGAAACACCTGAGGCCGTTCCCAGAGAAGGACCACCGCCCGCGTCCAAACCTGCCAAAGGAACAAAAGTGCGGGATGTAAGCAGCGTCTTCTTTCTTTTACAAGTCAGACTTATAGCATGAGTTTGCAGGAGTGCCTTTTTGTGTCGTGAATGAATTAATGAATCTTGGCAGGATATCTCCCAGTCTTACACTAAAAATGACACATCTGACCTGCTGTACGTGAAGAACAAAATGCACTGAAGCTCTTCTACAGGTTATTAAAGACACCTTTTATTTAAACATGCTGTTATCACTTCTGGTAAACTCCAGGTCGGCAGAGCGGGCCAAAAAAAGAAAGCCAGAATGGCACGGACCCGCTCCGACTTCCTCACCCGCGCCCCCGTCCTCTCAGTTGGGGGCGATTCGGACGAGGATGACATTGACGGCGACAGCCCCCTCACCTCCCTCAGCCCCCGTCATTTCACTCTGCCCCTCGCCAAACAGAGTTCCACAGAGGCGGGCTTAGGAGAGTCCTGTTTCAGTGACTCAGACATGGTAACAGGCGCCAGTCCAAGCCAACCGTGGCCAAAACTCTCTACGTTCTTGAAACGTGGCTTCTCTTTGACATCTCTAACCCCCTTCACGCAGAGAGAGCGCAGATCTGCGTCACACCGCTGACTCAAACTGAGCTTCAACAAACTTCTGGTCTCTTAAAAAATGTACAACCACTTTCTAAAAGAGCGGAAGACATTTCAAAAAGTGTTTGAAGGCAGGTATTTCAAAGACAGTTTGAAATACCCGTAAACCACCATCCTGAACAAACGTACTGCTTTATTTTACGCATGAACAAGAGTTCAAGGTTGTCAAACAACCATAAATCTAATATTTTATTGGTTTGATAATCAAATCATCATAATTTGACTTCTATGACAGATGCAGGACAATTTTTGAAATGTGTTTTCCCTTCAAACTTTTAACGTAGTTGCTTCTCTAACATAATTTGGCTTCTCTTTCTCTCACGGTTGTAACAGTGACTTCTCTCCTTCGTTTATACTTCCTGGTCGAGTAACAGGATTTGCATGTCACTTGGTTGTTTCTCCTCTCTTAGCACGTAGCACTAGTCACAAACCAAACTTTGGGATTCTTTGAAATAGGATGAACAAGTCACTGTTGACTTTATTCATCACTTAACAAACTCCTGCTGTCTTTTAATGGTTCTCTTCCTGGGAAATTGTTCTTTGTTTAAGAGTGTAACATTTTATTACGTGTTGTGTTATTGCTTTGTGATATCAAGATTACTATAAAGAGGAATACTAAATGTACGTTGTAGCTGGTGAAGCTCCACAGATGCAATGCTGCCATCTAGTGGCTTGAGCTTGTACACAGCTCATAGCATACTGCACATGGAAATTTATATCAGAGATGCCTTTCTTCAGTTTTTCATGTGTTTAACATGCAATCCAACCTGATGTTGTTTCAGCCTGCAAGCCTTGAAGAGCAAAAGAAGATACACAAAGCCATGTCGTCGGGAGATTTGGTCAAAGTGGATTCAATGCGCAAGAACACACAGGACGGAAGGTTCGTTTGACCTGAACGTTGGTCTTTTGGGTGTTTTTTTAAGTTAAAGCTGTAAAAGTTTTTGCAACTTTTCATCGGTAATCACAGAATTTGTTTGAACAGGGTTCGTGGTAAGATGCGTTTCTGGGGGAAGACCAAGTATGGAGACAAGAAGACGTCCAGAGAAAAGCTGATCTGCGGCGCTGACTCCATGGATGGAGACTATGGAGACACCGGGCCATTGCTGGGAGAGGGTGTGTTATAAAGCTCTGAAAATAGGGCTGAAATGCTGTTTGTTGTTTTTATCTTTGATATTATTCCCATTGAAGCGTCACTGACTGGAATACTCTTCCTCACAGCAGGTCAGGAAAACATGTCGCCTCCCTGCAGTCCTGATCCGACGTTGGATCGAGGGTTCAGCGACCTGAAGGAGAACAAGGGGCCGTCTCCGAAGGTGAAGCGAAGGCGCAGCGTTAAGATCAGCAGCGCAACGCTGGAGCCGGCTCAGTGGCAGAACGACGCGTTGCAGATCCTCACCTGCACCAACGACTACAGGAGCATGAACGACTTCCTGATGAAGAAGGTAAAAACCAAACGAGATGATCACAAGATGACAGGTTGTCCGTATTTGTACTAAAGATGGTTGCGTTGTCGTGTTTTAGATCAGCGACTTGGACACAGAGGACAGCAAGAAGGACACCATGGTGGACGTCGTGTTCAAAAAGGCTTTGAAGGAGTTCCGTCTAAACATCTTCAACTCGTACTCCACAGCGCTCGCGGTAAGTGGTCTCACACGCGATACCCATCTTCCAACAAAAGGATTAGAAGGTTGCAATTGAATCACAGCTTACAACAACTTAAATCATTTATAGTCGAACATTATGGCCAAAGTAGAGAGATGAATGCTCCCTCGTCTTCCTCCACAGATGGACGACGGGAAGAGCATCCGCTACAAAGACCTCTACGCTCTGTTCGAGCACATCTTGGAGAAGACCATGCGGCAGGAGCAGAGAGACTGGAGAGAGTCTCCTGTCACAGTGTGGGTCAACACCTTTAAAGTTTTCCTGGATGAGTTCATGACTGAGTACAAACCTATGGACAGCACGCTCAGCAAGGTAAAGACACGCAACAACCTCCTGACTGCTCAGGACACAGTTAGGGACTTGTGTGCTGTGAGTCAGATAGAAATATGGATGTGTAACGTTTTTTATGTCTTTACTCTGGTTTGAAACACTACTTCAAAAACCATGATAGTTATGAGCTGTCACAAGCTGAAAAGGTAAATACTGACTGCCTGAGCCTGGACACATATAGCAAGAAATGGACAGCATAAAAAATGATGTTATTTGACTCCATTATGGATCATATCTTTGTAGTTTAAGCCCTTATTTTTATGTATCAGTGCATTGTGTACAGTTTTAAGCATGTACAAGGGGATTACTATTATTCCTCAATAGAGGACTAAGCTATAGAGATACCAAGTCACTTTTTATGAAGGTTTCTCTGTATTAAAAGATGTTTTTATTCAGTGTATTTCTTCATGTAGAATGTTCTGGATTGTATTTCTCCTTTTCTCGCTGTGTTTCCAGGTTTGGTCAGTCATATTTACCTTTCCGGCTTGTGACACGGCTCATTGTTTGCTAGTTTTGTTTTTTTCATTTTGGTCGTCACACCTTTTTCATTAGGAGCGGCCGCGTATGTACGGTTCATTCACAGAAGTATTAGATCATGCAATTATACTACATTTGCTGGTTGTCGTTTGAACCTCACCTGTTTATAAATGGCCATTACTGCTGATTCGATTACGCTAAAGATGGCTTATAGCTGAAGCACACTGGTTTTTTTGCCCATAATAAAAAAGTGCCAGAATCAGTTTGTTTTGTTCCTCATCACAACCAGTCGAGCTTTGGAAATGCGAGCACCTTAATCAGCCTTCTGAGTTGTTAATTTCCAAGAATTTAGTGATTCTGATGATATGCGTATGTTAATACTCAATAATAATGTTTATATATGCAGTGAATATATCTAATAAATACTAAAACATATGTTGTTTTCTTTAATACAGCAGGTACCCAAACCTGAGCGCAAAAAGAGGAGGAAAAAGGACACCGACATTGTAAGTCCAGTCCTCTGCACCTCTGTTTGTTCTTTGGAATGATAAAAGAAGAAAATGCTATAACACATACATAAAAATGTGAAAGTATGCAGGTGATGAACCTTTGCTCTGCTGTTCTCTGCAGGT
This sequence comes from Nibea albiflora, assembly GCA_014281875.1. Taxonomy (NCBI): domain Eukaryota; kingdom Metazoa; phylum Chordata; class Actinopteri; family Sciaenidae; genus Nibea; species Nibea albiflora. The sequence continues at coordinate 6,745,682 of CM024795.1, read as the reverse complement.
GGAGGAGCATAACGGCCACATCTTCAAATCCACCCAGTACAGCATCCCCACATACTGTGAATTCTGCTCGTCTCTCATCTGGATGATGGATCGTGCCTGTGTTTGTAAATGTGAGTGTGCATGTTAAATATCACAGCAGGGATTCAGCAGAATTCCTGAATCTAAGAAACATTGTGTTGTTCTGAACCTTTTTTGGTGGAGGACGACGTTGGAAGTAGTATTTTTTTTTTCCTTGGTGCCAAAATAATTCAATTGACAGAAAGTTAACAATTTGAACAGTCAAGAAATTGTTTTAGTTTGTGCCCTCTCTCCCAGCAAATTAAAAAAATGCAGCAGACGACTACAGAGGACAGTCACTATAGGGGGTTGTGGCCTCATGGCTACATGGTGTGTGAGCAAAAGGCAACCTCCATGTCAAAGACTGCAGTTCCTCAAAGGTCCACTTGAGGCTGGTTGCAGAATGAGCCAGTCTCCATAAGTCCCCATGTTAAAATGTCCAACTTCACAGCAGAAATAAACATGTTTACAGCCTGGTACAAAAAACAGTTTTGGTCTCTATAGCTAATTTCCCCGTTCATGACAACTGTACTGAGTCTGAATTATTATTATTATTATAGAACTCACCTGTTCAAATTATATTAAGGCTTAAAGTTAAAGTAACAGCATGGCGGCAGAGGCAGGACTGGCAAGATGGCGTCGGCCAGAGCCACCACACTCTGACCTTCACATTCGACTCTACTACGGGTGAAGTCACCAACACGACGCTCAGTGTAGCAGCTGCTGGCAGTCTGTGCTAACCAGACTTATCAGCTGTCAGGCTCTCTGTGTCTGCACTGGAAACACTGGAGCTTCCACGGTGACTCAAAGCACGTTCACTGCCGTTTGTAAAAGTTTCTGTGTAGTAAGCGTGTTGTTAGCTCATTAGCTCTGCCTCTCTGAGCCGCTAGCTCTCAGCTAACAGCCGGGAGTAGCCACTGTCCGACGCTGGAGCTGCTACCATGCATCACCAGCCAACAGTGCAGTAGCCAAGTTTCAAACTGCAGAGGGAGAACGCTATAGCACAATATGTAGAATCTGAATACTTAATACGTCAAGATTTAGACCTGAATCAGTCATCAATGCTACTACATGTACATATGCATTGGTGTGAGGGTTTAGTTCCACTTTAAGCACAGATACATTTGCTGGTTTTACTTCCTTAAATGTGAAGATTTACATTTTATATGATCAATTAATTAATTGACAAAATAATCAATCAGCAAAATTAATTGTGGGTTTCAAAAATATAAGCGTGGTTAAATTGAATGTGTCGCACACATTAACCAAACACATAAACACACACACCATGTCTGTGGCTGTGCTGTGTTCAGTCTGGTGTCCAGCGAGCCCCACCCTCCCTCAGCCCTAATCAGATTGTTTTCAACTGGACTCATGGGGTCTGCGGCTCCGTCTCTCCAGAGATTTCTCCCTCACACAGTTTGTCCTTTATTCGCACAGGATGTTTTCTTCATGCCAGCCAATGCTGCTTCGGTCTCTATAACATTTTTTTAAATTTTTTTTAACCTTTTTGTCCCAAATTTTGTGCTGAATAATGAGGAGGCACTGCCTTTCTGTGGATAATGGAAGTGACCTGTTTGATTTCTCTGGTTGTGTTTATCCAGTGTGCCGGTACGCCTGCCACAGAAAGTGCTGCCAGAAGACGACCACCAAATGCAGCAAGAAGGTGAGTCAGCCATATTGTGTGTGTGGTCCCGCACAATAATGTCCCATGACATTAATTGTGTTACTGTGGTTTTGGGTCCAGTAAGTAAGTGTTACTTCTGTCACCTAACACAGCGTAAGTGTCGTGTCATTCTTAAAAGACGACTTGGTGAAGATACTTTCTTACATTTTTTGGAACATTGGCTATGTTTGTAAGAGTTTTATGGAGCATATTCGATACCCAGAGTGCTTCACAGACGAGAAAAAGCTAAAAAAAATGATTAAAAACAAGCAAGAAAAAGGACATTATTGCTGTGTGCATGTGTCTGCATCTGTATACACAACATGTCTGTGTGTTTAACAGAGTACGCTGTGTTTGTGTCTGTGAGCAGTTTGATCCGGAGCTTTCCTCCAGACAGTTCGGAGTGGAGGTTTCTCGTCTGACTAATGACGAGAGGACAGTGCCCCTGGTTGTGGAGAAGCTTATTAACTACATTGAGATGCACGGCCTCTACACCGAAGGAATATACAGGAAATCTGGATCCACCAACAAGATTAAGGAACTCAAGCAGGGACTCGACACAGGTGACTTTTCGCTGTAGCTAACAGGGTGCTAGCTGGCCTTTAAGTGATTAAATCAGATTACTAAGTGTCTGCATTCTTGTAACCGTACAGACGTGGACAGTATGAATCTGGACGACTACAACATCCATGTTATTGCCAGTGTTTTCAAGCAGTGGCTGAGAGATCTGCCTAATCCTCTGATGACTTTTGAGCTGTACGAGGAGTTTATACGTGCCATGGGTAAGTAGTCAACATCTTTTATCCAGTGCTTCACACAGTGGCATTTTCCAACTGTGAACGGCAGAAGATATATTTGTTTTCTGTAACAGTAAATGGTGATTTGTCTTGTGGAAATGCCTCCCCAGGTTTGCAGGATAAAAAGGAAATGATCAGAGGGGTGTATTCAGTTATTGACCAGCTAAGCAGAACTCACCTAAACACTCTGGAGCGCCTCATATTTCATCTTGTCAGGTAATCTTAGTGTTGGATAAATGCATGAAATTGCTTCATTTCCTTCCTGATTGATGGTTCTAAGACTGAATTTATGCTTTCAGGATCGCCCTGCAAGAGGACACGAACCGTATGTCAGCTAACGCCTTGGCTATAGTTTTTGCTCCCTGTATCCTGCGTTGTCCCGACACCATTGACCCGCTGCAGAGTGTCCAGGACATCGGCAAGACGACAGCGTAAGAATATACATCATAATAAACTCAGCGCCTTTGCCCAAGTCAGTGATTTACAAAGTGTTGAGCCAGCCCCTCGATAGAGGCCATAGAGGCATTTCAGTTAGTTAGTTAGAAGCTAAATGAATCTGTCACATGTGGGGAATAATTTAACAAACCTTTTTTAAGGCTAACAAGGTCCAATTTAGCAAGATTCATGCAGACAGTGAAAGTACAATTTGGGCAGATTTTTGACAAGGAAGAGAAGATAATGACAAAAACTAACACGTCAACCAAAACCACAGCCAGAGGAAACTGTTCGCATTGTAGCAGAGCAGCTTTGTGTTAATGTGTTTAAAAACTAACATAACTAATCTTTATGATAGTATTATTTATTATATAAATAAATTAGTTAGTGATTAGTTAATTGCTGAACGGCTGATAAAATGAATCGCATGTGGAGATTATGAGGGCTGCACTATATAAATAAAACTCATGTTAAGCATCTTCGGTAAATCTGATGTTGTTTTGTGTCTTGCCGTCCCTCCGTAGGTGTGTAGAACTTATCATTTGTGAACAGATGAATAAGTACAAAGTGCGACTAAAGGACATCAGCAGCCTGGAGTTTGCTGAGAATAAGGCCAAGTGTAGACTGACCCTCATTCGACGCTCAATGGTAAGTTCAAATAACGTGACTAATCCCACTGTTATCAGATGAATCATGTTATTTACACTGAGTCATTGCTAAATCTAACTGAGCCATCCTAAAAAAAACTCCTTCAGTGCTCCCTGATTTCCTCCCTTTCTAAGCTGTGTTTCTCCTCTCCTAACCTGTCCTTTCCTTTACCCAGAAACCCGTACTAATAGCTGTTAGATTTATGAGCATAGTGCGCACTATGGTATGTATATATACACACAAACCATGGCTTGCACCCCCCAAAACCATCATCTAGTGGTGATGTTGTTGTGGTTACCGATCACCGCATCTCTTTAAATATTAACATCCCGTCGTCTCCATCCTTTCAAGCATGAGCCATCACTTCACTCAGTCTTCAGTTTTTTTTATTTTATAACTGTATTTACTATATCTGTCTCTTGTGGATGAAAGTAAGGACATGCAGATGCTTCTAATTAGATTTAAATGATGCTACATCTCCCTAGAGAGTACCATAATATCACGCAGCAGTGATATTATTACTATTGGCTTCACTTCTAAGAAGTGAGAAAGGATTCTCATTAAAACGTGTACAGCATCTGCCACTCAGTTAGAAGAAAGTAGACCTTCATGCTGCACATTTATGAACCTGGCGTTAATAATCCCTCTTTGCTTCTCACTTTTGCCCTAAGCAGCCAAATGCAGCTAAAAAGGTAAAGTTCGTGTATCACTGTGCTGTTCGCTCAGTCGATTTCATGTGGTTCTGTGACTGCATGTATGAGTGAGTAGGTCCTTGTTAAAAGTGCTGAAATGTTCTGTATGACTGTTTTCATTTTGTGTCGTTTTTATGGAGCGCCAAATGTAATATTCACATTAGTGGTAAGACAACGTCTGCCTTTTATCTCCTTAGGGAAAAGGCCGTGTACAGCGACTAAGCTACCACGCGCCCTCGCCTCCAGTCAGTCCACGGCTGCCGTCTGTGGCCGACGTTGTGATAGAAGAAAGTGGTGATGAAGAGAGAGCAGGACTCGTTGCCTGAGATCTCGGAGCATCAGCAGGCGGCAATGCAGCAGGAAGAGAGAGTCCTTACGGAGCAAATCGAAAGCCTGCAGAAAGAGAAGTAAACAAGCTTAAACGCACTTAAAATGTGTCTGAAAATGACTTGGAGTGATCTGAATTTACAAAAAATAACATTACTAATTTGCATGTGTTATTACTGTTAGCTGTGTCTCATCGTGGGTGCTATGTTTGCCTCTGCAGAGAGGAGTTGACTTTTGAGATGCTGACTCTGGAGCCACGAGCATCAGATGATGAGACCCTGGAGTCAGAAGCCTCTATCGGTACTGCAGACAGCTCTGAAAACCTTAATGTGGACTCTGAGGGAACCATTTCTGACTTCTCTGGTATGTCAATATGCAGGAAATTCTAACATGTACAATTATTTAGGCATAATTGATTAAAATAAATAAAGAAAAAAGCAAAAAACTCAACTCTTCTCTTGCAGAGAGAGGTCCAGTGGTGACTTCCCCCTGGCCTCGGAGATCTGACGGGAAGAGCCCGCGACGCCGCACTCTCCGTCGGCAACCCGACTCCCTGGACTCTGTCGACTCTTTCTCCAGCGTCTCCTCCTACTCCTCCTCATCACACTTCCACCCATCATCCTCTTCCTCTTCTGCGACCACCCGGCGCTTTCGTTTCCACGGCAAGTCTCCCTCCGTAGGTTCAGGTCCGGCCCAGGCCCAGTCCCTGAATACATCTCAATCCTCCCGATCAGACAGCATCGACAGTAGCCCGACAGGAGATCTGGAGGGCGCTTATGACGAAAGGCCCCAGTTTACAAGCCGAGGCACCTTCAATCCAGAGAGGGGCAAACAGAAACTTAAGGGGGCCAAGCATTCAACCTTGAGGCACTCCAGAGAAGGCGATGGCCACGGCAGGGACCCTCCAGACATACCACAGCAGCTGGTATTGTATGGCAGTAATGAATTCATGGTATGAAGGACACTGGGTCACCAAAGCACTCCCTATTCAGCTCCCTGGCAGGCATATACTGTACATTTTCAACGGGAGTCAACGCGATGGCGACTGGTCTCCACTTCTCAAAAGCACTCTTGCTAAGCCTTTCTTTAAGTCTGCAAAGAAGTGTCCCCAAGTGCCCTGTACAGTGTTTCCACCCCCAGGAGGGGGTAATGTTTGGCAGAGGGACAGAACTCAGTGGAAGGACTCCTCTCTCTTCTGTGGACTAAACTGCCACCCATGCTCTCACAGTGCCTTGGCAGCTCTTTACTCAGCGCCAAGAGAAGACGCACTGAGCAGGAGGACAGAGAAAAGGGAATGTTGGAATATGCGTAAGACCGCTTAGTATCAGGGAATGTTACAGAGCTGGAAAGCTGAATCAGTGTACTACAGTAAATAAGAAAAAAATCAGGCAACATGAGGCGTCACAGATGTTACGGTGAACTTAAAGCTCACAATTATTAGCTGCTTTATGAGTTTACAGTTCATAACAATCAGTGTAAGCAGTTGTTGCTCTGTTATTACAAATTTATTTTTCCCTTATTTAATAAATTTTAATGTTACAGAAATTCTTTATAGCATATAATATACAGGTATAAATACTGTACAAAGCCGGAACACCAGCCTCTGCTGGGTAGTTGAAGTCAAATATTTATCTTTTTTTTGAGTATCTTGGACTGTACAGATTTGGGCAGTGGATGTGTGTGTGTGTGTGTGTGTTTATGTGTGAGTGTATGTATGTGTGAGAAAGAGAATACCACTTCATGTGTGTTTTTTTTTTTTTTTAAGTTTGTGCTGCTTTATTTTTTTCCCTCTCACAAGGGAAATACCGCCATCAAAGGGACCAAGTTCAGCTGGTGTGTATTCCAGCCAAGGAGATCCCAGCTCTGTAAAGAATGTCGGATGTGTATAAAATCCCTGCATTCACTGCTTAACAGCCATACAACAATTGTAATGTACAGTACAGTTCATATGTACAGTATAGTGGACAAATGCCATTCTATTCTTGAAATCTATTGTTACACCCCCCACCTCCTGTCTCTAAAGTGTTTGCTCAATAGCAACCAAGCAAGAACAAAAAGTCAGTCTTTTGTCTTTATTGTTGAGAAGTCTGTTTTTCTACACTGTCTGACCTAATACTCAGTTTATCATTATTATGTCACAGCACTGCAGAGCAGTGGTTCCCATCCTTTCAACCAATCATTGAGGAAGACCCCACAGTGACACATTTGATGGATATTTCATATTATATAACGATAACAGAACAAAAACAACTGATAAACTTTACAACTAATATTAAACACAATAACTGTGGGAAATTTGTGTCAAATGAGCGATTTGGATGAATATTAAGCAGTGAGTATCGGAATATTGCATCGTGATGAGAAGTGAATCATCTTCATGGATTTACAAAAGTATATTATTTTTTATTGCGACCTCCCTGTGAAGCTTTGGCCACCACTAGTGGGTCTGTCCAATTGTTTGAAAAGAGGTGTTTCATATAGCAGACAATTTGACTTGTCATAATAGGAAGAGTACACATGTTTGTTTTATTCAAGTGTCCTTGTAAGCCAGCAGAACAACAACACAGGACCAGTACAGCACCCTGAAACTACATGAAAGCTACATGAAATTCAGCCATTGTTTATATCATAATTTACATTTAAGTGAGCCAATGCAGCTGTTAAAAGAAGTGTAGCATGTGTAATGTTCTGATTCTTGACTCTTCACTAGCCTATGCTCATTAAATGTTACAGTATATAAGCTCACTTAAAAGAAGAGGCTGAATAGTTTTCTAAAATCTTTTCTGCCTCAAAGATATTTCATTTTTATTTTGTTACGGCCACATTTGCACTTTTAGCAGCACAGTTGAGAGCAATTTGTGGCCTCATTTCGAAGTGATTTCACAATCTTTGATAACAATGGGTTTCATGTTTTACTGCCTCGGTGCTGTGTCATTTCATCAAGGATCCATTGTTTCCATCGAGGAAGTGAAGACTTAAATTCAGGCTTCTTACTCTCGGGAGAACAGGTATAATATTTTTCTGTGATGCTTTTCTCCGTTTATTATCCTTCAGGTGCTGCTTCGGTCCTGGAAAATCATTTTGACTGCTGAACTTCTCCTGAAGAGCAGGATTTACTGAACCCAGCGGCCGTGTCTTGTGCATTTTAATTGTCACAGAAATCATAATTTGTTATTCCCTCTGGTAAATACAGAAACCAATTTAACAAACTGTTTCTGAGACACAGCTGTTGAAACTCGGCTTACCCATTATGTAGCCTAAAGAGAGCAGAAAAGGCTTCATTTTCATTTTCACTGACCTTTTGTTTAATTTGTTTCATCGCCTCTAAATATACACTCAGTTGGGAAGCATATGCAACACCTACACAGGTGATGAAATGTGAAAGATGTAATGAACCTGCTGAGGCTTAGGAGGGATCAGCAAACCATGAGTTTAAATTCTCCACCTGTAATCAAAGTTTAAAAAATCACATTCAGTTAATAACTTTTTTAAAAATGTGGATTTCATTATGTGAGTAGAAAATCTGTGCTGCAGTGTCCTCACGAAGAAGAAAAATCAGTTAAAAGATGCAGTCTTATTTATTATTATCCTACGTCATGTTTGCTATCTAAACATGTATCCACAGACAGCTTGGTTATATATTAGGTTGTTTAATTTATAGAGCAGTTTTCAAGTGAGTGCTTTACAGATTCACAAGAATAAAAGTCAACACTCAAGGCAGTGGTGGAAGATGTATTCAGATATCTGTTGGATGAGGCGCTGCATTCAAATTTTAAACAAGTAAAAGTGTAAAACTGTAATTATATTTAAAGTACCAAAAGTCCTCTTTAAGCAGACTGGCCCAGGTAGTAGTAGTAGTAGTAGTAGTAGTAGATTTATTTTGCCAACTGGACTTGGTCGTAGATCTACATTTAACTTTTCTCATAGAAATATGACCTAGATGACTGAGAACCTTCAGACTAATTATGATGCATTCATGTGCACATCACTTTAATGTTGCTGGGCTAATTATATCTACTTTAATAATTAAATATTTCTGGGTAGCTTAACCTATAATATCAGAATGCGTTAGTTGATGAATCATTGTGTTTTTGTCACCTTTCATGTTTTCAGGTAACATCACGTCCATCCTTTATTGTCTATGGTTGAGTGAGGGACTTTCAGTTGGTTGCAGTCTGCATCCTCACCTCTAGATGTCACTAAATCTTGCACACCGGCCCTTTAAGTACTTAAGTAAACGTACTAGTTATATTCCAACCACTGACCACAAGACATAAACAACTACATCGGGTGACTAATACAATATATTAAGTACAAATAAATAAATAAATAAAACAACCTGCCTGTCATGTGATGCTGTCATTAACTCGTTTGCTCAGACGTTTAGTAAACACAGAATTCCGACAGCACCTAAAGGCATCTTAACCTCCCAAAGTTTATTAAAAAACAGCTCATTTTCATGGTTTAGTTGATAAACTTGGACTCATTTCGACACAGACGTGAAGTACACTGAGCGCACGAGAAACAACACATTTAAAAATAATTAAAAAGTAATAATCTTTTTTTTAAAAAACCCGAATTTATTAAAAATGGCTGCGGGTGACGAGAGCCACCTTAACGTTCGTCGCGAGCCACCTTAACGGTCGACGCATGCGCAGTGCGCGGCCCTGTGTCACACAGCAGCAGTTAGCCATCCAGGAGCAACACCGCCACCACCGGGGACACCGACCGACTTACCGACGACGGGAGCTGTTGTTTATTTCACGACAAGATAAAGTTTCCTCCACCATGTCGGGATATGACAGCAACCCTTTCGTGGACCCAGTGGACGTGAATCCCTTCCAGGTGAGTGATTGCTGTGCTGTTGTTTTGTTTTTAATCTGCGGAACGAGTTTATTTTTGAGACTGAAAAGAGATATGCTGCAACAAAAACCTGTTTGGTTGGTTGCTGGGTTTGGCCTTAGCATTTCCTGGGTGAGAATCGTCACTATTATGAAGTGTGACACGTTGAAGTTTAGTTATAGGCTGTTTTATTAAGCGTAAAGGTGGTATTTATCGGTACGTCGGGTTGTTAACTCACCTGCGCAGGTGACGAACAGGTGCCTGTTGTTGCCGTCAACTGTGGCTCCTCTTGAGCGCGCCATTGATGGACACCAAAAGGCATGTTTTGTTGGATTTAATGACGCACTTGCACTAATGTGTAATCTTTGTTAGGCGGCGTGTGTGTTTGTGCAGTGTAATTATCACATCCCAGTGTTTTCACATCCAATAGCTCCAGGTTGTAATGATTACAGGTGAACATACAGACTTGACTCTTACAGCATATTTGTTTAAATAAATTTAAAAAATGTTAATTAAAAAGGTAATTTTGCTTGTTTAAACTGAAGAAATTCTGGTTTAACTGAAACAAATGTAGTCCAGGAACCAAGAGGACTGTTAATAGTTAATGTGGTGTGTCTTCCTGATCTGGTTAGGTCACACACACACACACACACACACACACACACACAGAGAGAGAGCACCAAAAAAATCTAGTAGAGGAATGTAACTAAGTACAGTTACTCAAATACTGTCCTAAAGTACAATTTCAAGGCACTTATGTAACTTTATAGCTTGTCTTAGAGGTTTTATAGTCTGCTACATTTGGTTACTAGATATTCAATTCAAATTTTGCATTACATAAAATCAATAATTTAAAATTGAACATGATAAAAGGTGATTTTAAAAGAGAAAACAAGATAGCTGTACTGATTTTCCACAGCTGGGCCTGGTTGTGCGTCATGCTAAATCGTATATGTAATAAAAACAATCGTTCATTCAACAAATACATTAGTACACGAGGTTCGTAGATCAGTTTGCTAACTATTGAATGTTTCAGCTGCATTCGGGAAGTAATATTCTCGTGGCATGGCAGCTTGTTGTTTTTGTGGTTTGACAAGAGGTGTGCAGTATGCTGTGAACAGACACATTTCAGTCCATCTGTACACACGCTAAGCCTGCATGACTGTGAGTATTTACCTGTGCACACATCTCGCGGCAGTGTCTGTTAAATCATCATTGTTATCTGTAATTTTACCAGAAATTCTTAGACATTTGTACTCTTCTTCACTCAGCATGCACCACACCGTACACATAATGTACAGTAAGGAGCTGCTGGAGGACCACAGCATCATCTGCATACTTAATACGGTTGACTAGAGTATTGCCACCCTTGCACCTACAGTAGTGTTACAGGTTTTCAGTTGCTTGGGCAGGTCATCAATATGCAGATTAAAAAGAGCTGCAGGCAAAAGTCCCCCTCTGCTAATCTTTAAAAAAAAACAGCTTTAACACGATTAACTTGATAAAAAGCTTTGACCTCTATATTTGTTTAGAGTTTCCTTTAAAGCATATATACACAGAGCTGTTTTTCTGAACTCATGAAGAGAGAGATGAGATGAGATGCGTGCTTCTCACAGTGCAGCGAACAGCTGCAAACATATGATGATCCTAGAAAATGTGATGTATTTCTGTGGATAGTCTACCTTAAACATCAACATACGTATATTATGCACTAGGACAGTGCGGTGTGGTTGCTTTTATTTTCGGGAAAATGGAACACAAAATAATAAAAATCTATGTTTAATCTGCTTACAGGATGCCTCGATCACACAAGCCACCAGCAGACTCGCTGAGAACGGAGAGTTCAACCCGTTCTCTGCAACTGACATGGTTCGCTCCTCTGTTGTTGTTTTAGTTTTTCACTATAACTATTGATGTGATGTCTAATTGTTTCATCATTGAGAGGTCATTCGGTTAATTAAAAAGCAGTACTGCTTCAATCGTTTCACAGGGAAACCACACTGGCACGACCATCCCCATCTCTGCTGCCTCCTCCCAACCCGCCATCCTGCAGACCTCCGTGGAGCAGAGCCCCAAAGTGAGTCAGACATACACGTTTTCAAAACGAGGGGGATGAAATAAGCTGCTGTGTGACTGCAAACTACCTAACATGACGTCTTTGGGGAAATGTTAGTTTGACCCACGTCTCATCTGTTAACATGGAAAGGAACAGGCTCTATGACCTATAATGCAGCCAGCCACCAGGTGGCAGTCATGATGTTTTGGGTTGACTTTTGGGGAGCTGTCATGTTGTCCATACTTATATGCAGTCAGTACATGGTTTTAACATATCAAAGAAAAGTACTGCAAAAGTAAAGAATAATAAATCTAAAGTCGAAATCTACACTTGGAAAATGGCTGTACAGTATGTAACTATAGATATCTATAGTTAATTAGTAGTTATGATCTAAAGATCAGGATCAGCAGTTGTCTTACACATCTGAATTAGATGTGGGGTAGTTCATTCATTTTCCATAACAGGGCTACTATGTAGAGACTACAGTAGGGAGTAGCACTGACAATATTGAACACAGTGTTTAGACTGCAGCTCTTCCATCACCCACCAGGCAACTGCAACTGCTGGCCAGGCTAACCTGATCAAACAGCAGGAGGAGCTGGAGAGGAAAGCAGCCGAGCTGGAGCGGAAAGAGCAGGAGATACAGAACAGGACCGGAGGCACAGTGCTGAACACTGGTGGTGAGTTGTTGTAAACTCGTGCTGTACGTACGAACAGTAAGAACTGACACACAGCTCACAGTGCCTGTGTTTCTGTCTGTCAGTTAAAGAGAACAACTGGCCGCCTCTTCCCAAGTTCTCCCCTGTGAAGCCCTGCTTCTATCAGGACTTTGAGGAGGAAATCCCGGAGGACTACCGCAGGATCTGCAAGAGAATGTACTACCTCTGGATGTGTACGTACCGCTGCATGCAGTATATGCTCAGTACCTCCTCACACATCAAAGTGGGTTGTTTTATCAATATGAAAGCGCCATTGATCCATATGATAGAAGGCTGACATCTGACAGTTTTGTATGTAAGTTTGAAGTTTGAAACCAGGTTTGCTGCACACAGACGTCACCATCTTCACATTGTGATTTTTACTTTATGTCCTAGTATCTTGATTTCATGTTACTTTTCGTGTCTTTTTCATTATATGATGACTTTTTTTGCATTGAAACTTTTTGTTAAACCAAAATCCATCCAACACAAATCCAACAAGTCATCATGTCTGTCCCAAATTATGGTTTAACATCATACGCCTAGTAATTCCTCTAAAGGCTAACTGTTTTTTAGCCATTTAAAAGCAGAGTGATGTCTTTGAGTTCAGCTCAATGGCTTCCCTGTCTCTTCAGTCCACAGTGCCACTCTTTTCCTCAACGTGCTGGCATGCCTGGCTTACTTCACTGCAGACGCAGCCAACGGCGTTGACTTTGGTCTGTCCATCCTCTGGTTCATCCTCTTCACCCCTGTGGCTTTCATCTGCTGGTACAGACCCGTCTACAAGGCCTTCAGGTACGCTGGTTGTGTAGCCTTGTGCGTTTGCTACAGGACTGGATGTAACTGTTTTGTCGTGCAAGCAGAAGAAATATGAACGCATGCAGATGGAGTAGTTAGCAGGTGTTTTGCTTTGATAAAGTTTTGAACATCCTCAACCTCCAGCTCAGCCAGAGGGGTTAGTATGTGGTATACAGGAGCCACGCTCAACTCAGCAGCCTCCATTACTAATATTAGAAGATGTTAATATATACAATTTTTCTAGCTTACATTTCAGTGCTTTAATCTGTTTTTTCTTTCCACTGAATAAAAAGTGTTACAATAGAGAAGCAAACTGAAATAAAGTTTTATAAGTTTGTATAAAGCTTTAGTAAAGTAAAGTGAAGTAACTGCAAAATTAGGTTCCTTTGAAGGTTTTACAGACAATTGTTTTATTTCTTCGGTCTGAGAGAAACCTCCACTCTATTTTATTTACCTTCAGATTCAAAAGTCTGAGGCTGCTGCCACGAGCTTCATTTGGTACAGGAAGGGACTACTCTGCATTTTTGAATCGTCTTTCTTGTTTTTAGATTGTAGAAACTCGTCTTAACAAATGGTAAAGTACGTGGAAATCAAAATGTATAACGAGAAGTAATTGGCAAGTCTTGGCAAAGATCTCTTCAAGCAGTTTAAGTAAATGTTATTGAAGAAAAACACTTAACAAGCGAACTTTTGTCTCGTCAAATCAAATACTAAATATCATCAATTAACATGTCCTTTGTGTTGTCTTTTTTCCCCCTCTAGGTCTGACAGCTCCTTCAGCTTCTTCTTCTTCTTTTTTGTCTTTTTCTTCCAAGTGGCAGTGTACATCATCCAGACTGTAGGGATCCCCAGGTGGGGAAACAGGTCATGTGGGAAACTTTTTAATCTGAGTGTTTGGTGAAGGTCTGAAGGTGTGGTATAAATGTACAAGAGTTGGTCATTGCTACGACACTCTGCTTTATGTAGATTGTAGGGTTGGTGTGTTTCCTCATTCACATCTCTGTTTGTGTGTATTCCTGCCCTGTATCTCCTCTCTTGCGTCTCTTTGACAGATTCCCGCTGACCTAACTTATCTGAGTTGCTGCTTTGTAAGTGTGGGTCTTTTCTCTTTGGGTTTCTTTTCTATATCACGTAATATATGAGACTTTTCATTCATTTTTTCACACTTCCTTGCTCTTCCATTGCTCACAGGAGCAGGTTAGGACGTTGGCTCGGTTCTCTTTGTTTCATTTATTTTCATACTTTTTTTAATGCCAGTAGATTTTGTTGTATACACACTCACTGTTGTGAAATGACACATTTGTTTGTACGTTTCTCTTGTTGACAGTGGATGGATCTCATCCATCAGCATGATCCGCACAAACTTGGCCGTGGCTGTGGTTATGATGGTGGTGGCCGGCTTTTTTACTGTAAACGCTGTCCTGGCTGTCATCCTACTGAAAATGGTATGCTGAAAACCAACTGTGGCTTTTTTTTAGGACAGTAGCGCACTCATATTTTCTTTAGCAGAGAAGGAACTTCTAGACTGTCTCACCAAAACCTTTGTGACTCCCAGTGGGTGTGATTATCCTCCTTATAGACTCGACTTACTCGATCACAAGTAATGGGGTGAAAATATGATGTGATGATGAGACTCGGTGGCAGTCTAATCCTAGAAAACTTGATTCTGACTCTTATTCGTCTGGTAAACTTGTAGGCTGCTATTTGTGTTACTGGTGTTGATGCAACAGTGGTTAATCTAGTTAAATGGATCAAGTAAAAATGGATACAGGTTCTAAATGAATGGTGATGAACACTGCCAAGCACAGAGCACAAACAGCTTTCTGCATTAAAATACACACAGTGTTAGACAATCACATTTTTTCATTAAGACAAACATCATTAACCAAAATCCATTAGCAAAAACCTTTTAAAAGAGCTATTTTAAATAGCTTTCCACCAAGTTTCATGTTTATTTTGTTTTAAGAAATCCTCTGAGAGATCACTGGGACTGAAAATATGAGCTTCTTGCCAGATGTAACAAACTTATCCAGGAACCATTTAACACAATTTTCACAGTTTATTCAGGCTTGCCTTTCTTTTAAAATCCCTCATTTGTGCAGGTTAATAGTAAGAGCTGACACATTCATCATTTATTTTGATTTATAAACCTGTCACTGCCCTAATCTGTGTCCCTTTTCTCATGCCCCCAGGTCCACTCTAAGTACAGAAGAACAGGTGCCAGCTTCACAAAGCCCAGCAGGAGTTCTCCAGTGGAGTCCTGACCAACCGAACTGTCCAGACTGCTGCAGCAGGTGCTGCCTCCTCCGTTGCCCAGGGAGCTTTTGGCAGGAGTCAGGAAAATTAGACTGTTCCCCCACATCCTTAGTGCCTCAGGCTAGTCTATCTTCTGACCAACATTCAATACAGCAGACTAGCCATGTTGCAACATTCGTCTGTGGTTTTTGGGGGATGGGGGGTTGATTGTTTAATGAAAAGAGCCAGAAAACAAGTAATTTATGACGAGGGAAATTCTTCTCTCTGCGAAATCAGACTCGTGAGCGGTCCCCATTCTCCACTCTGTCATGTAATACAGAAGACGTGCACATGTCTTTGTTGTTATTGCACTCTTTAGCACTCTCATTAGTCTACAGCATGTTCAAAAGTTATTCTGGGAAATGTAGGAAAATACAAACTGAAGCTTGAAGATGCAGAGTGAGGAAGACAAAAAAATAAAATTGGCAATCCCTGAAATGCATTTAACATTGGAGATAGATGCAGACGTGCGACTATCTGCGGTGCACCACTTACTGAAAGAGGGTTCAGTTTAAAAAACATGCTGGTGAAAAGTATTAGGATCTTTCCGTATCGCTGTTCATGTAGAAGTAACACACAGGGGCCTCAAAAATAAACACTGAGCACAGAGTTGGGATTATATAAAAAGCATACTTGACATGAGAATGTTTCAACATCAGCAAATGATGGATTCGCATAATGTTTGTATACATATCTGTGTCATTAGATCAGCATGTAGAGGGGTAAACAGTCTGTCGGTACACTTCATGCTATGAAGTTCTGGTCATGTTCCTCTCAGGCAATCAGACTGGATGATCTGTACGATAAGATACATCCTGTTACATGATACGCTGCTGATGAACACAGTTGCTGTTTTAACTCTGCTCACTAAACATAATGTTTTCATGTGTATAATAATACTGTATAGGTCAAGCTGATGATTCATGAAGGTGATGGGATGAAGGATCTTTCCAACTGTTTTAATTAGTTTACTGATTTTAGATGAAGTGAGACAAAAAAGCTCTTCTGAGGGCAAATGAAGATGATGTTTAACCGGGATGGCACATTTTATTTCGTGTTTTCTGTCATAGTATGGTGTAGGTTTATTAATGTAAAGTTACTGACAGTAGTGTTTAGATGTATTGACTAAAAATAACGGAGCATTCATGAGCAGAAAGAACACAAAACTGATCTGTGGATTATCCATTATTTTGACTTGATATCATGGCAGACAAAAGTCATGTGTTACTGAATAGTCGCAGATAGTTTAGTCTAACTGCACCTACTTGTTGTTAGGTAGCATTTTCATGTTTTTACTTGTGAATATTATATATATATATATATACATACGCTGCTGTCCAAGTCTAATCTTTTGTTACTGAAACACTGAATCACTTTGTTCAGGAGTAACCTCAGTGCTTTTAAGTGACCTACCATTTTTTTGTGTGGGGATTTAAGCACAAGGCTGCTGGTTATGAATGTGTTGTCTGCTTCTGTTTGTCTTTATGGTGAAGTTTCCCTTTCATTATCTGAATCTGTTGTACATATTGGTGACTTATTTAAAAGTTTTCTGAAGGGATATTCTTTGGAAATCGGTTCTCAGTCCTAACATTGAATAAACTGTCTTTTGTTTCTCCTTTGAAGAGTTGGATCATGATTAAGAAAGCGAACAATTTGCATACCAGAACTTTTTTCTTCTAGTTTCTTAGAGTTGTGCTGGATGCTGAACTTCTTTTGGACTAAACTACCAAACTGGGGAACAGGGGAACTTTTACTGCACAACAAGGACTTTTACTGAGATACTTTAAGTAGATTTTACTTCTGCGCTTTCATTTAAACTCTGATTTTCAGTTGTAATGAAGCTTATGCATCAGTACAAATGATCTGAATACCTCTGCATGTTCTTTACAGACTGCTGCTGTTTTTCTGGACACATTTAGTGTTTAATCTGATCAGTGGAGAAAACCTATAAAATATAAAACAGAAGCATACATGTGAATAATTGTCTTTTAAATTGGATTTTAAATGTCTTATAGTGATGGTTATATATGATTCCTGTCTCTCTGGAAGACTAACTGTCCAACTGATATTTTACTGTACAAGAAGCTCTCTTAGTGTACAGTCACTTATAACATTTTTGTCAAATTAAACCTAGATATGAGCATTTTATTGGTGTAACTTGTTGAAGGCGGTGCACACACACATTCATAAATCCGGCTAGCTACACCTCCGCATTCCGCTGATGTATCCATGGCAACAGCTTCTAGTGTTGATCATCCCAAGATGGCGGACGAAGAGAAATCCGCGGCGGTGAGTGCCAAAAAGACAAACAAACAAAGCTAGTTATGGTTTATTGAGTAAACGCAAATATTACGCCAGGTAGACTGATAGCGACACTGCGTGAGTAAACGTAACGTTAGGTTTTAGTGTAGCTCCTCGTTTGACACTCGTCGTTTGAATGTTAGCAGCCTGGCTAACCGAGTCTCTAAGTCGGAGCTAAGTTGATTATCCTGAAGCTAACGGTAACTTGCCATGGGCTCTGCCGTTAATCTCATTCATCCGAGATACAAAGCCAACAGCTACATAGATGACAGCTGTGGCAAGGTGACAATAAAAGAAATGCGCAGGTAGCGTTACAGTGCAAATATACTGTACGCGGTTTCCCACGCTTCATACTGTAACATAACATAGGTTATTAACAGTCCAGCTCCTGCTGTGACTCAGCCTGGCTTTGCCACACATCACATGGCTGTAACATGTGGAGTTTAACATGTGCTGAAATATACCGAATATCAGCTGCACTCGGAGCAATCCACAAGTGAGTGAAATATAGAAAATGAATGTGAAGCAAAACACAAGGTGTGCGCATGCGTGAACCTACCTGCACACAAGGTAGCTTTATCAGAGCCTGTTAATGTGAGCCAACGCGCCTGTTACTATAGCAACTGATTAAAATTCTGCCTCTTATTAAATCTTGACACTGTAGTCTTAATTAAAGAAAGGTCAGTGCTGTGTTCAAATGAACGACTTGCCTGTCATTAAAAACAGAGTTTACAAAGTACTTTGACAGACAAGCACACAATTCAATTAAAAATAATAAATTATCTCATGGCCCTTTTATATAGAGTATGTGTAGACTGTATTCTTTATAATATTATGTACAGAGACTTAGCAATACACACCAGGTGCAAGCACTTGGCAACGGTGGCAAGGACTGCCATGACCAGTTGACTTAAAAGCAGAGAGGGATAGATAGATAGATAGATAGATAGATAGATAGATAGATAGATAGATAGATAGATAGATAGATAGGTGTAACCACGATCCATGAGGAGGCTGAGACAAAATAGCAACATGGAGCCAAACAAAATATATATAAAGCAGTTATACCAGGATAAATAAGACAATAAAAAACAAATGCACACACAAACCATACTCATTCACACGACCACTTTTTTGACAAGCAAGTCCATAAAAATGTCTTTTAACAAGTGATTTAAAAGAAGTCAATGATTCTGCAAGCCTCACCTCCTCCGGCTGTAACAGTTCAGAGGTACACCCAGATGTGATACACAGAGGGTAGGGTACAGTCATTGAGATACAGTACCTTAATTCTCACCACAGGTACTGGCAGGCAAACAAATCCAAATGTAGCAGGCACAAATCCAAAATCCAGTAATCAGGCAGAAAGTCAAACAGGCAGGTCAGGCAGGGAGAAACAGACTGAGGGAGAGGTTTGTAAAAACAGGAAAGGTTCTCAGGTACTAGACCAAGTAAACACAAAACAACAAACTCATAACCACCATACAGCACATTCAAAATCTAAAAAGCACCTTTAGATTTAAGCCTTGACTTTGGGATAGCCTGAAGGGCCCCACCTGAGGAGGTAAGGCTGCTGGCTGGGTCATAAAGGGTTCAACATGTGTTTTATGTGACCTGGGGCTAAAATAACCACAAAAAAAAGTTTTTGCAGAGCTGACATACTTAGTACATGTTTATAAAATCAGCAGCCCTGAGTCAGACATACAACAACATACAATAGCTCGTAGTGTCCAATTGAGGATTTGTTTCTGTTCTGTACATTTTTACGTGAACACATCGTTCCAGCAGAGATTTCAGTCTGAACTTTGACATATTTCCACACAGCCTTTTAACAGGAAGAACAAAACTGTTTCTGGGTGGGGCAAATCTATTTTGGTGGGGCCACTGTACATACTGCCCATGGGAAACACTGATAAGTGGTGTCCAGCATGCTTACTGCGATGTATGGATTGTTGTATATTCTATTGATATTAAAAAACAACCATTAAGAGTGCAAAATTTGAAATAACCAGACAATAAAACCCAGAATATTTTAAAAAGCTATAAGAACATATGATATATCTATGTAGATATGCTGAGACTCTAAAGACAACAATTGGAGCATACAGCAACTTTAGAAAGCATATTTTGCCGTGTAATGTATTTATTTGTTTGTACTTTATATGTTTCAGCTCCCAGTTGCTACCGAAGCCAAGAAACGTCGGGCACCTAAAGGTACCGTGTGACCGTTGACACTTACAAGTCATCTTTCAAACGACACGGCATCCGTTGTTCTGTCATGTATTTCTGACAGTTTGTCAGTCTGTCTTGTTTGAACGTACTCGTCCTGCAGAGGTCACTCTTACCCTTCTCTCTCTGCCGTCCCTGCAGTGAAGAGGCTGAGCATACAGTGTGCTGCTGAGCTCCATGTTCCAGATGGTTCTCAGTTTGTTGAACATTGAGGATATTTTATCAGCACAATTAAGGTCCCATTAACAAGTTAATGTTGTTGCTACATGCTATTAGTGTATTATTGTTGTATTTCCAGTGCATTTCACATGCGTTTAAGCCCTAACTAATTGCATTTAGTATAATATGAGGAGACATAAAACAACACCCTAAGCACATTAATCTAAGGTAAGAGTGAGAACTAAAGTGATAAAAAGGAGTTAATGTAATGATAGTGTTTCGTACTGTATATATTTTTATATAAGTAAAATAATAAAAGCTCCATAATTAAGTCTGCTGTACCTATTTTGATGTGTGCTATAGGTAGAGTGTGTGTACGGGTGTGCGGTAAGTTGAGTGAATCTTCTTGTTGCTATGTCACCTGATCACACAGGAAGGTAATCACAGTGGTCGTATATAGCCTCCTCAGGGGAGTCACAGGTGAACGCCTGCAGGGAGTTAGGAACGGGGGAAGCCACACTGTTTTTCAACCACATGAGTGTGCCTGTGCACGTTTGTTTTGTCCAATCGTTGGACTTTCGTTGTACAGCATTCATTCATTTCGTATACCTGACTGTGTGTGTGTTGTATGTTAAACACATACGCGCCACTATGTGCTACGAAATATCATGAAGTTTCCTCAGGTGGCTTTTTTTGTTGTTGGATTGGATCACCGCAAAGTCAAAAACAGTAACTATTCTAATATGTCGATATCAGAAAACAGCCACTAAGTGTGCAATATTTGGAATAATCATACAATACAAGGCAGTAAAAGTAAGAAAATCTAAAACAATGAAACATATAAAGCTGTAAGAACATGTGTCACATACAGTATATGTGGGCAGAGACTCTAAAGACAGAACGTACGGTAACTTACAGAGACGATGTTTTAAAGCAGGTGAGTTAAAAATAGACCAGAAGTCAGATGCATGAACTTCAGGGAATTGTGACATTATCTTGCCTTTCAAGTCTAATGTCAAATAATCAGATAAAAGGTCCGTTTATTTGGCTCCATAAGCTCCTGAATCATACTAATTCTGAAATTACCATCATGAAACATAATTATAGTTATATAATGCATACACTAAGTTTGTTACATTATGTACAAGAAGTACATTTTCTTCTTTTATTGCGTTTTCAATGCAGTTGTTAGAGGTGTTGCATAAATATGAGCATGGCCACCAGAAAGACCTGAAATCAACTGTTTTAAACAGCATATGGTGATTTAACCTGTTTCCAATGCAGCATCTTTAGCAATCTGCCTTATGAAGTCTTGTTTTTTAAGACACTGACACTTATTTCTGTCAAATTCTTTGCAAGAATAAGTGTCAGCAGCTGAATGTCAGGATAAATGAGTTGAGGAGACTGGAGCTTTTTGAAGTTCCTTGTGGTAAAACTTCCAAAATAATTTTCATCGTATTTTCCATTACATTCTCCCTGTGTGTCTTTTGATCTCAGCATGCCTCTCCTCTGCTCTTATCCCCTTTTAACAGATGGTTGAAGCACACGGAAGGCAAATCTGTCTTAGCATTAGCCCAGATCAAATATAACAATGAGAAAATTCCTCCATGTTTGGGATAAAGTTTTTTCACAGGACTATATTTAGGAGACCTCATGCTGTGCTCTTGTTCCTCGCTCCTTTCTGCCCGTCTTTCATACAGTAGTTGCAGGAATACATGTCAGACATGTATCCCATCTATCCTCAACCAAATATGCCCCGCTTTGTGTATGTGGAGACTGGAGCACCACAGGGCCACAGCTGAAACCCAGAGACAAGAATATTATTGCTGTCTCAGCAGGGAGAAAGCGGATTACGGCGCTACAAATAGGGCCATCCCGAATCTTGACGGGACGAACGTATGAAGCCCCGTACAGTTTTACACTCAGCGATGGAGAGAGGATTTCTCTGAAGTAGTTGGAAGAGGCTTCATTTCTAGTGGCAAATCAACAGAGCGCTGCTTGAAGTGCTGACAGATAAAAACAGAAGGGAGCTTTAGTGTAATTCACACTGTATTTTCTTTTTACAGAGGCGGCTCATTAATGATATCCCACCAATGTCAGTGACAGACTCAGAGCCCGACACTTTGTTTCACGTTGCCGCGAATCCTATTTTTAGCCTCAGAGGAAGGTAGTGGGTGCAAGATAACAGGATTACCAGAATCAAACTCACTCGAATTGGAATTACGTTTGCTTCCTTGTGAAATGAAATGTTGTACTCCACTGGGGGAGAAGACTTGGAGCATTGTAGTTGAGTTCTTGAGGTTACCTAACCCCTTTTCTAAAGCTGGCTTTGTATTGTGCGGCTCATACCTCCAAGCCTCCGTCTTTCAGCCTCTCTCTCCCTCTCTATACCCTCTCTGTTCTGTCACAAGCACCTGGCTTACGAGAGGCATTGTTGCCCTGGCAACGGGAAGAATATCTCAACCAGCCGAGACGTGAAAAAAAAAACCAAAAAAAAAAAAAACGGTGTTTGTAACGGGAAAAAAAAAAAACTTGCTTACAAGGTGACATTTACAGTGTGACGGATGAATTGATTATAGTTTAGCCCAGGGTTTTTGGTTGAAGTGTTAACATCTATGTTAACTGTCACATCAAAGACTCACTAGTGACTGCAGAGGGAGGGTGCTTTCAGGATTATTTATTCAGCCGGCGAACGAATAGTCCAAATAGATGTAACTCTTAATAGTCTGAGCTGTCAGTTTGTGAGTAAAGACTTGCTAACAAGCTAAGATTTACTGTGTGTTTGACTGACTCAAATGCAGCCCGTGAATTTAGGTATACATGTTACATCTTTGTTAGCTGTCAGACCGGAGACTTACTAATGATTGCGAAAAGGAGGACACTTTCGGGATTAATCATCCAGCTATCAACTAAGTAAGACATGATCTGAACAGGATCGGGTAATGAGCTTAAAAGTATCCCAGATTTATTTTAACATTCTGCTCTTCTTTCCTCTCAGCTCCAGAGCTTCCCATTGTGGAGAGGAGAAACTGGCTGATCCACCAGCATTACATCTGCAAAGACTATGATACCTGTAAGGTAAAGTACCCTTCATTCCACCAGTCTCCCTGTGGTTTAGTCTGTCGTTGAGCTGTTCAGTGTTGGTCTGATTGACCTTTTAAACATAATGAAGATAATGAATGCCTGGCATGTACAGGGTTCTGTCTAACACTGCACTTTATTATGCTCTAATAAACTGCACTGACCTGTCCCATTCCCACATGAAACCTTAATAAAATCGACATTCCTTGTCACTTTCTCTTAGAAGATCTCATTTCGAGCTGAGCGAGGTGGAATATAGATCAGGCAGTGGTGGAGATTAATAATTACACCCTCAGCCGGTCTCGTCGCCCTGAAACCAGCTGAGCCAGTCGGAGTGACGCACGATGACAATAGCTCAATAAATAAAGAATCAGCTTCTTCAGAAAATCACATTGTTGTCTGGATGGTGCAGAGTGAACACACAGCACCACAAATCTGCAGCCGGAGGGAGTTTTTTAAAACAGACGCTTTAACACAACAACGATAGAAATGAATAATAAGCTTGATAAGCTGTTTATAGGATCGCATCAGTCTGACCGGTTCTGCTGTTCTTATTGTTTATTTCAGGTTGCAGTTGATTACATCATATCTTAAAAAGTGATACAGTAGTATTGGCCTCATGATACATTTTAAGAATAAAACAAACTGCTGATTTTTTCCAAAAGTTACTCTGATCAAGACATGCTCGCAGGATTAATGAGCCTTGGTAATCCAACGTCTCTCGGGCAGAGTACCGAGTTATAATGGACCCGTCAGATGTGTGCAGCCGAGGTGTATGCAGTGCGTAATGGCACTGTGCTCTGGCGCGGCACTTCTCTAATTGGAGGCTGCAGATTTATCAGCACATCTGTCCTGCTGCCTTCAGATGGCTGCAAAGATTTAATGAACTGAACTGAAGGATTAGCTTTTTATACAGTGTAAAACAGCTGCACGTGTACAACAGATAGAGTGAGTATCAATCTTAATCTTTTATAGATACATTAACCGAAGTTCCATCTTCAATCACGTATAGATTTAAAAAGCATTTACAGACCGGAGAATGTTTAATTAAAGTAGATTGTTCGTTATTCACTTTGCCATCAACTTGACAGCAGATGTGGATCTGTGACGTCTATTCTCGTCGTCTAGAGCTAAAGTCTCTTTCCACCAAAGTACCAATCCTACATGCCCCATTTAGATGAACCTCCCATCTGTTTGCGCCTCTCCTCACAAGTGTGCACCCTGTGCTCTGCGCCGGGCACCAAAATACCACACAGCTGGGCCAAGCAAATTTCAAGGTCAGGAAAATACCAAACTG
The DNA here is from genome assembly GCA_014281875.1 of Nibea albiflora. Lineage (NCBI taxonomy): Eukaryota > Metazoa > Chordata > Actinopteri > Sciaenidae > Nibea > Nibea albiflora. The sequence continues at coordinate 6,721,304 of CM024795.1, read as the reverse complement.
TCACAAAAATACGGCCCTCATTAGTCTGTTACAGTGCAGATGTACAGGCAGGATATTCTATACTGTTGTTTATCTAAGGCTGCAAGATGTCTAGAGGCTGAATCGCATTGAGGTTTGTATTCAGCAGGGCCTGAAATGTTTGTTTTTGTAAGCATACTATTAGAATATTAGAAGATAACTGAGTTGTAGAAATTGTTTCCCGTTCTGTCTCCATGTAGGCGATCATCAAAGAACAACTGCAGGAGACCTAACGGAACGTGTGAATACGCCATATATGTTCAAGGTGAGCCGTAAATTTAAAGTAACACTTCCCTCTCACACATGTAACATGCATGGTGTTAATTAATAGCTACATCAAATGGAGGCTCTGTGATAGTCGGCACCAAAGCCCCTCAATACATCATTTAGTTCCCCCAAATCTCTGCTCTTTAGACCCCACGCTGTGCCTTTGATTTTTAATGGGTTCCTTAAACTTCTTCATGTAGATGAAGATCCTCTCTTTTTGTGTTTTAATGTCTTGCCACAGCACTAATCTTGCGTCTTGAGGGCAAGATCCAACAGTCCCTGGAGCTGTTTCAAAGCTGCGCCGTCCTTAATCCCAGCAGTGCTGACAATCTCAAGCAAGTGGCCAGATCACTGTGAGTCTACTGCCCTCAGGCTTAGGGTGCACCAGCCCCTCTTCATCAACTAACAAGACAGACACAGGAGAGAAATATACAGGCCACTTATGACCAGATTATTTTTAATACTGTAGGGAAAATTAATCCACCCCCAGTGAGTACTTTCACTGCTGCAGGAATATCTCTTCAGCACTGCAGTGATTAAGATTATTGTTGTTTCTTCTTTGTGTAGATTTCTCCTGGGAAAGCACAAGGCAGCGATTGAATTCTATCATGAAGCTGCGAGGCTCAACGAGAAAGACTGGGTGAGAGAAAGGTTTCTGCTTTGTCTTAAAGTTAGTCAGGGAACGTGTTCAGTGGGCCAGGCGTCTTCCACTCGACTCTGTATCACTGACAGTATATACAGTACAAGAGCCATTTTGAAGCTCAGAACATTGTGGCGCTGGCCGCCGCCGTGTTGGCACCCATGCTTCTTCCACCTCCTGCTTAATCTCAAAATTGGCAGTGGATGATGCCATCTTGAACGGCACCTACCTGCCAATCAAAGTGGCCACACTGTTAATCCTGCATAACTTTAATATAATTTGAACAGGTGAGGTTTATAAAAAATCTGACTCAGTACAGTTGTCATGAACAGGGGAAACTAGCTATAGAGGCCAAAACTGTTTTTTGTACCAGGTTGTAAACATGTTTATTTCTGCTGTGAAGTTGGACATTTTAACATGGGGACTTATGGAGACAGGACTCGTTCTGTAGCCAGCCTCAAGTGGACATTTGAGGAACTGCGTTTTTTGGCATTGGCTTTACGTCACAGCCAACAGACGTTGCCGCTTTCTATGATTACACAGCATGAAGTTTAGGTTAGGAAATACCCAGACTGCACCTCTTTTTCTCACTCATGCATAATTTTTTTCAACTTCATGAACTTCCAAACTGATCCAGAACTGAACTGTTTTACTCTGAAGCCTATAAAAAATATATTAAACTGTCCAGGCAGGACCATTAAACTCAAGCTATGTTTTGGAGATTTAAACTGTCCCCTCTGTCAGTGACGCCGCAGAATCTGTATTCCACAGAGCGTTCGTCCTAAATAAATTTTATATTTGGAAATAAAATTTAGCTCAGCTTTTATCTAGCCCTGTTGAATTAAGCATGCACCAACGCACCATGTATAATCTTTCCACCTCAGGAGATCAGTCATAATCTGGGCTTGTGCTATTTCTTCATCAAAGACTTCAAAAATGTGAGTATGCTGATTTTACCAACACCATACAGTACAAATTGTTCCCACTGCTCCGATGATTCGATCATCCCGATCTTCTTTCTCCGTCAGGCTGAAGAGCATCTGAACATAGCTCTCCAGATAAACAAACACGACAAGACTTTCATGATGCTCGGCAATGTCCATTTGCTGGCTGGCGAGACCGACAAGGCCATCGAAGTGTATAAGAGAGCCGTGGAGTGAGTAGAGTTCAGACGTGGACAACAAAAAGCACTCAGAAGACGTTTAAAGAGGAGTCTGTTGGAATTGAAGTTTTTCATCAAACCCAAATATTATGAATAAAATAAAGCCAACTCGGTTAATAATTACACAGGCTCAGCATGATAGCTTTCTTCATGATGACACTCTTTCAAGGCACTAAAAGAGATTGGCATAAAACATGCTGTTTCAGAGGAGTCTGGCTACTTTCAAGGGGTTCCCTCGTGATTTATCTGATGATTTTCAGTCTTCTCAGCTCATTTTCAATAAGCGGTCCTCCGTCAGTCTCACACAAAGCTCCAGCTTTGCCCCGTTTTAACCCGAGGGCCCCTTTCACAGTTCAGCATAAATTCTTTTCATTTCCACTTCTTTTCATATGTTGAATATTTAAACATCGGTGTAAATAAGGAAATGACATCAGTGCCTGTAATAGAGCTCATTATGGCTACCTCCTGTTGGGGTTAAATGAATTAATCAAGTGCCCCAATACTGGCGATGGTTTTAATGAGACATACTACTGTGAATCTTATTTTAAGGCAGCACATTTTTTCCTTTTCAGATCCCCCCACAGGTTATAATTAACACTCCACAATTATGCTGAATCAAACCCTGATTTACAAATCAGCAGATTCCCTGAATATCAACTATGTTTACTTGAGAATAAGCGCAGACATTAAATGTAATTACAGCCATAGATGAAGTGACATTTTTCTCGTTTCAGGTTCTCTCCGGAGAATACTGAACTCCTCACGACTCTCGGGCTGCTGTTTTTACAGGTAGGTCAGCGGGTAGAAATTATGTGTACACAAGAGATAAGCACCACAGGATAAGAAGGACATTTACTATACGTGTCAGAAAAAAGAGGCGTGGATGTGTAATTTTCTGTCTTGATGTATTTGCCAGCTTGGGAAATACCAAAAAGCTTTTGAGCACCTTGGAAATGCCCTCACTTTTGACCCCAACAATTATAAGGTACGTGGGTACATGACTCTTAGTTTGCTACTGAGCTACCCCGAGGACGGTGAATTGAACTTGTTTTAAAGCAGTACAGTCAAAATGAAAGGTCATCCCCTGTCAGGTGGCGCAGTCTGTCTTTCATCATGTACAGTTTCAAAGGGTACATCTTCCTCTAATATCTCTCTAATCATTGTTTTTATTCGCAGGCCATCCTGGCTGCAGGCAGCATGATGCAGACCCACGGTGACTTTGATGTGGCCATGAATAAGTATCGAGTGGCAGCATGCGCCGTGCCTGAGAGCCCTCCTCTCTGGAACAACATCGGCATGTGCTTCTTTGGGAAAAAGAAATACGTAGCTGTGAGTGATATGGTTCACTTTTTTTTTGCTTAGGTTCACATTTTGATGGTAAATACCATCAGAGATGGAAAGCAGCTTTCAGTAGTGTTTTCAAATACTATTTTTCAGATTAAGTTTTATATTAAAAACATGTGATAAGCTTCTGAATGGCAATGGCTCTTTGGCTTGTCTAGTCTAGTTGGAGCTCCTTTCCTGAATTAGCCCCCCCTAAACCTCTCAGATGGTTTCATTTAAGTCGCCGTTTGAGGCCCAAATAGGTCAAATAATAAAACGTATCACACCAAAAGAAGCAAAGAGTCCAAGTCCAAACAATGGAAACAGATTTGTCTCGCAGACCTTTGTCTTTTCTCCTTTTTCTCTGTTAACGGCCGCTCAGATTATTTTTGTGGCACAGGAAACCACTGAAGACTGAACTACCAAACTGAGTGTAATGTAGTAAAAAGAAAAGTACAGCTACTACTTCAGCTACAAGTACCGTTTACACACTGATGAAACAAGTCATGTATCACATCGTATCAGCCACAGGAGATGTTCTACTGTAGAACAAGCGCTTTTAGTTTGGGTACTTTAAGTACATTTTGTTGTACTGAAGCTGCTCTGTGGAGTTTTCTTGTAAATAAAGTGTCTGTTTACATTCACGGTTACTCATTGAAACTCACTGTGTAAATCCTTCAGGTCTAACAAACATGTTTACAGACTTGCAGTCTTATCCTTAGCTGTCTTTGTTGGCGTATCACTGTGTATCTTGGTGATTCATTGCCACCTGTTGATTGTTGGAACTGTGTGAAACCATTGCCTGGAAACCATTTTTTTATCAGTCTGACAGCCAGAAAGATGCATATTAATAAATATGCACATTGCTGCTTCATTTGGTCCTTATGGGCCTGAAGATTCATAAACCCAGATTTGTACAGTGTCTGTTGTTTCTCGGGTTGTTCATGGGATCATGTATTATTAAAATACAAACAGTCCTGTCAGCTGTTGTCTTCTCTCTGCCATCTTTTATTCCTCTCACAGGCCATCAGCTGTTTGAAGCGGGCACACTACTTGTCTCCTTTTGACTGGAAGGTGTTGTACAACCTCGGGCTGGTACATCTGACCATGCAGCAGTACGCCTCCGCCTTTCACTTCCTCAGTGCAGCCATCAACCTGAACCCACGAATGGGGGATCTCTACATGCTGCTGGCAGGTACCCGAGTCAGAGAAATAATTCATGAATGGATCACATCTTTAAAGAGTACATGGATGATTTGTGTCTTTTCTGTCATTGACAGTGGCTCTGACCAACCTGGAGGATGTAGAGAATGCCACCAGAGCATATGAACAAGCTGTGATGATGGACGAGTGAGTCTCAGATCCTCTTCCCTCTACTTAGAACTTCTGAATCTGAGTGTGTAGTATCTTCATTTGAAATGTGCTCTTCCTCCAGGTCAAACCCTCTGGTCAACCTGAACTTTGCCATCTTCCTCTACAATCACGGCGAAAAGAAGGGAGCTCTGGATCAGTATCAGGAGATGGAGAGGAAGGTCAACCTCCTTCGAGACAGCAGCAGCAACTTTGAATTTGATTCTGAGGTACTTAAGGTGACGTTAATGTCTCAAAGTCGGTCGTTGAAGCCATTACTCACAGTGTCTTTAAGTCTTTGCTGACTCGTCTCTAACAGCTAATGGACATGGCTCAGAAGATGGGAGCTGCCCTGCAGGTGACAGAGAGTCTGGTGTGGACTAAACCAGGCAAGGACTCCAAATCTAAACCAAACTCTGCAGCAGCCACCAAAACTCCCGGTGCTCCTCTTGGTACCAACCAAGCTCTGGGCCAAGCCATGTCTTCTGCTGCGAGCTACAACAAGAACATCCAGCTACCACCAGGTACAAACGAACAGCATGAGCTGTAAAAAAAGCGTCAAGTTAATAATCTGTCACCTCGGTGTCGCTTCTGGTTCGATGTGTGACAGCAGCTTTAGCGATGGCGCTCGAACTCTGAGTCAGGTTCTGACGAGACCGAGCCAGGGCTGAATATTTCTCTTTTGTTCTGAGCTGAGGCGAGCTCATAAATTATTTTTCATCAGAAAAGTCCAGCAGTACACTGTCAGGGCAGGTGATGACAAATTTCACAGTCTCCACCTTTTGCCATTAAATCAAAGCCCAATTTTTCATTTTAAATGAAACTTTAAAAATACCTCTTCCTTGCAGATGGAATATATGGGCTAAGGCCAAATAGAATATGTTAGAAAAGAAGCTCACCTCAAGCTAGTGTATATTCTTGACAACAAAAGAAAGTCAGCGGCGTGGGAAAAAAAATGACACGAGGGTAGGACAATAAATTCAAGGCTACTCTGAAATGATTGTCGCGGCTCACAGCTCTGTAAAGTAAGTGGACAGGAGTGCTTTCATGCACGAGAGAATGTGGGCTCACTTTTGTTTAGCACCTGAACAATGCATCTATGTTCACTGAGAGACATTTAACATAATTACACAGCTCAGTCTATCTTACCTAACACTCGACAACAAGCGTTTAAGCCCCGGCTTGTTGTGAAAATACGAATATAGCCTGTAAATATACAGCTAGACGATGTTTAGCAGTGTACCATGAAGCCACTGCTAGATACTGTCTATTTAAAGTGGAGGTAGGTATTCGGTGGTGTGTGTGTGTGTGTGTGTCTTTATTGCTATGCTAACAGCTAGTCTGTCAGTACATTTCGCTGGATGTCAGGGTTTATATATGACAGGACAGGGACCTGCTGTATCTTGCCGGTTGTTAGAATTGACACTGTATATGGAAAACAACTTACCCTGACACTTCGGAAAATCTCACAAGCTCTCATAGACGCTGGCCAACGTTAGGCGAGTAGGAACGTTATATTTACACATGAATGAAAGCAACGTAAATCTTTTCCAAAGGTAAGTTTTGTGTGTAAATGAGGACTGTTCAGCCATGGGGGGGATCTTTTGTTGTTAAAGTTATAAATGTGCTGTTAAAGCATCAAACTGTTTCCTCTTAATGCTTCACCAACCATTTAAACAAGCCCATCTAAATTGCCTGTCTGTGGGACGTCACAACTGGAAAATCTAATTATATGCAGTGTCTAACTCTTCTAAATATACGATCGCATCAGGCAGCACAGAATAATGCGGTGACATGGTTCTGTCCGCTGGTTTGATCAATCTCAATTTCCTCCTTTCATCTTCAATAAAACTGAAGAAAAAAAAACGCCCGTACAGTGAAATAAAGTCTCCATTTCCAAAACTCGGTGCATCATTTTCTATTGGCCTCTTTCACTAGCAAAGGACCACACCATCGACAGGATACAGCCGGGACCTACTGAAGCGTGAACTCTTGTACTTTTTGTGCTGCATTGTGGACCCCCTCAGAACTCCACGGAGAGTAGGAAGAAGAGGGAGAAATCAGAGAAAGATTCAGCGTGGGCGGGACGGGTGCAGAATACGAGAGGGAAAGAGGATGAGAGGGGATTTATAAGAGTGTCTGGAGTGTTACGGTTGAGGTCCTGAACCTGAAACTGCTAGAAAGCTTTAAATTGTGTTCTGTTGGTGCGCAAAGGTGAACTCTGACCTGAGCCGGCCATCATCAGCTTGAAGATGAAAACAGGAAACACATTCTTGAGTTGAGAGCAGGAGTGTCTGAGAGTCTGAATCAGCTTCTATCCTGCTGAATAAAATCGAAACATGTTGATGAAGGTGTAGGAACAGAAATACCACGAGCCAATCACAGTTAAAGCTTATGAATAATGCTACAGATATTAATATTAATGAACCCAAACAAATAGTTTCATCTTATCTCGTAACTAATCATGTATGTACACGCGCTACCTGCATGAACGTGACGTGACTACGGAGCGAGACGATATTGAAAGAAAAGATTACAGATAGTATTTTCGTTCAAATACATGAAGTATTGATGGTATTAAATGTTTTTAAATTAGTTTATTTAATTAAAATGAGATATTTCAAAGATTCCTGCGTGCACCAGCCAAGGGAGCTCACGTACCACCAGGTTGAGAACCACTGGTGTAGCTCTAACGGACCTTTAGGTGAAAGATAAATGGCATCCACTCTCGTGTTATTTTCAGGAGTTTCTAAAGGCCCCTCCATGCCCCTCGAGCCAGAACCCGATGTGGACAAAGCCCCCAGCCCGCCCTCTGATCCTCCAGGCTCCCCAGAACCTGCAGACTCAGCAAACCTCAAATCCAGAACATCCAAGAGGAAATCCAAGGTGGAGGCGTGAATTAGCTTGTCGGCTACCTGTCTTTGTCATAAGATCACTCTCATGATGTTACGGAGCCAAATGAATGTTCTCAAACAGCAACCAAGCTATCTGTGGTTTTCTATCTCATCGTAGTTAAATGTGAAGCCTGGAGTTGTCGGCTTCTGGTTTAGGCACACGGCGCACAGACAGTTTCTTGTCCTACGTGATAATTTACTTTACACTGAAAAGGGCAAAGTCAACGCGCACTTTTTTTTCATACCGTTTATTTCAGGAAAATATTGAATGTCACCACAACGCATCACTTTTTAAACCAAAATTGGAGAGAATCAAGTGTGTCCTGTAAATCTGTGTAGATGTGACAATTCCAATGGACGTTACAGAAATGAATGAAATGAGAATCTGTGCAGTTGCAAGTTGTTAATATTTGGACGAGTTAGCAATAAGGTTAAATGAATTTTACCCGTGTTGACATTTCTAGCGAAGGTGTCAGTCCTTTGCTGTTGGGCGTCTCTACAGCTGAATAAATGTGAAGGAACTGCTGCGACAATCACTGCTGAAGTACAGAGTACAGAGAGAGATGTGTTTGAATAGTTACAGGATATCTATGTTTGTACGATAGGGCTCTTTTTGAGGGTTGAGTGTAAATAGTGACACGTTTTTATATGTGGATAAATGTTTATAGAGAGTAATGTATTTAATATTAAAGAAGAAACTTTAAAGAAAGCTGCTGTCTCGCTCCTTTTATGAAGCCAAATGTGTGTGTGTGTGTGTGTGTGTGTTGTTTCGTACGGTGTTCTCTCATGTCGGGGTCGTTCAGTTCAACAGAAACCGCCAACAGGGAGCGGTATCGTTTAAGAGCTCTCTCCGTTATCTAACACATAAAGCATGTTCTGAATGAGAACAATACATGAATACATTTTTCGTCCTCCAAACTAACGTTGAACCGGCCGATGTGGTTATTCTCGGATGGAGGTGTTTCTAAAATGTGACAGAAATAAGGCTGGACAGAAAACATGACTAAGGAGTAGACTGTAATGTTTGCAATTTGTACATATTAACCAAAAATATTTGTGGAATACGTCTGAAAAAGTTCAGATACGTAGGAATATTTCTTTGTGTTTAATATTTGATGGCATTTAAATATCAAACACAGCTGGTGTTTGGTGAAATTCAGCTCGGATCAAAATTCTATCTGCATTTCATGAAGTTTTTAAAAAATTTATGCTCAATCGCTGCCAGTATTTACTTGTTAGAATCACGGATACGGCTTCCAAATCCTCAATCCTTTGTTAAACTTTTAAAAAAAAGTAAGACAGTAAGAAAACATTATTTCAAATCCTCAGATAAAAATTATAGATGCCGTGACTTGATGTAACAATCTGAATGACCTTCATACTGTAGCTGCATTATTAAAGACCTCTAACATGTTTGATCAGAATAAAATGAAGTCATCCTGTTTGTTTATTCCTCTAGTGACTGGGTGTGGTTTGGTTTATGCGTGACATCACCCTCAGGTTTCTAAAGAGCCGTCGTGAAGCTCCGAGTGTGGTAGCTCTCGCTGAAACTGTTTTTCGTACCGGGCTGTAAACACGTTTATTCCTGCTGTGAAGTTTAACATGCGGGCTTATGCAGCCAGCCTCAAGTGGCTGCTTGAGGAACTGCAGACACTGAAGTCGCTGCTTGGTTGAGGCTGACAGAAGGAGCTGTGACCACTGAGATTTGTAGATAGAGCCGCAGGACTGAGCACATTTCCATGCTAGATAAGATGACAGCGATACTGAGTTACTGTAAGTGTAAATATTTATTTGTCCTCTGGTTCAGGACAGAGTGAATGCCGCTGTGGACCAAGAGTCAAGTCAACAAGGTTAGCAACCAGCCACTCTCTTCCTGATGGTGCTGTAGATTGTGAATGCGCTGGAAGCCTCTGGTCAGGTAGACAGATTTGAGTGTGATGTCATGCACAGGCAGATGTATTCAAAGGTCTCAGGTGACTTGAGTCATCGTCAGTGAATCGCACTCTACAGCATGGAGAACGGGCGTTATTAGAGAGTATGTGGTTGTGTAATGGAGGAGTGTATTTGACCTTCTATGGACGGTTCTACCTCAGTAACGTTCTCATCATCAGCAGGCACTAAAGTGTTTAGTTTATCCTTCTAAATCATTTGGTTCTAAGTATGTTTATGCTTAATTTGACAGCATGTATTCACTGAGGTTCACTATAGAAAAGAACTTTGGTGGTAATCTGTTATATTCAGTGCAGATTTTTATTCAGAAACTGGTTTATTTGTTTGTCTGAACATTTCTGTGCATAATCCTGGAATGCATGTATTTCCTTTAATCAGCCAGCATGCTCTGAATGAACTTTGACTCTTCCCGCTGATGAATGTATTACATTTCAGATGTTTTCGGCCTCATGCTGTGATATTACCACATTTTCTGGGCTCGGCTCACGGAAAGTTTGTCAAGTTTTGTACACTCAAACAGGAAACAGGAGAAACATCCCAATCGTCCCAGGCATATATGAGATGTTTTGATCAAACTGCAATCACTGTGAAGCCGATGCAGACGTGCCAAACGCTGCAGTTCCTCAAACGTCCACTTGAGGCTGGCTACAGAACGAGTCAGTCTCCATAAGTCCCCATGTTAAAATGTCCAACTTCACAGCAGAAATAAACATGTTTACAGTCTGGTACAAAAAACAGTTTGGTCTCTGTAGCTAATTTCCCCGTTCATGACAACTGTACTGAGGGTGAATTTATATACAACTCACCTGTTCAGATTATATTGACGCCTTAAAGTTATGCAGGATTAACAACTTGGTGTCATTCAGCCTGCCTCAGGTCCACCGATTGATCCACATCTTTGCCGATTTTTAGATCAACCAGAGCCAACACACTCTGAACTTCACACTGTCAGTGGTGTCACAGATACGACATCCATATTTATACTGTCTATGATTTTGATATGTGTGTGTTTGCTGTGCTGCAAAAATACATTTCCCACGTGGGACAATAAAGACTGAAGTGACCAACAAGATTATTGGCACCATTTATCTCCCAAACTGAACGTCACAATCTGCATAAAGCTCAAAAGTAAACTAATCTTTTAATCCATGATGAACACAATTATCTGGAAACTATCTTCTTGAAGCCAGATACCGATTACATTTCCTGCCCCTCACGTATGCTGTCAGTGAAGATTGAATCCAATCAGAAGATGCACACAGCAGTCCTTATTGATCAGCCGGTGTTTACTGTTCTTTGCTTTTTAAGTCTTCACGATGGAGAATAGCATCTACATGTGCTTCTACAATCACCAAGAGACCGTAGATTTTTTTCTTTATATATTAGGTCCTTGTTAAACTGTGCATGCCTGGATTGCCTGTGGTCGTAACTTTTACAGGCTAGCTGATGGCCTGTAAATTACTGCTCCTGCTGCAGTTATTTTTCAGCACAGCTGTGGAAGATTGGTTTTCCATTTCTCATTTTTCTACGATTCAAATCGCCCGTGGAAGCGTCTCAGTACCTTGTGGAAGTTTCATTTTAAGTTCTCAGACTCCGGGGAATGGTAAATTGTGCTATTTTTTTTCATTGTTGGATATTTTAATTCAGATTTTGTCTCCCGTTGAAGATGGGACACAGTGTCTTTATAGTAATGCTGTGAAATAGGATTGTTGGAAATAGGACTCTGTTTTCTTTTGTTAAATTCCCGTCTAGACTTTCTTTTTATAACTTTTATGATGTTTCAGGTTGTGTGTGTGTGTGTGTGTGTGTGTGTGTGTGTGTGTTTTAACTGTAGCTGCAGCTGTTGTCAATCTCAATTGTTGACTGACTTGTTTGCTAAGGCGCTCACAGCTGGCAGGCTGTATTTTTCTTTGTTTCACTGCAGCACAGAGCTGACAGAGGCCTTACTGCAACAAAGAAGAAGAAATGTTTTATTTCCTTTGTCCATCTCGTCTTTCTTATTTCAAGTCCAGTGACATGTGCCGGTTTGATATCTGAGCATTCTGCCTGTCTGGATTTTAGATGAGCTGTGCTCTTAACCTTAACCCCCATTTTCCTACTTTACCTCACATAAAACTACTGTAATTCTGTCAGCAGCTCTTCATGCAGTCTCTGCCCCTTGTCTGGCTCTTTTAAATGGTTCCCCAGATAATAATAAGTTCTTGAGTATGAGCACTCAGTGCTAGTCCTCCGCACACTTCTTGTCCTCCCGTCCTTCTATTTTCTCGTCAGATATCTCCGTGACGCATCATTTGTGTCCAGTTATTATACGAGAAATACTCACTTAACTGCCCACTGCTAAGAAATCCTTCAATATGTGCACAGTGCCAATACTTAACATGCAACTTTATATGTTGCCACTGCTAATTAAACTTATCAGAGTCAATTAAATGCTTCTTTGTGTTTTCTGAGATGTTAGTGGAGCATCATCCACAATTAGATTTTATCCAGCTGTGAGCAGCTCCTTCTTTTCCTTTGTGCACTGCGTTGTGAGAGAACAGAGTCTATGTATAGTACAGGCGAGTGCTTTTTAATAGTCTGTGAATGCTGTATGATTAGCCATGCAAGGCTCTCTGTTCATCCTGCTGACTGAAATCTCTCAACAAACTCAGTTTGTTCAGACATCTGCCGACTCTAGATGCCCCGACAGGATGAATTTAAATAACTTGACAGTCTCTGATTTTTCACCTGTAGCACTACCAGGAGGTCAGATTTTTAATTTGTTCTGTATATCTTATATAGCACCTTTCTATTCTTCCGACCACTCAAGGGGCTTTTACACTACATAACACACTCACACATTCATACACTGACGTCACTGGTTTCTCATCATTCACGCAGCGGACGGCACAGCTTTCAGGACCAATTTGCAGCTCAGTATCCTGGTCTTGGTTGATATGGAGGAGCCGCGATCAAACCACCAGGTTTGTTTCTGTGTTTCCTGTTTTATTTTGTAGTTTCACCCTGTCTGTCTTGTCTTATTCTACTTCCTGTCTTGTTTCCCGCCATTTTTGATTAGTTTCACCTGTCCCTTTAGTTCCTGTTTTCTTGTCTGTCTCTTGTTGTGCCTGTGTGTTTTCTACCTGGTTTCTCAGTGTGTCCGAGTCCCTCGCGTTTCATGGTTCCAGTATTTGCATCTTTTCTGTTTTTGCCTTTTTGGATCATTTCTCTGTTTCTTGAGTCTTTTTGTTTGTGTTTTTTGCCTGGGTCCTTTCCTGTAACCTCCCGACTCCCCTGTGACACATTGAGACTGTGATATTAGGAAACTGATTTTAGCATTTACCCCACAGCATGCTGTGCTTAAGAAGAGCTTCACAGAGCCATTAGCATGGCTGCAGACCAGTATCGCTTTCTGTCTCTTATCCCTTGTGAACACACTTCAAAGCTCAGTTAGCTCAGTGGTTCTTAATTTTATTTGTTCAGCTAAAGGCCCCGTGACCAGGGACCCCCGTACGTCCTTTGGAATAATTTGATGCAGCCTGTCTTTTGCACTTCTTTAGTAGTTATGTGAAAGAGCAAAGAAAAATGTATGAGATTACAGTTCCTAATATGTCACCTTGGACTCACGTCACCCCTGTCCTCCTCAAACACAGAGCCTCAACAGATCCTCACAGCCTCTGCTCCACCACATCCACCACACAGGGCCGAGCACCGAACAGAGGTGACAGAGCCTTCTCCATAGCTGCCCCCTTCAACTGGAAGTCTCTCCCCAAACACATCCCTGACTGCACCGACCTCCCCACCTTCAAATCACCGACAAAAATGCGCTTTTCTAAAACTGCTTTTAATGTTTAACTGAAGTCTGATGTGTTTGTAGTGAATTGTTTCAGTGTTTTGATGATTTTACCCATGTAAAGTGTCTTTAATTACTCAGAAAAATGCTTTAAAATGAAATATATTATTGTTATTACAGATTACAGATGTTCAACGATGCTGGGGAGAATAAGAGGACGTTGCAGGGCCGGATGAAGGTTACAGCCATGTGAGGACGAGGTCACATGACTCCTCCTCCGTCAAAGTAAGCGTCTCTGATATCTCTTAGGTCAGTTTTTAACCAGTCACCTGTTAGGCTGAAGATGATTTAGTGCTCAGCCTTTAATTTTATATACTGAATTCATGTTGAAACTGATATGATGTGCAGAAAATTACCTGGGACCTCATTTATAAAAAAATTGGACACCTTAATGAATCTTTAATGGTATCTTTAGATCATTTTTCAGTTCATACACGAGTTTGATTTATGAAATTATCTGAATGAAGCTGAGTCTGCCCATTTAAAAAACATGTTTTGCACCTGTCTCATATAAACCACCTCCAGGAGTGCAATAAATCGTCCATTTCATTCCTTATGGATCAATTTACAGATTTCTAAGTAGGGAGATGAGATAAGATAAATTTTAATGATCCCGTACCGAGGAAATTCACTTGTCAGGGCCGCTCATCTTCACAACGTTGATAGGAAATTACTCGTAAATAAGAAAAATAGAGAAGAGAGTCGTGAAGTCACGCTGGTGTTAAAGAGTCTGACAGTTGTTGGAATGAAGGACCTGTGGTAGATCTCCTTCTTCCATGGTGGGAGTAGAAGTCTGTTGCTGAAGCAGATGTTTAAGGCCTCATCCAGGAGGTGAGAGGAGTTGTTCATGATGGATGTCAGCTTTGATAACATCCTGCTCTCCTCCATTTCCTCTGTGGAGTCTAGGAGGCAGCCCAGGACAGAACTGGACCTCTTGACCTCTTTGTTAGTCTCTTTCTGTCAGTCTCGGTGCTTCCCCGACTGCACACTCCAGTAAGTAGGAGACGACTTTGTCCCTTCTTGTACAGGACATCTGTAACACCATGTTCCCACCATCTTGACATCCAATCCCTAGATGCACCTCCCTTTTGAGGTCAACCACCATCTCCTTCATTGTGCTGCTGGTGATGTGAAGGTGCATGAGATTGCAACAGCTGACAAAGTCTGTGATGAAAGCCGTGGCTCTGATACGCGTCGTTTTACAGAGAAGAACTGTCTTTTCCAGCACACGTGCTAAGATGAAATACTGCGACTCTTCTGCAAATGAAAGCTCCTAAAAGATTAGGAGCAGTTTGTATGACGTGATGTCTGACTACAAAATCAAACGCATTTTAAGTTGTTTAAATATGGAAATTATCGTGCACATTTTCAGATCCTGGATCATTTCGAACCCTCTCCGTGTGTGTATATTATTCCTCTGTGCCTTAGAGCTCCACTCTGTCCATAAACTAGAAACAACACCAGCGAGCCGCACTGTTAAACTGGGTGACATAATCGTTCCTAACTCTGGACACGGGACACTGACGCTTTCTAAAAACTACAGTATGCATCTGTCTGAAAACATATACCCATGTCCTGTTTTTAAAGATGTATGCCTTTAGTTGGGATGAACAGTCTAAGATACGGCGACACAGACATGGTAGGCGAGTTGGAAAGGAATGACAGATGGGCCGACACATTTGTTGGTTTTGGTCTATTTGTTGGATTCATTGTCAGCAACAAAAAATATAGAAAAAATGGCAGGCTTCCTGAGAAGGATTTAAAAAAACATTTTAACCCTCTGCGGTCCAAACAATTGACAGAGCCATTGATCACAGAGGGTTGAAATGTTTCTATCTGGTCTATCCTATTTTTGTTTATGTTCTATAGAATATTCTATAAGAGATTACCACACAAATAACTGACCTGACTTGGTTTGAAACCTACAGGTTATATGAGAAACATCGACTCCCTCTGCAGAGCGTGTAGGCAGTAAACAGGAGATGTAACTGATATTTTCCATATCTCTCTAGCTGAGGCATCTTTGAGCCGGAACTTAACCTCTAATCGACACGGTGCCCTGACCAGCGGCTGAAAACAACATTTCTCTGATGAGAGATTAAAAAGGCAGGGCGAGTCGAGCACACAGGGTTTCCCAGGTGTAATTACTCATGATGGATCAAATGGCATGAAGGGATGAAGGACGGCTTAATTTCTGTGTTTATTTGTGACTAAATGTGTTCTCAGTAAGTCTTGTCAATGCGACCTGAAGAAAAGCTTCAACTCTGGATGAATGGAAAATAACAACCATCTTCCTTGATGGTTTCTTGATATTAAAGGATCCGTTAATCAATAGTTTTACATGAAAAGGTTAAATTATTGTGTTTAACACGGAAGGCCTTGCTTGTTGTGATGAATCCAGCTCGATGAGTACTTCAGCGTCTCATTGCTGTGGTTCACTCGCAGCGCAGCAAGTTTACAGTTAAAAGAAAGCTCTAATAAATCCTACTGTTAGTTAACCATCCAGCACAAGCGGCAGTGAAGTGAAGCCAATGCTGTAGTGCCTCCAACGGCCACTTGAGGCTGACTACAGAACCAGTCAGTCTCCGTAAGTCCCCATGTTAAAAATATAGGAACAAACATGTTTACAGCCTTGGGCTCTACAGCTTATTTCCTCGTTCACGGGTGACGACGTCCATTCCTCATACTGTCTACGATCCAGCGCCAAACAGCTAACACAGAAAGTTAGCCAGCCAGTGGTGAACATAGTGCAGCAATTAGCAGCTAAAAGAGGAGTGGACATCGGCCTTACATTTGTTAGGTGGCTAGAAACACAACTTCAATTCAAGGCTAATGTTGCTCCGTGTCTGCTGAATGTGTATATAGGGGATAGCTTGCTCAGACGTTAATCTTTTAAAAGCAGAATATGTCAAACGTGTGTGACCATTTCCAGCTTGTTGTGGATTAAAGACGTATAAACTTCACTTCATACGGCGAGAGAGGAGCTATCGTCTGTGTTCTTCTACTCTCCTGCCTGTTGACCACATCAAAGTCCAGAAACTAAACTTTTCAGTATCTAAGAGGCAATTTTATTAATTCATGACCGCTCGTTGTAAACTTCAGTCCAGTTTCAGAGTAACTAAGGCCTGGCTGCAGACTTCAATGCAGCAGGCGCCATAAATCTGTTTTATTAAACAGACATATAAAGGGTTGTAATCAAAACCTATTAGCAGGCCACAGCAGATCAAGACTTTATTTGTTACACCCCACTTCAGCTCTGCTGATGATTAAAGTCACTAAATCAAGCGTAGCGCGGGTTTTGGAGTTTTCTTTTCGTTTCATGAAGAGCACTTCCTCACTGGTGTCCACATTTAAGCGGTTGTTATTCGTTCCAATGAGACATCTTTATGGCGCGGGCTGAATTGCTTTGCCTCCTCTGGATGTATGCATCATGTCTGTGATCAGGGACAGCAAACGCCCTCAAGAAAAAAATTTCCCAGTGGAGTGCTTCTCCATGTCTCAATGGTGCTGGTGGTGATTTGGCAGGCTGTAAAGAACCGGGATGATACTGAGCCAACAAGTGAAATAAGACCTCAGCGCTGAGACTTTAGGCATAATACGTTGTTTACAGTCATGCTGTATAGAAGATGTGGAATAATATTTCTATCTCAGTGAAATACCGCGTTGGTGTTCAACTTGTGTTAGCGGAGTCTTGAGAGCTGACCTGATTTTACTGTTATAACAGCTTCAAAGGAAAGGTAAATAGGTCTGATACAGCATGTATCGCCATTCAGTTAAAAGCAGTGTAGACAGAGCGAATCCGCCACATCAAAAGCATTTTACTGTATATATGAGTATTTCTGATCATTTCTAGGAGGTATTGCAGTTTTGTTTTTTGTTTTTTTGGCTTGTGTGTCTTGTAAGCGACAACCACTGTCTTGTTTGTAAAACAGCTGCATGCCTTTTTTGGATTAGATAAGAAGCTTGATACCGCACCATGTTTGTGCGGCTAAAACGAAGCCACAGCCAGCTGTTAGCTCAGTTTAACATAGGGCTTGGAAACAACAAGCTCAGCTCTGTCCAAAGCTAACAAAAAGCACCTCTCAAACTCACTATTTAAAGCAACATTTTGTAACTTTCTACCATTAAATAGTCATTTTAACGCCACATTGAAGTGTAATCAGGTGAATGGTCCCTCTGTTCTTGCACTGTACAATCACCCGCAAGAAGTAGGTAACGCTTTATGGCACTTTAAGTCACACACCATCAACTATTGGTTGGACTTTGGTGAAACTTTTCCCTCTAATGTCCTTCAGCTGCTACGCCTCAGTTTCCTGATGAACTGTAGCTGCTGTTAGCTAGTGTTAGCTCACGTTCGTAGCCCGGCTGCCCGCACTGTGAGCTCAGAGCACCGGGGAAGTGTTAGTGTTTGGACCACCAGGAAGAAGAAGAGGTTTTCAGGCCAGGAGCGTAGGTGGAGCTGGTGTTGTGCCAGAACCGGAGCTGGGCAAGCGGGCAAAATGTGTGCAAAAGCTGCTTTTCTGCAATAATGCTAATACATCTTTAGAGGCATCAGTCGGTTGATTGTGTTACCTTTGGACAGAGCCAGGCTAGCTGGCCCCTCCGTTTCCAGTCTTTATGCTAAGCTAAGCTACGAGGCTTAGGTTTGAAGTGTCAGTTCTGTTTTGTTTGTTTTGGTCTCCAGTTTTCTGTTTAATTGAAGCAAGTTCGTCTTGACCTTGTCTCGACACGTTCCCTCCTACGGTTGCCCTTTTATAAATCCACTTGGCTCACCAGAAACCAGTGTTTGGGATTTAGGGCGGCAATAGCAACAGACCGAATACTAGAAGACTAAAACTAACAGAGAGAGAGAAGCTTCAAACCCAGAGCTGTCTGACTGAGCGGCTGTTTCATGTAATTAATCTGCCTAGCTTCACTAGACTCGTGCCATATTTCACAATGACACTAATAATGCCTAATTATATGATGTTGTAAAATCTTAGCTGGTGTTTAAACATGTAATTTAGGTAGAGTAATGGTGCATATAATGTATTTTACTTTTAATCGCTCTGGGTTTTTTCGTGAGGAACTGAAGGAGTGAGGCTTTGCATTTCAATAAAGCGACTTGATTAGGGTGCACGGTTGTTGCTGTTGTTGTTTTTCGGCAGATACTGTTTACTCTGAGCTCTGCCTCCCAAAATTCTCCCCCTCCGCCCGTTCTCCTGGAGACAACTCAAAGACCCCCTGCCGGCAGCTCAGCGGAGCAGCTTTATCTGGGTTCTCCGCTCTCCCGTCTTTCCACAAGTCTCGTCTCATTGTGTCACCCCAAATGTGTCAGCCACAAGCTGCAAGTCACAGTCACAAACCGCATCTCAGGGATGAGAGAGAGCCATTCATTAGAGCGTCGCCACCAGCTCTTTCAACAAAGGTTCACTGTTTCATTTCCCATCACTCCGTGTGCATGTAAATTAATACGAGTAAAGAGGCAAGAATGTGGATGTACTGCTGACAACAGTTCAGGGAATTTATGTGCAGAGCAGAGATAATTTTCAAAGTTGTCTCTTCAAAGGGAGACTTTGAAATATGTTGTGTACATGCACGGCTTGGGGTAACATTTTCCCCATAGCTATGAAATATGTACAATATGTACACGAACATTAAGAAATGCATGAAGCTCAGCCACACGAACCGCACGAATCACGTCGATTTATGTTCTCAATGTCACCTTACTTTTACATTTCCAGACAAACGCCTGGTTGGATCTTTTATTTCCGGCATGAATACAGAATCCAGCTGCTCTGAAGGGAAACGCGTCCCCGTCGGTTATTTTGGAGGCTGCACAGAAGTTTGTCTTTGATGAGAGTTTAGGGAATAACGAAGATTACAGCGCTATAACAAAGGCTGTCGAATCCAGGGAAGTTTAGTTTGAGGGGTTGTTTTGTATTTGAACCCCACATAAAGTATTAATTATGCTTTAGGCTCGACTTTGCTGATGTCAAACCTTGTTGTGGAAACACGTGGCTGTGAGAAGTCACACAAAAGTCACAAAGACGGGAAGTGTTTGCTCCGATTAAACCAGGAAAAACCCACAACTCCTTAACACAGTAATTACAACACATGAATGCCGCTTGTTCTTTTTACACAAGCTTCGTTTCTGACTAGCGATTAGAATTCAGAGGTTCAGCGTGTAACTTTAAGGGTGATCTACTGGCAGAAATGAAATAAAATATCCATAACTACGTTTTCAGTGGTATATAAACACCTTGTTATGTTTTTATTACCTTCAGAATGAGTCTTTTTATGAAGGGTCCAATTTCACGACATCCATCCAGACAGACAAAGGGTGGCAAAGACTGCATTTCGTGACTACGTGGCCGATGTAGCAGGAAAAGAAGTTGTAGAAGAAAATGGATGTGATGTAGAGGAAGAAGAAGTGTTTGTTAGTTGGTAACAGCTAACTGTTGTTGTGTTTTGTTAAAAATTTAAGAAGTTAAATAAATAAATGAAGACAAACACACTTATTACTTAGCCAAGGGAGCACAAATCTTTGCATTGAAGAAGAAAAACAAAATCGGGACAGACGGCGACAGAATACAACGATAAATATTGGTAGCACCATTCCCAAATGGGTATCGTTGATGAGGAACTTTACAAGTTGACCTGTAGTTTAAGAGAATATCTAGCTAAATATGTATAGGTAAAAGAACGTCAATTGCTTCCACAGGCTTCTCTGTTGTGATTAAAACTTCTTTCTTACGTGGCGGCCACCGTAGATTCACCTAAGCAGGACACTGACACTGTTGAGTTCAATGCAATCGGAAATGTCACCACCAGGTACCACCAAATCTCAGACGCTGGACTTTTAAAGCTTTTGACTACTTTGAGAGAGTTGCAGATCTCTCGATCGCTTGAAACGAATAATTGCCTGTCTTAAAGTAAACGGGCGCTGTATTGACTCAAAAGTGAGATTTCAAAGTGTTTCTGGAGTTTCCTGAGGGTGGAAAAAACATTTTTGCTCCAACAGCCCATTTCCATTTTGCTGGAGTGCTGATCCAAAACAAATATCAAATTTCAGTTTTTTATTTATTTACTGGGGCAACTTCTTTTTTTTTTTTTTCTGGCGTGAGCCTCACTAAATATGTGAAATGTGAGTAAAGTCCCTGGTCAGTTTTTCCGCATTATAATATCCTCTAATTAGATTTTCCGCTCGAACAAGCTGAACCAGACTCCTGCTGCAAAAGCAGACATGTAAGCTTGTGTTGTTTACTGCCTGAGAAAGAAACACCTTCCTCTCATAAGCTGGTCACAGAGTAAAATACTGTCCTTTTACTGAAGGATGCTGCTTTTCCTGAGTCATAAAAAAGGAGGTGAACATATATCACAAGCTCAGCCCTCCCTTCCTCAACTTAAATCCCATTTCTGTCCGTGTATTGCCCCAGATTTTTATGAGATGTGATACCGTCCACTCACACTCTCCCACTTTATTGTTTTCTCATCTCTCTCATCCGGCAGCCCGGGAGAATTAATTTAACTCATGTAAGCAAAATACTGTCACTGCAGTAATCCGGCAAGAAAGACTATTTATTTCATTCCTCTCTGGCAGTATTGATCTGTGGAGCTATCTGAGCCCTGTGGTGAGATTGTATTCCACGCAGAGTCCACGCAGGCAGGTAGGCAGGACTACTGCAGCGTAAACCAACATGTCAGCCATCCTGTCATCTAATAAACCCCACTCCTCCTCCTCTTCCTCCTCTGTGAGCACATTGAAAATAGATTTAAACTCAATACTTCCTGTCATGGATGTTTTACTGATGTATTTGCTAACTGGGTTAAAGATCTTTGAAGAACTGAGCTCTTGTTTTCTCGCCGTGAAACACATCACAGCGTCGGCTGATTCAGCGCGCGTTCAAAAGGGCCGAGTGACTTCTAAATCAGGCGCTGGGATCGGTGCTCCATTCAGATCCACGCAGAGCTTAAGCTCCCACCTTATCCCCAGGAAAAAAATGCCTAAAAAAAACAGACCCAAAATGAATCAGCCATGCATATATAATGTATATGTGCATGTTTTGATCGGTAAGACGCTCAGAATATGAATCCACTGTAAGCATAAATAGGGATGCAGCAAAGGAAAGGATAAGGTTTTCATTATAACCAAGATCTCACCTATAACGATGCAACTGGAAGTCTTCTCCAACTCCTTGACTATAATTATAACTATAAATTTGATGCTAAAACACTAAAATACAACATTTCTGATGTCATTTATAAAGATATTGTCAGGCGGTCTCCACGTTTTGTACATGTTTACTTTCAAAAATCTATTTAATTTTCATAAAACTCCCTAAAACAATAAGAACGGATCAACATTGTGACTCACGACTGAACAGGCTGATGAATATGAATGAAAACAAAGCGAGGGGCTACTGCGATGAGTTTAATCTGAGCAGATTCGTCCGATTTCTGGTGTCTATAGTTTGTCGGTGTCAGTACTTCGGTACAGCCACCAGATGGTAACGAAAAGCCACGGCGCTCAGCGTAAGCTGTCAGCCTGTCAGAATTAAAAATGGCTGCTGAAATCCCCCCGGGGGAAGTGTGACTGTAAAATGAAGTTTGACTGCTTGTCTAAAGAGTCGCTGTGCTCATGATCGTGGTGCGTTTGGGGTCACCGGAAAGCTCTGAATTTATGGACTCCAGCGATACCTTGCACGTTATTGCAGAGCGTAAAGCGATTCTGGAATTTTTTAAATCACAATTTGCTGTTTTATTTACAAAGTTTATAGTTGTTTGCTTAAATACTTTGTAATAAACATAGCATCGACAACATACAGTCTCATCCTCACCTCTTGCTGGTTATATTTCTGTAACCATGCCACATCTCTGACCCGGTACCTGGTCCATCGGTTAAGTTGGTCTGAACCAATGACAGTACAAAGAATGACTCTCAGTTTTCACTATAATTATTAAAGTTATATTTAATTTTAAATGAAGAGAGGAACGCTGCACTGCTGCAAATATGGTAAACACCTGAGTTACATGAAGTTATCTAACTTTAAGTTCATACGATAGTCCAAATTATGAATCAGAGACAAAATGTCCTTGGCAGTAACGGAGAGCAGCAGTGAGTCGAGAGCGAAAATCAAATCAAAGGCTGAGTCTGTTTCAGCTGAGATTCCAGTGATTTTCTAAATGAAGACACTCGGATATTCAAAGGTTCAAATGACCTGCGATAACCACTTTGTCGCATCTCAACACAACAGAAGATCTGACAGCAGAAGCAGCGTTTCGTTGGGAGGAAGGCAGATAGCACATCAAAACGTCTTCTGTAACTTATAGATTGCATAAATAAACCTGCAACCTGACCACATCAAAGTTCGAAAATTCACTCAGAGCAGCGCGGTTACATTTAAAATGTTTTTGAACATGAGGCCTCCTACGTGGCCAACCGGTCTTGGGGAAGCTGATAAATAGAGCTTGTAATCACAGCCTCGTTTCAGTCGAGAGGGGAAACTCCATGAAGAAAGAGGACGCTGAGTCGTATAGACAGAAACCTTTTGAAACCGCGAGATATGAAGCAACACGGGGAAGCATGTTTTCCTTGGTGATATCATGGGCGCAGCAGAGCGATGCCTGCACAGTGAGATGATTATATTACAGTTTGAAAAGCAATTAAACAAGTGAATCGTGATGAGTAACAAACTGCCGCAGTAGCCGCTCTGCAGCGGTGATATGACTCGAATAAATCAGGCCCACAGCTTTTGATATCATCAGTGATTTTGCTGCATGCACTCATATATGAGGCGGATGTGATCACCCAAACATTTCACCCATATGTGATTGTTGAACATCTCATTATAAAACCATCTGCTGCTGCAACTCCACTCTGGTTTCACCAGATTCTCCCATTCGGCGTTAGTCGAGCTCGAGTACTGATGTTGAGTGACTGAAGCTCCGCGCTGATCGATGAGGTTTCAAGTTGGAGTTGTTGGATGAAGCTGAGGTCGTCGCTCTGTGCAGGCAGGTCGAGCTCTTCCACACCAAACTCTGAAAACCGGTATTAAAAGTTCTGGTTCTGGCTTGGTACACAAGAACATTGTCATATCGAAACAAGTGTTGGATCAATCTTCATGAGAAGAAAGTTCCACAAAACAACTTCACTTCCTTGTTCGAACTCATTACGTGACTGAACTAATCAATCAGAAGCTAGGACTTCAGATTATCGCATCATAACTGTTTTAAAGTGGTAAATATTTAAACATGTAAATGTGTAAATAATACATTTGTAACATAAATATGTAAATAGTTAACTGTGTAACTCAAATATATGAACTTCAATTTCAATAATATGAGTTTTGATCCGGTGTAAATCTGATATTTAACTTGTTCAATTTATTTTTTTGTGTGTGTTTTTGAAAGAAAGTTGACTTTATCTTCCAGTTAAGGCGTGTTACATTGAATGAAATACGGATTTTGTCATGTGTAGCCACACGTCTTGACACAGCTCACGCCTTCAAGAGAAACAATTCCCCGGATCTTTTTCCTTAACTTCCTAAATATAGTCATTAGTCATGATAGCGAGAGGAGGCGGTGGCAGATTCACTGTGGCACCATTCGACAGTTTTTGAAACGTGTTACTTTTATTTTCTAAAAACTGATTTTACTGTGATATTCAAAACGGCCACACTGACAGATATATGCGACTGAATTTAGCCAACAGGTCCTCAAAATATGACAATAAAAGTCATCTGTTACTGCCCTTCAGAAACACACAGGATAGTTTTCTGCTCTGACGCCTCTATTGAGAGATAATAACATAGAAACATTAACATCATTTATATGAGCTGTCCACAGTTATGATGTGATAATGGTGTTGTTAAGGTTTTAGTTCAGTTTAGGCACAAAAACGACCAAGTTTGGTATAAAATAATGAGGTGGTTAAAGTCAGAGGATGATCTTGGTCATTGTTTTGACAATTTAGGAGACTCTATTCACAGAATCTGACAGAAATTCAATATAATACACATAACTATGTTTCCATTAGTGTCTAATCACCTGAAAATTATAAGAATCTTTTTGTTTTTATTACCTTAGAATGAACGTTTTATGTCTACAAATACTGACTCTTGCCTTTCGTGTTTTTTGCAGCCACCCAAGTTTCTCCTTCACACCAGGAAGGAGGATGGAGTGTGAGGCAACAGGCTTGCAATCAGAAACGTCACTGCTAAGAGACCACCAAATCCTACACACAGGTCCCTTAAACCAAAGACACACGCCCGTCTTCTCAGTGTAAAACAGACACGACACGAATCGAACAGTGTTTACAGTGTCTATTTTTACATCGAATTCTTACCATTCTGTAAAATACAACCACGAGATATGTTTGTACAAGGTTACACGAGAAGCAGACGTGCATAATCTGAACTGATCTCCTTTGATCAGGACTCGGAGCCAAAGGCTCCTGACGAGTGCTGCACGCGAGCGAGCGAGCAAAGTTTCACGAAAATCGTGAAGCGAATTCTGATAAATGTGGAAGTGGATCACATCGAGCCTTCCACCGTGTTTTTTTATTCATGAATACAGCAAGTGATGAGGTACAGAGAGAGAGAGAGCAACAGTGAAAGAGTTGAACAGCCTCGGGCCAAGGGCGAGGGTCGGTGAATAATTGAAAAAGTCTTCCCAGCCTGGGTCAGGCTGTTTCCTGAGCTGGGATCAATCGCCGGCTGACGTCGTGTTCGGGTGACGCGACACAGCGGGTCCCGTTTTTAGGGTGCATATCGTGACAGGTTTGTTAACCTTATGTGTGAAGGTTAAATAATCGATGGAGGATGTTTCTGTCAGTTTGTACACTGAAACAGGTGTTAGTCGCTCTAATAATTTATCTTCTCCAACCTTAATGTACTTCTTCTGTCAGTGATAGGTGGCAAAATCCAGCGTTTAATGTAGGAAGCTGAAGCTAAAATGGGAGTTTAGTGCTGCCAAAAAATGAACAAATAAATCTTTTCTGTTCTTACAAACTCTTCAGACAATATCCACAGCCTCGTCCTCTCCCGACTTTTATATTTTATCAAGCTAACTGCAAGCTACACAACCGAGTACTGGTGGTGACAGGTTTTCCCCTCTTTCTTTCTTTCGCTGAGGCCATTCAGTACAAACCTGCCTACCCGGGATGACTTGACTTGGCTGCTGCTGATACGAGCTCTCATACATACCCGCCGCCGTCGACACTTCCTGTGCTGCTGCCCGTAAAGCTGGAAGAAACCGAAGAGACAGCTCCGGGGCTTCGGGGCTCGCCAGATTCATTCATGTACCGGAGTCAGACAGTGGAGAGCAGACAGACAGTGGGCTATTCCTGACTGCCTGCAGAGTTTGGCAAGACTCACTACCACAGTTTGGTTGATAGTTTGGTGCATGTTTGTGTTAATAATCGTTCTGTATATTGATTTAAATACCGGAATCAATATGAATATGCTCGCCTAATACTCAAAATCCCTGAAAAACTCCAAAGTTTGATCAAATTAGTGGTGTACCGAGGCAGTGCATCACTTCCTGGCACTGGGGTTCAGCGGTTTATGGGCAAATCAAGTGGGTATCTTCCAGTTACAGCTGTTTTAGCGCCAAAGTCTCTTTTTCTTATTGTCAAACGCTGTCCAAGGGAACCACAAAGACAGAATCTGGCACTAAAAAGGCTGTAAATGTGGAAGATCCCCTCTCGATTAGACTGATTTTGAGTGCCGGAGTCTGAACTTCAGCTACATTTTTGTGTATTTTGGGAATTACAGCAACCAAAAACTCTTTCTATGTACATATAGACACATGAGTGTTGTAGGGAGATAGCCTTGAAAAAAACGAAAAAGAGCGTACAGTAAATTTTAATAATAAATGCCTCCAGCAGCGGCTGTTTACGTGCAGCTCTCCTCCAGGAAGAAATGGCCTTGGTAAACACGATGTAAGTGTGAAAATGTCAATGATAATCTCTCCGTATTGGTGTGTGCATGTGCATGCAAACATACAAATATGCACCAAGTGCTGAGTTTGTCATGCCATTCCAGCGCGTCATAAATCAGCCCTGACCTGGGTTTAATTGCCCCCCGAGCAGCCGTTTCATTGTTTTAAATGCCTCTCCACTATGGCATGGCAGCACAATAACTTCTTGCAGAGAGGTTGTTTTTTTTTTTTGCAGAGAGACAACCTGGTAACAAATGCCGCTGGTGGTGCTGGAATTACTTTCTAGAGACAAGCTGAACAACCAAGCATAGCATTATGCTTCTTCACGGCATCGATCCCTCGGAAAGGATGTTACTTGAATTAGGCCTCTCGCTCCGAGACTGTTTCTAAGCACTAAAATGGTCCAATGTTTATTCATCGGCCTGGGCTGTTTATCTAGGGGATAGGAATCAATGGATGAACGAGAATGGGTCCATTTGAAAGAATACTCTTCATTTTCTTAATTTGTTTATCTAGTCAAGCAAATTCAAAGAAATCAAAAAGTCCTTTAAACTATTATTTCATCCCCACACCTCATTTACTTCTTATTAGTCCTCAGTAAATATAAGCTGACAAACACAGAGCCAGTTCTCCAAACATACATCATCGAAATCAACCTGAACCAGGAGTAAATGTTTTTATTCCTGAATATATTTGAATTATTTCAGCATCAGGATCTGATACAGTGTGATGATATTTTACATTTCAACGTGTTTATTTTTCTTTTGTCAGTCTCCAACGTCAATCGTAAATACATTAAAGAACTGAATTTAGTGATATAGATTTACACTTCAGTTCCTGTTGCCTGGGTTAAAAAGCAAAGAATGATACAAAGTCTAAAAATGGGTGAGCTAGTATAAAGTAAGTCAGTTTAGTTTAAAGCCACATTTTTTTTATATTAAAAATGGATTTAATAATTAGGTGTTGCACATACCCGAAGAGAATTTTCGGTCCCTCAATGTTACTGTTTTAATTCACTCGTGATGCCATTTTCAGCCGAACCAGGCATTTGTTTTTACCACAAAAGCTCTAAAAACCTTCTCTACGTTTTTCTCAGCAGCTGATGGAAGCCAAAGCAGCTGAACGAGAGTAAATAATGGACTTTGTTTCATTAAGTGACCAGAATAAACAGCTCCAAGTGAGCGGTTGACGTTGCTTCGTATCTGCTTGACTTTATTTACATTTAAATTAAGCCACAGTCTTAACCAAAGTATTGTTGCTGTCGTAACCCTAACCACGTGTGGTTGCCACTGTGGTTTCCATTGTTAACGTCCTGCACTTTGTATGTCAGCTCTCTGTGATTTACAGAGTTTCCTGATGGACAGTAAACTGCTGCCAACTGTAGCTGCTGTTAGCTAATGTTAGCTCAGTTTGTTAGCCGGGCTGCCTGAACTGTGAGCTCAGAGCACCGGGGGAGTAGTATTTGTGTCACAGGTGTCTTGGACCACCTGAGAGGAGGTTTTCAGGCCTGCACGGGTCAGAATTTTCAGTCCCACTCCCACCTGCATTATTTTGTCCCGCTCCCGCCCGCAAATCCTGCAAGATGCGGAAGTTATTTCTCTCGAAAGTTCTTTTCATTAGCTTGGGAAATTAAATACGCTGAGCTTAGCTGAGCTCTCCACAGACCAATCCTTCACCTAACACACATAGCGAGGGCGCGCGGTGCCTCAGAAACGTACGCGAGATTACACCACATCCGCAAATTTAGGCATCTTAAAATGTTTTTATCAATGCCAAATAAAATATCCAGCACAAATATATGATTGACATAAATTAATCATTTATACATTTTATTTTATACATATTTTTAGTTTGCGGGACTGCAGTTTTATAACCTCTCCCGCCCGTGCCCGCAATGAGCTTTCAAAATTTGTCGTTGGGTCCCGCGGGAGTGCAGGGCTCTACTTTGTGAAAGAAAAGGCAGAAGCCGAGCTGGGCTGCTGTTGGACTAGTTAATAATATATACTGGTTATGTCTTGTGTTGTTGCCGACTTGCTAGTTTTTGATCATAATTAATATAATCATAGCAAATACACGTGTACAGCTGTCTGTATTAGCATTAGTATTTCACAAAAATACAAATTTCTACACAGTGTTGCTTTAAAATGTTACTTTTCTTCAAAGCACCTCACAGTGGTGATCTAAATGATTCTCAAAATCATCATCAAAATCTACATATTAATGATAACATATTTCTTTACCGACGAGAACAAACAAAGTGTGAGCAGTCAGAAAAATGAACTCAGTACTGAGGTCAGATATTTCAGTAGAAAAAGTGTTGCAACAACTTTCCAAAGCCAGACCCCCCGGTGTGTATTTTCTCTCTGCCAGCCTCCAGCAGCTAGCAGAGATGAGCTGTCTGGGAAGAGAGGCCAATGCAGCTCCTCTCGTCTCATCTCCCTCTAATCCGGCAGCCCCCCCACCGACCCACCATCTCCACACCGCCGCCGCTGCCGCCGCCACCTCCCCACCCCGCTCTGTGACACTTAGAACTGGACAGTCCGTCCGACATATCCCACATCCTATTTCACATCCGACTAATTGGAAACCCGGAGTCTCTCTGTCATGATGTTTTTTACATTTTCTTTGTTCTTCCTCTCCCCTCAGCGTCTCGTTTTTTTTTTTTTATCTATCATCTCAATATTACAGACACAGTAAACTAACTCCTCAGTTGTCTGCGCGGCGAAGAAATGAGGGCGTAACCTGTGAAACCAAGCGCGCCCTTTATATTGGTTCATCTGCATGCAAGAGGGAGGCCGAGAGACTGGAGGCTTTATTGGAACAGATGACCTCGGGTTTATGTTTCATACATCATTATCACAAAGCCAATCTCACTCTGCCTTTTTAATGCCCGGGCCTACACACACACACACACACACGCACACTTTATCGTCATCTTCATTTTTCTTCTTCCTCTCGTCTTTCTGGCGTACACACAAACAGAGTGGAGGAGGGAGGACAATGTGCCGTCAGGGTTTTAGTCTGGGGACTGGTGGTAGTGCACTTAGGCTAACAGCAATTACCTGATGTGCTGTGGAGACCATGTGGAGAGTCCCGGGGAAATCCATCAAAACGCAGTAAACCCGTTGGGCCTATAATGAACTGGTGCTTTCCCGACTCCCGTACCGCACACATCAGTGTCTGGAACCATGTATTAGCCGTGACAAATGAAGGCCTAAGCCAAGCGTGTGTATATATTCAAGAATAGGTACCGTAGTGCAAAAAGTCCATTCAGACCTGGTAATGGTTTCTCTTTATGCATTGCGTTTAGTCTCGGTTCGTTTGGTCTTTGAATTAAAAGACCCACCGCAGTTTGTAAAGATCTCTTTCTGCCGTTGGCCGTAAATCATTAGGTGACAGTTTAGTTCACTTATATTCAAATATTTAAATGTTTTCCCGTGAACGAGCCACACTCAAACACTCAAAAAGCTTTTAACAACATCGGTTATTTATTGATAATCTTCAAATTAACAAACAAGGCGAGAAAAGGCGTCTTCTTTTATTCTTACTCACAATAATTTCAGTTATTTCTAAAAAGGAATTCAGATTACTGATGTACCAGTTTGGATTATTGTTTAATGTGTCACTGTATTAATTTAAGACTTGAGGTAGCTCAAGTAGTTACGCCTCTGAATTTAATTATCGACTATTGTTAATAGCGATATTTTTTTACACAGTCCTTTTTATCTGTATCTTTATATATCTGAATTTAATTTTCAGACTTTAATTTACATCCTGCAGAGTCTTCAGAGGACTGTAATTTCATTTAATTTCATGCTTTTTGTTGTTAAATATAGAGCTCCATCATGAAATCAACTATGAAATCACCAACTCGGCCACTTATCTGCTCGTACCTGCAGGACAATGTGATTTCATTTGTGTGCTGTGCAGCAGCTACCTGAGAAGTGGCCTGATTACTGTAGTTGGAAACAGCTGGGCCTGGTGTTTTCCACTTTATAAACCACACCTCTCTGACTTACTCACTCTTCTCTGCCGTCCTTGGCTTTGTTTGTTTCTCTCATTCATCCAACATCTCGCTCACGCTAACGTTGCACTCATGCATACACGCACCCGCACCGCTGATAAACACAGCTCTTTGTTTAGCTGTGTTTAGGTTCATGGTTAGGCCTGTTTACCTGTTCCTTAGCACGTTTTGATGTTGTATGAATGGAGTGGTCGTCATATGACGTCACTGGTGTGACCCAGTTTTGTCTCTGAAGCGGTGACGCTTACCGGAGGACAATAAAAATAATTTGTTTCACCAATCAAGCAGTGGAAGAACCTACAACAAAACTGAACAAATGATACGATGAGCTGTGTGTATCAGTAGTGATGATGTGTGTCACAGAAAGCGTCTGTTGTCATCTTTTAAAACAGACTCGTCTTGTGATCTGCTGCCTCTATGGCTGATGTTTAGTTGAAGTTACACGGACGAAATCGCTTATTTAAACATCAGACTACATGCTTAAGGTTAAGATCACACGCCAGCACTTCTATCTTTGCAGGGAACACAGATTATCCACAAGATATTGTTTATTTCCCGGTGAGGACACTCTGCATCAAAGAGAGACAAACAACATTTTTTTTATTTGAGAACAAGAGGTTCAACGTGCAAAAAAAAAAAAAAAAAAGGTCGGCTTCAAAATGGGAATCTTGCGATTCCAT
The DNA here is from genome assembly GCA_014281875.1 of Nibea albiflora. NCBI lineage: Eukaryota > Metazoa > Chordata > Actinopteri > Sciaenidae > Nibea > Nibea albiflora. The sequence goes on along the minus strand of CM024795.1, from coordinate 6,690,243 downwards.
GATGCGCATCTTGGACACTTTTGCCCCGGGACGCTGTGCAATTGTTATTGTTTGTTTTTGTCTTGCTTGTCTGACTTTCATGAATACTGATTTGTATTAGGAGGTGACAAAGTATAAACCCTTTAGCTTCCTTCCTTCCTTTCCTGCATTCATTTGCATCTGCATTTAATTGTATGAACAAACAAACAAAACAATAAATCAGAAGACGGGATTGACTGCCTGTTGTAATTCCTCGAAAAGGAAAGAGCTTGGTCGGACTCCGACTGCATGTGAAAGCTCTCTTAGTCCGTGTGTTCATTGTGTTGCGGGTCACCTCTAAATCACAGTCACCCCTTTGACAGTAATGGTTCAGCAGGAAGTTCTGAGGATTCATTTTCTCTTCATGACATCCCATTTTAGGATTACCTGGGGGGGTGTTGTGTTGCCACGGACAAGTAACCTCCTTTACTAATCTGTCACCAGGCTTTAATGGATTTCTATTTGGGATATAATTATCTGGTTATACTGTCAGTCAAAGTCTTGTCAGACATCAGAGTGCCCTTAAGGTAAGAAAACGCACTATTCCTTCGGAAAAACAGTAAAAGAGTCACAAATGAAAGTGATCTGGTAGGAAGCTCTTTGACGGGATGCTGCTGAAAGAAGTTGTAGAAGAGTTGCAGCGCAAACATTTGTGTGTATTTTCACGTTGAAGCACTGAAGCATTCTTCTGCTTACCTTCAAACTAAATCAGCACACTGGATATCACTGCTGTGTGGGTGATATCATCAAATGATAATATCATCAAAGTCTTCACACACGTTTCGCTCTGTGCTTCCTTGTGTTGCTTTGAAATGTTTCTTCTTTTTTTTTTAATGAAACCAAGGATCCGTGTAAAGTAAGAATAAATATGTGTTGTGAGTTTGTCAGACCAAAGAAGAGCGTTATTAACCACCCAGACAAATTTGAATGGTTAAAAATATCTACAATTTTATGAAACGGAGTGTCAACACCGGGTAAAAATGAGCAGTATTCTCAGCTCCACGACTGTGGGGCCGTGTCCTGAAGCCACGGCAACTCGTGAGAGCAGTTAGGCGGCAGTGAGATGAATTAATCTCTATCTCTCTGCTAGGGCTGCAGATGTATACTCAGGGTGGCCTCAGCGTGTCATCGAACCACCCTTTAAGGACCGCCCACAACATTAACGTATCAACGCAGACGTCTGATGTTGACTGCTGTTAGTTATTGTAGGATTAATGGTCGTGTATTGATTACTGACTATTGTAGAAGTGCTGTTATTCTCTATATCAGCACTCATGGAGTGACTCTTTTTTTCTGGGTTGGAACCAGCTGTTGCATAATCTCGCTGCAGAACCTGAACATACTTAAGATTAAGCAGAAGTAAAAGCAATGCATCCTCTAACACGCTGACACTGTGTGTCTCCACCCTTCAGACAAAATCTACAAACATGTGCATCATGCCTGCGTGTTCAGATTTGACTCCGTTGTGTCTCAGAGAAGGGACATTTTTCCTGTAAATTGCCTGTATTGTTGTCGCACATCCGTCCCTCACAGTTTGCAAACCTCTGCTCAAACATATCCACAAATACACATGGGCCGTGCTCCTTTGCTCTCTTTCCTGTGTCACAGATTGTCCTAATTGGCATCTTCTTGGGTACACGCTGTCAGAGGTTGGGTAGGTGAAAAAGTGCACATATATTTACCTCATTAGCATACACGTTTTGAATTTGCTTCCGTTAGATTCAGCAGCCGTGTTACCGCCACTCGCAGGCACCAGACGTGAAGACGATCCTCTTGTTTTGCTTGTTACGTCCTCTCAACATATGAGCTTCTGTAAAACAGCATCACGGGTACGTGGCCTGCAAACTAACCACGAAGATAAAAATACATGGAGTCCATTTACTCAACAAGACTACAGAGTCTACAGTCGGCTGTGCAGAGTCCACGGCTTTCTAACGTTATGTTGCGCCTGGTACGGCACAAAGTTACTCATTTAACGTTAAAAATAATCTTTTCTGTGTGTTGGATCCATCTCACAAATAATATGGAGTAAGGGAAGGTACCGTTAGGGTGGGTAACAAAAGGCTGAAAGAGAGGGCATTTGAATTTAGACCTGAAGGTCAAGTCAAGCAAACAAAAGGACAGGTGGCAGGAAAGACACACATTTAGTATGTCATAAAATCAAGGTCTAAGCATTAAGGGGGCTGGAGTTGTTTCTAGACATCACTTGATTGGCGAAGTGCGCTGTCTCCAATGTGAATTCATTGATCAAGGGACCAAACCAGTAAAGGCAAAAGCCTGCGCCTTGATTTAGCACGTCTACAGTGAGCTAAATGTGTATTTACTTCATCACAGAACAGTAGACTAACAACTGTTTTGTCCCACAGCAGATAAATATATAAATGTCTCTGTTTGGCGATGTTCTTAAGATGATAGTTATATTTTTGATACAAGGTTTGTGTTTAGTTTCTCTCTCTGTGCTTTAGTACCAATGATTAAAAGTTCAGTTTTGTGAGGTTAACAAGACCAAACATGGCTGTTGTTTTATTTCTGATTCATTCATTAATTTATAAAGGCACTGGGAGGCAACATGGCTAACAGAGACATGGTGGGACATAGAAAATGGAGTTCACGCAGAGATAAAGGCTTTCTGGACGAGCGCCGTAGCAGTCAATGAACCGACTTTCTCAATTCAGAGGGATTCATAATCATTCTGTGCTTTTAATAAATGTCCTCATGATGTTCCAGTTATCATTATTCACTCTGTGGGCCTAAAATGACATGCAAGAAATGAGCAACAACAAAGCTTTTAATGACAACAAATGAGAATAATAAAGATTCACTGGATGTCACCTTCATTTAACAATATTATAGATAGTTTTATTTGTGTGTGTGTGTGTGTGTGTCAGGTCGTGTTTGTTAATTCTCAGAGCGTGTGGCAGCGTGCTGGGCTTCGCCCAAGACGCTGTGTGTGCTGTAGCGGACATGATGTGTAACAGGTGTGAGGCGGTGAGGAGGGGAGACGTCCGCAGCTGTCCCTGTAGACACCGGTCATGTCCTCCCCCATCTGCCTTCCCCTGATGTCCCACCAAGCCTCTAAAAGCCTGGCTCAAGTGTGTGTGTGTGTGTGTGTGTGTGTATGTATATTTATGTAACCTACGTGAGTGTGCGGCAGCCGTTGAAGCCCTGCTTACCCCAGCCAAGTGTCACCACCTTTCTATCCAGCCTCCCACAGCCCACCCACCCCCCGTTCGGCGCTAATACCCCGCAGGTACCCGTGAATCCTTGGACACACGTGGTTTTGGCCATGTGTCCATTTAACAATGAATTATCATGCTTCATAGCTTCGCTTCAGCCAGCAGCAATTCAACCTTCACGCTGATCATTACGCCCGGCTGAAATTTAAATTATATTTCTCAAAATCGAATGTTAGTTGAGAGTGTAAAAATCACTCGCAGGGAGAAATGATGAAATTAAAGCAACGCTGTTGCATTTGACTCCTCTCTCTATGTTTGATATGCTCGACGTTCACGATGGTTTATTAATCATTTTTGCCTGTTGCAGAAATGTGAGATTAACTTCATTATCTCAGATTCGTTTGTTAACTGGAACATTATGTGACTGGCAATAGATATTTCAGCACATGGAGGTCGTATATCATTACCCGCGTTAGCATCGCTGGCTCTGTGCAGTTCAGTTCAGACTTGAACTAGCTCCACCATTGTTCGTCGTTACAGCATTTTGTGTCTCTTTTTGGTTTACGACCATGTGCCTGTAAAACTGTTCCCATAACACACTCACTCACACTCATCAGCAAGTTAGCAACCCTCCTGCTATCAGCGGCTTTGATTGACAGATAGGTGCTGCTCAACCTGCCTCAGATCTGCCTGTAATGCACGTCTTCACCCATTTTTAGATTATCTGAGCGGTAGAACCATTCCCACAAATTTTGAGCTTCAAAACCAGAAAATATTTATACACATTTTTTTTTATCCTTTTATAATATTATGCTGATCTGATTTACCTAAAATGTTTTAGTATTTCTGTGAAGTGTCATTTCTTATTTGTCGTTTCTCACGGCAACCATTCCCATTAACCACATAAAGGCATGCGTACACTTGACATTTGACTTGACACCGAAAAAATAAAAAAATAAAGGGAGGAATGTCTCCAAAGGACAAACTGTCAGGGGGGTCACGATGTTCCCAGCTCGCCAATGGTCTCAGTATGGAGTCTCCTCCGTTTGTGCAGTATTGACGGAGGGAAAACAGTCCACCCCTTGAAAGCTGCCTTTCATTACGGCCTAGGAGACTGGTGTAAACATTAGTCAGGAAGCTACACTAAAAGGTAGAGGGCAACAAGAGGTCAGGTCACGGAGAAGAAAGAGGTCAAGTGAGCGAAAGAAGTCGTGGCTTCCTCTGAAGTCTTTTGTTCCATCTTAGACACAGAGCACACAATTAATGCCTTTACCTTCATTTGAGGTTGCCTGCGAAGATTAAAGAAGCTCGGCGTATCATCAAACGGAGCAAAAAAATCAATAACCTGGCTGACTTTGTCAAGCTTTAAATTGCTTTGCTTCTGTTATCACTTTAACAGGTGTACTCCCTAACAAAGGAATTCTCTTCCACGAGGCACGACTCGGCGCTCCGGGCCCAAATAAATGACTGCGTGGGCTTGTTTGCTGTAATGATGTCAGTCGTTATAGCCGTGTTTTCATTACCTTACACGGCTCTGCAGACGATGTCCAATTTTTCCACCGCTGTCCAGGGCAAAGCCAGAGCACAGGTACATCCAAAGGAGCCCGTAGAGAGTTGTAAATTATAAAGAAGTTATTTTCATAAAACATGAAAACGCCTGTGGCAACTAATTTGGAATTTGGTCCTCGTGCCCCTGAAATATTTACCGTCTCTGGGAGTGGAGGTGGATCTGCTTTTTCTACATGTGAGAAAGAGACTTTCTGTATTTACACATAAAAGAATAGACGTTACATTCAGCATGCATAAAACACCAGGAGAACATGTTGTTTTCATGAAGCACAGCGTTGAGGTGAATAACATAATACTGTAAGGCCGATTATTACTACATCAGTCCAGTCGCAGATATTTAAGCTTGGAGTTAGCAGGCGGCTCCTGTTATACTTTACTCTTTGCTCAAAAGGTCTGCTGCTTAATGAGGTGTGGACTTAACTCTGTCAAAGAAGAAAGGTTTTTAGTGTACTCTGTGTTAAATGATAAGTCTGTTGTAAAGTTGTATGTTCTGGTTGTTAACAAATCCAATTGTTACAGCCCAGCTCGTGTAAGGAAAAGGAAGTAACATAAAATCAGTTGTACTAGTTAAAAGTTATTTATTGCCGGGAGATATGATTAATAATACAACAAAAAGAGGAGAGGAGACTACAAAGGAAAAGCAGCAAATGGGTGCTGTTCAAATCAAAGAATATAACCAGCAAAGTACATGTTCAAAATCTTCCTGAACAAAATCAAAAAGGAAACAAAACCCTCACTAATTCACTTTACTCAATAACCATAAACACAGAAGAACACCACCCCCAAAACAAATGAAGATATATCTCTATGTGCAAATCAGAGAATCATGATATCAAATCATATACCTGGCCCAGTCCCCAGGTAGTCAACACAAGCACCTCACTGAAAAACAAGTTAATATCAACAGTCACAACCATAAAACCAAGAGGCACATTAGCCCAACTGCCACATATAAACATGGACGCTGTATCTGTGGTGCTCAAACAAGTCACCTATAAAAGTGTCCACGCTGTTAATTATGCGTAACATTAAGCCTTAATATAATTTACAGAGAGACCAAAACTGTTTTTTGTACCAGGCTGTAAACATGTTTATTTCCTGCTGTGAAGTTGGACATTTTAACATAGGATCTCTGTAACCAGCCTCAAGTGGCCATTTGAGGAACTACAGTTTGACAAAACTAACTTAGCAAACACTAAACACTGTTATCTATGTATCCAGAGCCTGATGTATCTTATTCTTCCATGCCACAGACTTCCAAAACTAAAACACCCTGAACACACACTTTCTAAAGATTTACGCCTTCAATAGGATTGACATTGGCTTCGGGGTGAGAGCCACAGAGAAGCTGGGGATGTGGGGACGTATTGACAGACAGGCTAACTAAAGCTGGCTTTGGGCTTCTCATGGATGTGTTAGTAAGAAATAAGAAAAATATAAAATATAGCCAGACTAAATAAAGGAGCTAGAGAGGCCATGGATTGATGATGCCCATGCAATTTATGTTTTTGCTGATAGATACATTGGATTATGTTTTGACTGTGAACTAATTATTTAGTAATCTTGCAGAGCTGAGTACACGAGGTCTTTACTGGTGTTTTCAAGGCTGCAGACATCAACCTGTAAGAGAACACGGATATTACCCAATCTCAACAAATCTCACCTTTTCCTGTGTTGTGTTGTGAGTGCTGTCTACCCGCTGGCTACTTGACACCAAAGCAGAGGAATATCAACTTTGATGCACATTTTCACGCTTTCTGCCTCTTTTCTCTGCTGTGAGAGTACGAGCAAAAAAAACAACACATTTGACCTCAGACAACTGCGATGTCAAGATCACAGAATAATGATCATCAAAGCAATTAAGCTAAAATAGACACAGAAATAGAGATTTTATTTTATTGTTGTTGAAAGGTGAGGAAGGTTTTGGCTTTGCGACTCGAAAACCAGATTTAATTGTGTCTAAAGTGTCTCTCTGCATGCATGTCTTATATTTCTGCTGCTGTTTCTTTGTACCTTCCATGAGAGATGCCCTTTCCTTTGCCACAGTGTCAAACTGATTCCCCAGCAGACGCCAGCAGAAGCTGAAGCTCCTCCAGTTAACGTTGCCAGCTGCCCTGAGGCGAGTTTAACCCGAGTGGAGAAATGCACCTGTACAACAGTAAGCTCAGATCATGGCACTCGAGCTCGCTAAATCTCTGTCCACTCAACAGGTATTAAATCCCAAGAAGCAGTGAAGCACCACACAGGGAGCTGCACACACCTCCACCTCCCTGCTGATGAGCCTTTGCTTCCTCCGTCCTGCCTGCCTGCCCGCCCGCCTGCCTGCCAGTGTCGTCGGTAGTCGTGCAATCGTCTGCACGGTTTGTCAGCCTGCAAATTACTGCCAGGACATTGGGTATCGGTGGGTATGGAACAGGTTGTCAGCCCTGCACGTCTCTCATCATCTCTGTTTCTTCAGTGTAAATCAACAGAACATGTTTTTAGGTCTCCTTCCTCCTCACTTGTAAACATGACTTTGTTTGTGTGAGTGGAGCAACAGTGACCCAGACGTGGCGTGAACGGCCGAGCTGAATCTATCCACCAGAGAATAATGTATACCCCAGGTCTGAATGGTTTTGATTATGAAACAATCTGTTACTCACGTCGCATGGTTCGTGGCAAAACCCTGCAAACATCCTGCCATATATCAAACAACGCTCTGAATCTGCCTTAGCCAGATGTCCAAATCGCTCTTTCATCCTGTTTATCTGGAAACGTATCTCCCATTTACTCTGGTGGCTAAATTATAGGCACATATGTTTATATCCACAAGCTGTGATTGATTATTGTTAAGCTTCTCGTCCCTGAGGCAGTTTTTAGGAATATGGCAGTGTTGCGCTGCGGCACAATGAAATACATTTATCCTGAGAAGTTTAAATACACTGATGTCTTAACACGAGCTTGATTAAAAATGCTTTAAATTACAGAAAACAGTGTGTAACAACTCATATTTCTTCTCCGGGTTCTCGGTGTCGCTGCTGTTTTGGCTCTTTCCTCGCCGTGCACCTTTCATCAGGAGAAAAACACTGTTTAGTCATCAGGACGCTGGTTAGTAGATAATGATTGATGGTGTGTGGCGATCACGATGAAAGGAGGTCAAAGCCACAAGGGTCACATTTTTCTCCTTCTGTCTGTGTCTCTTTATCTCTAATCACGTCTGCTCCCACACATGCACACACATGTTAATGTTACCTGTTATTCTTATGGTTATTCACACTTTAACAAGGCAAGAGTCTGTTTTAACGAGGCCATCTATTGACAGTAAATACAGTCTGTGCACACAACGCGAGCGCAGAAATAATGTTTTTAATGATATGGAGACATTTCCTAGATTAGAAAGGAGATGCCATGACTCATGAGATGAGGATTTAAAGGATAAAGGAGAGAAAGGAGGAGATATAACAGAGATTCATTTGAAAACATAACGTGTTCGGTGCTGCCAGAGAGAAAGCCACGCAAGCTTTGTTTTATTTAAGAGTGCAGAAATCTCTACAAACATATCTTTTCCCACACGTTTGAACAAAAAAAGAAAAAAAGAGAACCTCACAAAGACGAAATGGGAACAGAGCAAAATGCCTATTCCCATGTGCTTCACATTTTTATTAACTATCGCTGCCCTGCACTGCAGCTCATTACAGCCCATAGCGGAGTGAAAAGGTTCAGAGAGGCAGCTAGCAACACTACCTCCCATACAGCTTTCCTGAGGGGCATTTCCCTTTACCAGGCTTTGTAATCTGAGCTCAGCAGGTACGTTGATGGAGCTGACGTGTGTGTGTGTGTGTGTGTGTGTGCGTACGTGCGTGTGTGTGAGGGTGTGTGCTGCATAGCAACACTGAGGGTAAAAGGAACAAGGGGTTCAAAACAAAGAAAGAAAGGAGGACGGAGCTGGAAGCTGGATTTATGCATTAATGCAAGTGTAAGACTTTCACGTTGCTGACGTGTTGAGCTGCTGTGAATATGTTCACATACTGAAACGTCTGGCAAGTGAGAAATCTCAAAAACAATTCTCACCTCAGAGATTAAATTTAGAAAGGAAAGGGAGGAGATGAACATTAAACGCCTCTGCATGGCCTCTGTAAGAGGTGTACAAACACACTTTAATGTAGCTGTAAGCAGATATAAGAACATTTTACATGTCTATTATATGTGTCTATAAACATCTGTGACCCTCTTCATGTATTCGTTCAAGGCATGGCCTTTAAAATACAAGGTCTGGGCCGTGATCTGTGACAGATGCCAGCCTTTACCACACATTTGAAGTCTATTCAGGGATTGCATGTTCTACGGTCGACCCGTCCGTGGCCTTTTTTCTTGTACTTTTCGGGAACCTTCAGAGGATCATAGCCTGATAAAAGGACAGAATGAAACACATGCCCACTCAGACAAGAAGCCTTAGTCTCTTGATTTGGAATAGTAGCTTCCCTTTTGGCAGGTAAATTTGTGAAGTGTATTTTCTATAATAGAAAAATAACACTTCTGCGATCAATTTATTGTGGAAGATTTGCCTCTGATGATTTAATATGGATATTGCTCTATGAACTTTTATTATTTGTTCTTCTTATTTTATTTCGTTTCATTTATCTACTTTCTTACCTATTCAGGATACTCTGCTGTGTCTGTGCACTGTGTGAAAAACTCAATAACGATACATTGATCGGCATCTAAACAAATAATAAATTATGCATAACACACAGCATAACATAGCTCTTTCATATTTAATGAAAAATGATCCGACTTATATCAAATATATGGGCATACTGTGTGTATATATAGCGAATCATTAATTATCTGTTTGTTCACTGGTTGTCCAGATGCTTTGTAGACATGACAGATGCATGACAAGTAGCATACTTTGAAATCAGTTAGAAACCAGTTATTATTTATTATATATTTATATTATGCTGTTTATAAATGCCAAATCGGGTGGTAGACGTTTGTGTATTTTCATGTCATTTATAAGGCAAAACAGAGTTTCTATTGATGGAAAACTGTATTCATATGGTATAATATGGAATAAAATGCCAACCTTAAATGTGAAATCAACAGAAATACAGTTCTAATATCCTAAAATTATATCATATATCATGGTATAATCACAACTGCCAGTTTTTTTACCATAAAAACAACAGTGCAGCACAAGGCAGACCAAAGCAGTCGGTAGAAACAAGATGCAGATCTAAAAACATAGTTAACAAATAAGTGCATTATATAGTTTTTAGTATTTCCTGATAAGGATAGAGATATATTTAAATATACTATTTAAATTCTATATACATAAACATATTTTTTAATGCAATGAATACAATAGAGTAAAGTAACGCAGTGTATGACTGAAATAATATAATGTTGTTTAATGTGACATAATATAGAACATATGGTTTGATATAGTTCAGCCTCACTGATTATACAGACATTTTGGTCTGACACCATCAGCAGCAGGTGATTTCTGCAGCATGAATAAAAACCACTGACTATGTATAGCTGCAGTAATTATCTGATGAGCGATGACAGAACTAATAGTGTCACAGAGGGGTGTTGATACAGTGTAGTGCTCGCTGCTGTTAACACCAGCGGGCCAAATGCATCTTACATTAGTGTTTTGGTTGTGTAGGAAGACATCAGTCTATTAGAACCAGCCACCTGTTTACCATCAACCACAAAGAGAGACACAGTGCTGTTGCAAGCAGCAGTGGGGAGTCCCTCAGGGCTCTATTCTTGGACCTCCTCTTTTCTGTCAGTTAGTTGAAATGTTACGAGCTGAAGAAGTGGATTTTTTGGAGAATTTCCTGCATTGCATTTAGACTGCTCATTAATCATTTTCTGCCTATCACACAGAAGCCTCCACCAGTGCCAGCGAGCAAGTCGTCGGAAACGTATCTGCAGCTTGCACTGCTCCACAGGTTGCTGTCATTATGGCAGCAGGGAGGCGTAAGGGCAGAAAAAAAGCGGAGATAGAAAGGGAGGGGGTGGGGGGACGATCCAAAAATAACCTGCCAGAAATTATGTGATGAAGCTGTTTCACATGAATGATGGATGGAGTTATAATGCGCTCCTAATGACCAGCTTTTATGAGCCAGTTGAAGTTTTGCGCTCTCAAGACTGAAATGGTTCGAATTGGAGGACCAAATTCAGAAAAGTGGCATTCAGAAAGGGAACGGATCCTCATTTCATCCTTGACTCTTTCACCCAAGAAAGCAAAAGAAAGGCGCACTTAAATGTGCTTGACTGTGAGACTCTTTTATCAGTTTAAAGCAGACGCCGCCGCCGCTGACAGGAACTGTATTTCTGATGTGGATGTGTCAATCGTATCATTGATTAAGCGCCAGGTAATCCATCTGACGTGGAGATTATTGGATCAGTGCAGCACCTGCTGCAGGCTGATTCCCCATGAATAAAATGGCTGTGTTAATCCGTATAGGAGGAGGCAGTCCTTCAGGCTAAAGCAAGGACAGGGAGCAGTGCAGCCAGGAGAAAGAGGCTGTTTGAAAATGCCTGTGATACTGAGAGGCTGTCTGAGCTGGAGCTGCTTTTTGAGGAATTGGAGTTTGGAAGCAGAGGAAGAAGGGGGTTGTGTGGCTTTCAGTCAGTCATAGAGGGTAATTTAAGCCAGATTTAGGGGAGCTGTCTTCAAGGTCATGGCAAATAGAGGTGCAGGGAGAAGTACAGGTCAGCAGTGTAGGCTTGGGAAAGGAAGTCATTGTGATAAATTCACCGTAGTGACTCTTGAAATATAACAGCTTTCCCAGCGCTCGGTATGTTGCTTTTACCATTTCGAGCAACATGATTAAAACTACTCACTGCTATGACTAGTTGTCCAAGATATAAAGTAACCACGAGGGGCAGCGGTTAAGTGTTTGTTTTACCACTTTAAACAGCTAGAATAAACACCAGCGTTCATTAGTGCGCAGCCATTACTTCCAGCTATGTCATTCATGAGATCCGGAGTCAAATCTCTCAGGTTACCCTGCTACTGTCAAATGTCATGTTTTACAACCGCTGGGTTTTATTATGGGCCCTGTGGCTTCCATACAATGGGCCTCACTCTGGAATGTGCCATAACACCCTCCCAGCTCCGATGTATGTGTGCACTCACATACAACCGTATGACACGTTGTGTAATGGAGACAGTTATACCAAGGGCAATGCTCTTTTGGCAGTACGGACATGCCACTATGAGTGTATGTTGTTATTGGAAAAAGCAGAGAGCTGAGCGGGGTCAGGGCTGCCGCGTAGCACCTCATCAGTCAGCCCAACAGCCCAGAGGAGGGATTGTTTAAATTTGGCTCTGTTCCTCGTCTTGAGTTACGTCCAGATGGTCGATGGGAAGTTGAGAGACGGGTTCTTGCTTGGTCAAGCGTTTGGCCAGTCGCAGCTTCAATTCTGATACGGCCAATCATTTCCTATGACATTCTATAAGCTTTAGAAAGAGTAAAAGAAAAAAAAATCCCATTGCTTGTGCTCATAAATTCACTGCATTTCTTTGTTTTTTAGTTCACTGCACAAGGTCACGTAAATGTGCTCTGGTTTATTTCATCAAAACTACGGCGTGTCTTTGTGCCAGATGGCCTTCTGCGCCACATGAGAAGTGGTTTCACCTGCGAGGCAATCAGACGTTGGATCCGTGGGTACCTAGTCATTGCAAACAAGCTGACATGTTGCTGGTCATGTGTTATATCATACAAACATCTACTGAATGTTTCCATATGCTTTTTGTTTGGAGTCGCTCAGTTTTTTTTCTGTTTGGTGCTCACGAATGATGTGCTCATCTGTTGCGTTTAAGTAAACATGCTGTTTTCACTCAGAGAAGTGGGATTTTGGGATTTTTTTGGTTACATCTTTGAAGATTTTAAGTTAAATAGACCAAAGTGGACTGCATAATATCTGTCAGTTAGTGTATATGCATTATTTACCCGTCACATGGTGGAGGATCTTGATCTTGGAGGATGTTGATTTTGTTATATTAGGTTGTGTGCCATTGCATTTGGCTTAATAATTAAGAAACAAAAAGTCATAAAGACTTTGAAGTCACGGTCAGAACTTAATTTTTGAAACATTAAGGTTGGTTTAGTCCAAGTGGCTGTGAAGTGAAAGTGCCAAAAACTGCAGTTCCTGAAACGTCCACTTGGGGCTGGACCCAGAATGAGTCAGTCTCCATAAGTCCCCATGTTCAAATGTCCAACTTCACAGCAGAAATAAACATGTTTACAGCCTGGTACAAAAAACTGTTTTGGTCTCTGTAGCTAAATTCCACATTTATGACAACTGTACTAAGCCTGAATTTTTATAGAACTTACCTGTTCAAATTATATTAAGGTTTAAAATCATATTCATATAATATGATATATTACATAGCATAATAAAACGTGTGGCCGCTTTGATTTACAGGTAGATGCCGTTACAGGTGGCTTCAGGCTTCATTTAGCCCATCTCTGGTCCACAATCTTTGCCCATGTTATGGTCAATATAAGATAATCACTTTATCACTTAGCACACACATTGACAATTAGAGAGATCCCGTCTTTATGCTTGGATTCAATCTGGCAAGATGTATCCTGCTTTTGGTATTTTGGTTTGGCAGCATTCCCGGGCTGTTCCTAGTCATGTTGACTCACCTGAGGATGTTGTGGTTCATGACCAGCGTCTTTAATTCTTAATGCGACCCACACAGCTTAAAAGGGCAGTAATATGTGAAATGCGTGTGGTTTTCAGGTTGTTGTGGTGTTTACGGTGAAGAAGATTAAATGCAGCTGTAAGAAAGAAGTCAGTAGCTTCAGTAGCTACTTGTCTTTTCAGTCTTTTCTTTTCTGTACATTCTTCATATTGTTTCGTTGTCTTTTTGAGTTAATAAAGGTGAGCTGTGCTTAATTAGAAGGCCTTTCTCTCCCCGGGGCAGTGATTGGTCAGTATACCTCCTATAACTGCAGAGCAAGGCAGACAAAGAGCTCCACAGAAGGACAGACCGAGCCAACGAGACACAGCAGAGACCTATGAGCAGAGATATGAGGTCATGAGGAGCCTCCAGGATGCAGCAGGTGGGAAGTGAGTCTGGGGAGCCAGATGATTATGACGCTGATAATGATAAGGGTGTAGATGATAGGAAGGAGGGAGTTGAATGACCTGGAGGTGGAGGAGAGTCTGGTGCAAAAAGGAATGAGGAGAGTGACGGGGGGGAAAAGATTCAAAGACCACCTTAAGTAGAACAACAGGGAATTGGGGACATCAGACCTGAGAGGGAAGAATTTGAGTTGGAAACTACACGAGAGACAAAAGAAACCAGATGATAGCGAAAGAGAAACATGGGCATCAGCCGAGAGACAGATGGAAACAGCTGATGGCTGAGGAGAAATGGAGCCAGACAAGAAGAAGTAGTGCGACAGTGATACTAGATGAATAATATTAGTGTTTGTCGTGTGAGAGTTGCCCTAATTATATCAGTGTGTGATATGCAAATACCATTCATGTCGACATCCAAGTCAATTACAACCATAGACAGTGTAAAGCGTTGATGTCGTATCCATGAAGTCGCCTACAGGTTTCTGAAGAGCCACAGTGGAGCTCAGATTGTGGTGGCCATCAACATGTTTGCAGTATTTTGTCTACCTGAGCAAAGATGTAGATCATGGGTGGAGCTGAGGTGGGCCGAATGAAGCTTGTGTTCTCAAACAAGCCATTTGTAACAGCACCTACCTGTCAATCAAAGCGGCGACACTGTCAATTATGCATAATGGGGAAACTAGCTATAGAGACTAAAACTGTTTTTGTATCAGGCTGTAAACGTGTTTATTTCTGCTGTGAAGTTGGACATTTTAATATGGGGACTTATGGAGCTTGACTTGTCCTGCAGCCAGCCTGAGGTGGATGTTGAAGGAGCTGCAGTTTTTGGCATACACCACCAACTATTTCACTGGTTTTGGTAAAACTGGATCATATTTTATGGAGAAAATGTTTCCCGGGTTTCCCTCTGATATCCTCTGTGATTTACAGATTTTCTGATGGACAGTAAAGTAAACTGCTGCGGATTATAACTTTTTGGACCACCGGGAAGAGGATGTTTTCAGACCCAGTGCGTGGGCAAATGTTGACAGTGAGTACCGGTGTTGTGCCAGAACAGGAGCTGGGGAATGCGGTTGGTGTAACCAGACTCAGCAGCCTCTATGGACATAATGACAGAGACAATAAGATGGAATAGGATGTTGACAGAAGTGGCTAAGAAAAGAAAGAGAGTGACCGAGCAAGAGGCCAAATTTATGACAGTAGTGTTGCACTCTGGGGGAAACTGGGCTCACTAAATCGGAAAAATCTCAGTTTCTATGTGATGCTGCTTTAAAGAAGACGACTTCTTTGTATAACAACTGCAAAAACTTTATGTGACATTTTTCATTATTCTACGCCCTCTATGGAGTATGAAAATGGGACACAGCATGCCACTGTCTCCACACCATGTGACTCTGAGCAGATATAAGTGTCTAACATCATCCATAAAACCCTCGTCCGTGATCATTAACTCATCTGCAGACTACTATCATATGAAACTGGCACACTAGCTGCACATCCTCTGTTCACACAATGACAAGATATTTAACTGGTCTCACAGAGTCCCATTCATCATCGTGGCTGTCTTCAGTGGAGAGGAGCACATTTCCCCTTCCACTTCTGTCTGTAAGATGAACAGCTCCACCGGCTCAGCTTTAGCCCACTCTCATTTTATCTCTCTCTCTCTCTCTGCACTCTCAGCGTCTCCCTGCTGTTGGACGGCACCACTGATGGCTCTACAACTTCAAGCTGTTGGGGTTTTAGCTTGAAGCACATGTTTTGTTGCAGTGGGATTAATGCTGATGGCCAGCATGATGTTCATACATAGATTAAAGAAGCATCGCCGCGCTTCTATTTTTAAAAGTAACCCTCATAATCCACCAAAGTGAGCAACGTTCTTTGAAATATGTGCATGTAACTCACGTCAGCTTCCCTCACTCATATCATCGACGTGTTCAGACAGCACACAAACACCCAAAAGGATTGTTCGCCTCCTGAAGTGCATACATATCAAAAGCTTTTGTTGTAATCCATATGTTAATTGCTTCTCCGCTGTGTAATCTGGCCACAGTGGAAGAAAACAGTCAGTGGTGAGCAGAGTAAATGCCGATGTTGCCTTGTTTGGTAGAAAATTGCTCCCATTGTTGTGGCTGAGTGAGAATAATAGTGTTCAAGATGATCTGTGTGCAGCCTTCAATACACTTTGTATAAAATTGTAGATCCTTATAATTATAAGCCTTATAATTACCCTTCCTGGTCTCAGCACTTGCGTTTGTCAGTTATCTAGTCTTGCCGTCTTATCTAATAATATGAAACAAGAGCCTCATAATAATCTCGGCTTTATTTTTGACTCTGAGATGTCTGGTGCAGCGGTGCAGTCTTTTTTTATCCAAGATTAGGTCTGTCTCTCATTCATCTATCTATCTCTTAACTTATATAAAATATTTATTCTGTCATTTTATTCTTTTTTTCTTCGTTTTATATATATATAAACCAGTATAAATGTAGGCTAGTAAACTGCCACTTGTCATCATAATAGTATAATATTAGCATAATAGTCTAAGCACAGTAGTGCAGAGATGATGTGTCAACAGGGGGCACCATACCACTATAATGCACTGGGTGCCCTTAATTGGCATATGATTGCATCAGTGGGTACGAGTTCCTCTTAAATAAACCCATTTGCAGTCATATTTAAAAAATGATTGAGCTTGACACAGGTGACAGGATTGTGATTACTGAATGGCTCGGGCTCGTGATGGATGGCCGCTGAGATGTCAGAACGGGGCAATTTCATTTTGCTCTGAGCTTGACCTTCTCAATACTCGTAATGATTCATCGTCCTGAAGCATCCTGATGAGTGCTGAGCCTCCAGTAATGCTGACTGATTGATGAATGGGAGTCATGGCCCAGATGCTTGTCTGTGTGGTGTAATATCTGGAGCCCGATGATGCTGCATCTTTAAAAGTTATCATTGACGGTGATGACTGAGGAAAAAATAGTTTTGTACTCTGCAGGATGAGACGACGACTCTACGGTCTCTTTCCCTTTGAATAACATCTCTAAATGCTCAACCCGTGTGTGTGTGTGTGTGTGTTCATGGGAAGCAGCTGTCTGTACTGTGAGCACCATTCTCACAGAGGGCTTCGTTCCAGTGATGCTGCTTTGTGTGTTCGAGTCGCATGTGCGTCTGTTGTGTGATTGTTTCTTATACAATTGTGTCCTGTAATAGAACAGACACACACCGCTGCCTCTCTGAGGGCCAGGGCCCCCCTCTCCTCCCCATCCCACCTGGCATAGCTGTCAGAGGCATGGCTCCGTGCCTTGGCATGCAACATACCATCTCCCTGGCACGTCGTCTCTGTTGCGGGACTGAAGGGATGGGACGGAGCCAACTGGGACTCCTCCGATCATTGTGGTTGTCCACTCTTTGGATGCCCAGAGGGGGGCTTTTCCACCTGTTCAATGGGAACCTGAAGAGCACCTCCAGTGGTCTCCATATGTCACCCAGATTCACACCAGCTACTCACTGCACTGTGACACGAGAGTCTTTATTAGGCAGCATCTTACAAGATGTCATACATTTTTGGATTGCTCAATGATCTCATTAAATATCTGGAAGAATATTCAAAGGAGAATAAACATCTTTAGATTCCATACACTTACATCCTGATACTACGGCAGAGAGGAACTTAATTTACTGAGAATTCTGCTTTTAATAGCAAAGACAGTGATTACAGGTTCCTGATTGAAGCCACAGCCTCCCAGAATGGAGAGACGGGGTTAAAAATGTCTTCATCATGGAGAAAATCACAGCGAGATTACGGCTGACAGCTTTGTTGAAAGATGGTCACCATTAATAATGACAATGACACAACTCTAATGATCTCGTTTCCCCCCCTTTTTTCTTTATTATTGTAATTATTTCTATGTTTAGATATGATATTCATACCGTAGTACACCTGAAACAGTATATTAACCGATGCTACCTCTTGCACTCGTTTATGTATCAAACGTCGCACTAAAATTATGGCAAACCAAAGAAATTTTAATTATATCCATTATTTATACAGGCTCAATAATTTGACTCGTCACAGTAGAAAAATAATAAAAATATTAATAATGGTTATATTCAAGTTGTCCCAGTGATGAGCTTGCGACTTGTCCAGGGTGTAACTCACCACCCAATGTCAGCTGGGACAGACATCCAGCCTCCCCATGACCCTGATAAGGATAAGAGGTTGATGGATGGATGGATGGATGGATGGATGGATGGATGGATGGATGGATGGATGGATGTTGCTGGTGTGCAGCGAAATGTCTTCAAACTGCCTGTTAATCTGAACCCAACATTTGGACCTTATTAAATCAATTTTTCACTTGTACATGAGAATCAGTGCAATATATATAATTTAATCACACACTACTGTACAAATGGAGACAGTAACCGTATAGTAATGTTAAATATTTAAATGATACTGATGATACCTCGCCTTTATAATAATTCTGTCCCCCAGCTTTGTTTCTATCCAGTAATGCAGTAACTAATATTTACTTACAGCCTCTGTCATTAACACACACAATGTTAAATGTACATAAAACGGGAACTCTTCATACAAAAGCTCTTTTACAAAGTGCTTTTTGCCTTTTTGTCATTTCGGTTTGCTTTTGGCACAATTGGTACTCATTTTCCCCGTTTCCCCTCTGGCATTTTAAATATGTTTGCAGTTTTTAAGCGGTGCACCAGGAATTTTGGCACGGACCATGCAGACTCTTTGGAGCTCTGTTAGTCCTCCTCATGTTGCTTTGAAAGCTCAAGTGGCCAAATGCTGATTGCCAGACCCCTTTTATAGCTGACAAATGCAGAAAAAATCTTTATTTTGACATAAAAAATACCCTCCCACTGCAGGAGTACATCTAAAGAATATTAATCTGCCATTTAATTGATTTTGAAGTCTTGGCTGCATTGATATTTACAGTAATATAATCTTATGTGCTGTATATTAAATAACTTCAAATACAGGAACTAAGCTGTCACTTTCCCTCCACGTATCCCAGCCTGAATGACGCCTGTATGGTATGGCTTTAAAGACAGTGACAGACTCATCTCCATCATACATTTTGGAAGAGCAGTCCCCGACATTTTAAAAGACCAGACTGCTGCGCTGAAATATTCTCTTTGTGCCTCACATAAATGTCTTAACTGAACTGCTATCTTCTCTCTCATGGTGACTTGTGTTTATGACTCTCGCCTCAATAATTTAACATTTCCAGATCATGAATTAGCAAGAACCGATCTTAAAAATACATATGCTTTTGAACAGCCCTCCTTAAGACAGGTCGGAGTGAATTTTACAGTCAAAAGAAGGATCTTTTGTTCTGATCACACTAATACGGAACAGAAGGAATAGTATTGTTCCTAAAAGACCTCAATACATCAGAGATATCCTTTTTTTCAACAAGTGACTACAGCATCCAGCTGCATAAGCCAAGTACGCCGTCTTGGGGTTATGAATGGCTTAATTGGCAGCAGCTCTGCAAGTATCACACAAAATGTCAGCAGTGAAAGAGAGGCTACTGGAACAAACTCCCCAGTGCCGTGACAGTGTTTCTGTAAAGCGCTCTGTGAGTTCAGAGAACAGTCCGGGTTGATTTCCTGTCATCGCAGGCACGTAATTACTCCCAACTCATGTCATCGTGGAAAAAGAATAAAAAGAAGTAGCTCAGCGGTGGGAGACGTATTCAAATTATTCAGTATTCAGCGTAACTGTGCCATTATGGGTAAGAAACGAACATGCATGCGAAAGAAAGGCCCCAAAATAACTTCTGCATGCGGTCCAAGAGGTGCACGCGGTAACTCTTCATGTTTCAAGCCTGTTAAGCGACAAACAGTGACCACAAAGAGAGAAATTAAAGCATCAGAAGACATCTGTCTATTGCATGGACATTGTTCATTTGGACCAGTGTAGTTACAAACTGTATACATTTTAACATGGGGACTTACGGAGAGTGACTTGTTCTGTAGCCAGCCTCAAGTGGACGTTTGAGGAACTGCAGTTTTTGGTACAGCCACGGAGGTTGCTGCTTGATTTCAACACACAATGACTGACGAGCAGTACACGACCTTAACAGGTTACCAGTCAATCACTGCGATGACACATTAACAGACAACAATTCACACCCACATTTACACCTACATGTAGCTTCAGTTACAAGCGTAGCGTCAGGGGAAACACTCGTATGCAAGCACACACTGGGAATGTCACGATTGGATGTCTGTCCAGTCTGGAAGGAAAAAGGCGAACTTCTCATGAAAGATTTTTGACAGCCAGATTACAAGCATCAAACTTTGTTTATCATTTGAAGACTGAATATTGGGATGTGTGTCCGTGCGGGCTGATGTTAGCTAACATTAGTCAGATACAATCTGTTCACTCACTCAACTCTGTAGCTAGCTAATGTTAGCCTGAGAATAACTGAAATTGCTGATTGACCCAGTTACCAGAATAAAAGATCGCAAATGACTTAACTAAGGACTCGATTGGACCTGAATTTGTTACTTTCCATCTCTGTGTTATCATTTTACTGCCTATCAATCCTCCTGATTTTGAGAAGCCGTTGTAATTTTGCAGTGGATTCAACAGAATCACACAAAGACATGCAGTAGAAGTTTTGCATCAAACCTTCCACAACGTACCAACATACCCACAACCTGTTCAGCGTTACAGATGCTATTCATGACTACAGCTACAATCTGCCTGGAGAAATCTCCCAACCTGGTTCTTTTTGTTTTTCTTCATTTAATCTTTATTTATCCAATAAAGTCAACCGACCTTGTTGGTCTGATCCTGTTCTCTTTCACTTATTCATATCCGGGAGCTACCCACTGCTTAGTTCGTCCACTTATCCACCTCTCTGCCTTTTCCGAGCACCTCAGTGTTTGTTTGAATCCTGCATTTCTGTTGTGCATACATTTTCTGGATGTATACACGATGTGTTTTGGGAATTCATTTATTTCGCTGAATTTACAAGCCCAGTCTGATTTCATTTCGTATTCCTGCGTTGTCCAATTGTGCCAGTGACTTAAAATTTTCTTAACACAACTTCAAGTGTGAATATATTTCTGCTATATTTCGCCTTCAAAGCCAGCCGCTCAATCTCCTGGGAGTGTTTGTCACACCACACTGCACAAACGCCTTGATTTATACAGCAGCTGGTGCAGTAAATGTGCTGTAATTGCACAGTCACACATGGATTCGGGTGTGTTCATAGTATCACACCAAATCCATTCATCTGCAGTCCATGTGATAATGATGCTTGCCTTAGTGCCACACCACCTCCTATTTCCCTCTCAGTCTTTCTGCATGTTATTTAAAGGTATTATTATTATGCCAGTTCACTGCCTGCATATAAGCATCTCTCCCTCAATGCATTGCTGCTTGAATGAAGGAGTTACAACCTGATTGGGCATCGGCATTGCGCTCTGCAGTAATGACCCGTGCTGGGAGGTGTTACAGGAGCAGATTTGGAGGTGCTATCCTGTTAACAAGGATCCTGCTGAGACAAGCTGTGAGCAACACCGCGCCGAGATGTGTGATTTCAAGCAAGGCCTACTCGTGCCAGACAGTTGGTGATCTGCGTATCACTTTATTTTTTTTTTATTGTTATTGAATGTGACACTGAGGGAAAGCTAGAGTGTATTCTGCTGAGAAAATAAGAAGGAAAATGAAAAGTAGATGTTCGTTTTCTATGTCTATGGGTGGACTCACAGGCCTTTTTTGCCAGTAATTCTTTACGTGCAATATTCTATCTTATGTCTGCCATGGCCTGAGAAAGCTTAACACAGACTGACTTATTCATTATCCTTTTTGATTTCTCTGCCTGCATATGATTTGACCCGTTTATCCTCACCATCTCTAATCATAATCTCTAGACGTACAGTTAGAATGACTGTTAGATTAACCCCAAAGCCCCCTGACATTGTTTACGGTCACACCATGACCCCAAGATAACAATGATGCTTGTGAATGATTCTGAAAATAAAATATGTTCAATAATCCTGGGCTATGAATGTTTGACACACATTTCTTTAATTCAAATAAGCTGTTCCAGGTGTTGAATAAATCATCAACCAAGCCTGAGATCATATGTATGTCAATATGTGGATGTCAATGTCAGTCCCAAGTGCCACCGCTTTTTCTAGACTAAAATATTTCATCCGCTGGATGTATTTTCCTGAGTCTTTGTAGAGACATTCGTAGTCCTGTAGACTTTAGTGATTTCCTGACTTTTCCTCTGGTGCATGACATTTTTGTTCTTAAGTGAAATGTCACAAATACTTTAGGGTGGATTGCGATGAAATTCGGTACAGGCATTCATGTTGAGATTTTAACTTTTCATCAAGCTCCGTTTTTGTCCCATATGACAAAATATTTTCAAACATAGTGACATTTCTTTCTGCCTCAGCTCAGGATGATGGTACACAATATTGTACCTGCTAAAAGTCACCATGTTAGCATCCTGACCATGGACAGTATAAAACAATGACATAATCTCCACAATGTCACTCACAGGTTTCTGAAGAGCTGTTTCCAAGCTCAGAGTGTGGCGATTCTGGTCTCCACCATCTTGGCAGCCTCTGTCGCCTCCCAGCTAATCCAGAAATGGGCAAAGACGTAGATCATCGGTGGACCTGAGGTGGGCTAAATGATGCCTGGTTGCTCAGACAAGCCATCCGTAACGGCACCTACCTGTCAGTCAAAGCGGCCATGCTATTAATTCTGCATAACTTTAAGCCTTAATATAATTTGAACAGGTGAGTTGTATATAAATTCAGACTCAGTACAGTTGTCATGAACGGGGAAACTAGCTATAGAGACCAAAACAGTTTTTTGTACCAGGCTGTAAACATGTTTATTTCTACTGTGACATTTTAACATAGGGACTTACGGAGACTGGCTTCGTTCTGTAGCCAGCCCCAAGTGGACGTTTGAGGAACTGCAGTCTTTGGCACTTTTGCATAGGCTTCCCTTCATTGAGGTTGCTGCTTGGTAGTAAAACAAGCCTGTGTTTACATTCAACCTCACAGATCTGTTAATGTGGCTGACAAATATTCTATAAATCTACGTGTAGTTATTCCTGTTAAAAAGAAGGCTATACCGTCGTATTTATTATTTATTATAACATTTATTATGTATTTACATTGTAATGCTGGTTTCAAGTACAGTATGTGTTTAGTTTCTGCTCCACCACATGCAAATATGGGCACAGAGTACAAAAACATATATGATGATTTCATATGACAGACGTGACCTGTTGTAAGTCGCGTAGCTCTCAACAGCAGCCATGAAATAAAGCGTGAGTCTACAGAACAGTACACAGACCAGTAAGAAATTTGACTCTGAATTTGCCTTAAGTAAATTACGTCCATTATTTAACCCAACCATTGTCTACTGTTCAGATACAGGTAATATGCTTATGGCACATGCAAATGACTGGTGCCTTACTTCCATGACTGATACCTAAATGGAAAAACACAAACATTGTTTCCTTAGGAGAACAAAGGAAGAACTATCCATCATTGCTGAAAACAACCTTGGCTACCCCTGTGCTCCGTAGGCTACATGCAGAGTAATTCTCCGGGGGATGTATTCCAGACATAATGAGAAAGAAACATCGGGGTAAACAAATCGACTTTTTTTTTTTTTTTTTTTTTTGCAGGCAGGCCTAATTACAGGGCAGGAATAAATAACTATTGGAGAGGAGACAGGCACGCTAGTGTAATGCATTGTAATGGGCCATGGGGAGTTAATGCGTCATTTTTCTGCCTGACATGTTGCCGTGGCGTGGTCGGTTCACAGCGAGGTTCTCTGATCATACAGATGTTTGGCTGCTCTGGCATGATGCTGCGACATGGGGCAGATTGTTTAGTAGCACCTTAATTGAGTTTTTTTTATATATATATATGCTACCAGTTATTTTAACCATGTCTTAGGTGGGGAGTAAGCAGGTTTGACATTAATCTTTGTGTTTAAATTGAATATATGATTGAATGATGGGGCTGATTATCTTAACTTTAAGAAAAATAGATGCCCTTGAACACCCTTAGGTGGGGATCACACAGAGATGCCTCGCTTGGAGATGTATCTGCTTTAAAAATACCGTGGCACAGGAAAATGGCTGGGTGCGCCTGGGGCTGTCTGGCTCAAGTGTCACAATGATAAGCACTAGAACCGCTGAAAATATTTTCACTTTTATGCATTTCTGGAAGGAAGCATGTCATGAAAGATGGGTGCATCCCAGCCACATCATATCATCATTGGTTTTTCAGGTCCAGTGATGTTTGGGAGTTTCTTTATTTAGTGTACCCACCTAACCTCAAACCAACACTTCTACTTCAGCTCAAACTATGTTTCCCAGAATGCCTTTTAGCATCCAGTGTGAGGATCTATGATCATGTGTTCTTTTACATTTTCAACCCTCGTCTGATTGTTACACTTGAGACATAACGAGAAGAGTGGACTGAATGTGGTTAATTACTAATACCATATGTGACTCTATTAATATTACTAATATTATATAACATAGCTAATATAACTTAGCTCTCTCCAAACTAAAACACAGTCCCAGATTTACTTTTGTTCGGTGGCTTCTTACACCCCTTTGGCCTTTACCTCTGTCATTATGTCCATAGAGGCTGCTGAGCCCGGGTACATTGCCTGCTTGCCCAGCTCAGGTTCTTGCACAACACTGGCTCCTCTCCCCGTCAGCATTCCCCCCACTGTACCTCCTCTTCTTCCTGTTTGTCCAAACCACCTGTGCTACAAACACTAACACTGCTGCTTTCAGCTCACAGTCAAGTCTGTCAGGCCGACAAACTAATATTAGCTAACAACAGCTACAGTTTACAGCAATTTACTTCACCGTCCATCAGGAAACTCTGTCAATAATCGAGAGCTGGTGCAGAGCAACTGGAGGACGTCATAGTTGATGATGTGTGACTTAGTGCTGTAAAGCGTTACATACCTTTCACAGGTGATTGTACCTGGAGCACAGAGTTACAGAGTGCAGAGTGTGAATGAGAGAGACACCATTCACCATTCAGTGTGCAACCATGTTGCTTTAATTATACATAGCTTTAAGTCAGGACCACGAGACAGCAATGCATTAAACCATGCAGATACATTTGTTAGCTTCCATTAGAGCCCTTTTTGTTTTTCAGGTAATGATATTGTTGGTAATGTTTCTGACGTGTCCTCTGTTTGTACGTTTATGTCTGTGGACTGATTGCTTTTAAAACCTTCTGCTCTTTAATTTGTTGCAGATAACAAAAACAAAGTAATGCTCTTCTTCTCTGCTGTGCTTCCTTTTAGAAATATCTTAAAGTGCCATCACATCTTGAGCTTGAAGATTCATGCTTCACCCTGGAAACAGCAGTTTCCCGTTACAAAGCCGAGACTTGTGGCCTTTCTCCATGGCTGGAGCTGCTCTTCGTGGAGATGGTTTGTTGTTACGTGACTGAAACAGGTGATCACATGTCATCAGTTTTCTGATGACTTGAAACTCAGCGACATTAAAAGAGTGACATCTTCCGATAGCTGTTAGAGTTATTTTCAAAGTGCTAATCTGACTGTCAGTCATTTCTTTCCTCACACATGTAATTCATAAAACCAAGAAGGATGCAAGCATACTGCAAACATCAAGGCATGTTTTGACAGTGACTGTTGTGTCCCCTCTCTCTCTCTCTCTCTCTCTCGTCTCTCTCTCTCTCTCTCTCGCTCTGGTCAGAGCATTCATGCACTTCATGACGGATGAGGTGGAGTGGAGGGAAGGAAAAAAAAAATCCCCAAACTGAATATTCCTCTCACTGTAATCGTTTCAATCTGTTCTGCCAGAACAGATTGCGGTATTTTGCTTCCCCGTTGGAGTGCTGTATATTTCTCCTCCCTCCCTCTCTTATTTTCCGTCTCCCTCTCCCCTTTTCCCATTATTGCAATATGGCACTCTCCATTTCATTGTCAGTCTGGGCAGTGCAGCTGTAGCATAGACCCGTTGCACTGTGCCTATCCGACTGTCCACCTCCCTGGTAGAAGGCGTATGATCATCCATCATGGATAAAACATTACACTACACCCATGTGGCCACAAGTGCCCGCTTGGACTAAAAATGGGGGGATAAGCACAGGAAATATGCTAGTAAAATTGGCCACCTACTATCAAAATGAAACACTTAAGGAAACCTCTACCCTATTTGTCAGGTCAAACTGAATGCATTTTTCTGAACCCAGAGAGCGTGGAGCATGCAAGATTAGGTGCTGCTTCTTGTTTTGTATTTTCTGGTGATCCCCGAGCCCCGCTTAAAAAAGTTGCAGTCCGTGTTGATTGAGAGAGCCCCTGTAAGTGGCCGTGGCAATTCCAACAACAACAGTCGACCTCCTCTGGCAGGAAGAAGGCCCTTAACCACAAGAGCTGGGGCTGGAGGGGAGAGGTGGGAGGTGAGCCAGGAGGAAGGCAGCTTGCGGTCCGTACATCTTGGGAAGGCTGCATGTGTTGCCCAGACAGCCCCTTAAGTGACTTCACCTCATCTCAATGGTGCTCATTACGAGCGATAGAAAGCCATCCATTCAGGGCAGCAGCATAAAACAAACCAACCCCATCTGGAGAGAGGACAAGAGGGTGTCAACATGTGCTTGCAAAATTGATTGGGTTCTGCACAATGCTGTGAATGGTAGAGGGGCTGAACATCTCATCATTTTTAATGGTCTCTAATTTTCACACAGTTCACTTCTCGCTGTCGCAGTCACCATGCATCATATTTTGAATTAGATGTATCAACGGGGTTCCCACAAAATCAAATAAATATTTACTGATAAAACTGAAAGACAAAAAATAAAGTCAAGTGCCGCCACAGTTGGCCTATATAAACATATTTCAATGGCTATAACTCAAAGCGGGGCACCATGGCAAAATCCACACAGCATCGAGTATTCGTTTTGAAGCCGATGTTTACGCTGCTTGGTTTGGTAGCCTAGCGCCTCAAACCAGCAGACTCCTGCTGGGATGAAGTCTCTGCCTTCACAAGATGGAGTCTAACATAGAGGAGAGGAAGATGGGCAGCCGACTCTCTCTGCATTATCTTCCGCTGTCGGATTTATTTGAAATCTTGGTTTTGACAAATTACACCTTCCTTCAATCCTCATATCCTCGTGTAAATGCCTTTTTTTTTTCTTCTTTCAAATACTGCGCTTGAATGTACATGGACTGTCCATATTCAGCAAATGAACCGGAGATAGACTCACTCACGCCTGCCTGTGAAGTAAGCACAACCACAGATTGTGCCTGTGAACTCTCACAGGGTGAACATATTCAGCCAACCAAGAGCTGCAGGGCTTAATTGCTTTGATTTGAATCCCTACTCCTTTCATTAGAAACCATTGACATTTTAAGCACACCTGTACGCCATTGTCACCGACTAACCTTTAAAAAGAAGAGTGATGCGTCCTTCCCGAAGGGACAAAAGCCCAGAAAATAATCCTACACCTGACACACTCGTCTTTCTCTTTTGCACCAAACCAACTAATTAGAAAAACGTCTTAATAAACTAAAGCAGAAATGTTGGAGTGTGTCGGATGCTTCAAAGCAGCGTCCACTGTACCCAATATGTGAGTTTAATACTGAATCATGAATGCAACTACAGCGATAGATAAAAGCTGTAAGTGAATCATTTCTCAGGAGAAACAAACTTTCACTTTGATGTAACTAACTCAACATTGCAAACAGGGGTGGGTCATATTTTGGTCCATTTAGCAGAGCAGCGGCGGTATGTTTCACATCCCTGTTGATTACTTTCAGCTCACGATTCGGCTTCTCCTTGTTGATGCAGGTCACAGCATATTTTCATGGCCTAAGTTTGTGGTAAAAGACCCTCATTCCTCCTGACATGTGAAACAATTTAGCGAGTTTACATACAGTAGGTGCACCTGCTGTTCCTCTACAGAAAATGTGAGGCTTGTGTTGCTTTGAAAGCTCATATATCAAAGTGATGATTGCCAGACCTCTAACATACTGTAGCTGCGATTCACTTAATACAACCCTGATTCCAGAAAAGCCGGGACGCTCTGTAGAACATAATTAAAAGCAGAACGCAGCGATTTGCAAATCTTTTTTTCTGCCAAAGTACAAAGACAAGATATTTAATCTTCAATTTAATCTTCTTCTTATTGTCACCCTGAATTTGATACCTGCAACATGTTCCAAAAAAGTTGGGACAGGGGGAACAAAAGACTGGCAACACCAGTGCAATCTCAAAGAACACCTGTTTGGAAGATCCCCCAGGAGAACAGCTGATAGTGTCATGATTGGGTATGAAAGGACGATCCTCGAAAGGCTCGGCCGTTCATGATAAAGGATGGGATGAGGTTTAAGTCAAATCAAATCTCGGACTGACGGAAAGTGGAAAAGCATGATATAATCTGTCCACATTTCAAATTGTTTTTTGAGATTTGGTATGAACTCCCATTGTTTTCATGTAAATATACACTCACCCTGAGATTAATACCTGCAACAGGATCCAAAAAGGTTGCGATAGGGGCAACAAAAGACTGAGAACGTTGTGCTCAAAGAACACCTGAACAGCTGATAGCATCATGATTGGGTATGAAAAGCTGCGTTATTCACAATCAAGAACGGGTTCACCACTTTTGTGAACGTTTCTCAGCGCACAGTTGCATGGAATTGAGTGATTTCATCATCTACAGTCTGTAGTTTTATTGTAGGAGAAATCTGAGGAGAAAGACTGAAACCAACATTGAATGCCCGTGACCTCCGAGCATTGTCGGTACACGTGGGTCATCACGGCATCTACGACTGAAGATGCAGAGTACACACCTCAGTCATGCCTCTGCTTTCATAAACTATAAGTACTCTCCTAACAATGTCCTCCTCTTTTTTTCCTAGTGTTCTGCAACCCCTCCAACCCGCCGTTTCTGCTTTTATTACTTCTTGCTCTCCTTCTACTCTCCATGAAGTCTTATAGGAGTTTCGTCATGCCTGGCACTACAGTGGATTCCCCTTCAAGGCTTCCCACAGCACAGCAGTGTCTAAGGAAGTACAAAATCTAAGCTTCTGTGTGTTCACTATCTGTTGACGGTGAGAAACAAGTTAGTCAATGCTAAGAGAAAGCCAAAACAAGTCTAGAGATAGAAACTGGAGAAGTGTGCTGCAGTCTGCATGACCCACCTTTGTTGGGCTGTTGTGTCACTTGAATGTTCATGTTTAACTCTGTCCCTCTGACGTGATATGAAGGTATGCTTCCTTGATTCATGAAGTCTATTGACTTAGATGTGCATGCAGCTTTTATAGACGTCCCTGGTTAGAGTTATACAACTGGATCAGTTATGATTTAAACTCTATTCCTCAGATTTTATGACTCACGATATCCATATTCACATTCTGGCCCACATTTTCATGTCTAATTTTGATCAATATTTCATATGCCATGTTCCATATTCACTTTTTTATTGCTTAGCCTACTTAGATTCTGTCCATTTTTTCGAACGACCACTTTGCACAGTCAGTGGAAACAACAGCTAACAGAAGCACACACTGCGTATGTGACAAGAAGGTCTTTGAATCTGGATTAAGGTCAAGAGAAGAAGTGTTAACAGAAAATCTCTACGTGACCCCCCCTCACATACTCCCCGAGGCAGACCTGCCGTCACTTCATTCAATTCTTAGGCTGTCATTCACAGTAAGGCTCGATGCTTTTCAGGAGAATTCAACATTAGTTTTGGCTCCTTCAAAAAGACAGTGGTCAGATCTGTGGATTTTTAACTAATCTTACAAAATCCACACCGTTTCCCGAAATAATAAGAGCTCAGACTGTCATAGATCCCTGTCTAAGTGGTCAGCGAGTGCGAATCAGCTCCTCTTCCTTCTCCATCCTTGTCCTCTCCATGACTTCTGACGTCAGTCAGGCTGCTGGTATCTGTGCGCTGCGATATTTCAGCTGCACACTGAGAGGTAATTAGAACAATGATTACCTGCATCCAGGAAAAGAGTGAAGACGGGGAAAGAAAATGCTGACAAGTGTGAGGCGAGCCGTGCCAGGCTCTGAAAATGTGCCCAGGCAAGCACATGTATGACTGGGGTCTCTGAATGCACACCGGCTGCTTCCTGCTGAAGCAAGTTATGTGCTGTGCAGTGGCAGGTGAGAATGCTCCATGAGGCCATGTGCCATCCTTAGCCCTGGGTCTGGGCCAGGTACACAACAGCTGTTTGTCTCCGTGGGCAAATAACTGTCACAGACACACACACATAAATACACACCCATGCATATCGGTCAGATTAGAGGAAATGTCACCGCTGGTACAGGATTTAAATGTCATGCTTTTACTTGGGGCTAATATGAATATCACTATCTTAGTTTTAGTAAATATACAGCTTTCAACACACATGTAGAGGCCAATGACAGCATCAGGGTGGACAGTGTAGGCGGGATGTCACCCCCAGGTTTCAAGAGCCGTTTTGAAACTCAAAATCTGTGGCTCTGGCTGCCGCCATGTTGGCCTCTGCCGGCTCCGAGATGTGGATCACATGGATGATTGGTGGACCTAAGGCAGACTGAATAATGCCTGTAACGGCGCCACCTGCCGATCAAATCGGCCACATTGTTAGTTATTCATAACCTTAAATCTTGTTTAGCCTTTAAGCTGTAAACATGTTTATTTCTGCTGTGAGGTTGGACATTTTAACATGGGGGCTTATGGAGACGGACTCGTTCTGCAGCCAGTCTCAAGTGGACGTTTGAGGAACTGCAGTTTTTGGCACTTCACAGCCACCGATCTTGCCGCTTACAGTAGTAGAGACGCACTTTAAGTCACCACAGCCACCACCACTGCTACGTAATGTGTGAAACTATCTATCTAGAGCCAGTGTTTGCAACATGAGGACACTGTGCAAGAGGAGGAGCTGCTGCATCTGTAGATATATGTGAAATGAAGTGAAAACATAGTTCTGCATATTATATTCTGTAAATAGAGCCTAAATCTTACACACTGAAGTTTAACTGAACTGGTATTGTAATGTAACACTGAAGCTGAACTTTGTGTTTCCAGTGGATGAGGTGATGTTTCATTCAGAGTGTAAATAATCCTCTGGGTGCACCAAAAGACCGTTCATCCGGCTCTACTATGAGCTGAGCCTCGTGCCTCTTAATCTGGCTCTAAATAAGATCAGGATCATGCTGGGATCACATCCGACTCAATGCCAGTATTGGTAATCCACACCAATCATTTGAACTGAATAGCCGATTTGGTGATACGATTGGAGATTATTAGAGCGTTAATATTGAAGAGAAGGATGTTATAATCAAACAGGGTGGCATCTAATTAGGAATTAAATATAAGAATGGTATAAAACAGATTGTGTGTGTGTGTGTGTGTACATTTTCCTTTTAATCTATACCGACTGCCTTTTTTTTCCTCCACACACTCAACTAATGACAGCACCAGACTTCCACATCCATGCACCTTAATGATGCCTGAATATGTCTAACTGTACATATGGCGTCTGCTTTTAACAGACTCGAAAATATTTAGAAACGTTTGAAATATTACGCCCGACAGCTGCTTCAAATGCAAGTTAATCCACTGTCCTTTCCGTGCAGTAATCTAATGGCCATTTCCTCGACTGCATGGTTGCCATTACTTGATTCATGTCGCGAATATCTCTTTAATGTTGGAGATTTGAGATTTGGTATGACCTTGTTCTTTAATCTGGAAGAAATATGTTCCCAGAATGCCGAGCACAGGCTCCGAGGGGAAAAAACACACTGTTAAAGAATCAGAAGTGAGTTTGAACCCAGCTGTGTGCATGTATATAATATAATTGGCCTGTGGGTGTGAAGTGACTTTAACGGGCAGATTTTGCTGTGGGATATATTGCTTCATTATAAAGAGCAGAGCATACTGTAAAAATCTGCGGTGAGGTTTCATGTAGTGTTAATATGAATGTTTTAGTTAGTTTCTTATCAGTCTGGGGTCTGGGGATATGTCTCATAGAGGAACAAATGTTGGCAATTAGAGAATGGCCAGTCACGTAAACCCAGCCCTACAAACCAGCACCATAATAATGTCAGATCGCACAGTATGTTGTCTTTACTATATGTTTTAAATGCACCATTGCCTGAATATCATGCATATCTAGTGACTTCTTACTGTGCAATCTTACTGTATACAGTAGTTAGCTGGTTCAAACCTCACCTGGGGCCATTCTGTGTGTTTGCATGTTCTCCCCATGTCTGCATGGGTTCTCTCCAGGTACTCCGGCTTCCTCCCACAGTCCAAAGACATGCACTTAACAGGTTAACTGGTCACTCTAAATTGCCCGCAGGTGTGCTCTGTGAAGAACCGGCGACTTGTCCAGGGTGTACCCCGCCTCTTGCCCGAGATATCCCTGATGAGGATAAGCAGTTATAGAAAGTGGATGGATGGACAAAATTTGCAGATTTGCAGCAGGAAAATAAAAAAGTTTCCTTCATTTTGAGCTTCTAAGAGGTTTTGTCTCAACATGATGATAAATCACTACTTAAAAATATGTTTTATTTTAAGTTATACTGGAACCTTTGCTACAAAATTCCAATATTGGCCCAGATATAATCTGATGTTTAAAAAGACACAGGACACAGTACTCCATTCAAGACTTAAAACTTCAATACATCAAAAGAATGATCTTCTACCACCAGGGTGTGCACATGTGTATGCATACTGCCAATGACTAGAATCAGGTTGTTTATACCTGCCTGTCCATTGTTGAATTTGTGCATGCTCTCTTGAAGATCGGATCAGGCCTGCTCTGCTCAAAATAAAGTGAAACACTGCACAGCTCCAAGTGTAAAGAAATCTTCTCCATCAGTTTGGACTCAGTGATGCTTCCAGCCCCTCAGCAAAGATTTAGCTGGGTGAAGCGGTTGTCATCCTGCATTATAAATCTTAGGAAGAAAAAAAAATCTCCAAGAGGGATTAATATTCTTGATATATAAATCTGAATGATTCATTCGTAAAACACATCTTATCTTAGTCTACTCTTACTAGTACCCTGCATGGTAATCTCACTCCTACTCACATGGCTTACAGAGTGTGAAATTTACTGGCTATCACATAGATATGGCTTCAAATTGATTTTTAAATCGTTGGTATTAACCAGTGTGGAAAAACTAAAATGGATATAATATGGTGACTTGTTGATTATTGATTTAATACACTCAGTAATTAAAGAAATGGCACAATCTGACCAAGTGCCCAAAGATTCACATTTAATCCTGGAGGATTATTAGAAAGGGTAAATTAATAATTTATTAATACATCGCCATGATTGGTTAATGTCCCTGAAAAAGATAAAGCCTTATCTGAACCAGTTTTAGTAATTTGTATGCCCTCAAAAATTAAAGTTTGAGTTGAAGCCTTGGGTAACTTACAGACTAAAAAGTAATTTAGTAAAGTCATTCATTACTTGATATGAATTATTATCACATTACTAATTGCTCTCACTATAAGGTAGTTATAGAACATTGCTTTATTTTCAACGGCAGCACAACAATTTCTTTTTCACAGCCACATATTAGTCAATAAGTTAGACATGTAGCATCCAGCAAAAAAGGTTCTTAAGGATAAGGATTTTCTTGTATAAGACATATTCTTGTAGCATTGTTTGGATCCAAAAATGTCTCTCTTACATAGAGTAAATACTAATTTTTAGTATTTATTAATGTATTAATATAATTAACCAATCTGCCACCTACTGGCCATCAGGAAACATGGCTGCATTTAATGTTCTTGTGTTCTCCTCTGTAGTCCTGCATGATTTCTTGAGATGTGTTCAAGGCCAATAAAAATGGATATCAAGTCTGTATGAAGAGATTTCTCAAACATATTGTACTTGACAGCAGATAAAAAGTTATTATGATCACAATTCAGTGGAAGGTTTTTGTTTGCCCAAAGGGATAAAGATATATTAGTAACAGAAAAGAGCTGAGAAGTAATATAACAAATGTAGAAAGAAATAATAGTTGGCCCAAGAGGTGAACCTTGAGGCACACCGCGTAATCAGTGCAGCAGAAAGAAAGTATCATTAATTGAAAGTGAAACTGTTATGTTTGACAGTTGAAATGAGAGGAGGTTTAGGGCAGCCACAGAGATAGCAAACAAAAAGAGCTTCTGCCACTGCCCACGGGGGGGAAAATGGTTATGATTAATATGTCATGGATTACTCAAACCAGTGGGAGGAGCTGTTTCATGAGACTGAGTGAAAGACTTTGTGTTATTGAGTGATACAGCAGTGCTGGGCCATCCTTCTCCCTAAAGCCTAGTCACAAGCCAAAGGAGAATACGGCGTTTGTTTTATTTGCTTTCATAATTCTGCTCCATTTAACGACAAACAAGCGGCCGCTTTTTTATGCCAACAAATACAAAGCCTTCCTCAAAAAGAGAGAAGTAATGCAAATGTCACCAGATTTTCACCTTTAGCTTGATACTTTTTCAATTCCCTATCCTAAAAAAAACTATTTATCTTCTGCTTCATCCTCTGCCTTATAACAATACACACAAACCAACAACCCACGGGATTATTTTAAGCAACTCTGATCTAAAGGACCTTAATCCTATCTTCTGCTTTCCAGCCACCATGTGACATCATCTGTTGAAATCAAGTTACAGATGTTGGCTTCTGCGTCTGTTTGGATTTCTGTGACCATTATTCTAAACAGGAAATGGTTTTTTTTTACCCATTATATGGACTTTGTATAAAGAATAGATGCTGTATCCTTATGGTTTTGAGCCATTTTGAGCCATGCTGTATCTCTGGCCGGCACCATGTTGGTATTCCTACACTCTTCTTAAAGATCGGCAAAGACGTGGATCATCAGTGGACCTGAGGCGGGCTGAATGACTGCCTGGGTGATCAAACAAGTCATCTGTAAGGGCACCTACATGTCGGATCAAAGTGTCCACACTGTTAATTATGCATAACTCTAAGCCTTAATATAATTTGAACAGGTAGGTGAGTTATATAAAAATTCACACTCAGTACAGTTGTCATGAACGGGGAGAAATTAGTTAAGTTTTATTTTTTTTGTACCAGGCTGTAAACATGTTTATTTCTGCTGTGAAGTTGGGCATTTTAATATGGAGACTGACTCGTTCTGTAGCCAAGCTCAAGTGGACGTTTGAGGAACTGCAGTTTTTGGCACTTCACTAAACAGTAAACTAGATATTTGGACACCTTTATAGACCCTACTGTATGAGAGCTGTTTAAGTGCAGTATTAGGTTATACTGCAGTTCACTAGATTTTCTGCTGTTACATTCAGGATATAGACGACTCTTCTGGCATGAATTAAGTTAATGTTTTACTGCTTTACTCTCTCGAGGGCTTCAAGTGCATTGAAGGGTGAACCCACCTAAATTCAGTTTCATCCACATCCATCCATGGCCCAGATTTACCACATTAAATATACACTACTAAACAGATGTCAACGAGATGCCAGTAAGAAAGTGATAATACTGCATTTAAGGGGTGAAGTTAACCGTTTTTTTTCTAATAATTTAATTCAGCCTTTTCATTGACAGAACATTTTCAAGTCAGCCCACTAATTTGTCTTGACATTATTATTCTGGAAATTACACACATTAGAGCAAGGTGAGTTGGTGGGTAAGGTAAAAAAAAAAAAAATCATTGTTTCTAGGCAACCGTGCAAAAAAAATTAAAAAAAGATTCAAGCTGCATTAAGCAGTGTTTGACCAAGTCGTTATCTCGAAACTGTTAGCAAATAGCTGTCTTCTTGATACACACAAAAACACCAGCAAAATAACCTTGAGGTCCCCTTTCTCGTTACAATTCATTTACACGTCAGAAAAACTTCTTCACAGTTCACCTTTCTCCTGTTTTGTTGTGCAGCACGAGAATTATCTTTAAATAAGACTTTGTGGTTTATAACAAGTTGGTTAGGGGACTCTTTAGTTCAAACTAAAACAAAAGTATTTAATGGGAATAATAAATCTGTTTGCACTGAATGGACCACATTTTGGTCTTTGTTGTGGACATCCATAGAAACGTTTGGTCTCAGCTTGAACCGCAGCGCCTGCAGATTAATGGACTGGTTGCCCAGCATACATTTTGACATGCCATAGCAGGTAAGTCACAGGTGTATTAATGATTGCTGCATTCCTCTCTGGGGAGGTCCTCCTATTGTGTGTGCTGGTTTATTGTCACTGTTCCTGGGACACTTAGTCGACCTGAGCAGGCTACACCTCCACCTGTGCTTTTACAGCTTTGCCAAGTCAAAATGTTTGCTGTGTGGCCTATCCACTGAATTTTTGTTTCAGACGGATAGGCCTTACTTGTACATTAGCTTATCTTAGCCACTCACCAATTATCAAACTGCCTTTAATGACAAATTTGACTTGTGTTTATGTTTCAGAAAGATAGGCCTACTTTGCGTTAGCATTGTAGCTACTCCAGTGCACGAGTTTCAAACTTAAAAATTAGGATTTTATGTCCCAAAGAATAGGTTATTTTACTCAGTATTAATGTCAAATATGTGTCTTTAATGTTCAGTTTGACCTGTATTTATGTCTCAGAGAGATAGGCCTACTTCGCGTTAGCTTTGTGACTTAACTTAACGTTAGCTACTCCAATGGACGATTGCCAAATGTATAATACCACATTAATTATTATCTAAAATATAAGCCAAAAGTCTTTCATTTAAGCTTTTAAGATTCAATTTAGCGTTTATGTTTTGTCTAAGAAATACAGGCCTACTTTGCGTTAGCTTTGTGACTTGAACGTTAGTCCCTCACCATGAGTTTCAAGTGCATAAATTAGATTTTGTGAGGGACTAGTGAGCCACAGATTGCATATCGCATATTACTTTTATCTAAAATATAAGCCAAAAGACTTTTAAGTTTAGCCCTAATTGGTAAACCCAAATGTTAAATATGTTTTTAATATTCTGTTTGACTTGTATTTATATTTTAGAAGGATAGGCCTACGTAACGTTAGCTTTGTGACTTAGCATTAGCTAACGTTACCTACGTACTCAGCACTACCTTTAATGTTCAGTTTGAAACATAACAATTAGGATTTTGCAGGGCAATATTGAGCCACTGACTACATATTAGATTATATTAATGAAAAATTATATAAGACAAAATAAGACCTAACATATACGTAGAGTCAAAAACCAAAAGGGAAGACAGCAGAGTTGGATGATCTTAATTATTTTATTATGAACACTTTATTTTTGCATGTCTGTACAGTGTTTTCTGTTTATTGTATAGGCTGAATGACAATTCAGCCCACTTTATTTTATTTCTGTCGTGTATATTACACATTTATCTGCTGCTGTTACCAGTGAATGTGTTACCATTTATATAATATATAGTATAATCTAATCTTAATTCTAGTGCTATTGGGTTTAGCTGTAATTAATAACAGAAACGTCCCAAACATAGGTTGTTTAACTCAATGTTAAAGTCGAATATAATGTGGAAATACAGTATGTGAGTTTTGGACTTTAAGTACATATTAGTTTGTTATTAATGGTATATATTTGCACATAATTTCAGCACACCTGTGGGTGCTAAAACTGAGGAGTGTTGTGTTTGGACTGAAAATCCCGCACCATATTTTAGTTTTTGCCTGAGCACACACACACACACACACACACACACACACACACACACACAGAAAAAGAAGCAGCCAGGATCCGAAACTTCCGTCCGGCTCCGCGCCCTGTTTTCCGGGGAGCCGGTGTAGATCCAGCCCTTCCAACCAACACGCTGCTCTCTCTTACGTCCCGTCCGTGAGCAGCAGTGAGCTGGACGCGGCGGAGATTTCTCCTTCTGGTCGGGATCTTATCTTTTTCCTCTCTCTCTCCAAACGAGAGCTCCTTCCAGTCTCCTCTTTTGTTTACGCGCCTTGCAGATATCGGAGTAGTAAAGTCGGAGTGTCGGTGCTCGGCGGGCCCCGCATATCTTTTTTCGTCCTTGCGCTGCGCCTCCGTGGCAATGGATTGATTTCAGTGTTTTTTCCTCCGACCTCTGCCTCGACCAAGTTGAGAAAACAGTCCTCTCTAACCTGCGGCTCTCTCTCCTTTTTTCCTCCAGCTACATGTTTCGCCTTTCCAGCTTTAAAAGTACCTGGCTGCGGATGTTTCTGAACATTTTAGGACTTTGAACTTTTTTTTCTTTTCTTTTTTCAACCCGCCTCCTTTTTGTGCATTTTTTTGTTGTTTTAACAGGAGGTGCTGGAGGTGGTTGGTGGTGGTAGTAGTAGCAGAAGTGGAGGTGGTGGTGGCTGGACGTGGATTTTAAAGGATTTCTATATACATATATATTTTTTTTTACAAGAAAAAAAAACCCGCTTCCCGTGAAGCCTGAAAAGATTTACCCGTGGAAAGTGATGGCCGAGCGGGGAGCTCTGTCGCTCCTCTCTCTCCTCTGTCTCACCTTTCTCTACACGGAGACCACCGCGGCAAAGCATGTCGACAAAGGTACTTTCATAACCTCAATAACAACCTTTATTTTTTTGTTGTAACTTGTTGTGCTGCACGCCTCAAATGAAAAAACTTACCTTTTAATTGTATCACGAGTTGTGAAACACACACACATACACACACACACGCATACACAAGGGGAGCTCTGCTGGCTGCTGGAAGGAGCTAAGGAAGCTAATTCAGCTTGTGTGTTTATGTCCACCATTTGGACAACTTTAAAACTAGGCTGCTTACTCTGTTTTACTCCAGGAGCAGCCATGCTTGGAGCAGACATGCTCTCAGCCCTCTTTTGTCTTGCACAGCTGCTCATAGCCGTGCAGCACAGTTCCCACACTAAAAAAAATATCAGGTTTTATTGAATTCTTCTCTCTATGTGGGGTTTGCCTAATTGGCTCTGGTAGTGGTGGTCATTGAAAAATACACACACACACACAGGGCATGCAAAGAGTCATTAGTGTACACTGTCAGGTAATAAGCAAGCATCATCAGTCCAGCAGACATCTCATTACCTTGGCGTCAATACATGTTTAGCTGATGGATAAACAGAGGCCAATTCATTTCTGTTAATTGTTTTGAAGTGAAAGGAGTGGAGAGGAGGAGGAGGAGGAGGAGGAGGGGGGCACTGCATTGCACTGCAGTGTGCAGTGTGCGCCTCACTCTTCTCCCCCCACTGGTGGTGAGAAATGTTCAGATATTAGAGGTGGTGTGTTGATATTAGATGCACTCCGACGCCGTGAGAGGGTCTGAGATAAATTGGGAGAGCCATGATGAGAGAGTGGGGGAGAGCATGAGAGAAGGGCAGCGGCGTGTCTTGTCTTTTGGAGTGCTCAAGCTCTCATCACAGACCCCATCGTGACCGAGTCATATCATTTAAGCTGTTATAGACGCAAACACATGCAAAGCGGCATGTGGTATGGAAAATTGTGAATGTAACTGACTCTCTCTCTCTCTTCTTTCCCTCCGTCGTTCTCGTGATAGGCACCCGGGTCGAAATGTTTATTTATTTATTTATTTATTTTTAATAAAATAGGACTGAAATGTGCTGCAAAGAAGACGGAGCAGCCTCGGAGTGACAGGCCGTCTGTGAGCTAGCTGGTTTTTTGGCTCTCTTGCGTGTGAAGCCTGATGAAAGACCCTCTCCTGCATGAAAAGCGCTCTGCAGTGGTGGAAGGGGGAGATACAGAGAGAGAGAGAGAGAGAGAGAAGGAGAGGGAGAAGAAAAAAAAAAAGCCCCTCCTTGGCTTTGCTGGAGATCAGTACAAAAGAGAGAGATGGGGGTAGGGTGAAACAGGCCGACTGTCTGGAAAGTAATAAAACCAGGAGATTAAGGGGACCAGGGAGTTCCTTTGGGAGCTTTGATTGATTCCAGAGAATTGGACTGGGACCCACACGCAGAGAGAGTCTCAAATTACTAATTGTGGGGTCCCCTTCTCTGAAAATATCTGTTTATTCAAAACACATTTCTCTGAGGTCCGGACTGTGGTCAGAACTTATCTTTATCAAAGTTGGCAGAGTTGCAGTAGGCCCTAAACTTGGAGGGTTTCAGTCTGGTGACAGATGTTACGTTGGAATAACCTGTTTTAAAAAAAGAAAAAGAAAGAAGAAGAAGAAGTTTGTAGCTCTTCTAAAAGTTGCTTTTATAAACAAGTTCCTGTTAGAGGAGTGTAAAATCCATTTAGGCTCTTATCTTATCTGTGTAATCCTGCAGGGAGGGAGCTGTGTGCTGATTGTCTCCCAGCAGACAATGCAAATAACTTGCTGAAATGTGTAAACATTTGGCAACCCCCCTCTCTTCCCCTCTCTCTGTCTTTTTATGCTCTTTCAGACCACTCACAGGGTTTTTTTTTCTTCTCCTCCTTATCCTCAGCAGACCACCTCAGATGCAGCGTTGCCCCCAGACTCTGTAAAAACAACAGTTGTTTTCTTCTTTGTCGCATTTTTAGGGTCTTCTCTGCGGGCTCGAGCTAGCTGCTAAAAGCGTAATTTACCACCTTTAGTGGTGTTGTGTTTGGAAAAGCCCCCGGTGGTGGTCCTGCCCCTGGGGGGGGGGGAGAGGGGGCGACACAAGTAGCTTAAAGTTTTAGTTTTAACAACTTCATGTTCGAGCATCGTCATCT
This sequence comes from Nibea albiflora, assembly GCA_014281875.1. Classification (NCBI taxonomy): domain Eukaryota; kingdom Metazoa; phylum Chordata; class Actinopteri; family Sciaenidae; genus Nibea; species Nibea albiflora. Next base: position 6,649,744 of record CM024795.1, on the reverse strand, counting down.
TCAAGCTCAAAATAGCCGAATCCTTTTCAACATGTCCGCGTCGTCTTGTGGCGACCTGAAGACTTGAAACGGGGGGCATCATGCGGAGTGCCCTGCTGTCTCTGCTGTATGGGGAATGCTGTTTACTGATCATTTATTTATGGACTCCAATCGCTCATAAAGTCCTAATGACCTCCATCCACCAAGAGACGGATAATTGCACACTTGGCCAAGTGTTTGATTCATCTGCTGCACTAATGAAACCACCCCCATTAGGAAATGCTACTAATCTGCTACGGCCACTTTTTTTGGGGGTTGTTTTGCGTGGCGGGGACGCTAGTTTGAAAACTTCCTCGTTCCTTGTTTCTATTTGCTTTTTGTCCACCGTCTGCGGGGGTTGAAATGGCAGCAATTATTGAAATCATTTGCCCTAACTGTCACAGCAATTTATCACACGTAATTGGCAGGGGGATAGGCGGATCAATATCCTCTGAATGGATGCCATGACATCTGCTGTTGCATCTTTTTTGGTGGTTTAGGGGGTCAGTGTAATAATCACCCTCTTTTCAGCTCTCAGTTGACTATTGTTGCAAACCAGTTGCTTTGATTTCAGTTCACAAGGCTCTCCGGTTCGTTGACTCGCTCACACTGTTGCTGCCGTTCAGAGCGTACCCACGCTGTATGCAGAACCATAATGCAAGCTTTGCAAACTCACATGGTTTGATCCCATTTTTCACTGTATCAAACCTTCACGCATCAGCTGTTAGTCGGATGTTTAATGCTTGTACACCAGGCGGAGGCTACATGAATTCTCTCTCCACACTCTATAAATTTTAATCCACTGTTTTTTCCCTTATGTTTATTGATTGCTGTTTTAAAACCGTTACTCTTACCGGCATTGTGAGCCCCGCTCATCTGAAGCACAGACAGGGGCCGGCTTTCACGTTACAACAAAGGTGGGGGTGTTTGGAGTGGCGAGAAGCCGAGGGTCACGGTCAGCGGATCAGGGACAAGTCCATGATTTCTGCTGGCCCTCCCTCCTTGCTAAGATGAATTTGCCTCTGCCAGAGCTGCTTCTGGTGGCTTCTCTGTCTCTCTAGCACACCTTCTGCTCCTCTGATTCAGGTACACATTCAGTAGCACTGAAATTAAAGATGGCGCCGATACTGATCGCTGATTATCAATGAGCCGTATCGGCAGATACTGATCGTTTTTGTTTTTTTTGTTTTGTTCCGGGAGTACTGGAATATCTTAAATAGTCTTTGAAGTTGGAATGAAGCACATCATGGTGTCTTGTATTGCTAGCAAAGTCTTGCTCATCTAGTCATAATTATAATTAAATTGCTCAGAATCAGAAAATCACTGAACTTTTTTAAATTCAGACTCTTCGCTGGCGGTCTCCCTCCTTTCTTTCTTGCCTTATGGCTGGAAATTGATCCTTATTAGCACGGTGGCCATATTGGTGAGGTCAAGATCGGCTAGTGAGATACTTTGTTAGCGTTGTATGAAGTTTTTCCCACATTCACTGTCAGTACTTCAATAAATCGTGTATTTTTTCTTGCTTTGGGTCGATGGATGGAAGTATTTATTATTTTTTATCGTGCAAACCAAGTGTAAAACAAAGTAATCAACTGTTTACTGAACTTAAATAAGTATTTTAAGTGATTTTTACCATCACATTTACCATATTTTCATACGTAACGATATTCTTTATGCTCTCTGGGGTTGTCATCGCGGATGGCGCCACAGATGGAGTATTATGAATTTGTCTACACCGGTGCAAATTTTAATTACATTTTTTAAACTTTCCTCCCATCCCGCTTTGCCAAACGCCAACACAGAAAACAGAAGTGATATTCAGCAGCTGTAAGTTGGCAGGGATATTATCTTCTGACTTGTGGAGCTCGTGAGACCTGTTTTTGATGGCACGAGAATCAGACCGAGCTCAGCAGATGATGGTAATTTATCAGTCGGGTTTCCAGATTCAACATCCGTATTTGTAATAATTAATTACGGCAGTTAATCACGGATATGAATCAAAGCGACGTGTCACAATGTTGGACGGAAAACGGGACATCGTGATATTCAAGCACAGCGTCAAAGTTTCCTGCGCATTTGAAGTTTATATCAGCAGTTCTTGGTGCGCCAAATCCATCAGGACGTTCACTTAATGTGGTGCCAACGGGGGCATGGGTGTCGTCCCGAACAGTGAGTTTTCTCTGTTCTATTAAAGCCTGCCTAGTCTGTCTTATGATTGGCTCGTTCACCAAAAGCAGCTTACATCAAGGTGTTCCTGCTGCGACTAAAACGATGCGAGATGCAGCGCCTCTCCGATCGGGCTACTGTCTTCTTTGTGTCTGCTGCCTCTTTCATGTCAAGACAAAACAAAACAAAAAAAAAAAAAACGCTGAAAGGAACTTGCAGAAAAAAAACAGGCCATAAAGCTGTCCGTACTGCCCCGTGTGACGACTCCTCTGAGACTTTCTCGTAACCTGAGGGACGTTACATCAATAATATTTTTATCTCTTTTTTTTCCTGGGAACATGTTTGCCTCACTTTTCCTTCGAGCTTTCTTTTTTAAAAATGGAACAAAATGCAAAATTTCTAATTCGCCGTGGTGCTGTTGTGCTCTCCAGGCTTCTCTGTTCTGCTGTGATTGAATGATGCTCAGACTTAATGACCTCTGGGAGAGCTGAATCTTTTCAGTTTCCATGGAGCCAACGCTCACAGTGCCGGTGCGAGCAGAGCATACAAAAAAAAGAGAGAGAGAGAGAGACTGAAACTATGGCCGCATGTCCATAAGAGTCGAGTTTATCATCCCTGTCAGTGTGCTGCTATGTGCTTCAGCTGTAAGGTGACTTCTGTTGTGCAGCGGGGAAGTTGAGGCTACATTCAGACAGACAGTGACGCAGGTTTTTGTGGGGATCGTCCAGGCCACTGATTTAAGAGAGGGAGATTTGTTCGAGGACATAGACAGTGAATGAGAGTGAGCGAGCGCTGGCATCGATAAAGCTGGTTAATCGGTGAAATAAAGTTATTTCTTGATTGTGTCAGAGCGCCTGGTCCTGTCTGAATGTACCCTTGAGGTCCAGTGTGTCAGATTTAGGGGGAATCTATTGGAAATGTGTTAGATGAAGCATTTTGTACCACTCCTCAAGCCTCGGTATGATCTTGCACAGCTCAAACATTTCTGCACGGCTTTCTTATGTTAAACCCAAACAGATAATGACCGTCCTCTCGTGTGTAGACTAGCATCGCTCTTTGCTGAAGCTTTTCCTCGAGCAGCACACAAAATGGCCAGCACAACCTGTACATGAAGGTTGCATGAATGGCAAGTCTTGCAGCATGACACGTTCTGTAATATTTATGTTGCGCTAGACAGCAGTCACAGTTGGTCATGTTCCTCAGGACAGCGTGGCGTTGTCCGGCCTTTTCGGCCGCCTACGGGAAAACTACAGTAGCCTCGTTTTCAGTGCACGTCTTTTATAACTGCAGCATGACAGCAGCAAATGGCAGCATGTGTATATTGACTGTTGGATTTAAGTAGTGTGCTGCAAGCGAAGACACATTTTCCCCTGGCCTGGCATTCAAGCAAAAACCTTGAACGAATGGCCACTCCAAAAGAATCTTTATACAAGCTCAGCAGGACCGAGACTTTTTTTTTTTTTCTTTCTTTCTTTCCAGAAAATTTTCCTCAAACTTTTGCTATTTTGGTTCAGCCGTGCTCCTGTCGTGGTGTCTCCTGTCAGTAGTGGCAGCTGCATAGGATTATGACACATGCAAGCTGTGCTTGTCAGATGAGCCTGGACTAATGAGTGGAAGGCTCTGTTATACAGGGAACTGTTTTTACAGCCTATTACAGGCTGGGGGGGGGGCATATTACACACATTTCCTATTAAAACAAGATCTCTTTTACATTTCTAAAGCAAGGTTAACATTTCAGTGATCACTAAGCAGTTAAAGGAAAAGGAAAATCGTTGTATTATCGGAGCTGGAATCAGATTTTGATATTCCAAAGCAGATTTTCTGTTGGTGGCGTGAAAAAAACGATGTGGGATGTTTCAATACCGACAAACAGATTTTCTACTGAAGCATTATCTTACCAAGCTATCTCATAACGGTTACATGAACCTGAACGATTACTAACCACGGTCATTTTGAGAAAATGACACTGTAGAGATGGAAGCAAACAGATGAAAGCATTGAAGAGTTTAACTTTAATAACTTCAGCAGGGCACAAAACACGCCCGTCAGAGCCAAAATATGGATGTAATTTGTTTTGTTTAGAGCGCACGCGTTCTCTGGATCGCTACCATTTCAGGTAATTGGCACAGGCGTGTGTGGTTTCACCTTGTTTTTTCTGTTCACCATGCGGGATTAAAGGAACGCGAGCAGCCTAGTTTTGTTACGTTATGCCAAGTGAAGTTGTTTATTCCTCTAATAAACACCATAAAACTTGTCTTAATGTGGCTGTCACTGTTGCTGAGTCACAATAAAGAGCCTGCTTAGCCTCTTAGCGGCCTCTTTTAATTGATGGTACAACGCCCAAGCCCTATTCCATAAGATACACAGCGAACAGACTAAAACATTAGTTACATTACACTTTGCAGTTGCTCTAGATTTGGCAACCCCTTTCAGCACGAACGGTTGTTACTCTTAAGAGCCTTAAATATAATTAGTGTAATTTATATTTAATACTTGTGAGGTGGCGGGTTTCATTCCTGGCAGCGGCCCATGTCGTAAATTAACAGAGAGCGATATTCTTCTAGGAAGACTGATTAATAACCTTCATTTGGTTGCACTGTACCTGCTGGAGTTCCAGCATCCTGCAGCTCTCAGACATGAATTTATTCTCCGCTGTCTTTTTGGAGGACGTCCAGGGTGTGATGAATTAGCCTGAAAGTCTTCTCAATGGTGTAGATTATGGTGTAGTGCAGTTGTTAAGTAGCTCGTGCTTCAAGGAGAACGTAGGCAAACGTTAAGTGTCTAGTATGGACGGGGCAATTTGAATCTTGTTACGCCGACCTAGAATTGTTTTAGTGGATCCTTCAGACCAGTGTTCAAGTACTCGAGACGGTCCCAAGACCTTTTGAAGGTCTCATCTTGGAATCCACATTTTACTCCGCCTGGTGTCGGTCTCGGACAAAGAGAGAGACTCTGGATTTTATTTCAAGACCAGTCAAGACCAAAGCTGTCAGGACCAAAGCTGTCTGGATCACCAGTAATAATGTCCAACTTGTCCAGAAACACTTTCATAATTAACTGAAAATACATTTATACTTAAAGCAGAAGTAAGAGTGAAACAAACGACGGTGGAAGCGACTGAGAAACAGGTCAAAAATTTGGTCTGTAGTTATCGAGCAAACACCTGTGTGGCACATACAACTAGAAGACAGGTTGAGGATTGACCACAAGCCAACAAAGTATCAGTATTTTATAAAGTAGGTCTGGCAGGGTGATCATTAAATTTTGATTTGAGTAAACACTAAGATAAGGTTGAATTATGTTGAATCAAAATGGTGAAACTATGAAACAAAAGTACACTTCCTCCCTTGTTCCTTGGTCTTGGTCTCGATACACTCTGGTCTTGACTTAGACTTGTCCTGCCTTGGTCTTGGTCTTGACTTGGTTTTGACCCCTCAAAGTCTTGGACTTGACTTGGTCTTGTCCTGTCTTGGTCTTGACTCGGTCTTGTCCTGCCTTGGTCTTGACTCGGTCTTGTCCTGCCTTGGTCTTGGTCTTGGTCTTGGTCTTGACTTGGTTTTGACCCCTCAAAGTCTTGGACTTGACTTGGTCTTGTCCTGTCTTGGTCTTGACTCGGTCTTGTCCTGCCTTGGTCTTGACTCGGTCTTGTCCTGCCTTGGTCTTGGTCTTGGTCTTGACTTGGTTTTGACCCCTCAAAGTTTTGACTTGGTCTCGGTTTAGGTGGTCTTGACTGCAGCGCTGCTTCAGACCGGTGCCGATCTATTTCCTTCACCAAACTGACTTTTATCGTTAACCTCAAACGTCGTCACCTTCTCTTTACTCGTCATATTACCGGTGCTCGGTTTACCCAGTTACGTGTGTGTGTGTGTGTGTGTGTGTGTGTGTGTGTGTGTGTGGAAGAGATCTTACGTACACACTCAGAGTATCAATCAGTCATGTACACACGGAGCCTCTCTGCCTTCATTCAGTCAAAGGAACTCTTCATGTGCTGAACGGGTGTGGGGGCAGTCAGTCACAGAGGGAGGATTGTGAGCACTGCTCAGTCGAGCTGGCTGCCATCATCTTGTGCCTGGCCTGTGTCTCTTGGCAGCTTAAGACATAGTGGGATGTGTATGTGTGTATGTTTGGGTGGGTGTTTGTATAGGCGTATGCCACCCATCTGGGGTTGAACAGCTGTTTTATCAACAAGGTTCAGAGAGTTTCCTGACTTCACCTGGAAAAAAGTGTTTACCTACTTTTTACCCAGAGGACGGGGGAGGAATTAGACCGTGTAGCCTTGAGTGAATTCTGTATAGCAGCCTTGGTGTCATTGATTCGGTGCGATGCAGCGAGCGAATAGTTTGAGAAACAAAAAGCGGGAGGAAGCTGTACTCTTTATATTATTATAGCTAATTTTTTTTTATTGTGAAGGACTCAGTTTAGAAGCAAATTACAGCTTTGCACAAGGTTGTGATTCGCAAAGAGGTTGGCAGCCGTGCGCTTTGGGTTTGTTTAAAAAAAAAAAAAAAAAAAAACTACTTTTGATTTCTAAAAATGTGCTTCGGAAAAAAGATTTTAAAAGGTTCACATAAATTCAAACCTGATGTTTCTCCGTTTGGGGGGAAATATTGACATGTGCGCTGGCAAGCCTCGTTTTTTCACAACTTTTTTAGATGTCGCACATACTCCAATTCAATACCAGCCAACCTCCAACCAAGATTTCTAATTATGGTGTCTTTTTTTAATAGATAATGAGCTGCTGCAAGTTTGGTGAGCAGCAGTGCCAGAGGTTAAAATGACTCGGATTTTGTCCATAAATTTCTTGGTCTGCAAGAGCTGATTTGTCTGGTTGCTGTAGTGGAAGTCCGTAGAAACCACTTCACTTTTAAGCACAGTAGGCGTAGTGTGTTTTAGACCTCGGCAAGAATAGAAGAAGGTGTCATTTTGTGTCCTACACAGTACTTTTCCATGGCACTGTCTCAGCATGCAAAGCACAGTGGCGTGGATTGTTGAGTGAGTTAGGGTTTAGAGTCCGGTGTACTTAGCACTGTGCTAGTCGTGTGTATATATCAACTAGTGTCTTAGTCCTTCTTGGAGCCTCTCCAGCCAACCTCCCAGATTTTATTTTGGTTTCACCTGCTGCTATGGTGACCCCTGGAAAAATTCTCTCCTGGTATTAGCTGACTGTTTCTGCTGTAGAAAAAAACAAACCCAGGCTGAAACGATTCTTTGAAAAGTTCAGCATTAGATAGAGGCTCCTTTGTGCCGTTGGGAGCTCCCTTTTCTTTTTTTTTCTTCTTCATTGGCATGGGGCTCCGACCGACTGCAGTGACTTCTTACCATGTTATTGGAGCCAGTTCGTCCTCGCACTCTGAGCTCATGTAAAAGCTACCGGAGGTCAAGAGAGGCAGCTGAAATGGTGAAGTTAACTGCTTTAAGCCTTTTTAATACACTGCCATGATGTAATGGAATTGGCAGCCTCTTTTGATTCTGCTTTCTTGGCCCTTCTTGGTTGAACAAATGCGTCCCTCAGTAGCACTTACTTGAAAGATGATGGCGTTTTCTCCTTTTTATATAAATGCTGCACGGCTCCGACGCAAAATAAGTCGAGCGTGCCCGTAGAAATGCTAATTACGGCTTTTTAAATTTGATTTACAGCGCAACTGTGGTGAATAAATTTTTACTGTTGATGAAAATGTCAAGCCTTAAGTGAGGGGACTGGGGCTTCTTTTAGTATTACAATGTTAGAGAACAGGAGCTTCTGGAAGTTCTTTAAAATCAGCAGTACACAACCTTTTTTGTGGACCGGTTTCATGTAAGGTAATGTTTTCACGGACCGGCCTTCAAGACGTAGGGGATAAATACGACGCAATAAAATGGACAAAAATAAATCTAAAATGTAAATGCATAAAAATACAACTCACCATTACGCTGAATTAGTGGGAGCCCTGTGCTTGTTTCTCCACAACGAGCCGGTTAATGGGAGACAATGACACCCAAAGTGAGTTCATTATGTCCAGTTCAAAGACGGGTTTGTGGACGTCTGTCTTGACCTTGCATCGGGTTTTTTGTTTATCCTCCCTGTGCGGCCCGGTAGCAGATGGCCCATGGACCGGTACCAGTCCGTGGCATCGTGGTTGGGAACCTCCTCTGCTTTTAAATGACAGTTTTTAAAGTGAACTGTCTTTGAAGTGGTCCTAATCTCTGATGCGTGAACTACACTTCCCATGTGGCCATGCACCTGGACAGCTGCGATTAGGGTAATAAAATGAGACCATGCTCCCTTTTCATCAGTTTTTTTTGCTTTTTAAAGAAATAATAATTTCTAACGTGTAGTCCTTGACCTTTTGGGGGGAGATGATAATCTTTTGTATTGCCTGTTTTATGGAGTCTGATAAAGACGAGGTTTGGCTGTGATATGAAATTCAAGATTGCGAGGAGCGAGTTAGATTACTGGCGGCCTTACACAATACAGAAAATTGCACAATTTTCACTTTACGACATTGTGACTCAGGGCTCATAAGTGCACGGTTGATGACATTCTTGGGATGACTGCAAAGGGGAGAATTTTGTTGCACTTTCTTTGGCTGCGTGCCAGAATGACTCCTCCACATACAGTACAGCCGGGTTTCAATCGCCGAATACAGAAACCGAGAGCAGCATCTGGGACGATGCAGTCTCCTGAGCTGCGTCTAAATACAGACATGACCTTCCTCTGTCTGTTACGGAGGAGGAAGAGGAGGATAAGCGGGCGCAGGCAGCGCCATAAGCTCCTAGGAAGGTGAGGATTTTTCATCCAGCTTGAAGTGTACACAACGCGCAGTGATGGAAGGCAGCTGCATCAATTCCCTCTGATTCCTTAACCGCTGTCCCTTGAACCTTGACTTCTCAGCCGGTGACGGGTCGCTCCGCAGCCACAGCGGCGAGCAGCGCGGCCGCGAAATGGATGTCGGCCAGCAGGGAGCACCTGCGGAGGCATAGCAGGCGAAGCAGCATTCCATCACAGGACCTCGAGACACAGATGTCATATGAGACACGAGGGACGTGTTTGAGTCGGAGGGGGATGGGGAGGTGTAGGAGGAGAGCCCGTGGCAGAGGTTTTGGCGTGGTGGGGCACTAATGGGGTGGGATAGCAAGCCAGCTGCTACCAACAGATTCTTAATGAGGTGTCCCATCAAGAACACAGGGAGATGAACATTAATGACTACAGCTAAACTTGTCTGTTCATTTATTCGCCCCTTTTCAATCATGCTAGGACGAGGTGTGACATGTTTGGGCACACGGTAATTGTTTTTTTTTTTTCCCCTTCCAAGTCACATTTAAATGATTCCTCCAACCGAGATGCAACTACTGCAACATTTATTATCTCCATCGATCCAGCTATTATTTTTCTTCTCAGATTGGTTGATTCATTTAATCCATAGTTAGTTTCTCAGCGCCCAAGGTGACATCTTTTGTCTCAACCGTACAAAAGCTCTTCAACTCACCGTGGAAAAAAAAAAAGAAGCTTTCACGGCTTTGATAAATTCTTAAAATGAGTATTTGTTCATTAAAGTTGCTGTTGGCCGATTGTTTAGCTCTTTTTAGCGCTTGTCAGTAAGCGGAGTTGACAGGTGGACGCGCGAGCGGTGTCGTAATCGGCTCGCGTGGATGCGGATAATGAGAATCTTTGACCTTTTTATGGAGAAATAAAAGTGAATATTTATTTAGTTGGCTCTCCGATTCAGCGGGAATATTATTTTTCGCGGAGTAAAAGGTTGTCAAACATTACTTTTCGGCACCAACAACAGACTTTAGAGCGATGTAACAGCCATTAGCTGAAACTATTATTCAGCCTGTGAAAGCGTGTTTCTCTCACGAGTTCTTGTATAACCTTTTTTTCTCTGCAACCCGACAACCGCCGAGTGCTCGAATTACTGGTTTGGGAGAAAAGCAAAATGCTTTTGCTGCTTTCATACTTCATTTACCTGAAGTGGTCTGAATTAGTCCTGAGTGCATAAGCATGTCATTCAAGCTTTCAGGACACCTGCTGAACAATTTCACTCAAACACACACACACACACACACACATACCTAGCAAGATCCTCAAAATATGTCCTGCAGTCTGTTTGTGCCATATGTGCCATGTAATATCGTAGTGAAGTGTAGCAAGTCTGAATGAAAATTCACCCAACATTATCTAATTAAGCAGGTGTGAAAGCAGCTTAATTCAAGTCGGTTTTGGCACCGCTCGCCGGTCCACGTTCAGCGTGAGGCTGAGCAGTTCCTTCGGCTGAAATATGTGAGCGCTTTCATTAAGCTGGGGGGGGGGACCGAGTCGCGCACTTTCACTTCTCCTCAGAAAGAAGATGTCAGAAGTGGTCTCGAGTTATAAAGGGTGGTGATTTTATTAGCCACTGCTGGTCCGTGGGGTGCTTTTTGTTGCAGAGTGACAGGGGACTTAATAATGAAGCTCTCTAACCCAATGAGCCCTGAATCACTGGAGCCCCTCTTCCCCCCTTTCTTTGTCCCTCTCCCAATCCCCCCACAGTGCCACTGCATTCCCAGCCTGGCGGGGCAGTGTCTCTGGGCCGGGGCCAGGTCCATGCCATGTCACGCACCCTCTTTTGGCCCCAAACGACCGTGGTCGGGGGGGTCAGGGGTTCAAGTGCTCCCCGTGGGGCGATGCATGGGATGCCTAGCGACGCTGTGGCTCGGCCCCCACGCTGGCCACGCCGTTAATTAATTTCTAATGAGAATAAAATTGGCTGACCTCGCAATAGCTAGCCTCTTGGCTCTGACTGACTGTTACTGCCCCCTTTCTCCCACACAGACTTCAAAGGAGAGGCGAGGATAGCCCCTCCTGGCTCGACGCTGATAGTGAAGTGCACAGGGAACATTCCTCGCGTGCAAGACGGAGTTTGGAGTGTAGATTTTTATGGGCTGTGTTTCTGCTAGCCCCACACATACCTGCGGCTCATATGCACGCTGTAGAAGTTTAACTGCGTTAACCCCTTCTCAGATGTAACGTCAGAAGCACGACTGGCGCTCTGGAAGACGTGACGGCTTCCCGGGCCATCGTGTGTCTAGGAAATTGAATCCGCAGTTGTTGCATTGTCATCAGGTGGTTATAGGATCTAACTCACCGGGCCATTTACAGGACGGCTCTGACATTCTGGATAATTCATTTATGCTGTCTTACCGGGAGTTTGAAGATCAATAAATGTCATTTCTGTGCATTTAAAATGGAGATAGTACTTTGATGTGTTCAGCGTTGGGGCTGTGAATCCTCTCAAAAGTTAAAAAAAGGATTATTAGCTACCCAGCAACCCTGAAACCGCCTTGTTTACAACGGCACTGTGTATTTTTAGCAAGAAAGCTAGTCACCAGAACATCAAAGAGTCGGGTGGATTTTGTCCAGAGGTGCTGAAATGTGCCAAAGCTGGCAACTTCACACAGGAGGACAAAAACTTCTCCAAGGCTGTGTGCAGCATCTGGCCTCTGGGCCCGGCTGTTCTTGTTGGTTCAAAACAACAAATAAAAGGTCCGGTGCTTGAGCGAAGAGCTTCTTTCTCTACAGCCTGTACGGAGCCGTTTTCACGCGGTTGCAGCGTTGAGGTGTTTAAGCTTAAGGTTAATCTCACACCATCCAAAATATAAGAGAAAAGTCACCTTCCCTTTTTAAGGATACTTAATTAAAGCTCAGTATCCGCGTGTGTTATGGGTTTTCTGGTCAACGTGGCGGCAGTCTGTATTGATAAGATTTCCTGAGGGGAAACAATTGTGTGAAATGCAGGAAGTCATTAGGAAGCCGGGGACTCATGTCTCTCCCTGCTGAGTAAATAGTGTCTGGGCCTCCCCCCCTTCTATTTCATCCACTTTTGAATGAGCCCAGCACTTGTAACAATAAAGGCAGGAAATGAACTGTACTCACACAGGAGTGTGCAGGATGCTCATTGTGTTCCTAATTGACCAAACTAGGTTGGGGGCGATAAAAGCAGACTTTTCTCTTTTTCCGCGAGTCGAAAAATAGCTCAAAGGTAGCGGCGCGGCGCGGCAAGGTGCGGTCAAAAAAAGACAAAAAAAACGAGGCTAATGAGGCGCTCTTTCTCTTTCATTGCACGTTTTTTTAGAAATTTCGATCCCGTCAAAACTGACCCAGTTTCGCGTGCTCCCAGTTTGAATCTAACGCAGGCTTGCATTTCCTAAATGCAACTTTCAGGAAAATAGCACGGGACAGAAGAAACGTGCCACCCGATATGTCCTGTGCGGAACCAGTGGCAGACCTCAGCGTCAACCTGTTTACTGTTTGCTAACCTGACCCGGCTGCAGGATGATTTTTTTATTTTTTTCTTCCTCTGTGGAATGCAGGCGTGACTCACAGTCAGACAGAGTGTTACTTAAGTTGTCACCTGAGAAGCCCTCCAGGGGAAAGTTGTTTTGTCCTTGAGTGTCTGACTATAAGCGCATTTGAGCTGACCTGCATTCAGGAGAAGATTGGTAATGTAGTTAGGATTTAGGTTACGTCTACTACAATCTTTCCACTCGTTAGACGTAACTCTGAGTGTGTGTGTGTGTGTGCGTTGTAGTAATTCCCACTTTTTCCCCCTGAGCTATTTGTTGTTTCTTGTTTCTTCTTCCATGAGCATCTGCTCTCAGGTAATATGTGCCACTTCTACACCAAGAAACAAATTAATCAAATGAGCCCGTTTCCAAATTCTTGTTTCATTGTTGGGGAAGGGATCAGTGGTGATCTGGCCCACATTTCCTGCTTAGTGTAATTGATATTTGGTTTACCCTAGATTAAACTGACAACTAAGCAGGTTAGCATTGAGGATTTTCCCAGATTAATTCCAGGAGTCCAATTGGAGTGGAGGTAGAGGTGGCGCGGGGTGTGTGTGTGGGGGTGCTGGCCGCTCTCCTTGTATCATCCCAAACGTCTGCCTTTACCTGGGATTTACTAGCATATGAAAAAGGAAATGAGATCAGAGGCGGCGATAAATCCCGGCAGCAAAGCCTCCAGCGCTGAAAATGAGATGCGCACATGGCGCCGTCACTCACCAGCCGCTCATGTCCTCTTTTCTGATAAATTGATTCTAGGTGCTCAGGTGTTGAGAGGCGTTGGAGGAGGAGGGGGGAGGGCGGTGTTAGTCCCCTCTGAGAACTAATGCCACCATCGGCGTGGTCGTGCATGTGCTTTCTCATCTCTCGTCTCAGCTTTGCATGTGCAGAAATGTCACCCACCGTTTCTCGTAGGCCGCTTAGCTTCAAGTGACGTGCTACCCTTCACGCCACGAGTCCTTGCACCATGCTGCCCGTTCACACGGTGTCCACACACTGTTAGGTTCCCCATGTCCCAGCAGATTTCTAGCAACTAATTTAGGAGCTGTTAAGTGATTTAGCATCTGTTTTTTTTATAGGACCCCAGTGAGCCACAACTGCCACCCCCACTCCTGCCCATCACTGTCTGTGCCTGTGGCGTCAAGGCTCGCTTTTGAATTTCAATCAGCCCTGGATGCATTGTTGTGTTTATTTGAAGGGGGATGGGTCGGATGGGGTGTTAGTAGTAGTAACTGGTTGTGTGTGTCAATCAAATATTCAGCGTGACCAATGGGCGGCTCATTGGAGGCTAGTTGGTGTGTTCTCAGGGGGGCACAAGGCTTTAACTGCTGCCCGCGGGGCGAACCCTGCCCTCCATTCTTCACGCACGCCGCCCTCCCTTCCCCTCGTCATCCTCCTCAAAACGAGAACACAGGCAGTACAATCAATAACAGCCGTACCCTCTTTCTCTTCCCACCGCCTCCCTCCTCTTTCCTCCCCCCCTCCCCGAGCTGACTCCTCCTCTGGTCAGCCGCTCCCTGCTTCCCATTTATCAACACTGCGTTTGATGTCGGCTTCATCATTCTCTGTCAACACCTCCATGTGCGTAATTGTATTAGATTCGTCACGGTGGCGCGGTTATTTGGCCCGCCTCAGCTGGTACTGGGCCAAAGGGGCTTCTTACCATGTACATACAACCCCAGACATTAGTCTTAAGTGTCTTTAGTGTTGAATTTATTTCCATGCAGCGTTGCGCGGTTTCTGGTTCAATGGCGTCTCGAGTACCCAAAGGTACATTACATCCTTTATTAAAGACCTGCTTTTCCCTTTTCCTGTATCCCATTGTTCCCAGAATCCAGTGAGGCGTAAGTGTTGAGCTTACATTAAAAATCAAACCTTCCCCCCAAACGCCTGCTGCAGAGGACGAGACGGGCGGAAACGAATCTCAGACGCACTCAGACGGTCACACTGAAACATTCCCTGAAAAATGTATTGGACATTTTTGCCACTTGTGCTCATTAGCAGCTCACTTCTGGAAGACTGTGCTCAGTGTGAATATATTTGACAATAACGATCATTATTTCCCCCCCACAAGGAAAACGAACATTCACGACCCGATATCTGTTTTTTAGGCGTGAGAGTTAAAATTCAGACCCGGTGAAAGGGTGGCGTGTTTCACGCAGACATCCATGCAAGGATCGGTTAAACAAACGCGGCACTCGCACACTGGAAATCGGCGATTCACCGCCAAAGTATTCACCATTGTCTCATCTAATCCCTTCATCAACTAATGAGCAGTGATTTCCTTTTTGTGAAGCTTCTTCTGCGCAACCTGTTGTGTGAGGATAATCTCCGGCCGATGCGGCTCATGTTTTCCAGAAGCCGTGGGAGGACGTGCGGCGGGCGAAAACAGAAAGGCGGCGCTCAGAGCGGGGGAATTGGGGAATAGGAACGACTTGAGAGAACCTGTCTGCGGCGATTACGCACGCACTGCAACCTTGATGGCCACATTAGATCTCTTTCTCCATACACCAAACTATTAATAATAGATACAGCTCTCTGCTCACTCTTTTGCTTTCTCTTCCCCACCCCGCCCCTCCCTCCCACGGCATTACCCCTCAAGGCGTCTACCCTCTCTCCCCCGTCCCCCTCTCCCTCTCGCCTACCACCATCCTGTCCTCCCCCCCTCGCTCCGAGACTGCTAGCCAGGAGCAATGGCAGGTGTGCATACATCATCACGGCGCTGGCCACACAGCCCGCAGCACCCAAACAGTCATCATCAGACAGACAGATCCACCTGCCCGAGAAAGAACGTTGTTGAATAGTTGAGTTCTGTCATCTGATCCGAGATAACGGTCCCTAAACGCACGAGCTTCTCACGCTTAACTCTTTAATGTTCACTGCTCAGGCTGCAGGCGCTGCACCCAGCTTTTATAGTTCATCATCAGACTCATCCACACCCAGGAGCCCGGGAATCCACGCGAAAGAACTGAAGACACACAATTTAACAGCAGCACAAGTCGGTCCATTTGCGATTGCGAGGGTCTGTCAGTCAGGCGAAGTGTTACAACTTTTGCAAGGCTGCTGTGACTCCCAGGAAGTGTTTCTTTTTTTATGTTTCCAGAAAATGCTGAGGTTTATCTTTTCAAAAATGCATCCACACACAAACAATATGGATGAAAAGGAGATTTACAACGCCGCCAAGTAATCTGGTTTAAGTTTCATGAAATGGAAAATGTGAATGCGGGAGTCATGTCGTTGGATTTAATGCATTACGGCGCAGAATAGTTGCCACGTTGCATCGGCGCTTCGCATACATGTGACACCGTTAATCACGTGGACGGGGCTGATGGCGGATAACGTAAACTCACTGCATTTGGCTTTTGTACGACACTAATGTCATACTAATCCTCTCGCTGTGATAAACGACGTGTATACATGAGCAAATGGGACTTAGATGTGTAGCACAGTAGTTCTCTGGTGTCATACGGACTTCAAACAATCCTCCAGTCCGGAGATCGACGCTGCCTCATTGTCCTAATTTATGGCAGACACTGAAACTGTATATAAAGACGGTCCGTTATCCAAGGAGCATAAATCCTTTTTACTTTAATATTTTGTCATGGCTTAACAATAGATCGGTGACCTGCTGTGGGGGGTTTTCTTACTTCATGCATGCTCCAATGAGCTCCATCCAGTCAATGATTGATGAATCATCTGCCACATAAGGACTCGTAGGTTGGGGTTGCCCCGACGGAGTCATCCTCAATTGTGGAGCGTCTCGAGTCACTCACGTTGTGTTGTGTCTTTGAGTGCCGTCTCCGTGGCAGGTAGTATATTTCCACTCAAAGACAGCCGCTGAACGCGTCAGCCTCGTAACGTCGGAAACAGGTCCTGGTCGTGGATCGTCACGGTCAAACACGAGAACAATAAAAAAAAAATCAATGAGAAACGGGTGGATTGTGTTGAGACTTCCAGCTGACAGATTAAAGACAGGTTTACAACACTCATGGAGGAGAAATCATATTTCCAGTCCACTTCTGTGGGATCATCCTTATCTGCTATAACTATAAATGTCCTCTGCCGTATTTGTGATGTTGTTTAAAGCATTAGAGCAATGCAACCGCACTCCCACTGAAGTCATGGGTGTAACTGTGTCTGTATAGATCACCCTCGGCGCTGCGAACAAACGGTTTCTCCAGTTGCTCTTGAGTAATTGGCGACCTTTTCTCCACCGCGTTTCACAGGAACGCAGTGTATCAGATTAACAGAGGTGTGTTTGTGCCTGTGAAGAATGCTGAGTTAACACACCGAGCAGACGACGCTGTGAAGACGGGGACGCGGCGTTTGCGGGTTGTTTCAGGCTTTAGTCAGGAGCCCATCGGAATTTGTCCCCCCCCCCCCACGGGACCGTGCTCCTCTCTCCACCCGAGGCGATCTGTCTTCCTGTCATCCTATTGATCCCCCTACAACGCTCATTGATATGGGGGCCATTGAGCCTGCGTTTGTGGAGGGCTGGTGGCTGCTTGGCGGCGTGACATTGAGATGGTGTTTACACTGAATGAGGGGGAACGATTCATCTAGCCCAGAATTATATTCTCAGATCTCGGATAGCTTCTATTTCCACTCGGAAAAATATCTCTCTCCGAGGGAAGAGCGGGATTTTATGAAGGCTCCACATCCAGGCCACCGCTCGGATACGAGAGTGTAAATAAAACTGCAATATCATCTTTGCTCAGGCAGCCGCCGAGGTGCGTTGGAGATGTTTGACCTTGTGCACACAGATGACAAAATCCTTTCAAGAGGAGAGCACATAGAAACAAGGGATTTTAATCTCCTAGCATCGAGTGGCCTCGCTGAGAATGTCAGCTTGCTATCTGGCCGCAGACACACACACTCTCTCCCTTTGCAGTTTGCTCACCGAGCGGCGGCTTCAGATGCGTTTTGAATTGTTTAGTCAGCTGAAAATGAAACCTAGCTCAAACCCTGGTGGAAAACGACTTATTTTCCCCATCAAATGTTGTATTTTAATTTGAACTTCATTTACATTCATATTGAATTCGTTGCGTGCCATATGCTCCCTGACGTTGTCATGGGATACAGGCCAGGCACATCATTTCCTTTTTTTTTTTTCGGAGGCAGCTGAGCGCATTGGTTCCTATTTGTTTTAAGTGATGAGATAAGCAGAGGGAAGGTCCCTCTGCAGGCGGTGAGTAAATGCTAGATAAAGCCGAGATGTTAACACTGTCCACTGTTTCATTACGGCTCGACGTATACGAGATGCCAACAGGTTCTCCTTCAGCGTGTCACGTAGCAAGAGCCGCCTCCAGTCGGCAGCAGCTGAGTGTAGCCAGTCATCAGCGGCCTGTCGTGTTCAGCGTCCTCCAGTTTGTGGATTGCAAGGGTGGAGGTCTTGCTCCACTCAGAAAACTGCCTGCACCCATAAGGGCAAATTTTTTCAGGTCTGCAGGTATGTGGTCTAAAAAAAGGGTGTCCAGACCTTCAAAATAAATAGCTCATCGCTTCCCCTCACAACAGCTCGTAACCTTTCATGTGGGAGGATAGTAAAGATCTCTCTATGCCGAGAGGTGTATAAACTATGTTAGAGCCACTTGATTAATATAGCTGTATTTGGTGATGCTGTTAAGGAAGTCTTAGTGTGCAGAAGGTTTGGTTAATTCGTTTTCACGTGGCATTGGAAGAGTTTCAGATGTTGGATCTTTGGAACTTCTAAACGAATCCTTCAAGTCTACCTTCATCTCTTTTCGTGATTGCAGTTGGTTTTCGCAAGAGGGTTGAGTCAGGTTCATGGACGAATCAGATTGCTCAGCTGACTACGTGGCCAAGGCGCACTACAGCGTTTTTTAAAGATATTTCCAGAAATAGTGGAAATAAATCCGCCTATCTGGATTGTACTTAATAGACAGAACACAAAATGAGCAACCGAAGCTACTGTAGCATCCCGTTCACTAATTATGATGACTTTTTTTTTAATGGACACTGAAGCGTCCTTGGGGACTCAGTCCAATCACTTGCCATGCAGCACTGGCACAATCAAGGGGCTCTTGCACAGTCATTTAGATTACAGCAAAGTTGATCAAGCGCGCCCCCCCCAAAAAAAAACACTCAAGCTTTTCTTTAACCCGGCACTGTCTCTCCATTCAGCTCCCTCCTGGACTTGTTAGTAAATCAAGGCCATTGTGAGGTGCCAGAGAAATTGTCCATTAATAAGCACTATGCCTAGTCAAGTGGCACAGGAAGCACAGGGGTCAGGCCCGCCTTCCAATCATTATACCTCATCCACTACCTAGTAAAAGGCCCCTAGCCACTCGGCTACAGGTCGCCATGGAGACCTCGAACAAGGAGCAGAGCGTAGGGGGTGGGGGTCGGCAGGGTTGGAGAGAGTGGTGCAGACAACCATTAGCAGCCCATTCCTTTGTAATTAATGATCATCCCACTGGCTCAAAATCAGGGCCCGGGAAAAAACCAGACACAGAGCTCGCTCTCTCTGAGAAATATAGAAGAGGAAAAGGTGACAGGACGGCATGAAACGCTCTAATGTTGCACAAGAGGGGGGGGATAACAGACGTGAAAGTGACTGTGTGTAAGGAAATCATAGTTTTTCATTTGCATAAGTGTCCCCCCGTACGCAAGTCTGTCATCCGTCAGTCAAGGACGGAATAATTGACAAAAGGACCCCGACAAAGCTCGCCTCCTTTCACTCGACACCTTTGACTGGTGTCTATCTGGCTGCGCTAAGATAATCACTTGTCTAATCGAGTTATGAGCGCTGTTCACATTGCAAATATGAAGCTCACGTTATTGGGTTTGTAATCAAATCTGAGGTCTGCTTGCCCTTAGGGGATTTTCAGTCAACCGGCGAGCCAGGCAGCCAATCAGCCAGCCGCAGCGGCTTTTGAAGTGCCGGCAGACCAAAAAAATACCCATCTCTCTCTCTCTCTCTCTCTCTCTCTCTCCTCTCTCTCTCTGTCTCTGTCTCTGTCTCTCTCCTCGAGCTCTTTCCAATGCTGCACAACCATCCAAATGTGCACACACACACACACACACACACAAAGCAATTCTTTGGACAAATAAAAATGCAAACAAATGCCACACAGATGCCCACGTTTGAGCACGCTCACGGGCATGGACAATAACAC
This sequence comes from Nibea albiflora, assembly GCA_014281875.1. Classification (NCBI taxonomy): domain Eukaryota; kingdom Metazoa; phylum Chordata; class Actinopteri; family Sciaenidae; genus Nibea; species Nibea albiflora. Next base: position 6,630,122 of record CM024795.1, on the reverse strand, counting down.
GACACACTCGCACACACACACACACACACACACACATGCAGGAGACATCGGTTGCGCTGCCACACCATTCACTCGCAGCCAGAGTTGCTCTTCCTGGTGATATTTTGACGATTTTACGACGTTCTTTGTTTTTTTTCGGCTGATTTTTTATTTATTTTTAAAGCTGTTAACAAAATAGACGTTTCTGACCGGGAGACGTTGGATGAATGAAGATGTAGAGAAAGTGTTTTTCCATTCACAAATTTCAGACGTCTGAATTCAGTCCGTTGGAAATGAATGTTCAGTGAATATTTTAGGCTGAGACGTGCAAACATTAACCAGATTTAACGTGGATTCAGGGCTCGCTCTTCCCTCCATTGTTACCTCTCAGGCTCGCAGTCCATTGCCTGCGTTACAGTAGGTCCAGTTAGTGATACGCGCAGAGGTTGTTGTTATTCTAGACATTCCTGCTGAGGGATGCATTATCCTCTGTGGCATGGCGGCGAATTCTAGCATGTCTGTCACCCACCGACTCATCCCACAGGCGCTATCAGTGCTCAGCCTCTCACAGGCATGCATGTACACACTGTGTCCCACTCTCTTAATCCCCCTCTCTCTCTCTCTCTCTCTCTCTCTCTCTCCGGGCTGCACCTCTTATTTATCTCTCTTACTCTCCCTTTGCTTTACCTTTCCTCCCCTCCCTCCGCTCCCTCTCTCTTCTCTGCCTTCCAAAGGCGGTGGAGAGTATTATCACCTAGGAACCATCCTATCCTTGGCTAGGCTAACGCACACACATGCAAACACACCAAAGCATAGATACTGTACACACACACACACACAGCAGCCTTATCAGCAGCCGCTGGTGTCAGACCCTCAATTAATTTTGTCATTAACTGAATCCTGTTACTCCCCCGCCGCCGCCGCGATGCCATGACGTCTCCCTCTAACGGATGGAAGACGGCGGCAACACGCGTGTGCCAATTCTATCCTTTCTCGCCGACATCCATTTACATCCTAATGATGGAGGTAAATCCCCCCCCTAACCACCCCCACCACACCTCATGTGATCACGTGACCTTTCACCCCTCCCCGCGAGTCTCCGCGGGCAGCCGATCGGGAGGGAGGAGGGGGATGCAGCAGGCGTGGTGAGGAGGAGCAGGAGTGGAATAAGAAAAGAGAATCAGGGAGGTTAGGGAGGTGAGAGGCTTGCAGCTGGAGTCCTCACACCTCCTCACCCATGGTGACATGTTGCTGCAGGCCTCCGGGCTACACGGGGACCAGCGGTGAAGCTGTTTACTACACTCGCCAGCTCATTTCCTTTTCGAGGGAGCTGCTTTGCGGCCCGGCCCCTCTCTCATGCCTGATACCGATTTCCCTCCTGCCGCTCACCCTTGTCTGACTCTGTAGCTCTCTTCCCCCTCTCGCCACAATGATCTCTGCCACAGCAGGCTGCGGTGCAAAGTAACCCGACTCCATTTTGAAACCCAAGTGGTCTTGTTATGACTTTCTGACTCGTGGAGAAAGTGATCTTGACTCGGGGGCACAAGGGGACAAACTGGGGCGAAACTCAAACTTCCACGGTTTGAATATCAAATAGTTCTGATTTAATTATTGTTTTGGAGTCACTAATTGATGTTCCACTGCCTTTTTTTTTGTTTATCTTTTTTTTGTCCTCGGGCCTGTAGCGAGTCTGTTCTCCGTCTTACATAAGACTGTTTTCTTTCCTTTCCTCTCTCTGTCCCCTTCAAACTAAAATTTGCTTGCGGTGCACTCTGCGTGTTTTTTTTTTTTGTGTGTGTGACTGAGTTGTGTGCGCTCCTGGCTTATGGATTGGAGTCTGGTTCACAGCTTACAGTGCTGTTTAGATTATCCCCACATCATACTGGAAATAGTACAATGCTGGCGTATCCTGCTGGTGCGCTTGGCTCAGACTTGTACATATTCCCCGAGACCCCCGGTGTTTGAATCCAACCCAGGCCGTCTGTTGCATGTCTTCCCCGCTCTGCCTTCCTCTCATCTGTGTTAAACTCCTCTTATTTATTTCTTTGAGATTTAAATCCTGATATTATGTCGTTAAACGCGGCCGCTCACAGATATTACACAGCGACGTTGCGGGCGAATGTGCAGCGCCATCAGTGACACATGCCTAGCATGCATTTGCCTTTGACCACTGCAGCTTTTTTCCCCCTCCAACTCGGCCATTCTCCTTCACAATCAGTCACCATTCACCTTCCCTGCGCTACATACACTGTATACATGTGTGTTTTAGTACCTTCACCCCTCCTTCCCCACCCCTAATTCTGTATCTCCCTCCGTCCTCCCCACCCTTGCCCAGGGGGCTCCATAAATATCATTTCATCCCACGGAGCCGCTGACACGCTGCAAAGGGCCTACGATAAATAATTCACTCCCTCGGTGCAGGGCAGGCAGACTCCCCCTGCTTAGGAATTCAGCATGAGTGTGTGTGTGTGTATGTTAGGGTGGAGGGGCTCGTGGTGATGGTAGGGGGAGGTGTTGCAAGGTGGTGATAATGCACACAGACACAGAGAGTCAACATACACTGCATACTAACACACGATTCACTTCATATAAAGGAAGCGATTGTGGACTCCATCAGTCCTCGGCGTGGAGCTCCCGTCACTGGCTGCCGGTCACGCAAACAAAAATGTCTTTTCTCACTCATCCCTTGATGAGACTGTCTCCCCACCACAACCCACCTCCTCCTCCTCCGCCCTGAAGACCTGCTCTTTCTTTTTGTCTCCCTCCTCCTCCTCCCGTCTTCTTCCCCTCCATCTTCCTGCTACGTTCACAACATGCCGAATTAGGTTGATCTTGGGGGGGGATTGCGCACGGACCATCACCTGCCCTCTTAAAGTACCGGCTCTGTGATTTATTGATGATGTTTGGGATTATTAATGCCAACAGCCCCCCCCCCATGCATGAGTGCCAAGCCCTCCTGGTTATCTGGAGAAAGAGGCAGACAGCGGAGACAGTAAGTGCGTTTTGTGGAAGTTTTGACTCAGGAGTGGGAAATCAACACCGGGCGGCGTCAGACAAATTCTGGCGTGAGCTGGCAAACACTGACAGGCGCTTTTTATTTTGGTAGTTAGATTTTTTTTTTACTTGAGGGGGGAACGAGGGAGTATGAAGGGAACATGAGTGACAGAATGAGAAGTAGTCCTTGAAACTTTGGGTTCTGTTGGGCTGTGAGACAAATATTATTTGTCTGACTGAGAGTTCTTGTTCACCTATAGCTGTATTTGTTCGTGGCATTACTCTTAACCGCATGTTGTCTTGCTTCGGGCTGATTCAGACCAAATCAAGCACTGCGGTGACAGTGCAGGTTTTTTCCAATTCATTTGAACAGCTGTGTTGCATTCAGGTCACGGAATAAAAACGCAGCAACCCGCAACGGAGAAGTTTAACCCGAATCGACTTAAATGTAACACGATGTCGCGCCGCGGTGGCCAATCCGGTGATCAGACCTGTCAAACCGCTCCACAGTCAGCCTGAAATATCACACAAACCAGACGCCGTCCAACTGGAGTCCATGAACCAAACTGTGATACTCGACAAACTCGTGTCCTGGTTTGGTTTATTTCATGTAGCCGGCTTCTCTGTAGGTGTTTGCAGGATGGATGGAAGAAGCATCCTGGCGTCAGCAGTGGTTAAGTGAGATGGACAGTGAATGGGAGAGAGGGAGCACCGGTAGTGATGTCAGTTATTTTCTGATTGTTTCATAGCCGTTATGTTCAGCACAAGTAAACTGCTGCACAGCCTCGTCCTGACCTCAAATCCACAAGAGGAATAGTTGGATTGTATCCAAATATATCGAGTCCTTGGCGCGTTGTTTACCAAGTCATATTTTACAATTTTTGCATACCGAGTGCTTCTCAATCAAAGTCTGTCCTTGACTTTTTTTCGTATATATCAAAGCCTGTGAGTTCAGTTTTGACAAGTGGCCTTCCTCATGAAACATCTTGACGGCACGACGACTTCATCAGCTCAGCCGTACAAACCAGTGCGCCCACTTAAAGAGCTGATTCATACTGATTTCTGCCTGCAGCGACAGCTGCAATCCCAGATTCTGATTCTGTTACAGCGACCCTTGTTTGCTGAAGATCCTCACCGCTATCTGGCCCAGCTGTTTGTGCTAACAATAGTGCTCTCTTGTTTGTCTGAAGCTTGAATGAGGGCTACTACAGTCACACACACGCACACACACACTACAGGTCCGCTGTAAACAAATGTGGCAACAGGAAGAACCGACTCGCGCTGTGGCTGCAGGAAGGCAGAGGCCACTAATGTTTAGCATCTCATCTTCGCCCTCCACCCGTTCTAATGGATGCCAAGGAAGAGAGTCAGTCTTGGATTTGATTAGCCTCAAGCTGCAGCGTCTAATTGCCCCTTCCACCAAAGCCATATTGAAATGATTTATTCATCATCAAGCTCCAAACAGTCCCTTGTAATAGGCTGCCAGAAAATAGGATGCTCGATCCTTGCTCCCCTCCCGTACGCTATTGTCTCTGTCATAGGAGAGGATAATGGGCGTGATGTTTCCATCGCTAGCAGGATGTAGGTTGATGTTTACAGCTGTAATAATGGCGGACATTACTGTTGTTAAGCATTCGGTGTGTGTGTGTGTGTAAGAGGGAAGGGCCATCTTTGCCTTCTGTGCTGCCGCTGTGTCTGCTGGAGATCATTGCTGCATCTCCAGGAGTCAGATTAACCGTGTTAACCGACCGTATTAAATACCGCTCGACTCCTGATAACTTCATGAACATTCGTGTCTGTGTTTTCCATGTTTAATTTGCACGTTGAAGCCAATCATCCCCGACAACCGTCAGAGGTTGATTTAAAGGCAAATTGCGCACAGATTCTGTATATCTTAGTCGACTACTTGAGCCAGTCCCCCCTTTTTGATCTGAAAGCTAAGCAAGTTTGTTAAAGGCTTTCGTCTGGAAACTTCTAATCTCTTAGTTCTCAGCATCAGTCTGCTCTCATCCGTTATCCAAGAACACATTTCCCCACCAGTGGGGCCACAATCGGAGTCGATCCCAAGCAGAAGAGCCTCTTACGTAGTTAGATATGCCTTTTAAAGAAGCCCGGTATCTGATCTTTAGGCATGAGCAGGCAATGATGTTGATTACGGGTTAGAGGTGGTGGACTGTGTAAGGTCTTAGTTGGAGTTTCTCATGTACTTCTAACTATCTACACTCTTTGTTCTTAACCTGACCTTTGCTGGTACCTCCCCGGACGACAGTAAGTCACCTTGATATCACCGGAAAACCGAACAGCCCCTCGGAGGATCAGTTTAACACCTAAGCAAATCGGCTTTCAACAGAGTTATATTAATATGTTATTGGCCACCGGCTAGCAGCAGGTTAAATATAGGGTGCTGGTAGCGTGGGGCTATCGAGGTGACCCTGTTACTATTCAAAGGGAAACAAGAACCCGAGCACGTTGGCTCAGTCGACTCGCTTTTGGAACGGGGCTCGCATGTAGGCCAGTTGTGTGTCCTGTTGAGCACAAAGAGCGGCCATATGTAGTGTCACCGGATTGGCTGGCCCCGCGGCTTTTCTCATCCTGATGGCAACACAACCCCAGCAGTCTGCCTCGGCCCCGCAGGCCAGCGTGGAATGGAGTTCAGAGAAATGGCATGGGCTCGTCCCGCTCTCTCTTTTTATCATCTGCTGCTGCTTCTCTCTGACCCCTCTCTATCCGTCTGCGGCGTGGAGCTCCGCTCCTGCAGGCCAGATTAATGCTATTCCACGGGCCTCAATTTAATCCTCAAAAAAGGATTGTTCTAAGCCTTGACAGGGTAATATGGGCTAAACAGATTGCACTGGTGCACAATCAGAGTTACTGTAATGTGACGCTACAAATCTGGGAGTTATTGTATTAGCGTGTTATCCTGTAACCTTCACAGGTTTACCTTTTGTGCTACCGCTGAACCGTTTGTTTACTATCTGCTTTTGAAAAAACTGCTTTTAATACATTTTGAAGATAATTTTAGCCACGCGCGCTCGCCGTCCCATTCAGGGAATCCAGTGAATGTGCTGAGGACAGCATGGTGATAAATGCTTATCAAACTGGAAGTGTCTCCCACCATCACATTACTGCCTGGAGAGGCTCCATCATCACAGTCTGAGCTGCCAAGTTTAAAAATGTGTACGGAGGAAGGAGGGGAGGCCAGAGCGCGGTGGTGGGAGGAGGCGGTGTCCTTTTACCTTGAAATAATAAATTGCATTATTATGAACGTTCCGTCTTAGTATGGAATGAACGTGTCAAGCAAGACCTCATTTAAAGCTGAATGTGAGAGCTTGTGTTAAAAGTAGTGACGTTGCTCTGTGGTGTGGAAAAGAAACAGAAAGCTGATGATTAGTTTAATCTCTTTAAATCATGCAAGTCTTTAAAAATGATTTTTTTTTTCCCCCCAACTTGTACCCTTAATTGCTTCCTAGTTTGTACAACCTTTGTTTCCTTACTTTGTAGCGTCCTTAGCCTCCTTCAGTGTTGTAGCTCTCGAGATTGGTTTGGTGTCGAGGTCACTTTTTGAACGTCTCGGTCTTGTCTTGGAAATGTTGATTATGGGTTAGAGGTGGTGGACAGTGTCAGGTTTTACTGCTCAGAATCAAACTGATGCACCAAGTTGGAGTTTCTAATAGAGCAACGCGTGAACCTCAGACTGTTTACAGTCTTTGTCTTGTCTCGGTCTCAGACAAGACTGGTCAAGACCACAGCTCTCTGATTTATTTATTAACTTCATCACTGTAACTGGAGTTAACACGTCCAATAATTCAGTCATTTTTATTCAAAAGCTTTGGTACTGAACGACACATCTGTAACAAGATTTGTCCTCTGAAACCACACAGTTCATCTGCGTCAACAGAACAACAGCTACACATCAGCTGCCTAAGTAGGCTAAACACTGTCTGGTCTCGGTTTAGGCGGTCTTGACTACAACGCTGCCGTGCCTCATCGAAGGAAACGTGCCTCCTTTACGTCTTCCCTTTAAGCCTGCTCACAAACTGAGGACTTAAAAAAAAAAAAAAGCGATAAGAGCCCGGGCAATGAGAAAATGAATGGTTTGACATAGACCATGAAATGTCCACCTAATGCATGCCATTTATTTATGTGTGATTAGTGTCAGCGTTTTTCTTTTTTCTTTTTTTTTTTAATGCGCTGGTTTTATTTGGCTTGAAACAGGCACAGAGAAGAAGAAGAGGGCCAAATTGATTCTGAACGAGATATCGGCTGCTTAATGAATCTGGTTAATTGACTGTGTAAGGGCTGCCATAACAGCCAGACAGTGGAGAGCAGCAGCAGCAGCAGCAGCAGCAGCCTGCAGGATCCAGCCAGCTCATCTGTGATTACGTCACTCTCCTCTTTATCGATTTTGGTCTCTTCTTGATGCCATGGAAATTAGTGCAGGCAGAAAAAAAGATTATGACCGGCATCATGGGCAGCGATTATAGCTCTATCAGGGACATTTGGATGTCTTGACACTCTTGTAAAGTGATTAGCCTCTTCCACGAGTCCCGTTGGGCTTTGCTACCCCCCTCTCCTTCCCCCCCCACCTCTTCAGGGACTTCGAACTGACGGCTGCGTGTGATGGGTGGAGACAAAGAAACTTCCCCCAGATGAGAGTGTGGACTGCTCAGACTAGAAGACTTCCTCCCCCCTTCCCTCCCCGCCCCTCCCCTACACTTTACAGTTCCTCCCGTCCTTTCAGGTGAGGATGGGAGAGAGCATTTGAAGAGATTGCGGCTCTCACATCACAGGAAATGAAACGCGGAGCTCCCGACCGCGCCGTGACAAAGAAATCCACAGTCCCATGGTTCTTAAGCACATATACGCCCACTCACGCACAGACAGCTTGTAAAAACAGTGTCTGACTTCTCCCTGGGCATTGGCAGGGCTCTCCAGGAGCTGCCGCCTCCTCGCAGCTCCTCCTCAGATCATCGCCACCTTGCCGTGGAGATTTTATTACCCCCTCGATTCTGTGGATCTCAGACCGACCCAGTGAGTCTACAGAACGCAGCTCGCTCCCTAATCCTTCTTTGTTCTTTGTTTATTTTGTGTGCTTCTAGATTTATGTTGCCTGTACGCGTTAGGCCCGGTGTCGACTGCCACGTCCTGTTCTGCTGTACTTCCAGCGCCTCTTTTTCTTACATTCCCTCCCACCTTGCTCGCTCCAGCTCAATAAGCAAACAAACTCACTTCCTCTTGACACTCGGCTCCGTCGCGGTGATTTGCTGTGCTTGTCAGGTCGAATATTGAACGACACTGTGGCCTCTGTCAACAAAAGGAAGGCCCCGGAAGCCGGGGGGGGGGGCGGCGTTATTTGTGCGTAGGGTGGATTATCTCCCCCACACGCCATTCTGCTTTTCCCCTCATTGTCTGGCGTGTAACCGGCATGCAGCACGCCGATGCCAGGATAGCTCCCTTGTGGCTTCAACAAGGCACAATGCCTGCCATGCTTTACCCAACTCACTTTGGTAAAAACTGAATATTACACACATGGCATTCTCATGCAGACAGCCATGTTCCCTGCTATCCTCGGCTCGCTGATCCCCTGGACAGTGTCCAACACCGTTTTCTTGATTGAACACTGGGCAAGGAGGGAGCGTGGCAGAGGGGGTACCTGCGAAGGCTTCATGAGGTGACCTTGTTGGGGGTTACTGTCAAGGATGTAAAGCCATTGAACACCATATGTTCCTGTGTTTCCGAGCCCCCCCCCAGCTCTTCCTGCTTTCAGGTGTGTACACGGCCGCGCCTGTGTCTGCCCGTGTTCTAAATTCAGCACACGTAGTTTTTATGTCTGATTGCCCACATGTCTGTGTTTGTATGCATAATGCTGCCTCTCAGTCGGACGGACACTTTTCAAAGAGATTCAAAGAGAGCGTTCAAGCTGTGGGAAGACAAAGAACACACCCAGGTAAAAGACAGTTTTTTTGAAATGGAGATGGGGTCTCGGCTGAAGCGAGGAAAGACTGCCAGCCCACCCATCCTCCACCGCTCTGATTGCACCCCGCTGAGCTGCAGTTGGACATTGTAATCAATGGCGCAGCAGGTGCTTTAACCCTCATTGACACAGGTAGCATCGCCTGTGCACACACACCGCCATATTCAATGTGCTTTTAGACGACTCGGACGCGGAAATTAAACTCCATACACCGCCAATCGTGAGCGGTGTTTGTTTTAGAGCGGGGTAATGAGATGCAAATGATCATGCATGGGGGGGGATTGGGGACCCCAAGCCACAGGAGAGGATGCAGAGGAGGGGGGGAAGGGATGAGACACATGTGTTTGCGCAGTGGGACGTTCTTAGACGGTAAACCCAGCAGACAAACAAATTTCACGGCAGGGAACACCAAGACGTGTCAAAGGTTTCATGCCAAAATGGGAGATCACACAGGTCTCTTTGGTGGAAAAACGGATAGGCATTGTGGCGCTGGGTGTCCACACGTTACAACATTAGACGGGGACAGCTGGGCCCATGGTGGTATTGATGTAGCTTGGCATACAAAGAAACCAGGAAAAGCCATGAAAGCTTTGGCAGGCGTTGCACTGAGCAAGGCTTGTCACCTTCTTTACTTGTAACACAGTAGCTGCAGGCTAACGGGTTGTTCTAAGTAGGATTTTGGCTTTTTTCTCTGCTGGTTTATGAAGAAGAGGGTGAGGGAGGAGAGCCGAAGAATGTCTGAAAATGAAATGTAGTTTAACGTGTGGTTGATGGACATCACTTCTGTGATGGTTAGCTGTTGGTTTTATCGTGAGTTTTTATGTTTTTTTATGTGTGTTTATGCACAAAGTGGATCTGTACTGCATAGCTGTGCTTCTGTATGTACATATTTTATTATTTACCTCTTACAGTTGCTCCAACCGTCGCCTTTCTGACCTTGGAAAGCTGTGCTTATCTCTTGAAAAGTGCTTTATAGTCAGATTTCTTTTTAGATTCATAATTTTTACACATGGAGTGAATCCAGGCACCTTTGCATGGGTAGCACGTACATGCAAAACCAACCCAGAGTCCAGTCCAGGTCTGATGTTACGAACGACCAGCCACGTTCATGCAAGTCTAGAAGACTTGATTGGTTTGTTGAGAAACCTTCTTTTTTTTTTGCCTCCAGTTTATGCACACTGACACTCAAGCGTCAGCCGTCCGGGCTCGCAAGTTGAACTTTGTCTAATCTCCCAGACAATGGCTGTAATGGTGCGACGGGGGCCTTTGGCTCTCAGTGTCACTCCATCGCCATGCAGGCGTGGAAACAGGCTGGCAGCTTGGTGCTCTGGGACCTACTGTAGTGGCAGACGGTGCATTCAGGGGGGATGGACTATGGCACGCTGTGTCAACCATAATCTTGTGATGGACTCCAGAATGCCCCCCACCAGCTGAGCAGATACGTGCCATAATTTTGCATATAAATCGTCGAACAGTTTGCCTGACATCTTGACAGCGACGGCAGAGGATCCGACTAAAGTTGCCGCAACGTTGACAGTTGAAAATTCTGCGTGATTATTGGAAGAAACGGCAGATTTTCATTAACGAGCGTAGCTGCGGACAGGTTTGAAAGTCTTGTCGTCACCTCAGCGGCTCAGTTTTATTCTGTCCTCTGCTCGTAACAAATAATTCAACAAATAATTACTAATTAATTTGAGGCACAGCTACACCTAAGGCGAGTACTACACCACATCTCGCAGCAGTTCCTCCCCCCAACGTCGGCTCCATCTATTCTCTTCGATTCATTGCTCGTCTCAGAAAGAGCTTATTTGAGATTTATGTCCTCCTTCCCCATTATGGCTGCCTCTCCACACTGACCTTAATATCAGTCACATTTATACACAAAAGATGTCACCGGACCAGAGTAATAAGAAGACATTGTCGAGCCACGCTGGGGGATGTCAAACGTAATTGAAAATTTGAACAGACGCTTCAGTTGTGCAAACATAAATCGCGGCAACGCGCGGCTATTTGTTATTCAGTTTGCAGCCCGTGTTCGGGGGGGAACAGGGGAGCACCGCGGAGGGGTCCCGTGGGGGCAAATGTCGCACGGGAGCCTGGACATTTGTCTTGATCTGAGCGAATGTCAGGCGCGCCTGTTTGGTTTCATACAGAGAATCTGAATGTCTTGTTTGCTCTCGCTGTCATCGTATCTATAAACGGGAACGTGTTTGCGTGACGTGCTCTCAGTCGGCCATTGTGTCTCGAAGCTGATATGTTTTAATTAACGTCGATTTATTAGAAGTTGTGTGGGTGAACGTCTTTTGTTATCCGAGCCTGTTGCAGAACGTTAACCCTTCCGGGAGCCGAGCTTCTCTGTTCTCCGTCACTTCTGTTCTTTTGTGTTTTTTAAGACAACGTTTCGAGCCTTTTCTACGCGCTTCCAGTCTGCTGCGTGTTTGTGAAGTGAAAAGTGAAAGAGGCTCTGAGACTGGGAAAGAGTTGCTCAGTCTCTATTCCAACCACCTCCCTCCAATTTATAGCTCTTGGAGAGAGATCTGTCTGACAAGAGGCCTGTAATTAAAGCTGAGAAAAAAGAAAAAAAAAAACCTCTCCAAATGCCCTACAGAGTTTTTTTTTCTTCCCTTCCTCTATGTTTTGGAAGACTGGAGGGAAGAAAAAGCTTTTCCATCTCGCCGTCGCGCTCCCCCACTTCTCCTCCCACTCCTACAACTTCAGACTTTACCTCCAGGGACCATTGTCAGCGCATAATAATAAACATAACCAGCTAGAAAGTTATTTGCTTTTAAATGGGACGTTGTTTATACAAAGAAAATCGCTGTTAAGTGTCACCGCAGTGACTTTTTTTCCTTCCACCGGCTTCTTCAGCCCGGAGCAAACCCTCACGCAGCATTTTGTATCAACACCATGTTGGCCACATACCGCTACACGCCATGGACTGACATTGAGCTCCCTTGATTGATCGGAAATTACGGCCCGACTGCCTTTTACGTTTAAATTTGACAGCTAATCGATGCCTCCATCAATAACCTCCCGTGTCCAAAAACCCGGAGGCTCCTGAGCTACAGCTCGCAGGTCTTTGGGTTCAGTAATAAATCAGCGGCGGGGGTCCTTTGACGCCCATTTATATTTCCCTGAATAGTTTGAGTCGATTTATTTCTGGCTGTCAAAGTCTGAGTGATGTTTGTTAGCATTCAAAGCTCATGTCTGCCTTCATAAACATCACAGTTTATCCAGCAGATATTATTTTAAACTCGAGTCATCGTCTTTTATTTCAGATGCGACCAGTAGACGAATATATATACGCGCTCGTGATGTTAACAGCTTTCAACACACATCCATAAGATGACGGGAAGTGAGGCAGCTGTATGTAAACTTGTGAAATTCTCCGTGTGACCTGCGACTCTGTTAATTAATGACTATATTTGTGCAGCAGCGGCGAGAAGCCTTTTGATTTAACGTGCTTGTTAGCATAGTCACATGCTCATTTCATTAACTTGTATACATCTTGTAAGATGTTTGACGTGCACACACAATCCTCCCACGTCCAGTTCTGTTCATTTCTGATCATAATTACTCTGAATTTCACCGCTCAAACTTCCCAGCGTGTAGAAAAGCTTCGGTTTAATCTGTGACCTGTTTTGTCTTTTTGTGTCACCACAAAATGCGGTGTGTTTTTTTTTTTTCTTTTCTTTTTTTTAACTGACCTGACATCCCCACAAGAGAACAAAGGGGCATTGAAGATGCTTTGCACAGATATAGAGTTCTCTCTGCAGTCCTGTGAATCAAAAGATCCAGCGGGATTCCTCTGGGATCGTGAGGCTAAGCCCAGGTAACCAGTCTGAGCTCACGTCTGGAGGGTTGTGGAAGCGCCGCCGTGGAGCGCGTTGTCCAAACGTAGTCGCGCAGGGAGACGCGTGATTTATTTTCATAAGTAACAAGCGCGCACTCGGCCGTGTTAGCGCGTTGAAAGATGTTATTTCTGCAGCAACGTCCACGCGGGATTCCCTGTTTCTAATTCTGGCCCGAGTGCAGATGTTCAAGTCGCGGGTGTTCTTCACGGTCGTGGATAGGAAACGGTTAAAAAAAGCTGCTTGTGGAGCGAGCGTTTAGTCCGCCGTTGAGGACCTGAGCAGCCAGCCGACTGAAGCAGGACTAGCCCAGTGACTGAGTCGAGCTGGCGGGCTGCCAGGAGCGCCCCACGCTGCAGACAATACCCACCTGTGTTAGGCAGAGGAGGGGGGTTGGTGTGGGAGTGATTGTATGAGTGTGTGTGTGTACTGTGCGCACACACACACACACACACACACACACACACACGTAGCTAGTTATTTTGCGCTCAAGCAGTCAGTGTGGCTCCTCCTCCTCCTCCTCCTCCTCCTCCCCCCCTCCGTCCTCCAGCTCTCCAAATGTCTATCAACAGGCTCCAGCTCTTGTTTTGGCTCATTGTGTTGGACGCTGATGTTTGAAAGCAAACTCGGAGATGAAAATTGAAACTCGTTTTTTGAGATGACGAGGGGGCTTGCAGGCGGACGGAGCCCCCCCCCCCCTTCACCAATGCCAGACACCCCCGGTTGGCTCCCCGCGACCCCTCCACAAACGTGCCGGAGGCTAGAGGAGTGAAGGGAGGGAGAGCTAAGGGGGTCCCGAGGGGTCTTTACTCTCTGGTTACTGCAAAGAGGCTGCCATTGCCAGAGGGTCGCCATGGCAACGCTATTTGATTCCTACAACAATGCCAGAGCACCACCCCCCTCCACCCCTCCTCTCCATCCTCCTCCAGCCACACACACACACACACTTACAAACGAGGCCTGCGCGATTGGAAGATTACGTCGACAAAGTGGCCGTAGCCGCAGTCGAATCAAAAGAGGCTAACAATGCAGATGCAAATTAAAAGCTAATCTATGTGTAATTAAAATGTTGTCTGCAAATTAATTAAAGTCTCATAATTAATGCCATTATATTATAAATCCTGATTATCATAATAAATTCAATCTATCAGATTCCCCGGTGAGAGACCGCGCGTGGACGTCTTATCTCGGCCTTTTCGAGGACGGGCCTCTTTTTTTCGGCGTTTAAGGGAAATAAATGTGAAGCCCGGAGTTGAAGTTGACTGCGGCTGATACATTGCGAGCTCTTGTACTTGTCAGATCAACAGCTTGATGAAGATTTATTGTACTGCGATCAGCTACCAAGACAATAAACATCCAAGTCTTTTAAAAATAGTAAATAATCAGATTGTGGAGAATCATTTCTGACGAATGTCTCCCAGTATGCTTTGCTCTCGTGTAATCCATTCAGATTAGGGAGATTAAGGAGCGTTTTTAGCAGCTCTGTCGTGGTGCTGATTGGAGTTTGAAGCCAGGTGCTCGATCACAAACCCGAACTCTTGTCGAGCGGCATTGAAAACGTTGCCGGTACGTTATTTGTTTGCCTGCATGGGATCACACGGAGAGAGTGTGCATCTCTTTGCGTCTGTTACACCAGACTCCAACAGACACTGACAGCAAAATGTTTGTTGGTGGATAGTGCTGCTCGGAGAAGGAGAGGGAAAAAAAAAAAAGACGTCGAGGCATGAAGTCTGGATTTATTTTTTTTTTGTACGAAGGCTGTCTGTATGTCTGCTCTCAGAATAAAGAACTGGAGGACAAATAGACTTTGTGATTGCCTGAGACAGCGTATGTAAAGTTTGCGGCCGAGAGCGATCGTCTCTCACCGTAAGAACGCACCGTGCACGAGTGTTTGTTTTCATGCTTTGCAGTTAAGGGACATGCTAGCACTCCTGAGGGATTAAAAGCTCTGTGCCCTGAGCCTTATAGGATATTAATATTCCTCGTAGAGGCGCACGCTGTGTGTGCAGACAGCTTCTGTGCCCAAATCTGACAATTTACGACAGTATTTTGAAAGACAGGCGTCTCATAGTTGATATATTGTACTGTTAAACGCCTGATGAAGCAGCGTTTGATGTCTAACTCCCTTCCAGGTGTCCAAATTCATTCACATGACATGTCTACTAACTACTCGCATCAAGCCAGCTAGATGTTTCTCCCCCTCGTGAGCTGATGAAACATAATTGCGCGCGGTAATTTGCTCTCAGAAAAGCGGCGACGAGCGACTTAATTTGAAAGATTCGCCGCTGTGAGAATCAATAGGAAAATCCCCGAGCATGCTAAACAGAGAAATACTAAGGGGCCATATGCCCACCACACCATCCTATGGTGTGCCCGGTGCCTGGCTCCAGGGTGCGGGCAGGAAATGCCATATTGGCCTCCCAGGACAGTGAGATCACTGGCTGGGCCCCCAGGGTGTGGACACATGGTCCCAGACTGTCTCATTTTCCTGTCTCGGCTCTTTTGTCCTTCTGCTGTAGGCTTCTGAGAAGTCTTTTGAACCTTTTCATCACCTTTTTTTTTTTTTTTTTTTGGATTGATGTCCTCCGTCTGATTGGCCTTTCTCGTCCGAATACAAAGATAAACGCTGGAAGGTTAACGGCGAGATGATGTCAGAGTTACACGAGTACAAAGCACCTGTGTGGTAATTTGGACATTAAATGTGACCAAGTACCAGAATAGAGGGCAATTTTCTTAATCATGGCCAATTAGACGGGGCGCTTGTTGCTTCTTACTACAAGCTCAGACTGAAGCCGATGGGGGTATTACCTATATCCTGGCTATAGCTGCACGGCCCTCGCTGGCCAAGCTGGGTCCCTTTTTAATATGATTAGGACGGATTATGGCGTCGTCCGCACATCAAAAGAGCCAGGACCAATTATCACCCCTGCCTTTCAACATGACAGCCGCCGCTCCTCCTCCTCCTCCTCCTCCTCCTCCTCCTCCTCCTCCTCCTCCTCCTCCTCGCTGCAAATGTAGAAAGAAAAGGAGAAAACAGAGCCCAGGCGTCTCGTAACACTCCCGAACCCCCCCTCCTTTCTCCTCCTCCTCCTCCTTTGCTAATGGATGGATTCATCATCATTCATTCGGTGCCTTTCATGTACAGTATTAAGCAGTGATGGTGCACTGTTGCCAGCGCTTTGGCTAGTCCCTAAAATAGATTGAGCGTCAGAGCTAATTATCCGGGTCCCAGAGGCGTGTACAAACAGGTTCATATGACAGAAAGTGTGGCGTGCTCTGAGGCAGAGTGGGAGACCGAAAACAAGTATTCTGTGCCTGCAGGTGATGTTTGGGAATATTTCCTTTTCTTTTTTTTTTTATTGCGGGTTTCCTTTTTTTTCCAGCTGTTAATCGACTCGTGTGTGTGTGTGTGTGTGTGTGTGTGTGTGTGAGGGGTAACTGTAACGACGGTTAGCTTTGCCCCGTTTTTACTGAGGTGCCCATTACCATAATCCCCCGTCAGAGCCGGTTTTCTATTCGCCCCTTTGTGCTGTCTGCGCTCATGACAGGAAACTAAATGGAAGTGGATAAAAGTAGTCCCCGTACCCCCCGCCCTCCCCATCTTACAACGCTTTACACACACACACACACACACACACACACTGCTTTGCCAAATTACTCTCATAGTTTCACTTTTCTCTAAAGTGCCACAGCCTAAGCGCTTGAACAAAGGTGCCCCCTGGATCCCTACCACCCATCAAAGGCAGCGTTGGAGTCAACCCAGAGTCCTGTCAGGACTCAAATGAAGCCATTAGAATCCCTTTTTTTTTCTCCACCGCCCTGACATTCACATATTTTTTCTATTTTTTTATTCTTTGTGTGTTAGCCTGCACGGAAAAAGGCGACACATAACTCTTGTCGCAACTCAGTGAACTGTTTCCAGATATCGGTGTAGCCTGTTTTTCTTTGTAATGACTGTGTGGCCTTTGTCACAGCCCCGAGGGCAACACAGATGTCTAAAAAAACCATGCGCTCGTGAAATCATCATTTTTGAGCTGGGAGGTGTCAGCGTGTGGTACATTAGAAAGACGAGAACGATGTGGCTGCACGCTCAAGCTAAGGTTCGACCCCGACGAGGCCTCGATGCCACCGAAAGTGCACGGGGACGCATCTTTGGACAGCTCTTAATTTATTCCCGAAGCGCTTGCCTCCACATTTTGCTTCTTCTTTTTTTTGTTTTGTTTACTTTTGTCTGATTAGCCCAAACCGGCAGCACAGAGTGGAGCTGTTACCTGCCTGTGAAGATAATTATGCTCTGTGTTCTGAGCTAATTCCAACGGGCAGCCCCGCTCCTCGTATCGCTGCGCCACAGCTGGTCCCAGCATGTGCACTTCCAGCTTTCCCGCAGCGCTCGGTTTAATCACAGAACCTTTAGCGAGCCGCGGCCATGAATTATTATTTTTCCCAATACACTCGGGTGCAAGCCACATGTGTTTTTTCCGCGCGTATTATGTTTGCACATACAGGGACACCTATGTATATTAAACGCTTCGGGGTTACGGGTAAATCCGTAGCCGTCGTGTCAGCACTCCTGCCGTCACTGTGGGCTGATTAGCAGGTGAATACTCAATCACAATCCTCCCCACAAGCATGTAAACAAGGACTGAAGTGGCCTCCGCGCTCTACATCCTACCATTCTGCCTTTTGGCTAACCTGCAGCCTGCAAGGGCAACATTAATAATTTAACCAAACACTCAGACGTGATGGAGCGGACAAGAGAACCCAGCGCGAAGCACTCCGGCCCAGAGAGAGAGAGAGAGGGAGGCTATTAAATATGAAAACTATTTGTGGTGACTAATAGTATTTTTGTTTTCCTAGAGCTTAAAGTCTCACGTACCGTAGCGCTGCTTCTTCCCGGAGCCGGCGAGGAAGGTAAATTGTTTGATCGGGAAAGATTAAGCTGGGAGTGACTGCAGCCTGAATGTAAATCGACTCTCTGTTTGCGATCACTGCGCAGCCTCCCGCATGAACTTTACCCTAAATTTGACATTATTATAATTGCAGTTAATATCTTTTAGCGCCGCTCACGGTTTATCTACGCTGCTAATGACTAATCTGAATCACATACGTCCCCGCAGATGTGTTCTCTATTTAACCTGTCAGTATAGCATATATATACACACACACGCGCACAGATAGAGCTGAAGCCGACTGGGGACAGCAGCTACTTGTATATTTATACATTCATGGGGTGCTGCTGCATGCTCCATGAAAAACACACAACCCCACACACACACACACACACAGGGGCCGTTGTCGAGGATTAGATGGGTTCAGGGCCAGAGAGCGCCCCAGCGGTTGCAGCTCTCGCCTTTTTTTTTAGTGTGCCGCGTTTGGGTGAGTCGGCGGGGTGTGCACGAATCCCTCGGGGTTCGGGGGAAGGGGGGGACTGCACTGCACACAAATCATTACTGCTCATCATTTGCTGCCACTCAGCCACTTATTTACTCAACAGCTTGGTTTGGCTGAGACGTGGACACACACACACACACTCGCAGACACACACCTCATTATACATCAGGATTGTAGGGGGAAGAAATTATTGAGAAACACTGTTGTTTGGGGAGGGATGTGTTGTTGCCTGTGAGCGCCGGGCGGGTCAATACCTGGAGCTGAACACACACACAATTCATCATAACTTCAAAGTGCGTTCTCGATAAAGTTTTCACAACCGATATCGGCGCGCGGATTTCATTTTAGGAACCGGCTGTCAAGCGAGCCCCGGCGCGACAGAAAAGTGTTGCTTCAGCGATACACGGGGGCCCCTATCCAATACCTCCACTGTGAATTATTTATGTCCGTTATACCACGTAAGCTATACGTAGCATATTAAATACATAATCCTCTCATCTTTTATTGATGCTCCTCTTTGATACGGGCCTCGCTGATAAGATTGATAAGCTTAATATGTGGGCCAGCGTGCAGATCTGACTGCCACGTTTGAGCCAACAGTGATGAAACTTCACCCAAGCCTTATTGGTGATGCCGTTTGGTGAGGACGACGACTGCGGCTGCGGCTGCTGGTAGCAGCGGTAGAAGGCGCGGTGTCCCTCGGACAATATTGCACCGGAACTGATTACATCTGCTTATGATGTACTGCAAACACTCGCACACACGAGCCGGTCATGGTCAGTGGCCGTGTGTTTACACACCTTGGCTCACACTTAAAGGGGGGGCTGATCAAATCTGCCACAGCACAAGTCCGTGTCAAGAGCTCATGCTCTGCGCTTCCTGTGTTTTTATTGTGAGAGGGACAGATAGATGCAGACGCAGAGGAGGGGGGAGTTCCCCTTTGATGGGCTCAATCTCTTGCTTTGTGGTCGCTTACACACACACACACACACACACAGAAACACAAGTGCACATGATCACATCGCACAATCGAGCTAAGATACGATCTGTCAGTGTACAGGAAGTAGCATTCATCTGTCTAACGCGCTGAGACGCACCGATAGCACCGCTGTTGTTGCCAAATTGATTCTCGTAACATTGGATAATTACTGCTGGCAGATGAGCGACCGCCGAGGAAACAAGTGACGTCTTTCTTTCGCTTTCATCCTGAAGTCATCGTGCACCAACTCCCCAAATCATGGCAGCGAGACGTATCTTAAAACTAGCAGTTAAAAGCCGTTACAGCGAGTTAGTGGAACTAGTTTCTTTGGTAGATGATTTTGACTTCCTCAAGTTTCAGCTGGGTGGTTTCACGTTTTTAATATCGTGCCACGAAAATCCGACCAGCTGTCTGTGGGTATTTAGTAGTGTTGTTGATCATTTCAGGTGTAAGTATTGTGCTATAAATAGATAGCGACCTCCCTCAAATGTTTTATTATTGCTTGATCTTAGAGGCATGCGACGTGTATGGATGTGGTTTTCGTCACCAACCAGCCGTCCACCTCGAGTCCTCACCCTCTCCTATAAACCCAACAACTCTGCAGGCTGTTGTTTACTAGCTGGCTGCACTGTACCCTTTCCTAAGCTTGTAGCTTAGATGTTAAATGGACTGTACTTATATAGCACCTTTCTAGTCTACTGACCCCTCAAGCACTTTACATTACATAATTCATTACATTACATATAATACATTACATATACACATTATTTTGGGGAGCTAACCAGTCAGCACAACCAACTGGGTGTAATTTGGTGTTCAGTATCTTGCACAGACTGGAGGAGATGCTCCGCTCTACCTCCTGAGCCACAGCAGTAGTAGCTACCACAAAGAAACTTCTACAGAGTCGTGGCGGTCGAAGCTCGAACCGACTCGGACTTGCAGAGCCTGACAGCAGCTGTTCGTGGCTGGGCTAGCTCGGTTAGCTCTGACTGCTGGTCAGTCACTCTGGTTGACGTTACCTGAGGCCACGTCTCCTAAAGTGACTGTCCCGTGCAGAGAAAGTGAGCTGAATCTGGGGGCACGGTTACATTTTAAGAATGAACATGCACCGTATTGTATCCTGTGAAAAATGACTGGACAGAGAGGAATCATACCCGTTGTAATCGAGTCACTCCGTCCTTTTGTGGCTGCTGGGACACAAGGCTCTTTTTTCATTCAGCTTTTATCTAAGCCAGACTGATTGAGGCCACGTAGCCGTAATTCTCTTAAACAAATGAGACGATCTCTCTCTCTCTCGCTCTCTTTCTCTTGAGATGTGCACACAGACGCACAATGAGTGACATTCACCTTGCCGTGTCCTGCTGTGGATTTTTCCCTCATGTCTTGACTGCACAACAAAAAAGCCATTACTCTGTCTTGTTGCCACATCACTGCGCCTCTTCCTCACCTGCAATATGATCCGCATTAGCATCCACAAGAGCCCGAGCAGCTCGCGCTGTCCGAGCCGACAGGACTGAGAGCAGAGATAAGCTCACTCCGTAATGGGTGTTCAGCCTCTGATGGGCAGGAAAAAAGAAAAGGCCTTCCCGCTGCAGTGCGAAACGGGAATCAACACAGGTCACATGACCAGTCTCCGTGAGCAAGTATGCAGTTTTTGTGTGGCCGTGTGATGGCGTGATGCTTTGTTAATGGATATTTATGCCGTACATCACCTCCCATTCATCCCACAACATCTTCCGAGCTCTTTTGTTGTAGTTACACCCTAAAAGACTGGCACAGGTTTCACACTCGGTGTCGGAGCACGGAGGAGAGAAAAGCCGGATGCAGGAGGTGCAACAAAGGTGCAAACAAAGAAGTGTAACGTCTGAACAGAAGTGGACGAGCTGTGTGAAAAGGAACGCACGGAAAAGCGAGACCTGCTGAATGAAACAGCAGACGGTCCCGCAGGAATAAGAGAGTAGGAAGGAGAGGATCAGAAGATAGCATCAGCACAAATAACTCACTGCACGTCATTCGGCTCTTAAAGGTCCAGCGTTTACAAGTTTACATTATAACATTCACAAAACAGTGTATAACCACCTGAAAAAATACAATTTGTTGTGTTTTGTTGGCTTAGAATGAGCTCCCTCTCACTACAGCCACTGTAGTTTCCCTTAGACACTTGGAAGGGCAGGGTGAGGTGAGGGGTATTCAGTTATTTGCAAGGTTGAGGATGAAAACATTCATAAATATGATTACCTCAGTGTAAAATATTTAAAAATTTGTCTTTTTTGTTGCGTTACATCAAACCTTTTACAGCCATTGCAGTTTCTCCTACACGCTTTGAAGGTTTGGGGTGAGGCGAGGGGTATTCAGTAGGGGTGGGAATCTTGGGGCACCTCACGATTCGATTACGATTACGATTCAGAGGCTACGATTCGATTATAAAACGATTATTGATGCATTTTTAATTTATGTATATTGATGCACTTTTTCCACATTTCTTTTTGTCTCACTGAATGAGTATTCATCATTTGCAGTTCAAAAAACAGTGCATTTGCAATAAATGCGTAGCATTTCAGATGGCTGAAGTTACCCAGCTGGGCAGCGACAACCATATTAGCTGCGTTGTCTGTAACTACCACAACTTCTTTCTTTGCGATGTCCCATTCATTTACAGCACTGCTTAGCAGCTCAGCCATATTAGCACCTGTGTGGCTTTCATGCATTGCTCTTGTTTGGAGCACGTGTGCTTTCAGCTCCCACTCATCAGTTATGAAATGCGCAGTTACAGTAACAAATGATTCGGTGGCTACAGACGTCCACGCATCACATGTAACGGCGACTCGGTCTGCATTCAACAGCGATGACTGTGATTTCGGCTTTAGTCTGCTTGTAGAGTGCCGGGACGGCCGTGTCGGTGAAATAGCGTCGGGATGGGATGACGTACCTCGGCTCCGTTGCTTCCATCATTCTCCGACGTGTGTGATCCAATGCTGTTCTCGGTCCGTTCCCCATAGCGTCTCGAAGACCACGCTTACTGTATTTTAGGTCCGCTTTACTTGGCATATTTAAATAATTCGGAATTTGGATGTTTCTGAATCGTTCTCGATTCTTCCACGGCCGAATCGCGATTAATCTAAGAATCGGAAATTTCCCCCACCTCTAGTATTCAGTCAGTTGCAACATCACCTGAGCGATTCCGCTGTATCCCACGAAGCAGGCTTTTCACTCAAAGGGTCCAGTGTTGTAGGGTTTGTTGGCGTATAGCAGGATACCAACTGAATACTGCTCACCTCACCCTACCCAGAGAAAGCAGATCCTCTTCCACAGAGTCTGCCATGTTGAATCTACAGTAGCCTGGAACGGACAAACTAAACACCGGCTCTGGATTTTGCGAGTTTGTAGAGAGTGAGGCGAGCTGTATTCAGTTCCGATCTGCAAACTCACTGCTATATTCCTTATTGACCTTTAATGCAGTGAGCAGAAAGCCAAATTGACTTTTAATAGGCGGTTCTGCTTTGTCATGTATTATAAATTGACCTTCAGCATTAACAGAAAAAGCGCTTACGTGAGGATTTTGAACTCTAAATCTGGTAAATCCACTGCATGCCTTTCAGCCCACTTTGCTATCAGGTCTGTAAGTTTTGGTCAGTGATTTGTCGTGCTGTTGTTGTTTGAAGGTATTTATGCTTGTTTATGGACTGCCTGGCTGGAAGTGGGCGGCGACGCGGGTCCACTTTTGTTCCACGTAAAAACACTAAAAAGATGCTTCCCCCGACTTCAAAAGGACGCTTGACAGTCTTGTACACTACAGTAATAATATCTAAGACCTCCCTTTAGGCTTCACGCGGCTTCTTCATTTTGTAATTTAACTATGCCCCTGGTGCAAACACTTAACCCCTGTAACCACACTTAACTCCACCATTATTACTGTACTGTGTTCAGATCATGTTCCCTCCTAACGCCCCCACCCCCCCCTCGCCCTTTTGCTTCTCCAAGTTGCCCTGGATAGGTTTGTCCAGAGTTATTTTAAGGTTTTTCTAACATCCGGTTTCAAGTAAAATAGTAATTGAGTCTCCCTCCCGGCGTTGGCTCGGAGGCTTTGATCTCTCCTGTGCTCCAGTGTTAAATGGTTTCCTCAAAATCGCTGTGAACATGCAGCGACTGGCTGCTCTTTTATCAGCGGCGCGCTAACAGCACCTCCTCGGCCGACCACTTTGAAGCCACAAACAACTCACTCTGAAGAGAACAAAAAAGAGCAAAGGAGGAGAAGTCCTGCGAGCATGTATGAGCTGCTCGTGTAAGTCCGAGGAAAGGCAGAAAAACTGCCGTCCTGGAAGTCCAGATGTTGGAAATCTTGTTCTTTTTCTGAGGAAAATGATTGTATCATTTGTGTTTATATGACAATCATTTCCCAGCGTAATAGTCTGTAAATGTTCATTGAGGATTTGAGCGTGGGTGACTCAGCTTTCTTCCTGTAATTAGCACAATTTGCATGCAGATGCTTATCTTAACAAGGGGAGAAATTGAGATAGTTTGAAATGTTTTTTTCTGTGTGTGTCTGCGGTTGGTAATTGGCAGCGAGCGTTATCAGAAGCAGATTGGACACACTTGACCGCTCAAAGGAGCCCGAGCCGGAGACTGTGATCAACTTGAACAGCTTGATGCAACCTCGGGTAGTAGAAACGTTCAAATGCCAAACGCTGCGCTTAACTGTTAGCACCCTGGGCGGGAAGTCGTACCGCTACATGCGACCCCGTTCTCCTCTCTTCTCTCGTGATTAAAAAAAGACAAAATGACAGCAGTCAAGGACGAAATAGACGAAGACCCAGACTTTGAAATCCAATGCTGATAAATTGCTGGGTGTTTGACTTTGCAAGGCGTACTGGATTATATTGATTTTCTTTCCTCTGTCTGTGTGTATGCGTTTGTGTGAGCGAGTGTGATGGCAAAAGAAAGGAAAAAAAAAAAACAGGGGGCAAGAGAATGCAATATTGTGTTTCATTAAAAAATCTATAGGATATCTCATTACAGCCACATGATTTTCTTTAGTATCGAGGGTTAGTGGGGACGGGGTGGAGCTGGTGGGTGGCAAGATGAATGTGTTTTCCACTTTCAGATGACTATCTCATCTGTTGTTGTTCACGGAGGAAAGAAGGAACTCGGCTCAATCTGCCCTGGATGTCGACTACTTCCTGGCCGCGTTCGCGGATTTTCGCGGCCGTATCGGATGACTCATCCTCTGCAAGTTTGATTTCTCAAATCAGAAGATCTAGAGCGAAAAAGTTTTAAATGAGTCGTTTGATTTAAAGTGCATTTTACTCAAAAAAACAGCAGATAATAGCTGCCATATTGAGATTTTTGGCAGGCTTTCTCCATCAACCGGAAAAGGTTATCCCAATTCTCAAACACTGACATTAAATGATGGTTTTAACCTTTAGTCTGGCTGCTCTGTGGGTACACATTTAGTCCAAGAAACGTGCTGTTTCTGGCTATTTTGCTTCCCAATTATTCGCCGTGAGCTGGTGTTTTAACTTGCACACTGTACCCACGCACCATCTTCTAAACCGGCTCTCACAGTATGCTCATCTGTGTTGCCCGTCGTCTCAGTGGGCCAATCCTTTCGGCGCGAGCCCGTGGGGAGTCCGATGAGAGAGGGGGAATTTGAGCCTCAATCAGTGCTTGTTAATTATCACAACCAGAGGGAGGTGAGAGAGGCTTCCCCGTCTACCCAATCCCTCCTGGATCTCCGGCTCCCTCTCAGACGCGCTCGGCAGTTGGAAGCGCCGCCTTGCACTTCCTTTCTCTGAGTGCTATTTTCCCGGGTTTGGTGTGTCCATGTATTTATAATCTGCTAATATGAAAATCATGAATTATACGAGCGAGTGTCGTTTTTTTTTCTTTGTGTATTTTATTATTTTGCATCAGTGTCTGTGTCTCTCGTGACAAGCAGTGGATTGAAGAGGTGGAGCGGTTCAGGTGAACGGTGGTTCGATACCCGGCTACTCCAGTCTGCAAGTGCCCAAGAGCAAGATGCTAAACCCCAAATTGCTGCGCCTTCGGTGGCAGACGGTGCCAACAGTCTAGTCTGATGTGTGAATGGGAGAATGAGACGTAGTGTAAATGTATGTGTGGATTGGAAAAGGTGCTGTCTTAATCAATTTACCGTCGCTTTTGGGGGAATGGCACCGTTTTTCCTTTGTATGCAGCAGGACAAAACATAAACGCGCCCATGCCGTCTTAATGAATTGTGCATGCAGTGACAGTCGCCTAGGTTAGCCCAATTACAAAGTGTCAGTAGCATCAAGTTTAATTAAGAGTTGCACATTTGTAAAGACTAATTTCATTATTTTGATGTCGAGCAATTGTTGTTACCATGATTAAGAAATAATTTCCCTGCTGCAAAGTGAGAGCCACTCAGCGACCGAGGGCATTTTCTCTCGCTTCTCAGGTGTTCAACAATCTTTTTGAACGGAGTTTGACTGACTAAGCCTCCTTAAGAAAAGTGCTACAGTTCACCAAAGGCCAAACAACCCCTCTGATTGTAATCTCCTGTCACGGCTTTTGACCTACGAAAATTAGTTCTGTTCTGTTTGTGAGTTCTTCGCTCAGAGACGTGACGTGAACGCTTTGGAGCTGAGAGTTTCTCTTCACTCGCGTTTATTCCGGCAAAGCTTTGAGCTAGTCGTTGCTTTCAATTCATCGCTCATGAATTATGAATGAATGAATTAAACAAAGACAAATGCCGAACACAGACAGGCAGAATTGTTTTCAGAGCACTGAACATTTCGAGCTTAGTCACTCACCAGTAAGCGTTTTAGTTTGTTGCCTGGTTTTAAGTGGTCGCAGTTGCAGCAAGAGTCCCGGCTCCGTGGTGGTCTTGGCTGGAGCTGCTCATTGCGAAACAGGAAACAGGGGTCAGTGTGTGTGTGGTTATTTGGAAAGTCCAGATTAGGTACACATTAATTACTGTTACACTTTTGCATGTCACCACTACTAAACAGTAAAAGTGCAGTGACACAAAGAGAATAAAAACCACTGTATTTTGCAATTCTGCACATTGGACATGGTTGTTTTAAATCTGATCTTTGGCCGCACTCGAAGCATTTGCTAATCCTATTAGCCAGCAAATCATTTGAACGGGACTCCTCAAATCTTCATCTGATTCAAAGAGAGGCTAACATTTGTATTAGTGACATAGTATTCAGAGGAGCCGAAGCTGAAGTCGGTTGCCGTGACTCAGCCTCGTCTGCGACCCTGTCATGTTTTCTCCGGGCCTCCCGAGTTTTACAATAGGAGCGAGCAGACAGGATGACAGAGAACCGTGAGCTGAAAAAATTGGATCCTTTCCTCTTTTTAATCTGCCAGCTGAGTAGGTGCCAGCGCAGGACAGCCAATGTGCGCTAGGCGCCCCAATCATTTTGTCCATCCCTCTATGGCTTGGCCTCAACCCCTCATTTCATCAACGGCTGCGGGGAGCGCTGAGGATACCAGAACCGGTGGGTTGTGGTATCTCAGATCATAGCTACCTCCCTCAGGCATGTCAGACATTGTTCCTGGCATCAACTCTGAGAAGAACACTTGAGTCGGCAACACCAACTCTGACAAGGTTCTGCTACAGATAGAGAAAAGAGGTTCGTTTTCATGTCATCCAACCTCTCCTTAACCTTTAGTGTACCTTTTTAATATTTATCCCGGACGACGCGTGAACACTCGAAACTGATTTGAAGAGATGAATGTCTTTGATGGCCTTGAAAACACTCATTTATCTTAATGAATGTGCCTTCCTGGTAATGAAATAGGCGCCTCCACTCAAATCTTCTTCTTTTTTATTTCAAGTCAAGTGGCCAAATGTCGATTTTAACAAAATGAAAGGAAGTAAGCCAGCCGCCTCTCTAACTTGCCTCTCTTTAATAAAATCCTTGGAAGGACCTCTGTGCTCGTCCTTTGATTGGAAAAGGACTTTTATCCCCACCTCCTCTTCCGAATAGATACATACCTGAAATAAAGTAAGTTAGCTGCGGCGCGCTGTGCTGTTCTATTAAAAACACCTCGTCCCTCCGCGTTTGGTCTCAAGATCATTGTTATTTCCCCGAGGTGTTTTCATGCTGACAGACGGGCTTTTGGAAGGGAGATATGAAGATGAAGGATTCTGCAGAAAGAGAGAGAGAGAGAGCCGCAGAATCGAGGTGTAAAGATGAAATGGAGGAGGAGGGGCGAGAAGTGTGGGAGACAACTATTTCCATTAGTGTCATTAAAGCGACCCTGACGCTGAATGGTGGAAGGACAAACATTGGAGGGATGGAAAGCAGCGGCAGCAGCTCGGTGAATGAAGCGTTCAGCTTCATTACAAATTGCCTCCCCCTCCCCTCGCCTCACTCTTTACCTGCGTGGAAGGTTCCCATTCACCCTTGATGCGCTGTTAATGATTTTGTACCTCTCGGCTTGTTTGCTTTTACAAAGGTCTTGCGGCTCAGAGATCCGGTGACACATCATCGCACAACGAGAATACAAAGCAGAGAGTGTGAGAACCGTATTCTGACATGATAGTAAAAAAATAACAAATCACTCCTTCACCTTTTTAAAGCGTGATTTCTGCTCCCCCGCGCTCGTAAATGTCCGTGAAGCGTGTTTACTTTTCCTGATGTCCAGGATTTCCTTGTCCGCTGAATCCGCTGAGCCACAGAAGCGTCTCTGTTCTGTTGTTGAAAATGTGAGTGGTCTGCTGCGTCTCAAGGGCGGCTCAGTAAGGAGTGGGGTAGTCAATATGGCTGCTCTCAAACGGCGGGTCAATGAGGGAGGAGGCTTCCTGCTGAGCCGAGGGTAAAATAGGAGAGAACAGGGGGTCTTTGTGTTGGAGAGCAGACCCTCACCCACTCCTCTTTTACTGCCTTTTACACCTAACGCTGAGAGGCCGATTGTGCACTCCACTGCAGCGATTGTAAACCAAAATACCAGTTTGTGCGGAAGAATTCATCCTTATTGCAGAATACATGTCGCACAAGTGACTGTTACCAAGTTCACACACTCAGTAACGTCTAAAAATACGCCTTCAGCCGGGGCTCCAAATGGGGAAATACAGCCCTGCTACCTCCGTGTCTCCATTCTGTCGTTCATGCAGCATATCAGGGCCACCACCTTAAGCTGGGCTCCCAAACCTTTTATGACTGCTGAGCAAAGTGGATTTGAGACAGAGGTAACAGGCCATACTTATCAAGTAGACAACCTCATTTTCTAGCCCCTTGCTCTTCTCTCGCTGCTTCACACCGGTGTGGCCAGTGTGGCGGTTTCTATTTTACAGACGGAGACAAACGTGGGGGCTCCCGCACCGCTGGGACCGAATATATTACACCTCACCCCCCTGCTGTAATGTGGTTTCTGACACGTCTCCTGCTCCTTAAACTCTGCAGATGTGTTGTTGAATGCATGCAGTTATTTTAGTCCTGATAAATTCTAGTATAAAGATGCGAGTGTAAGAAACATTTAAGCGAAAACTAGTCGGTGTGGGTGCCGAATCCGATTGTTCATCAAATCTTTCTTCTTCTTCTTAAACCTATTTTTCTGTCCTGGAGAAACCATTCAAATATAACAACGTTCAGCTCATTGAGGACACGATGGCTATTACTTTACTAATCTGTACCATTCATACTTTTTCAATAAAACATTTTTACATTAAAATAAATGGAACAAACTTCAAATCTTTCAACTTTAACCATTTCTACGTACTTTCAGCTACAGACTTCATTCAAACTTTAAACTTTATTACACTATTCTACTGTTTTAACATTTTTGCATCAGGCATTTCAGCACATTTTCCACAGGAAATGCAGTTTTATAGTTTTATCCAGTGTTCTTCGTCTTACGTGGACCTTTGTATATTACTAACGAATACGTTACGAGACAAGAAAGTTTCTAACCAACAGACAGAATTCCCCATTGCTCTGTTTCAGCGTTTCCTCCCTTGCACTTTAATGATGTATGGGAACATACGCTGTCAATGAACACTTCAGAATACATCAAGTGAACGCAGCTTGTTCTGTAGGTGTTCATTAGATTTTTTTTTTGCCACTCACAGCTTTGAGGAAGAAGTTAACTTTTCTTTGACTTTGACCTACAAATTGAAGCTTATCTTTAGTCTGCGAAAGCTTCTACCAACAGTTTGAATCTGGAAGGTTTGAGAGCTTTTTGGCAGCCGATGTCACATTTCATCAAAATATTTGTTTAGTCTGGATGTAGTCGAGTCCAGGATTGATTATTGGAGTCTGGACTTTGGCCACTACTACGAGTAGTATCATTGTTTTGTTTTCCCGTCTGTTGGCACGTGTGATTGTCGGTCTGGTTTTAATTAAGTGTAGTTGATCACAAACCAGTCTTTTAGTCTGTCATCAAGCCCCCCGTCTTAGTCCCATCCTTCCTCTGCCCTGCTCTGCTGACTTTGGATGTTGTCTCTGCAACTGAAAGCAGATGGTTCACCATTTTGTTTGACAGTGGAGCTGAAGCTAAGCCCTCCCCTACTGCTCCTACGACGGGGATAAAAAGCTGCTAAAGGCGGCTGTTTTGGCTCTGATAGGATGCCGCAGGACCTTCAAGCCCATTCAGCTTCCTCCTCAGATAGAGAGTGGCTGGAGATGGCCTTTTGATTGGAAACGAGCCAGGCTTAGGCCTGGAAGCTCAGCCCGACCCACCCACCCACTGTTCCAGCAGCGTAAAGCAGAAATGATTAAGCATGCCACGGCGCCTCTTGTCCGCAGGACTGACAAATTCCCCCCCACTGCTCCTCCACTCTGGTCTCTCTCCATCTGTCATGTACACCATCAGTAAAATACATTTGCTGGTGTTGTCAAATTCTGCCCAATATGTACACTAGGCCGCTCTGAATTTATCGATTTCCACATGAAATCAGCTGCTTACCTCAGTCCAATTTAAACCCACTCGCTTACTGCTAAGAGTTACAGATGAAAATGTGTTGTGCTGGCTCAGGATGTGGTATATTTTACTTACCGCTCTTCATTCACTCGACTTTCACACCCACTCCCGCCTGGAGGGATTTTTAAATAAAATATTACGTGTACGAACGGTTGTGCTGTCTTTGCATCAGCAGATCAAGTCAAGTTTTGTTACCCTGGAATTCAAGGGATGCAACGATTATAGATTTTGATGGTTTGCTTTCACGATTATAATGCATTCATTTATTTCACAATATTGAAGATGTAACACCTCGTATGCATGCTCTGCCCTTGAGAGCATTACATGCTGCATCCATTTACTGCTTTGTTACTGTTGGTTATTTTGCACTGAAATTCACTCTCACCTCGGATCCACCTTTGCATCTCCGTCGTCTTCTCCTCACTTTAGCATGCAGCAGGTCTTTCCACAGAGAGTATACAAGTGCTGCCTAACACAAACCGCCAGGCAAATCACTAAAGCCCATGCTTCAGGTTCATGTCTAGACGCAAGCAGATGGAGATTGGTGTCGAAAACAAACGCAAGAAAAATCCTAAACATACAGAAAACGCGAAACCATAACTGGCTGCCAACCACTCAACCAATCAGTTAATTGCTGCATCTGTACATGCATCCAGTCTGTAGCTTCTCATTAGAGGATACAAGTAGGATGTCACCCTACAAAAGAGATATGTTTCCAATTATTTTCTCTTTGGTGAAGGGACCACGGACCAACACTGTCCACTGAGCCGTGGAGGACGGCGCTCCTTCCTTCCTCTATTCTCCTGAATTATTGCGGAGATGATTGCACAGCACAGTTCAAACATTATGTTGTCTTACCTTTATTCCCTAATGTGGAAGTGGAAAATATCTCTATTCTATTCAGTCATTTTCTGTAATTGTTTGCGCCTTCAAGAGGACTAAGTGCGCCGAGGACAAGCAGCCATATTGCCACCGTAATGGACCTCGCATTACATTGCTTCTCTCTTTGGATCTCACACTGGGGACTTTGCGCCGCAAGATAGAGAAATTACCTCCTAGTAGCTGAACCATTGACATTGCATTTCTCTTCCCTCCTCCTCCTCCTCTCCTCCTTCTCGCTCCTTTTCTATCTTTCTCTCTTTCTGTCTCTTTTCTGCTCTCGCTCTCCCCTGGAGACTTGCCATTTCCTTGGAAGAGAGCAGGCATATTTTAAACTGCATTTAACATTCAGCCACTTATTTCACTCCATCCGCTGCATTATTAAAATACCTTCATACCCTCTTAATTATTTTTCTAGCTCCCTTCCATCCCTGCAGAACTGATAATTGGAGTTATTTATCTAAACAATACCACTGTGTGACTCTTAGGGTGGGAGCGCTTGAATAATGGATGAGGACAAATGCAAAGCAATTGCACTTACTCTGACTTTGGCACTATCCATGTCAGTGCGATGTTACCATTTATGCTCGAGGAAAGGAAATGGCAACCGCGTTCCAAAGTGTTTACTCCTTCGCTGCACTCTCTACTTATAATAAAGCAAGACGTGATATTAACTTGCCAGAGAGGCTAGACTGGGTTAAATTTGTCAGTTCCTCTTGTCCAATTCCAGCAGGGCTTGTGGTTTCATAATGAAAAGCCTCTTGGAGTCTCGAGGATAGACTAGAGGCGCAGTGGCTGAAAAGACAGAATGAACAAAAAGATGTTTTGCTTTTGGAAACATTTCGAGTCCTGTAGAGTCCTTTAATTTTTTTTGCCAGCAGCACATTTTGTGTGAGCGACTTTTAAAAGGTACCATTGAAGGCGATGACGTCTTTGGAGATGTGATTTTGCCGTCACTTGACATGCGGTTGAACTTGGAAAGAGAAAGCAGCGGTAGTTGCTCCGCGTGTTCAAGGATGATGGTGTTTTACGGCGCTCTTGAATCCTAAATAATACGTCACGGTGAAGCTTTTGAGAAGACGGCATCAGATTTACGCTTCAACAAGCTGTTACTACAATAAAATCAATAATATCAGCATTGGCATCAGCTGCAGTGACGGTACAACAGATCAGTTGTCGACAGCAGCAAGAATCTCATTTGATTTATACCACGTTCAAGCCTAAGTGGTCCCATTATCAAACATGACATTGTATCTGCGTAGAGCATCCAGCTAAGCTCTCGCCTCTCTCCTCTGTGTTGCCCCCCTCAGGTTCAGCAGCGCAGCCCTTCAGCCCCTTCTGGTTCACAGTGGAGCCCCAGGACACGCTGGCCATCCGGGGCAACTCGGCACTGCTCAACTGCTCGGCCCACAGCGACGCGGCCACGACGGCGCGCATAGAGTGGAAGAAAGACGGCACCTTCATGAGCCTGGTTTCCGACGAGAGGCGACACATACTCCCCGACGGCTCGCTGTTCTTCAACCACGTGGTCCACTCCAAGCACAATAAGCCCGACGAGGGCACGTACCAGTGCGTCGCCACTATCGACAACCTGGGATCCATTTCGAGCCGCACGGCTCGTCTTTCTGTAGCAGGTGAGGTTTGATTTGACGGTTTTTGACACGCTACCTGAACTCCACGGTTAAAAATAAAGCACATCGCACACCTACACGCGTATTTCACATCACTGATAATGAACTCTGATGAGCACAGTCACTGAATACGCGGATGAGTGGATGTGTGCAAAAGGTGATCACGGTATGTAAGCTGTAAGATCTACAAAAATCAAGCTCTACAATGCGTGATACAAAAGATTTCTTCCTTTCCGCCATCTCTTTGCAGCCGCACTATAAATACACAAACACATAACGTCCGTGGGAGTGAAAAGGTTCTTTACTTTGCCGATCGGTTCTTGTCCTTGGGTTGCGGAGCCATGTGTACTTTCTCTTCTATAAATTCCTTCACTTTGCTGGAGCCTGAATGCATTACCCTACTGGATAAACGCTTGTAAGTGTCCCTCTTTTTTTTTTTCATTACAAGTCCTACAATGTGACCTTGTTCAGTTTAAGAACAGCAAGTGACGTGGGATTATTAGGTGTTTTGAGTCAAGTCGTGCCCCGAAATTTAATTTTGCAACCGGAGGAGCCACAGAATGCATTTACTGTGTGTGTGTGTGTGTGTGTGTGTGTGTGCTTTGTGCTGGCTGAGCAGCACTCTGCCAGATTTTAAGGCGCTCGAGAGAGAGAGAGAGAGAGAGGCCTCTTGTTGACAATGGGATAGTACAGTGTAAGCCTCTCGGATACACAGTGCCTGTGTGAAGTTGCTGCCTAACTGTGAACTGTTTCCTTTCATAGGCTTTTGAATTACAAGGTAATGAGGCAGCGTATTACCATTGGAGGGATTGAGAAGATTTTTCCTTCCTCCTTCAAAGAGTTCGGTCGTCTAGCTGCACGTGTAATGCGATCTCTCAGACTCTACTTGTCTTGACAAAACTCAGCGGCTTACAGTCGGTACGCGGCGTTTTCAGTAGCGAGTGGCCAAATGAAAGGTGTGTTTATCAGACGCCGGCGGTCCAGCTTTGACGAAACCGTGAGAGATGACACAGTTTAGTATTTAAAGACCTAATGAGGCGCTTAAAGTTTCAGATGAAAATTGAAACATCTGGGAAAACCCTGGAGATTACATGTTGACTCGTTTCCTTGCTGCAGCTGCTGCCTGATGTGTGGCAGCAACAGGAAGGGGAATGTGTACTTGATATAAAGCACAAAGAATATACTTATAATTTAATTTAGCCTTTTTTTTATAGCATTCACACAAATTATCTTAATGTTGATGTGATAGTCTTCATGGTAGACCTCATATTCACCATGGCACGTCTCCTGACCTCCAAAACAGATTAATCATGAATGTATAAGACAAGCGTGTCTGTGTGAGTTTATGAATTAGACTGTGTGTGAAATAAGCTTGGGTGGAGGTCAGACGCTCCCATAATGAGAGCCGTAAACGAGAGGAGAGTTCCTGCAAATGTTTCACAATAAAAGCCTGATAAAGAAATGCCAAATCTCCGTTTACTGAAACACTAGAGGGCTTTTAATCTGAAGGGAAAACAGGGCAAACGGGAGAAGTTTAAAACTACGTGTTACTGCCACACTAGTGTCACGTTATGACATGAAACACACCAGAAAAATACATTTTATATTTATATTTTCCTGGTGTGGCAGCAACAAAAGGCTGCTGCTACGTCACTGAGGGTTATAGTTTTATTAAAGAAGCTCAAATGATGAGCTCAAGTGTGTTTCATGAACTAGTTAGCAGCTTAGTGTGAAGACACCGCTAACTCTGCACCACCGTCTACCCGGCTGTGATGCTAATCCGCTAACGCCACACGTGCTGCAGGCAGCTAAGAGTATTGTATCACCTGCCCACAGTTAACATGGGTGAGAGCTGCTTGTTTACCAGAACAGCTCGTGAAAACATACTACATGCCGGTTCAATCGATTTTTGCACAAAATCAAACCGGCTTAAGCTCGTACCGACCGGCAAAACCGGAAGCCGTGTCCGTGCATACGTGTGCGCGCATCTTCAAGTCGAACCTAGCCGGACAGCAGACGATCCATCCCAGCGCGCTCCATCAATACCTGTCACTAAAGCTGCATCGACGTATAATGCAGAGGGGACTTGTTTAGCTCCTGTGCCAAGAAGTGTTCTTCTGTCAGACAGCCTCACAGCCAGTGGGATCTGCCTGGGTCAACCATGATGGGATGTTAGATTCAATCAATTTCTACTTGAAGAGGGGAGCAGGTGAAATCTGTCAGCTATTATAGGCACAGATACACACACACACACACACACACACATATATATGCGGGCGCACACTGACACACTTTTCACATGGAAATTCATGGATGTAAAAGCTTTGAACACGCACAAGTGTTGAACACATTAAGCTTTCGCATTTACGATTCCCATACACACACACACACGCGTGCGCGGACGACCACTGATGTATCTCCAGCTGGCTGGCAGGTGGCCAATAAAAAGGTTAATTGCGGTGTAGAGAGAGCAGGCCATTAGGCCGCCATCAGACCCAGGAACGATGGTGCGGGCGGGGGGCGGGGGTGGGCGTGACCTCTCGGATGTAATGACGGGAATGAGTCACGGGTGGCTAGCGTGGCAGGGAGCATATCTGACAAATACCGGGGTAATATCTGGGATTGATTGCCGGGAGACGTGCGGTTCATTCCTCTCAAGGAAAACGCCTCTACTTCCTCACATCACCGCCATCAACAACCTCTGCACCTCACCTGAGTGCCGCTATCTCCAGGTTACTTTTCGACGTGTTATGCACACAACGCTTCTATAATTAATGTAAGATTCAGTGAGTTGGACAAGACGCGCGGTAACTACAATCAATTAATCATTTATTTACTTATATTTTTTAGATATTTTGGAGCTTTATTCAGTAGAGACAGCTGAAAAGTGACAGGAAAGTTTGGATATGTCGTGCAGCACACGTTGGAATCGCTGTGGCAAGGCCTCAGCGTTTGCACACTTTACTGGGGGAGCTAACCGGCCCCCGTATCTTGTTATATATAAATGCCAAAAATCTGATGGTTCCAGGTCCCTAAATGTGAGACTTTACTGCTGTTCTTGACCGTACGTCACAGTATATTAAATATCTTTGGGTTTTAAATCGTCTGTAGGACAAAACAAGACCTTTGAAAATGTCACCTTGGTGTCTGGAAAACTAGGACAGACATTTTTCACTATTTTCTGACGCCAAACTGATTAATTCAGAAAATTACCATTGCAGTTGAAGCCGTAGATGCCAGTGTAACTATAACTTGTGATATACATTTTTTTACATGACTAATTAATCAATTGAAATAATTAAAAAGGCAATGATAGGAACAATCTATAAGAAACAAAATCAATCCTTCAAAACCTCAAATTTCTCAGCATAGATTTTTAAATAATTGACTTCCCGTTTCTATGCAGACTGAGATGAATATTTAATTTCATGTTCTGTGTTCATATATACACACTACATACTGTAAAGTGTTATTATTATTATAGTATTCAGAGTGTTAGGGCATTCATTATTTTCCATACTGCCCAGCTTTGAAGTCATGTTCGTGTTTCCTCTTTGCTCTTGCTTGGTCATACATTTCATGCCTCTGTGTGTGTGTGTGTGTGTGTTTTAGCCTGTGTGTGCACAGTCAGATACTGTAGAAACACCCAGAGAGGGGAGGGGGGAGGAGTGTGTCCTAGTGGGGCCCAATCTTATGCATTCAGTTTGAGTCTCTGTGAGAGAGAGAGAGAGAAAAGAAGGAGGGGAGGGGAGCAGGGGAGAAAAATTATAGGGCAGAGAAGGAGCGAGTGGTACACAGCAGTGATAGCCAGGACACGGAGCGAGACGCGAGTAATGAGAAATCCCATCTTAACTGCCATTCTCCCAAACAGCCGTCCCTCCTCCTCCCACCGGCATGCTTTGAACTCCTCAAGAAACGCTCGAGGTGAGCTCCACCTCTCCGCCGCTTAACAGGGAAACCCCTAAAATGAGAAAACAGAGAATTCACTTTGCCCCCCCCACCCTTCCCCCCTTTTTTTCTCCCCCTCTATCTCACCTTGTCTCTTTGTTGACCTCTCTGTATGTAGATGAGCCCACGCTGTATTCAGATGCATCAGCCGTTTGTCTCACCTATGGGCTGCTGCTGCGGGGATACAGAGATAACCAAAGCCACTTATCACTTAGCTTTGATATCCTGTTTCACTGAAATCTAATTTCTCCCTCCTCCCACAGTCGTGGAAATTATAAACCGAACACCAACACTCTTCATGTGTCATGTGTGTCGCCTCATCTTTAAGCATGCTCATGCTTTGATAGGGTCGGACGCCCTTTGAAGGATTTAAGGGTGTCGGCAGATTCTTTAATCCCTTTTTTGATGTATTTTAATCCATTTTTTTGGAGGGGGGGTGAGGAGGGGAGGTGTCGCACCCCCCCCCCCACCGAAGGACATGACAGCCTGAAAATGTGAAACGGGATGATTGCGTCACTGTCGCATGGCTAGCCCTCTGTCGTACGGTGTGTTTGTCGCACGCACAGTTGATTAATTAAGGTGGCGTCTTAACGTGTTGTGACCAAAAAAAACGTCAGCTAGGTTTTGACGACTTGATACGGATGTTAGACGAACATTCAGTTCGGATAAAACGTCGCGCGCAGAGCTCGTCATGGTTAGCAAGATTCTCTGTAAATGCTTCTTTATGTGTAGCTACCATTAAACATGCAGCCTCAGTAACTGGATCCTTGTTGATTCTTGTCTGAGTGACTCAGATGAAGGAAATGTAAATGCTTGTGTAGTCTAATATCCCCTATACTATACCTGTGTAATATTCCCCATTGATTATGTTAGTGTTTAAATTCTCTAAATGCTGCAACGTGGAAGACATTTACGCACAAGAAATACACACTTTAGTCCCTTTTTAAAGGTCCAGTGTGTAAGATTTAAATGGATCTATTGGCAGTAACTTAATATAATATTCACAGGTATGCTTTAATTAGTGTATAACCACATGGAAATAAGAATTGTTGTTGCCTTTTAAAACTGTTTATATTTACAGTGAGAGCGGGTCCTCTTCCACGAGTCCGCCATTTTGAACCGACATTTTTCTACAGTGGCCCTGAGCAGACAAACCAAACACTGAGTTTTTCCTCCTTGCTTGTGAAGGAGAGGATGAATTGATTCAATATCTAGCGCCAAATCATAACAGAAGTTACCTCAGAAGACGCTCCACATAGTGCCAGTCTAGACCGTAGAACAAGCAACTGGCAACAGTAGCAAGGAGGCAGCTTTTTGGCGCCGTTGAACTGTGTTTTGTTGCATTAAAAGGTGTTTTCGATGTCCATTTGTGTCACACCGATCATCCTTTTAGTTTATTGGTTTCCTTATCAGGGTTGCGTGACGTGTACAGTGTAAAACATCCATCCATTATCTGTAACCGTTTTCCTCATCGATGTCACGGTGGGGCTGCAGCCTATCCCAGCTGCCTCTGGGCGAGAGGCGGGGTACACCCTGGACAAGTTGGCAGCTCATCGCAGGGTATATATAAAACATATCTATCAGAGACACCTGTATCATGTGACCGGCTATATAGGCATGAAAATACAATACGGACACATTTAACTGTGTTTAAGCAGACAGATGATTTCATGATTTTTAAACCATCCTTAAATGGAAAGGAGAGTTTCTGGGTGTGAAATGTTTGACTGAGAGAAAAGGGTGGAAAAGATTTGTTTTTTTTTTAAATTTAGCAACCTTGGTGTGGACTCACGTGCACACACTCCCAAGTAAAAGATTAAATTTCTAAAAAAAAAAAAAAAAATGTGGGAAAACAATGACATGGTTGATGTATTTCTTCCTGGAGGTTCCTTTGAGAATGAGGTAGATGAGGTTTTTTTGTTGTTTTTTGGGGATTTATTACTGTTTGTTTGCCATTTTGGCCCTTTATGACTTGGATGCAGCCACTGTGGAACTGCAAAATGGGTGAGTGCGTGTGTGTGTGTGCTGGAAAAAGCAGAGAGGTGCGGGGACTGAAAGGAGAATAAAGAGAAAATGGAGGGCTGAGAGAGGTAGTAAAGAAGGTAAAAAGAAAGGACAGGAGGTTGATTGAGTGAGAGGAAGGATAAAGAGAGCGAGTCCAAGGAGAAAGAGTGAGAAATGAAGGAAAGTAAGAGTAGCGGTGCTCTCTGGGTGGTGCGAATGGATGCACTGAACAAGCAGGGAGTGGTTAGACATCATCTGATGTATGTAGCCTTTGAGATAAGAGCCTCATCTGTTTTAATCAGGGTTAGTTTGGTACGCTGACACGAGCGAACAAAAGAAAACAACAAAATTGTGAGACGGCGTTGCAGGGAAATATGCTCAGACAGAGTTATATTTAGTGAGGATCCAAATGAACCACGGCACACTGAATTACAGTTATATTTAGCTTTCGGTTTGAGAATTCTGGACAAACAGCAGAATTACACAAAAGGCTCGGCAGCGAGGGATTTGACTGTTTTGATTCTCAAAATGTCTGGCTGTTCAAGCCGAGGAAAGATACTTTATTTACTCACTCACTTGGATTGTTGACACTCGAGACGGCTACAGGCAATGATACTTCTTCTCGTAAAAGGCTCAGGTTCATGTTGGGGAAGTTAGAAAAACATACTGCACGAGGCCAAGAAGTGAGGTTTATTTGGTTGCGTTGCTCTTAATTGCAAGAAGACAAACATGTTTCTTGTTTGCATGAATTAAGAAATCCTGGGATGCTGCAGAAAGTTGACAGTAACGAGGCTTTACATGAGGCGTATAACCCCAGTTTACTGGCTAATGAAGGAATTAACTGGCAAATGGAAATACTGTACTGGAGGTAAAATGTACCTGACTATACATAAGTGTGATCAAGTGGTTACAGAAGGTGGATGAGCGTAAAATAGTGATCTGATCAACCATCTGACTGCAGCATCGCAGTACATCTCATCCGGTGTGAACAAACCACAGGTTTGGCGTTTCAGTGTGTGCAAAAAGGCCTCCAGGATGCCAGGATACATTCTTGGTCATCTCCAAACATTTTTTTAGTTTTACAGTATGCACCTTGGTGCAGATACTTCCTTAGCCAAGCCCGCGGCAGTGTGTCCATTTTCAGCCACAGACGCTTCCCCCTGATGACCAATTATGTGTTGCTTGGCTGTTGAGCGCCGGGGTCGTTGCTATGACGAATGACTCTGACCCGGAAGCGGGGTCAGGGTCGCCATGGTGTTCCATTACTCCGATTTACATCAGTCTCCTGCTCTTGTGAGGAGGAATGGAAGCGACAGGATGGGAGAGAAGCTGTAGATAAAGCCGAGAGGAGAGCCTGCAAACCGGCACTTCTTACCGAGGCGCATTAATCATACCTTGTGGTGAAAAATGAAAACATTCAGCTACCCTTGGAGCACAAGTAATGAAAAAGGAAAATAACTAAAATGCTGTTAAAGAAGTAGATTTGAGCCGTTGTAGTCGGATGCACAGATGAGGCTGTAAAGGAGACAGAGAAACGAGACTCGCCAACGCAACGGCTGAGAAAATATGATGTGGGAATTCTTGGTTTGCGGATGAAGCTGTAGAGAAAAATCCATCTCTTCTCTCAGGAGAACAGCAGCATGAGAAACGTGTCGGCAGGGAGCCTGTTGGGCTGGAGGTGCTTGACAGCCTCCATTTTACCTGTATTCACTGACTGATTAGGTCCTCTGGGTAGGTGTAGAGGCTGATGGAGACAGCCCTATCTCTACTCTCCAGACACCTCAGTGCCTGGTGTGTGCTGAACACCCATGTGTCTAATTGTCTTTGTGTGTTTCTGGAATTCCTTTATTGTATCTGACGCTTCATCTTTCTCAGCAGTTAAAAGTTAACAGCTTCAGCACAAGCTGTTCGTTTTGAAGTTTTTGCCTTGGTTGAAGGCTAATATTGCTCTTTGAACAGTGATTATATTGGACATGAAACAGGGTTACAACCATAGACAGTATCAAACATGGACGTCGTATCCGTGACGTCACCGACTCAGTACAGTTGTCTTGAATGGGGAAATAAGCTACAGAGACCAAAACTGTTTTTTGTACCAGGCTGTAAACATGTTTATTTCTGCTGTGAAGTTGGACATTTTAACATGGGGACTTATGGAAACTGGCTCATTCTGTAGCCAGCCTCAAGTGGCCGTTAGAGGAACTGCAGTTTTGGACTCTTCCGCATTGGCTTCACTTCACAGCCACGGAGATCTCCGCTTGGTTACAACATATTTTTAAAAATTAATACTAGTCTTTATTACACTTACATGTTCTCTGCTATAACCGGGCTCTGCAGTGGTTTTACAATACCAATACCAAAAGTGTTGCAACTTAATAGGATTTAAATTTATTTCTTTGGCCTCCACATAAAAGTTTCCTGTAAAGGTTATGCTCTACAATCATGTCCAATTATCTTTATTTACAGAAATGGTTGAATTTATGGCCAATGTTCACCCTGTAGGAACAAAGAAGCTCTTTGCTATGAAAATACTTGTTGGTTATGATGGATTCAGAGAGGAAATTGACTAATTTTCCATTTAATGAATTCTTTAAAACTTACATGTAGCAAAAACATATCTTCAGAGAGTGTTTGGGAAAACTCCAAATACCTGGGGACATTTTCCTCACTACAATGAAGCTGCATTTAGAATTTCAAATTAAAGTGTACTGTCCAATTGAACTCAGACCATTTTCAGCCTGTTTCTGCACTATGCTTTGGCTGGCGCAATTACTGTATTCTAATGAGAGTGATAATTGACTGCTGGAGTCAGCAGATGAAGATAAACTCTTTGTGCATAGTCTAATGACTTCCCCAACTCGCTCGGCTCGTCTGTTTTTTTTTTGGGGAGCCCGCTGCTCCCCCACAACTCAAACTTCTATTCACCAGTGTACACAGTGCATCTCCCCAATATGTGTGAGGCATCCGTACATACCGCTCACGGCGCGCACAAGCTCAGCGATTTCCCTTAAATGCTCCCATTTTCCCTTCGGACCCTGAAGGATAAAAACATGGCGGTGAGAACGAGGCTGTGACATGTTAATCAGCTTGAGTGTTTTGTCTTTTATAGATGCCTCCCTACCATCTGCTCCAAAAATACCTACTTGTACGTGAGGAGCATGAATCTAGGGGTCTCATACAATTTTGATTTTCCCCTCAGCAGCTACAGTTGTTTGTGGGATTCACTTCAAATATAAAGTCAAAGCCTCCGTACGCCGAACTTGACTGCAGATTTCAGTGGCGCAGTGAATTAAATGTGGTGTTTATCACGATTAATAGTGCATCAAAGTTATCCTTTTAGAAGTGGAATAAACAGTCAGGTCTGAGTTGTAGTTAATGCATGTGAGCATTAACTACAGCTTGGACTAGTTTACAGCCAAGCCATTAGTCAGCGATCCACTGCTCTGCAGAGCCAAACCTGAATTCTTCCACAAGCATTACTTCCCACAGCACCTGGATTCTTGTTATGCACAGTCCCGAGCACGGTTGCATGGTAATGATGCTTGTGTTCTTTTGTTCTGGCAGGGAACTGGGTTGTAATGTTCACTACATTGTTAGCTTTGCATTGAACAGATAAGATAGATTTAATGGATCCCACAACGGGGAGATTCGCTTATTACAGCAGCTCACAATATGCAAGGTGGATAAGAAAAATGCTCATGAATAGCTGCTCACTGGTGGCTTTACTTGTACAGTTGGCTCCCCTTTGGCCTGCGGTCCTTTGCTGTGTGTTGTTCCCTCTCCCTCTCCCTGCTCTCTCACGCTGAAAGCCGTCCGGAGTTACCAGCGAGAGTCTGAAGTGAGTTCATTCAGCCACATCTCTGTGATGTTACACTCTCCATAATCCCTCTGTAGCCTGGTTAGCACCGTTAGTTCCCCCGTCTTACTGGGTAGAGATCCAAGATTGTGCCGTCTTATATCCGGCTCTGCATCCCCGTCGTCACCTCCTCACTGGGGCATGGATCTCCTGTCTTTCCACAGAGAATATGCTAAAGCTAACAACTGTTCTCGAGTATAAACAAGAGAGCCGTGGCTGTTTGTTGAACGGGTCACCCGACGTAACATGAAGAAGGACTGTAAAAAGGCAAATCGCTCATCTCCATAGTTCCAAGTCCTTGTTTGCAAACAAAACAATGAAGATTATTGTAGAAAAAAACACAAGAAAGTACTAAATATAGTAAAAAGACAGAAGTATTCAGAGCTGCTGTAACTGGCTGCCACCCACACGGCACCATGGTAACAGGCCAGAACCAATGACCTGAAGGAGAGTAGTTTCCATCGCGTCATCATCAACTGCTTAAGTGGAAAGAAGGCTACCGTTTTACAGTAGTGTTTGCCAGTCTGGTTTTGTCACTTCTCGTATTTGAGTCTGACTTAAATCAGATCCAGTCGCGGTGCGGAGGGGGATTCAGCAGATGGAGTGGCTGAGCACAGTGCACTAATGTTGCACCAAACAAGGGGACAAAAATACTTGCCAAAATGGTCGCAGTCGATTCTCCTTCCATGCCACTGCAAGCAGCAACTACCTCAGCAGTAAGACAGATGGCCGTACACTTCCTAGAACAGAGGGGACAGTGCCAAATAGCAGAAGATAAATATTCTGCACGGCTGGCGTTGTGTCTTGTTTTATTTTTACCTCAGTTTTTATGATGTTTTTTTTTTTTTTTTAAGAAACTCCTCTGGATAATCTAAGAAATAATAAATAGTATAAAAATCTTCTGTGCTAAAGTCAAACAGCTTGGTGAATCCGGTGTTAGCTGGGGAAAAAGGGGAAACATTCCTGGGAAGTATTCCACGAGGAAACGTCTGAAAAACTACTACTCCACAGGCTGAGGTGTATTTCTCAGTCTTACCTTGAGGATCTGAGTTGTATGTACTCTTTGTGTCGACCTCTCGGCATGGATGTGCACGGCAGAAGTTCACGCTTAACTCAATTTTTTTTTTTAAAAAGCTGCTTTGTGCACAGACTTTTCCCACCTGGGGAGCGCCTCATTCAAAGCACTGAAAGGTTTGGGCAGCGGACAATCCATCACACTCTTGCAGCTCCTCTAAATCTGCATAAAAAAAGAGGCTATGCTGCACTCGAGAGCATTTTGTTTATCCTTCCCCTCACTCATTGACATTCACTGTCCACGTCTCCTTCCTCGCACTTCTACAGATAGAGATCCTTCGCTGTTCGGGACCAGCACGCTCAATCCACATCCTTTCATCTCCCGATGCCCGTCCGAGCGAGCATGCATGAGGCAGTTTTGGATTTTTCCATATTAAAACATCCCCATGTTTCAAAGCTAAATTGGGCTTCATAGAGCGTTTGAACCCTGAAAGAGAGTTAACTCTCACAGCTTTTTTTGATGGCTCCCCGTGCCTCGAGGAAATATTTTTATAAGCACCTCTGTGTTCATCAGACACACGGTGGTGGGCGTCAGGCTGAAAGTTTGTAGTCCAGATTGTTACGGTCCAGCTAATCTTGAGTTTTGATTTTCAAGGCCTCTCGCCTTGACACCTGTTCTTTGAAAAGGCTTTTGCAGAGAATAGCTTCAGCAAAAAAATCAAATATGAATGTTCACATCAGCCCCTTTCGCTTCACTCTAACTGTTTTTGGCTGAATTCTGAAGCACCGTCACCCGATGTTCACAAAACACCCTTTGAAATATGGTCACATTTTGTGAGTGAAATGTGTGATTCCAGGGTGACAGGAGCGGGATTTGATTTAGCTTCTTTAGAGGTAAATAAAATATGTTCGAAATGCATATTTTACTCTTGCTTGGCTTGTGCTGAGGGTGCAGAAATATGGTGCAACTGCGAGGGTTTCATTGCATATTCTGCACTGAAAGAACGCCCCGCCTCGGGCACAGATGGAGTGTACTGAAGAAACCAAAGTGTGAAGTGCTCAGTTGGTGAGCGTCTTGGTGTCTTATGGTTCAGCGACCAACGTTATTTATGGATTGACTTTTTTTTTTTTTTTTGCACCATCTTGAGCAGGTTTCCTTGAGTGTTGATGTATTATGATGGCAGCGGAGAGGTGGGGCTTTAAACGAAAGGAGGCACGCTCAAGGTGTGAGAGGTGACACCTTGAAAAGCATTTCTCCATGCTTCTCTTCCAGCTGACTGGATTTCACTACATGCTTTTTTTTTATGCTGGAGGAAGAACCACATTTTCTTCCAGTTCCCTCAGTTCCAGCAGATTTCTTTCTCCGGTGACAAACAAAAGGTTTTATCCCGGGAATGTTCACATTTTGCTTGACAGTCCTTAATGGAAATTTGCATTCATTTTGTTGCTTTTAACCAAAGACAGACTGCATTCCTCACTCACTGTCACTCAGAGCTAACATGAGGGGAAAACAGGGGTTTTTGAGTGTGCAGGATGGATGGATGGGTGGGTGGTGCTTGCCAAGTATTC
The DNA here is from genome assembly GCA_014281875.1 of Nibea albiflora. Classification (NCBI taxonomy): domain Eukaryota; kingdom Metazoa; phylum Chordata; class Actinopteri; family Sciaenidae; genus Nibea; species Nibea albiflora. The sequence continues at coordinate 6,585,145 of CM024795.1, read as the reverse complement.
CTATGTGTTCTGCAGAGAGCGACGGGGATGAAAATAAAAGCTGAGAATGAATGGGGCACCGTACGTGTTCTTCATCTGGAATAAAGACTGTTTGGGGAGCTGTTGGAGCCTGTTCGGGCCTGCTTGAACACAGACTCTGAGTCTTAATGTGCGGGGGCATGACATGCACGGCGCAGGCGAGACTTGTGCGAGCAAGAGTGAAGTGTGAAAAAGCGCGACGGTGTGATAAACAAGGAAGATGGAAAGCAGGAAAGTGATATGTTCGTTTTCAATTCAGCTGTGCAGGGGACGCAAAGAAAGCGTTCGCGAGTGTGTGTGTGTGTGTGTGTACGTGTGGATCCTCCTTTGACTGAGCTGTCCTGAACTCTGTGTGTACAGTCAGAGCCCTGGGGAGGCTTGTTCAGACTTCTCATGTCCACACCATGCAGCGCTGTCACACTTTACGATTGAGGGGGGGGTTCAAGCTGTAGAGGTGTCGAATTCAGGGTTGTGTGTGTGTGTTTGAGTCCTTGCAGGCACATGCGTGATTTCACGGCGTCGTGGAGGCTGACTCGCCGAGTTGAGTCTGATGAGGCTTGATTGATGATTAAAAATAATCAAGGCTTGCCGTGTTGGAGTAGAGGCTCCCTGCTGTTAGTGTTGATGTGCCGTATTATGGAATTGCCTTTTGTACAAGTGGCTGCATCCTGCTGTATCATAGAGGAAGGCTTCAGTATCTCAGAGAGGCAATTTGGCTCTGCAACAGCAGTTAATCATGAACACAAAACAATACAACAATGAGTCAAAACCACAGTATAGTAATCGTATGATACAAATATAACCAGCGTCCACCAGCCAAGTGTTGGTAAATCCTGAGATACTTGAACTCTCTTCCGTCCGTCGGGTTGGTGCGCTGTCACCAGTACTGCGAACGTTGTACCGGACTGTTGTGGGCCAAGCCAGAAGGCAAAGCTCTCGACTGTCCAGCCCATCTACGTTCCACTCCTCACCTATGGTCATGAGCTTTGGGTAGTGATGGTAAGAATGCAGGTACAAGCAGTCAAAATTGGTTCCCTCGGCATTGGAGATGACGAGTTAAGAGTTCAGACTTCCAGAGGGAGCTTTGAGTAGAGCCATTGGTCCTTCACGGCTCTGATTAGGCCTTCGATTAGGATGCCGACTTGGCACCTTCCGTTTGGACTGGTAGGAGACCCCGGGGCAGATCCAGAGCTTGCTGGAGGGGCTACATAGCCCGTCTAGCCTGGGAATGTCTTTGGATCTCCAAGAGGATCTAGGATACGTTGCTGGGTAGTGGAACGTCCTGCTAAGCCTGCTGTCAACATGACCCGACTCTGAATAAGCAGAAGGAAACAGATTTATTTAACATATACACACAAAAGCGCACAGGTTAACGCCAACATCACTGTTGTCACTTGTGGCCTGAACCATGAACCATGAAAAGGTTTTACATGCACAGCTACCAACAGGACCAATCATACTTTGTTTAAAAAGCCAACAGCTGATAGAACTGAAGACCTCGTGTATCTGTTTGTAAAGGGAGGCAAACTGGAAGCAAATTAAACCCACAGCGTGGAGGGAGTCCAGTAAGATTGCCTGAACTTTCTGTCTCACTCTGACCAAACCAACACATCGTGTTGGAACTGACTCAGTAAAAGAAGTACGGAACGCTTTGATCACTGAAGCGTCTGAGCTTCTGGTCTGCCTTTTTGTGAATCAGATCTGTGTTTATCGTCCAGGATGTGAAGTGTTTGTGCTGCTGGACTGCAGTCACAGCTTCGCCTTTTAATGATGGTAGCAGCGAGAGAAGTAGGCCCAGCGTCTCTTTGGTGTTTGACACATTCGGCTGAAATATTCCCCCACTTCTGAGCCGCGACGACTCTGATCATCCGCAGCCCTAAGAACATGCCCGCCTTTATAATAAGGCTGACAGTCGTTTACAAGTCAAATAAAAGCAGGAAAAAAGCTGGCGGGGCTTGAAGAAGATCCTGTGGAAGACGAGGCAGTCGGAGAAAACACCTTCAACCTCCACGGGGTCTCTTCAGTAGCAGAGTGTGTAGTGTGTTTGTGTGTGTGTGCATTCTCCCTGAGCTGTAGAAGTGACTTGTGCTCCAAGGTCAGTGATAAGTATCTCCCCTATTGTTTATTCACACACACACACACACACACACACACACACACACACACACACACACACACACACACACACAAAGGCAGACGATGCAAAAACAGCACTACCACACCGCGTCTTCTTTTCTACACACTGCCGACACTGTTGCTTTTATCCTCCCTCACCTTTCAGCTTCCTCGCACCTCAGTGCTGCATTTTAACACTCAGGTCTCAATTCCTGTTACAGCCGGGGAACATAAAGCAAAGGCTGGATACAGCCGCTGCATCACACTGTTTGTCTTTGATGTCGCGGATGCACGTATTAAATCTTTCTCGAGGCGAGGGAATTGTGCAACTTCGCTCTTAAAGGGCGGAAACATGCCGACCAATTCGTATCGGCGAGACATGCGTGGATTACATCGCGTCTTGTCTTAGCTCCGGCTGCTGGACAACACAGTGCGCACGCACATATCGCCTATATGCAATTAAGACTCATCCAAGGTTGATTTTGTGCGGAGGCATTCAGCATAGCATCTGCTCCATTTGAAGGCAACGCACTGCAGATGGACTGGAGTAATTGCTAATGCCACACTGTCACAGCGTCCAGGTGTTGTCGAGATCTGTTGCATCCTTTTCCATTAAGGCTGAGTGATTGATTAGATTGTTGCTTTTGTCTTCCTCACTGTTCCTGATGATTATTATCATTTTATTATGATTTATTGTGATTGTTTCGGCACCTCTGCTTTATTTTTAGTTTGCTGTTCAGAGAAAATCCACCGTCATCTGTCATATTTGCACATTTTATTATCCACCGTTTAACGTGTGTACACGCCGTACGAGCCTGATTCAAACACAGACCTCGCCCTCGTGCAGCCTGCTCAATATGTGCGGTATGTTCTCGCGCTATTTGATGTCTGTGTTTGCTGTTGTGTGTTTAATGTGTATTATACATGGCATCTGCATCCCACCAGACACGGCTAATGAACTTTGAAACTGTGTGTTGTTGTGTTTTATGTCTACATGGAGTGAGTGATTGGTCTTCGCATCGCGTCAGGTCCCGCGGCTCAGCTCAGCTCACTGGAGCATCTCCGAAAGACGTGTACGTGAATGTGAAAAAGAAATCTCAACTGATTTCTGATTTCCGACAGCCACGAGCAATCCATCATTTTATATAAATTAAAGTGCATAATAATCTAACTAATAAGCTATAGCTGAACTTGCACGGGGTTGCAGAACATATTACAATGTTTTAATCTTTCTTTTTTTTCTTCTGCACTTTAATTTCAGCTCTCGGCTTTCAGCTGCTCAGACTTGATCAAGCTCTAACAACCTGTCACTCAGGCGTCCAACCCTATTTTCCATTTTCTTCATTAAAACTCGAACCTGTCACCAGATTGAACCCTTTATTTCCTGGCACACCAAGAGACATTGTAATATTTTGATCTGGAAACCAAAATAACTGCTGGAGAGAGGCGTTGTGTTTGTATGGTGGGGCATTGAGGCGGGGGCGGAGGACCGCTAACTGGCGTTAATTTGCCACACCATCACACCCCTCGACGAGGTAAACGATGATGAATGCCCCTGGCTATGTTGAGTGACATCATCACCCCGCATCGCATCTGTGTTTTCAGAAACATCTGCCGCTCCCAAGCTGCCAGTCTCGTGTACATTTTGTTTACCAAGCGGCAACCTCACCGTGGCTGTGAAGTGAAAACGATGTGCGTTGAGGCGAATGAGTGCCAAAAACTGCAGTTCCTTAAATGTCCACTTGAGGCCGGCTACAGTCTCCATAAGTCCCCATGTGAAAACGTCCAACTTCACAGCAGAAATAAACATGTTTGCAGCCTGGTACAAAAAACAGTTTTGGTCTCTACGGCTAATTTTCCCATTCGTGACAACCCCGGCGTCATTTGGTCCGCCTCAGGTCCGCTGATGATCCACATCTTTGCCAATTTTTAGATTAGCCCAGAGTCAGCAGAGGCAGGACCCTCCGGCATGGTGGCGGCAAGAGCCACCGCACTCTAAGCTTCAAATCGGCTTTTCACAAACCTGTGGGTGCCTCTATAACTCGCACTTTAAAAGACAGTTCCCTACAAGTTCAGGAATCAAGCTGACTCTTTCCTGAACAACCAACAGCACCACAAGCCCGCGGTGATATTCCCCAAATACCAGCTGCAGATACGCATCTGCGTAACGTTACCGTATGTACAAACATGTATGTTGATGAAACGCAGCTCTCTTCTAATCGCACTCATGCAGGATTTCTTTCTCTTTTTTTTTGTTGCTCTTCTGTAGCCTCATCGGGTGTAATTTGAAGCACACACCCACGCGCAGTTTTAAAGATAAGCACTAAATTATGCTGAAGAATAACTCTAGCTGAGTGCTTTATATGTAGCGTTTGACACAGTTGCTTTTAGCACCCATAGATCAGTGCAAAAGAAGAGATTTCTCTGAGAAACAGTGTGCTCTTTCATCATCGTGCTGTGATGACAAACCTTTTAATAAGTACAGATCTTTAAATAATGTAAATTTGGTGTTGGCATCCCATTTTTTTCTTTCGGCTTTGGTTCTACTTGTCTACAACGCCTTCCGGAGGCTCTTCGTCTCTCTGCTCTCCCCTTTCTGCCCCTTTACTCCATCATTTCTGCAAAAAAAATTAGAGGAAGTAGGAAAGGAGTCTTCCATCCCCGTCCTCCATCCATCTCATTTCCCCTGCTAGCCGCTCTTTTCAAGGCTGGAGCATAAACAGAGCAACAGAGCTGCCGATAGCATCTACAGATGTGCCGCCACCACCCCAGATAAGAACCAGTAGCAGCATGCCCCTCTCCAGCAAACAATAGAGCTCCCACTGAAATGTGTGGTGGGGAAGATGGAGAGGGAAAAGGGGAGGGGTGCTGGGAACGGGTGGAGACTGAATGAATGCGACTGGGAGAGTAATGCAGGGAAGGAGAAAGAGACAGCGCGGTGGCAGGAGAGGCTGAAAAATTGGAAGGAGAGGTGGAGGGAGGGAGGGGAGGGAGGTGAATATGGAGAGGTTATCCCTTCAGCTTGTATCTATATGTCCATCAACAGCAGGACAGGGGTGTGTTTGGCTCCTTTTATCTGGATGGCCCTGTGAGCTAGTGGAGGGTGGAGGGGGGCCCTTCATTCCAGTGGAGGAGGTGGAGGGGGAGAGAGAGGCGTAGCTCTGAGGTTTAAGAAAACAAGCACTTGACGAAAGATGTGCGGACGGGCCAGTGATAGCCGCTCTTTGTGGCACCTGTGTTGGATTTGACTGACATCTCCTTCGTGCAGCGCTCTGACATTAGAGGCCCGCTCCGTTGAACTTCTCTCTGCATCCTCTCTTACCTCTCACCTCCTCCTCCTCCCACTCCTCCCACTCCTCTCTGATAAGGAGGCACCGAAAGAGCAAAGGGATGTACGGCCGGAACGCCAACACATTTATCTACGCTCGGGTAACGGGAGCAGCCACGGTCTCCCGTGGCAACGACCTCTGCAGAAGGTTAGCCTCGAAATGGGTCGGGAATGAGCTAAATTCCCAGTGATAAAATAAGACATTGTAACATGATTAAGGGCTCTAATGCAATCAGTATTGTTTCAGCTACAACTCAATTACCTGTAATGAAAAAGGGCTCTTTCCCCCTTTTAGATGGTGTGTGTGTGTGTTTGTGTGGGGTGTTAGCATGGCTGGAGGTCCAACCGTGAACAGGTGAACCGCACATGGGAAGCAGACCTGATACCCAGGAAGGACAGATTAAACGCTCACATGCTGACTCACAAACTGCGAATCATGTAGGACTATTAGTGCAACATGGCCGCACAGAGATGCATCCTGCAGCTTCGTCACAGTTAAAGAGACGTGCCTGCAACTCGAGCTGATTAGAGCAGTAGGTTCATTTAGAAGATGTGAAGCAGATTTTTTTTTCAAGCAAAAGAGACCTAGCTTCGTCTTAAATGCAGTCCTAACCTTAACATCTCTGCATTTCTCCGTCTAAAAACCTTGAAAGCAAATTACTCATTTGCAAAAAGAAGCTATTTTTTTCTATCTACACGGCCGCGTTTACGGTGACATCTCCAAAGCTGACAAATGGCCCCTGCTGTGTGGGTGCGGTTGCTGGCCGGATGGCTCGTAACGACTATTGACAGCTTTTTGTCTGTGCTGAGAAGAAAGGATTTTACAGAAACTCATCAGTTGTGTGTTTCGGGGGTTTCATGCTTTTTGCACATTATAGCAGGCAGGTGACTGTCGCTGTTTGACTGAAGGTTCTGTAGTAAATAAGAATTAATGTGGGGTGATATGTACCGTCGACTGGTTTCACTGTACTGTTAATAACACGGTGATTATCCAAATCAATGAGCAGGACTGATGTTTGACACATGCTTTTGTTGAAAATGGACTTTATTACCTTAAAGTCAGTATTTAGTGTGTGATATTGTGCGTTTGTAATTTCTTTACCAGCACTGATACCCTTGAAAAACATGGTTTCTGATTTCCATGGCGCTTGGCCTCTAAAAACTGTGACAGGAGATTTTTTTTTCTATACCGCTCAGCGCTAATTATAATTATTCCTCACACTAATTAACAGACTGTTTTGAATGTTGAATAAAATCACATCATTTTTGTAAAGTTCACCAATAAAAAAAAAAAAAAAGTCGTGGCACTGAAACGAAGCACTTTAGAAAAAGGAAGTCTCGATTCGCTTTCTCATTGATGTTCCCATGGCAACTGACCCGGCCCCTGTCATGTGTCCGTCTCCATCCATCACCATCCATGAGCCTCCTCGTAGTCTCTCCTCTGACTGTCTGACAGCTCCAGGCAATCAGAAGCTGTCAGGATGTCTCATCCTGATTGTCATTTCCCGTCTAGACAAAATTAATAGTTTGCGATTTGATCTGTTTTTTTTCCCCTAACATACGCAGAGGAGAGGCAGGCTGCTGACATTTGTTTAGAGCGACCCGTTTTACAGTTGCTGTCCTCTGAAGTGCGTGTTATATTGCCTGTGTCCCTTGTAAAAACAAAGCAAGAAATCACTTCTATAAAGAGAGGGAGAGAGAAACGTAGTAATCAGGCGGAGGTGACTTCTCCTCGCCTCAGTTGTACTCTAAACAGCAGCTGTGCCCCAGGGCCCATCCGCTGATAGTCATAAATGTTTAGAAGGGCGTTCTTTACACAACATCTGGTCTGCACCCAGAGTGGTTTAGCAGTTAAAAATATCCTTTCCCCTGGATATGGTTATCAGAGATGTTAAACGCTGCAGATTTAGCTTAGCTTAGCAAAGCTGAGGATCAATCCCTTCAGTCCACGACAGTTCCTCCAACGCGCCTCTGTTTACATGTTTGTATATATTTTTTCACTGACCTCCTGCCGTCTCCGTCTTGAGGTTGTCATACTGGAGGTTTAACAATAGCCTGATGTGTCATTCTGGGACACCAGTTGTCTCGTAAGGCTGTTTTGCTGCACTCTCAGTCAGTCACCGACTGGTTACAAGGTCAGGATGTGCGCTTTTTGTCATCCCCTGCACCCGAGAGGCATTTTTACAGCCCAGTAGATAAAATAAGAACCCCTGTCTGAGGTTGACTCCTGTGGAACGCCACCCATCCATCTTCTGCCTGCCTGTTTCTCCTCTGATGTGTGTACACAACACAGGCATCTCTGTGTTAGGCAGTATGTACGCTTTTGTGGTCGCCATTGTTCATTGAGTTCAAAAGTACCGATTCATCTCGAAAGCCGCAGTCTTTCCACTGATTAACTGATTGTTCATTACATGTTTCCAAAGGGGTTTTGGAGTAAGCCGCTCTATGTTTAGCTCAGTTGTAAACTGGTGCCATTGTTATTTGTTTAACAGACAGCTGTTTGGATGGAAACTGACCGTTTTTGACGAGCAAAGATTTAGACGCTTTTTACGGTCCAGCGTTGTTTCTGTTATGGCAGTCCCTCCCAGACACCTCTCCCCTGTTGGTGAAAAAGACAAATATGTTGTGATGACAGAGCCAGACTGCGTATTTCATCATGTGCACAGTGTGTCAGGCTTGTCTGGCTTCATACATGATGAAGTGCCTCTGTGACTTCTTTATTAGATTCCAACACACAGTCATTAATTAATCCTGTTTTCATTCTTGTCAATCTTGGAAGACCTCCCTCCTGTCACCGCCCTGTCAGGCTGAAGGTTGTTGTTACCTTTTACGGTGGAGAGAGAGAGAGAGAGAGAGAGAGAGAGAGAGAGAGAGAGAGAACATCAGCGAACATCTTGTGCGAAGCTGACAGGACCTTTTTTTAAAATTAGTGCCTCCCCTTCTCTTCTCTTCTACAAAAGTCGGTTTATTTTTAGACGAACGCGCGCAGTCTTTCTCAAAAATCTGTGGCTATACGTCTATTATATCTTCTCCTATCAGGGCACGCAAACCTTGTAATTAAACCTTGTGGTTTTCAGACCGTATCCCAAAATTCGTATCAAACCAAAAGCAGCAAACGCAGCCTCCCTCTTGGCGTGGAATATAAAGAATTCATGTGGTTTCCATGTAACATGCGCAGCCACTTAAGAACATCAACCCCTCAAAGCTAAATTTCACAATGATCTTGGCTGCATTAGAAGGATAGAATAATCTTTTTTCTGTGTACCATAAACCCTGAAGTGCCTTTATTAAGAGTGATTACGGGGCGGTGAACAATGCTGTCAGTTGTGTCGTTTAGAGGAAATGTGCTTAAGTGGGTTTTGCCATACAGTGCAATTAAAGTTTGAACTCAGGGCAGACATTAGTTTTTTTTTATTTCCCATCAGTTCCCCACATTGTTGCCTGTGCTCCTCCACACAAACTGGCATGCACATTCACTGCATGTATTCAATCACACATAACCAAGGGTAGGTTTATTTATTTTTTTTGCACTCTCGGGAAACTCTCAGAAACCCAGAAGGAATCAGCCCACCGGCTTTTGAATCCAATCTTAAAAGTAAAGATGTAAAATCTGAAATTGGATGTGTAACACTCGAATGAGTGGAGCGCCAGTTGCACTAGAAGAATTCAATAAAATAGCATCAGTCATGAAAGCCTTCTAACTTGTCAGTGTGAAACAGAATAAAGTATATAAGACCTTTTCTGTATTTTACGATCAGCACTGATTCATGAATTCACAATGTACACGTGTACAAACTCAACACAATCCAATCCAATTCATACTAACACTGCAGAGTTTAAAATTTCTCGATGTAACTCTGGGATCTTCTATCTATGTTTAAGCAATATCACATAAGAGGTAGTGCTGTTATACTGAATATCAGCACGGCTTCAGCACCAGGCTGCACAGCCGTGCTGATATTCAGTATAACAGCACAGCCTTAAGTGTGATATTGCTTTTATACAACACTTCTACAAGTGGCATCATTAGTTTACAGTAATAAGTGATAACAGATTATGATTTGTCTACAGCTTCACTATTATTTGTGGTAAAATGTTCGTTTGTGGTGCAGAGTTATTTACAGTTTAAGATAGAGAGTGAACACCTGTGAGGCGGAGTGATACGTGTAGTTGAAAATCCCAGTGCCGTTATTCTCTATATCAGCACTCGTGGAACGACTCTTGTACAGTCAAATCAAATTACCTGGTCAGAACTGACTGTATAAAAGAAATGAATACATCTCTGTACATTACAAACATCTCTACATGTTCAAAAATGACCAGAGAATGAAATGAATAGCTCTCTCATGCAGTGCCAGCACAATTTTAAGCTTCGTATTGCATTTCTGAATGCATTGGTTTGTATTAGACTGTGCAGGTGTACCTAAAAATACAGCATCTGATATCTGCATATATTTTCACTCTGTGTTTTACTTAGTGGAGTTCTGTTTAAATAAATTTGATATCCTCTCAGAGTACAAAGTATCAATATCGGCCTGAATACTTAAGAATGTAATGTAAGTGTGTATGTATGTGTGTGTGTGTGTGTGTGCTGTGTGTAGGCTGCATGATTTGTTGTAACGGTGGAAGCCCTTAGAAATATTCTCCCCTGAAGCTATGCAACCTTAAATTAGGGAATTAATTATCCCTTACGCTACAGCTGGCCTTAAAGGCAGCAAGGAGGCACTGAACTGAATAAAGCAAAGTACATATTGTACAGAGCATGGTAATACAGTCAGACCTCGCCTGAGCACACACTTCTCCATCGCCAGTACATCTAATAGACATTGCCTCTCTTTTTTTTTGGGATCACTTGATTATCCTGCCAGTCCTCTATTCATCCCGAGTCTCAGATTTTCATTTCCATTGATTGGATGTCTTCACACTCTGTCTAATTTACTCTTCATCCGGAGTTGGATCTCTCACATTACTGCCTGAAATTAGTCTTTTTTTGGCTCAGCAGCCTCGATTTTGGCCGTGTCTGGGTTTTTTTGAAATTCAGAAATGCACCAAATAGGATTGCGGTTGTTCTGTATTCGTGGGCATGGGTTGCAAAAGTGTATTAGATGTATTGATAGGCGAAGACAATGCAGGGAAAGGAGCCAGCGAACGTGATATGATTGTGCTTTAAAGTAAAACTCCACTCCCATTTGGACGGTCATACACCAGTAAATATCAATTTGTAATGAATTATTCTGACATGAAAGGCTTTAATTTACTTCGTCCTCTTCTTCTTTTTTTTTTTTAGTGTACCCACTTTCCTTCAACGTGACTTGTGTACTTCAATTTCAGGTATCGATTTCCTGCATTTCCCAGAATGACTATCACCAACCCCCCTGGAGAATGGGCGTGAACCTGTTGAATTCAGAGAGGGAGAAGTAGTGGAAATAATAGCGTGATAAGAATGAGAGTCCCAGTTGTGGTTGTGTTACATTCTGGTCTACTGGTTCAGCTATCAGTGGAGAAATTGGGATTTCTGTCTCTTTGGTGATGTATTTCTTCCTCCTGATTGTTCATGATTGCAAAATGTGAGAAAGCAGATCCTGTTCTTCGACGCCATGGGACTGAAACCAAAACCAAACATTTGCTACTGATCTTCTGCTATCATGCTCGGATGAAACGTGGTCTATATGTTTGTCTTATTATTGCCCATAAAAAGACATCATTACACAATAAATTCAACCCAGCAATGCAAGATGAAATTCCCAGTACGGCTCTTTATGGTTTGGTATTCAAATGAAATACTCCATACTGGCTGTGCCAGCAGGGGGCATAAGCCACAGCTGGAAACCAGCCCAAGTGACCGACCGGTCAGGCCAGTCACGGTTTATCCAGTATGGCATAATGCCCCCTAGGCGTGACTCATCCTGAATAGACTCGATGTGTTGCTTTGTTTGTGTGTGCGTGTGTGTGCGTGTCTCTCGCTCTCTCTCTTTCTGAAATTTAGCGATTTGACCGCCGAGTGTTGACTGCCAAATTGATAGTTCAAATAAGAGCTGCTGTTGTGAAGCACACTTTTTAAGTGCTTATCTTGTTGAGCTTTAGGAATGGTAGAAATTGTCCTCTTTTAAAGATTTGTGCTTTTGAAGAATTACCATATAGATTATTCTTTGAGCGCCGGGGCTCCAACGTTTAATTTCGTTATCCGTCCTCTTTGTGAAAGCACGCGTTATGTCAGATAAACGTGAACTGATCTGGACTGCTATGTCACAGGTGGATTTTATTATCGTGTATCTGAATCATAATGTTGATAGAGGTACATGTGACAACAATTTACATGATGAGTTAAAGTATTCCGGGAAAAAAGTGTGAAATTCGCCAGTAATATTTGCACTTATTAGTCAAATTGGGTCATTTATATGCTAATACGGAGTAAAGAATATCCTTTGGTATAAACAGTTAAAGCGTAAATGGCTCGGAAAATATGAGCGTGCTGAAATGTATTAACCGTGTCCACTTTTTTTTTGATAGTTTTACTCGTTTATTTACCTTTTCTTACATTCCAAATTTTCAGTGGAAATTAGGTTGTTTCATGTCACCGCTCCAAACACAACATTTTGTCAGGCCGGAGCCATATTAGGAGGCATAAGCCCGCCGGACGGCTCCAGAAGAATGTGAGCCAGTGTCATTTTTGTTCCACCCCCCCTCCTCCCCTTAATTACTTAGACTGACGCTGCTTAAAAATATGCAACATAGAGCACTGTTGTATTTTTGATCCAAGGTGAAAGGCAGCCACTCTGCAGTCAGTTACTAATTCAGCCAAATCTAGAGGGAGATCCTTAAAGCCTTCTGCATATTTCATTAAGCTGCTCATTGTTATTCTATACCTGATTTTAATTAAGAATAGTAGGAACCCAACTGTGTGATTTTTAAGCATACGTCTGCGTATGTGCATGCGGGCATCCTCGTTTTTTTTTTTCCTTTTTTGCTCCGAGGCGGGGTAGACGGTCGTTACGGCTGTTCGCAGCACTCTGCAGCACAATTCTTTCCTGCTAATCTCCATCCGGTGATGGACACATTCATTCATTAGCATTCATGTGATTATAAGCTCTGACCGGCAAAGCCAAGGCAGATGATGTAGGGTTTGTTGGCTCTAACTAACCGCTCCTCACACAGGAGGCATTTGGTGCCACCACTTGGTTAACCGCTTTATTTTCTAGGAAATGTTGTTTGGAGGCACGATAAAAATCATCCGAGTCGCATTTAACTCTCGTTTATGTTGTATGAAATGAACAAAGAAACCGCTCTCTCCATTCCTGTGCGCTGACCGCAGAGCTCTCCTGGAATCATTTGGCCACATCACGCTCTGGTAATAAGTGTTGAGATTGGCACTACAGCACTTCGATAGACGCGGTGCTGAGCGAGGGTGTGGAAAATGAAGCTCCCCCATCCAGTCGATTTAAATGGAGAATTGTGATTAATTGCAATCGATAGCGTTAGCGTCGACGCTCGCCACTTCCACCCCCCCCCCATCTACAGCGCCCCGACTTGACCCGCGCTTAATGCGCTTTTGAACACTTCAGCTTGACCACACACACACAATTCAAGACGTCGTAACGCGAAGCGTCCACTTCATTAACGCCGGCTGTTACAAAAATGGCACGGCTGCATCTTAAGTCATGCCTTCCCCCCCACCCCGCCCCGCCTGCACTCACTCACTCACTCACTCACACACCTTTAAAGACACACAGCAAACTGATGAACTCAGCCCCGGAGAGATGTGATGAGGCTGGAGGAACAAAGGATTAGTCGATAGAGAGAGCTGAACGCGCAGCAGAGTCACTGCAGACTGAGTCAGAAAGTGCTCCCAACAGTCTGAGCTGATGGTGAGGGATAATGTTTTCTCCCCTCGCTGCAAAGGTTCAGCCTTTTATGGAAGCATCATTCCTTGTCATGTCCGCTGGAGGATGACTTTCAGGGCTGTCTCTTGTGTCCTCTTAGGGCCAAATGTCAAGTCTCAAGCTGTTGCACAAAGTTGTGGGTATATCTCTGGCTATTGGGCCTGGGGTGCATTAACTCAGGGCATCCTCCTTCAACCTCATCTTTTGAAATGTCATTGCTCAATGGGCCAAAGGCTTTTCCATCCGCGGTGTAGAGAGCACCGTCTAAAGTTTAACATTTACCCGTTATAGCCATGGCTCTAGTTTGTCTTTATCAGATTGGCTCCGTTAGGCAATGAGCCAAGACAGCTAAGTGTTTGATCTTTGCTACAAGTGTTATTGTGCTTTGTGTTCAATTCTGCTCTGCTGCTTCTGCTATCAGTGGAGAAATTAGGATTTCTGTCTCTTTGCTGATGTATTTCTTCCCGTTCTTTGACGGCAGAACCGAACATGCACCCCCGATCTCCAGATCTCCTGCTATCGCGCTCCATTGTAGATACGTTGGAAGGATCATGCCTCACGGTTTATCAGTAATTATTACCAATGAAAATACATCACAAAACAATAGATCTGACCCAGTTATGAAAGATAAACTCCCAACACAGGTCATGTTTTTAGTATTTGAACAGGATCTTTATCTCCCGTTATGTTTCCCCGTGACATTTAGTCTTTATCAGATCGGTGCAGTTAGGCAATGAGCCAAGACAGCTCAGTCGTTTGATCTTTGCTACGAGTGTTATCGTGCTTCGTGGAAACATAAAGATTTGAGTGCTGAATTTTTCTGCGTCCTGAGTGTTGATGTCATTTTTTTTTTTTTTGTCTAGCAGATAAACATCGCACTGTCCACTTTGAGAACACAATGAAGTTTATTAATGTATCAAAATAAACTCTGACGTCAAACACTCGGTTCAAATAACAGTGGTGCAGTTGTACAGGTCGCCTCAGAGCAAGAAGGCCCGCGTTTCACACCTTGGTTGGGTTCTTTCCGGCTTCCTCCCACAGTCCAAAGACGTGCACTTAACAGGTTAACTGGTGATAATTAATAGTTAATTGGAGAGCCCAGAGGTGTGAATGTGAGTGTGATGAACCGGTGACTGGGTGCACCCCGCCTCTCGCCCTTCAGCCGGCTGTGATAGGCTCCGGTCTCTCACGACCGTGACGACGTTAACTGGTTACAGGAAATGGACGGATGTTGATCAGCATAACTGGAAACATTCCAACAAACACACCAGCATGCAAACTACCAGTCGAACCTCAGCTACATAACCTGAAGCAATTTTTTTATGATTATTTCTCATTATTCTCTTTTTTTTTTCTTGGGTATCAAATCTTGATATATCCCAGAATCTTCCCCTAACTCGACTGATTACTCATCCTGAACTACAGCTGCTAATCATAATATATAAAAAAAGCTTCAGTGAGTCTAATCTAAATGATTCAGCTGAGGCTTCTTCTTCCTTTTCTCTCTCTCTCTCTCTCTCTCTCTGTCCCCTGGCATGATTATACAGCAGGTGATTGGCAGCTTCGATACAAAAATATCAGCGTTAGAATCGGCTAAGCCCATATTAGCTGAACTACTGTGCCGAGATAAACTCGGGGAAGCTGTGCGCCCCGGCCCGGGCCAGAGGAGAGTCTCTCTAACTGTTGGTGCCTTATCTTAAAGTGTGATTTACCGAGGAGCCGCTCTTGGCAGGGGATTTGAAGAGATGTCCGTGAGGTGAGAGGAGGGCAGGGACGCCGAATTGTCACTCAGCAAATCTTGGGCATCATCTACAGCTGCAGCAGGCAGAGTTGTATTCATAAATAAATAAGCGAAACAAGCCTCACCCTGAGTCACACACATTTTTTATCCCGTCACACACACACATACATTACCAAGGAGACGAACTCAGTCAGCCCAAAAACTCAAGAGGCCCTCCGTGGTAATAACACAGCATGATATTCTTCTTATTGTCGACGCAGTGGCCTTCGTACTTTTTCAAAACAACTCTTCCTCCTTCGCTAATAAACCCAAGAATACCATTTGCACTTTACACATTGTAAGTTCTCTTTTAATTGAAGTCATTGTGTGCGATTGTTTCGAACGCGGCCCGCCAGTGTTTGTTTCAGATCAATGGCTTCAAACGCGGGAAATAATTATTTTGCATTGGAGATGAAAGTCGGGGTACAGCAGCACAAACAGCCTGTGGATCCAGCCTTTTTTAATTAGTGCTGTGTGTCTCCTGCTCCGCGTGGCAAATTAACATCCACGATCGAGGATAAGTGATTGTGCTACGCCACTGTGTGTGTGTGTGTGTGTGTGTGTGTGTGGGTGGTAGCGTGTCTGCACAAGAGGTCGGGGGTGTTTCCATTTTTTTTTTTTTTTTCTGGCCCTTTTCTCACTCGAGAATCTGTCCTGAATATGGATTGCAAGATGTCGCGTCCAATATGTTGTTATGTTTTGCAGCTCTAAAGATGAGACCAAATATAATATATACACGTTGTCATAGGTTAAAACTAGTTTTTAGAACTTCCTCTAACTTCGGTGTTAAAGGTGACGGGATCTCCGTCTGTTTGTTTTTTTCCCGATCTGGCTCAGTAAAAAGTGTGACTTACTTCCAAATGTTTTGAAAATATATGAAAGTTGAATATTTTAAATTGAATTACTGTAGTCGTTTTTTTTTTGGCAAAGTAAAATGTCTTTAGTGCGAATTAGTCTGAAAGGGCTGGATTTAAAAATAAAAGCTTTGATCGTTTCTAATTCAGCTGCTTCATAATGTCTCCATTAAAGCCGCTTCACAAAACTTCACATGAAATATTCACGAGGATCAACAACCAAAGTTTAAAAAACCTTTTTAAGAGTTTAATCTGAAGTTAATCTGCTCCTGTGATCTGCTCCCACCACAGGTCCTTCATCCCAACAGCTGTCAGACTCTTTCTTCTATATATTTCAGTTTATTATCCACCTTGTGTTGCTGTTGTGACGAGTGAATTTCCCCATTAAAGTCTTGTGACTAAACAACTCGCTACCTGTCATAAGATAATTGATCCAGATGTTGCTAAATCATGATTGATACACGGAAGTATCACCAACAGAGACGCTTTAAATAAAAGAGAAAAGCAAAGAGTTACAAAACCGACTTCAAACCCCTCCTGGAGAGTTTCAGAGGCTTTTTACCTGCCGGTCTTTGTTAACTTGTTGTTCTTGTTAACACAGCCAGCTCCAGCAGCCACGACACACCCCTGATGGGTAGAATTTGGCCATACGAAGTTGATGTACATTTTCAGCGCCTTTTAGACATTAGAGCTTTTTAATTCTCGTAAATATTTGTCACTCTGTTGATGTAACAAATCCTCTTGTCCTTTTCAGGGATGCCCAGGTTTGCCAGCCAGCCATCGCCGGCCACCGTGCACCTAGGGAGCAGCCAGGTGATGGCATGCGAGGTCAACTCAGATCTGGTGCCCTTCACCCGGTGGGAGAAAGACCGCCAACAGCTAGAGCTGAACGCCAGGCTTGTCCAGCTGCCCGGTGGAGCCCTGGTGATCAGCAATGCCTCGGAGGCCGACGCTGGCCTGTATCGCTGTGTGGTGGAAAATGTGGGGTCGTCCAAGTCCAGCGATGAGGCCCAGCTACAGATAGTGCCAGGTAAACTGAGGGAATAAAGTTTTGTCAGATAAGAGGTGAAATGATGCAGATTAATGGATTTTACAGGCACAAACCTGTTATACTTATTGATTTTCAGATATATTGGGCTCTAAACTTGCACTGTTATCTAATAGTGACTGTATTTTTCCTGTTTGCCGTCAGTCGTACCTGTTAATGAAACACTTTAACGTCCTCCAGTACGGTGGAATTACATTTCTACTGAAGAAGCCTTCTTGTAGCGCATCGTTTCGTACACGGCGTCCTCTCTGCATTGCTCATTACCTTCAGCATGGAGAAATCTGTACAGTGCAGTGACAAATAGTTGAAAGCCAGAAGGAGTGGTAGAACTCCCACTGGGGTTATCAGTGACGCTAACCGTAACTCAGTTGTAGCTCAGAAGGGGGCTGAATTCCTTTGTGGCAGCGTCTCGCCTCTCCCCTCCTAGAAGTTTTATTTACTGAGTTGTTAAGCACCAGGCTCCTGGCAGCACAGAGAAGATATTAGAGGTCATAAATCAGACTTCAACAAGACCCTAGTGGTGGTCTTTATCTCTGTATGTCTCCTCCAAGGATGTGTGGTGGAGCAGCAGAAAAGGCTGGATGCATAGAGAGGGGAAAACTCATAAAACCCTGTGAGGAAATTGAAAGAATGTTGTTTTTTTTTGTTTGTTTTGGATGCTGCCAGATGTTGAAAGCGACAGAAATACATTTATAGTGATTTGGTTTCTTTTGAAGTTCAGGCAAATCAGCTTGAGGATAAAGAAACTCGAGGGAGTCGGAAAGGAAGATGAAAATGATTCCATACATTTCTGTTTTTTAATTAAAATCTTGGTTTTGAGCTTTATAGAGTAACGATCCAAGCTTAGCTCGTAGAATGATGAACAGATGGTGTGTGCAGTTGCTGAAGTCTCGCGTATGTGCTGGGCTCTGACATGACTCTGTGGTTATCGCAGGATGCTTCTTGAGCAGCTTGTTGCAGCTGGAGTTACACGGGACCGCTCTGAACTCCTAAAGAGCCGAGACTTCAGCTGTCTCAGACATCACCATGGACATTATTCATCCGACCGATCCTGGTTTGGGTGTCAGGAACGAGTGCCCGTCAGACGCGAGTCCCTTTTTGAAGTTCTTTTTTTAAGATAGATGACACCCGTTTCGTAGGAGGTCGCCGCCCTGCTTCGCTGACTCACCCTTAACCTTAACCTCGGCCTGAACCTTGAACTTCTGCTTTCTGTTTTTAGAAACCGGAGAAGAGAGGAAGCTGGAGTTCCTGGTGCAGCCTGTATCGGTGACCAAGGTGGTGGGCGCTAGTGTGCTGCTGCCCTGTGCGGTCACCGGCTTCCCTGCGCCGCACGTTCGCTGGATGTTTGGAGACAAGCTGCTAGAAGAGAGGTATGAACATGAACTCTGGCTGTGAGCTGTATTTACTGGACCTTTTTGATCCATCGGGGTTATTTGGTATGCTGTAGCTTACTCTACCTACCTTTCAACATCACCTATACCCATCAAAGTCATCTATGGTTACTTTAATGCATTACTTTGCTGTGCACGGCGTCCCTTGGCTCGCACACATTCCTCGCTTTTGAAAGCAGTCCACACACCATAATGAAGTACTGCTTTGTACCTGGTGCCTCTGGCCTCCAGAGCCTAACCTGTTAGTCCTGGCGCCTGCTCCCCAAGGTGTTAATGCTATTCTGCCACTGCTACCCGAAGAGGGCAGGAGGTGTGTGCCAAAGAAACCACTTCAGCTTTAGGAGTGAGACGAGGCTGCAGGGTTGCCAGCCGAGGGGAAGTTCACAAATTAAGAGCCAAGAGAGAGCGTCACAGCGCCTGTGCTCTGACTCCTCCAGCTCTCATTAGCTCGGGCTGAGCAGCTCAAATCCCCTCGGAGAGAATTGCATTGGACATGGGAAGTTTGATTCTCCCCAATTAAGAAAGCACTTTGTTTACCTAACCCCTGTGTACCGCTCCCGTAGAAATAATAACTTTGCAACTTGTGGGGTCGGCAGAAAATAGCTGAAATAGAGCTCGTTCATCTCAATCCAGCCCCAGAATGGGATTTCCTCTACACTTAGTGAAATTAAATGTAAGGTCATCACATGGGTACGCACAAGGCTCCAGTGGCGGTGTGAGCTCGAATATCATTAGACTTCCCAACCTTTAGTTTCCGAGCGCAGAGCCGCGTCTCAGGCTCTCACCTATGGAATTGTCCGTGAGCACCTCTGACCTCCAGAGGGAGTTGGTTAAAAAGGTACTTATTAATCTGCCTTGTATTAATTACAAAACACTATCCAGCGTGTGTACCTGCCCCCCCCCCCGGGGTGACTCAGTTGGTAATTAGCGAGCTCACTCTGAACAACCAGGGAAGTCTTGGTGATATTGAAGTGGACCCCCGTGCTCTCGCCTTCAGAGCAGAAACGGATCGTGTGGGGCGAATACATTATCGAGGCCGTTCTTTTGATACAACGTCGACAATTAGAAAGAATAGCAGCGGAAGTTTTCTTTTTTCTCCTTGAGAGTGTCCTGTCCCTCTCAGGCATTACACGAGAGGCAGAAGAGCTGCTGTCAATTAAAAATCGGCGTGGCATGCAGCGTAAAGGAAAGGAATCTGCAAAGAGCGCCTAATTGGTCTTTGGTGCGCGGCACAAACGGAGGGAGGCCTTGAAAAGTGGCGACGCTCAAGCTGTAGACGCGAGATGAAAGTTTCTGAAAGTGTGTCAAAGCTAACAATTGAAGGCAGGGTGACTCGCTGACAGCGGGGATTATCACATTAAGCTTCTGCCGCTGATGCTTCAACTTGGTCGCGTGTCTTGTTTTCTTCCTGTCACGGAGCAGGAGGACAGTTTTATCCCGAGCCATATATATAATGTAGGTGATTCAAAACGAGTGTAACGTGAAACCGTGCGCGGCGGTTCGAGACAACGCTCATTCCCGGGTGTCTGATTCTTTGCGAGTTGCTGACTGACTCCTCTGAAGAGCTTTAGGATAGTTTAAAGACGCGCTGGAATCCTTTTTAAAATATAAAGGATTTCTATCTCCAGTTGGATTTCTTTGAAGAGTCTCATTAGCGCGTTATTCATAACCTCACAGAAGACAGACATTGCTGTTTCTTTTGTATCACCTGTCCATATTTCCGTGTAGGACTTAGCGGCTGCTTTACAACTCTTTGATGTCTGTGATGACAGATGAGGAGAGAGCAGAGACCTGAAATGTAAATTTAGAACAGGTGGTTGTCTAACTCTGAGTTGTTGAGAAGTTGATTTCTCTCTATAGAGTTACTCTATGGATCCCTAAAGAGCCTGCTGTGCTTGTTCACAATGTTTCTGTCCTTTGGAAATGGACGCAGTGTCCGATTAGGACATCGCAGTCATAAATTCTTGACTTGGCAGAGACGGAGTAGACTGCACGTTGGACTCCAACCAATTATAGCCAGCAGTCTTTTACATGCATTGATTGTGAAGGAGGTGCACGGATGACTTCAATTTTTCACCTGACACCCACAGACGAGTAATGTTTACGCACGTAAACGCAATTTTCCCAACGAATGTAAACCTTGAGCCATTCGTCGTCACTCAGCTGCGAAGGAGGTCTCGTCCCTTGATTGTGTGGGCCGTGCAGAAAGACTCGTACATCACCGGAGTCCATTAGGATGGATGCTAGATCAAGATAAATCCACACAACTACACAGTTCCCGTAGAGAAATTGTTATTAGCAAGTGATGTTTCGACCACGAGGCCACTTCTTCAGACCTCTCTCTCTCTCTCTCTCCTCTCAAGTCTGGAAGATTTCTCTACAGGAGCTATGTGGCGGTGCAGATTTATCTGTACAGCATACAGATACATTTGCAGAGGGTGACAGTGCAGCTCCAGCCTCCATTATTTAAGTATAATGCTTCATAACTGAGGAAAATAGTCAAATGGTTACAAGTTCACCGACATGAAATAAAACCAAATTTATCTTTTATATTGTCGTTTTTACACCATGAGTCTAAGTGTAAGTTTATCATAGGATGAAAAAAGGCTACTGTGGCCCCGACACTCATTTCTGTTTCCGATTACCACCCCCCCACCCCTAAAATGACTTCTAGTGATAGAAATGTATGGATTTTGCACAAGGCAATCTCTGTAGCTGTCAAATAAAGCGTCAGGAGCCAAAAACTGCAGTTCCTGAAATGTCCACTTGGGGCTGGCTACAGAATGAGTCAGTCCCCATAAGTCCCCATGTTCAAATGTCCAACTTCACGGCAGAAATAAACATGTTCACAGCCTGGTACAAAAACAGTTTCGGGCCTCTATAGCTAATTTCCCCGTTCATGACAACTGTACATTTTTATACATTAATATATATAACTCTAGTTTTTCATAGAGAACTATAGGATACTGCTAAGACAGTAAAAGGGTTGTGCTGTCTCGCGTCTCAGTGCCTTTCTTTATCTTCCGTGATGTGAGCACATCAGATTTTCACACGGTCAGAGAAAGTTAAAGTGTGTGTCATGCTCATAGTTCAGTTATAGCATCTCGGCTCACCGCAGCGCGCCTCTCCCGCTGAGCTGCTGACAGCGCTGTCATCCCCAGAGTCAATCAGCGCGGGCGGCAGCGGAGGAGGTTGTGCCACCATCTGGTTCAAAAGTGGTTTAGCCGACTTCACTGATAAGTCATCACCGGAGCTGAGAGAGCGTCGGGAGCAGCTGCTGCCCTTCCTCACACTGTCCGGTGTCGCGCTCCTCTCCATTTCGTATCCCGCTCCTTCACCTCCATCACATTTTATTTTGTACACGGTGCTCATCTTGAATCATCAGGTTTTCAGGGGCTGCCCTACTTTGCTATAAGCACTCTTGTGTGAAATTGTTCAACTGAGGCATCTCCACACAGTATCTGGAATGAAAGATTGATATTGTTACACTGCAGCTTATATATTCACCGGTATCCTGATCCTGGCCTCGAATCCACTCAGGCTCAGGTGAGAGTCTATTCCCAGGGACGCAGAGCTCGCCGTTTATTCTGATTAAGCTCAGCAACACCATGACAAAATATGAAACACCTGAAGCTGTTCGGTCAACATTTTGAAAATACTCTCCCTGCAAGTGCCCCCTGTGTGTCATTGATAGCATCCCCAGGCGCCAGCATGGACAGAGAAACGGGGCCTTTGGATTTCTCACACATACCCATCCTGATGACACTCAAAAGGACAGTCATCTTTTGTTCTTGGGAGTATCACTCTATCACCTAATAGAATTCCCCAGCAGTCAATAAAATGGATGAATTATGCATGTCTGGGCCAGCAACAGGGAATTGATAGAGCATGTAAATCAACCCCCCCATCCAAAGCCCGCGAGCTACCCGTCTCCTCTCCTCCTTGTCTTCTCGCCTTCATTTAAATATGATTGTGTATATATGCATTTGCTTGTGTATGAAGTGAGAAGCATGGTGTGAGAGATTTGTTTGCAATTTGACTGCAGCGTAACCCGCTCGCATATACTGTATGTCT
The DNA here is from genome assembly GCA_014281875.1 of Nibea albiflora. Classification (NCBI taxonomy): domain Eukaryota; kingdom Metazoa; phylum Chordata; class Actinopteri; family Sciaenidae; genus Nibea; species Nibea albiflora. Next base: position 6,562,657 of record CM024795.1, on the reverse strand, counting down.
CGCATACAAACGCGTGGATATCGCCTCACTCGCTTGGCTGTCTCCTGGGTGAGAGAGAGAAAAAGAAGAACACACACTCACACACTGTCCACAGATAGTCTTTATTTTTATATGCTGCCGTAGCAGCCACAATAAAATCAAGGAAATTCAAAATGGTGTTTAACCCAGTTGTCCATGCACACATACACATTACTTTTAAAGTAAGAAGGCCAAAAACGTTGGTGGTTTATATCAAAATCCTGATATATATGATCAAACCTCCTGCTGTGTCATCAGGCCGAGAGATTTCACATTCTGCTCCTTCAAATTCGAAACTGCTTTCCTCTTCAAATTTGATGTTCATGAGGTGGACCACAGGGATGTCAAAAATTGCAGTGGAGGAATTGAGTCGGATCAAAATTTTGGAAAATTACAGCCCGACGACGCGCTAAGGCCGCCAACCAGACGATCACCGTCATCAAACCTCCACAGTCAGCCTGAAATGTCTCTGAAACTGAGACCAACAGGTGGATTCATGGACCAAACTCTGATATTCTACCTGTTGAGTTCTGGCTCATGTACCCAGCTTCTAAATCTGTGTCTGATTCACAATTTATGCTTCAAAATAGAGACACAACGTAGTTTCACTGCAGCGCAGAGTTTACCTTTAACAATAAATCCTGGTGATATGTCTTCATTTCCTAAAATCTGTCAAACTGATATGTTATTGTTAATATGAAGTTATAAATCCTTCCAGCGTGTCTTGATACACGTCCCATAGTTGTGTTTGAAATGACATGTCTATTGACTTCTGTCAGCAGCGAACAATACCAACACAGACAAACAAATCCAGCAGGAGCAGGCACGAATCCAAAATCCAATAATCAGGCGAAAAGGTCAAGCAAGCAGGTCAGGCAGGCAGGCAGAAGCAGATTCAGGTGCTGGGCTGCAGGTAACAGGATGCAGGTTTTCTGGTAAACACAGCAAGGCACAGAGCCTAGAGAGCAGAGACATGGAGCACATGGAAAACAGACAGAGGAAGTATGCTGCATGCGTCGCACTCGAGGGTGAGAGTCCGACACAGAAAACAGCAAAGGAAGTCGGGAACTTCAACTTTCATCAGATATATCCTACATGTAGGTTTAGTGTTTGTAGTTTGCAGCGTTACTCCTACTCCTCGTCTCTTCCAAGCGTGCTAAGTTTGTACTTTTGCAGTTCAGATGCTTCCCATACAAATCGGTTTGCTGCGGTTGTGCATGTTTTCTGAGCAGATGCACTGGGTCGCATTTATTGGCACCGGCGACTTCCGACCTCTGAAGTAGACCGTGAGTGGAGAAGTTTAGATGGGTTTGGGCAGTCAGGTGAAAGGGAGGGGGGGGGGGGCGTCTGAGGGCATCAGGTGGAGAGCTTGAGGAAGGCACGTCTGGTGAATTGTGAAGAACTCACGGCCTGGGTGAAGTGCGAAGGGGCTGAAGGACAGGAATAGAAAGCAATGCAGAGGGCTGCGGTAGAGAGAACAACAGAAGTCTTTGCAGCACTCTGGATGAAGTGCAATGATGTGGAATTCAAACCGCCAGCGTTTTTATATAATGGTTTGAAGATTGTGATAGCTTTGGCAATGCTGCATGCACACACACACACACACACAGAAGAATTGAATTCGGCGACTGCTGAGGAGACAGCGCGGCTGAGCAAATGCCACTGCTATTTAAATTTTCATCTAAGCTAACTATCCTTCAGATGGAATCGTCTGTATTTCTGAGTGAAGTCGCAAAGTGACACTCACAACTTTAACCCACTTTGTTCTCGACATCCTTGTTAACACCCACGCCACCGAGTGCTGCTATCGATTCCTTTCTTTAAATTTCACGCCACTTTTAAGAAATGCTGCAGCATTCTGCTCTTTAAATGTTGTGAACAACCACTGCAGTAAGAACACGGGCGAACCTTTTAGCCTGTCAGAGATACGACCTATCGACGTTAATGGCCTGCGATTTTCACTTGTTCCTTTCTTCAGAGTAACTGTTAGTGAGGTTAATGGCAAATGTCCGCCTCGTGCTGAGCTGTTATGCATCCCGCAGCAGCAAATGATAGTTCTTAACGGCGTTTCACGTGTCAGTGGAGAGCATAGATTCAGCTGACACATACAACAGACACTTCTGCCTAGCTTATCGTTAAGAACGATGGCTGATTGTTAAATGGAAAATAGTAGTTTGTTGTCATCAAAGTGTGAGAATGTGAGTAAAGGAGTGTACTCAGTGACCACTTACACACTTATTTGTATAATCTAATGCAATCCAGTGCAACGGTTATTCTTTGAAATGTTTTTATTCAACTTTTCGATAGCTGCAGCCACCGATAAGACGATCAGATGGGTCAAATCTCCACAGTCAGCTTGAAATATCCCTGAAAATGAGACTTACCAGCTGGATTCATTGACTAAGCTCTGATAATTTACCTGTTGTCTTCTGGCTTTGTTTATTTCATGTACCCGGCCTCTAAATCTTGGCTCGTGATTTCCGCTGCAAAATAGCGACACAAAGAAGTTTAATTTGGTTTTAGCAGTGGTTGAGAGACATAGACAGTGAATGAGAGTCAGTGAGCACCAGCATAGCTAAAGCCGGTTAATCAAAAAGTTGTTTCCTGATTGCTTCCCAGTGGTTATATTTAACACAACACCTCCCTCTTGTACTGGACAGCATTACATTGAAATCTATTTTTCAAGATTAAAGAAGATTTCAGATTAAAAAGTCAAAACAAATCAAGCAAAGAATCTTGTGAGTGTGAACTGATCTGCTCCACGTTTTCCTCGCTGAGAGAGGTTGACACGTACTGTCGGTATCCAGCACACCGCATTCCTTCAGACACACAAGAGGCCCACATGGTTAGACCTCTGCTTATAAAAAAAACACCAGCAAAATGATAAACAGCAGCCGCAGAGTGGGTTAAGGTAATGGAGTTTTGCTGGTATGCAGGGCTGAGGAGAAAAAAAACAAGACAAGCAACATGGTTTTCTGGCAGTGGAACATCTGAAATCTCCTTTTAACGTGTCTCTCAGTCTCCAGCACATCACACACACACACACACACACACACAAACACAAATTCACGTGCTCTCTTCAAAGCACGTCAGCATCTGTTGTTCGTTTTTTTGCATTCTGGTCATGATGTTATTTTTATTGTCAAGTAGGAATTCAGGATGGGAGAGGAAATGAGATGACTTTTGGCTGCAGTCAGCTGCAGTTTTTGTTTGTTCGAACACACCAGAAGAGGTGCAAAGAAAATCTCCACATGCACTGTACTGCATCTTTCATATTTAAGGGGTAAAGCTGTGAGGCATCATTAGCTGAAATAGGACTGGTAATATGGTCTTTATTCGCTGATAGCTCGGGCTTCCGTGCATAAACTCACCTGCAGAACTTTGCTGTGCCTCTTCACGAGACATGATGTTGGCTATATGTCCTAATTTTAGGACTCTGGTGGAGTCCTGTAGCTTTGGAGACGTGACACAGCACGGAGCACACAGGGTTCATATCTTCATATATTCAGGCTTCAAGCAACCCCCCCCAAGGGCCCACCACAGCCGTCAAAAAGTATATTATGCAGGTTATGGGCTGCAGGCTTCATTATATATGCACTAATCAACGATCGGCTCACTCTTAGGGAGCCTGGTAGGGTAAGAAAAAAACCCCAAATAAAGTCAGGTATGCGAGAGTTGTTTTTGTCTCATGGGCCCTGCGGCTTTCCATTATGAGCCAGAGGAAAACAAAAACGTTTTCATGGCTGAGTCACTTGAGAAGCCCGAGCCTGCCTGTGCTACTGGCACCAGGTTGTTTCTCACATTAATCTCTATTTGTTTATTCATTCATTTATTTCTTTAGCTAGTGTTGACTTCTCTGCTCACTTCTGTGTGTGTCCCCCCCCACCACCCCCATACACTTCTGTTCGTATCTGAACAGGAGTAGGTAAATCACATCAAGACTCGACTTGAATAGGGAAAAGAACGCGATGTTATGTTTTCCGAAAGCGGGAAAAATCATTTCCAATTCGATGTCTGCCCTCCTCGGCTTTAAAAATGAAGTCCCACTGCTTTCCTCACACCTTGAACACGATTCAAATTCATGGAAGTGTTATGATTATGCTGTGGTCAGACCGGTTGTGGGCTTGGTGGGAGGAGGGAGTTCAATTTGCGTTTACTTTGAGCCGCAACACCGCGAACAGCACAATAGTTAGCATTCACGGTGCATGGCTGAGCAAAGAGAGACGGCAGTGACAGTGGAGGAGAAATTTAATCTGAAGAGAAAAATAAGAGCAAAGAGGCCAAACAAAGAAAAGTTTATCCATCCATTAATAATGAATCCACTTTTTCTTTTTTGTTGTGACAGTGGTGCCTCCCCCTTGTGCTGCGCATAGCATGACCCATGCCCAACTACTGTCACAGCGCTACTGATTGCTCTGTGACAGCGTACCGCACTGCCTCCATCAACACACACACACACACACACCCGCAGCTCTTCGGTGGCTCTGCAGCTTCCCTCCCCTTCGCCCAGGTGTACTGACCTTGCCACTAGTCGGTGTTACGGAAGGCTGAGTCACCAGTCACACATACCAAATGTGTTCTTTCCCCCCAAAGCCCTTCTCTGAAGTCTCTGTGGTGCTGCTGCCTTCAAAGCTGAATGGCAGAGCAGGGGACAGGGCTGTGTGAGAGAGACCTATATGTTGACAGGACATCCGCAACAACTTTCCTGGTCTCAGCTACACACCAGGGAGGATCTAAAGCAAGAGGCTGTTGTTCTTTTCCAACATTTCAAAACTTATGGATGACGTCTTTTCGGAGATTCAACAATCCCCACCATGAGCAAGCATTTGGAAACAGTGGCAAGGAAAACCTTCAAGAGGCAGAAACCTCCAGAAGAACCCAGCTCACTGGTGGTGACCGTCTACCGAGAACGGTTGAGTTAGAGATGGAAGGTGGGGAGATGAGATATCTTGTTTTTAGAGAATCCGCGATTTTAGAATTCATTTGAGTGGGTGTAGTGTTGACGGTGCGGGCTGCAGGGACCAGGTCCACCTGTGGCCGTCAATCAGATGCTTGGACCGGTCAAATCTCCACAGTCGACCTGAAATGTCCCTGAAACTGAGACTGTCCAGGTGGATTCATGAACTAAACTCTGATACTCTACCTGTTGTGGTCTGGCTTTGTTTGTTTTAAGTACCCAGCTCCTAAATCTGTGTCTGACTCGCATTTTATGCTGCAAAATAGCGACACAAAGAAGTTTAATTTGATTCGTGTCTGATGTTTTGAGACAGAGTGAGCCAGCAGTGGTTGAGAGACAAAGACGGTGAATGAGAGTGAGCGAGCACCGGCCTTGATACGCCGGTTAATCAGCGAAATAAAAAGTTAATTCTTGATTGTTCAGCACAAACAGCCTGATCCTGTTTGAAAGTAACCTGATGGTATTAGCGATGACAGTGATGAAATAGTATTTGTAGTAAAGTGCAAGCAGGCCCAACCACCCGTCAGTCTGAATCCATAAGAACCTGCGAGATGAGAAAGCAGAAAACCTCGGTGGAAGAAGAAGCTCGGTTAGTAATGTGCATTAATTACTAAAAACCTCGACAACAAAAGCTCTGATAGAGAGAGCAAGACCGGTTAGCGTCATCGCACCTAGCCTGCCTGACGCATTTAGCCTGTAATCTTTACTGTTTGGACTGAGCGCGTGCACCCATGCGTGCATCCGCTGCTTTATTACAAGATCAAGAGTGACAGTGGAAATAGTGAGCTAATTTCACAGCTCTTTATAGCCGAATACGGATATTGCAGTTTTAATTAGAGCCTCACTTACCAGCAACTCCCACCGAGGACCTTCCAGCTAACGCACAAGATATCCTCCGCATCCCCAAAGCAGACACCTTGTCTTAATTTAAATGAACACAAGTGGAGAGGGGGCTACTTCGCTGTAGCGTAAGGTGTCTTCAGCCCATTCAGCCCGAACCAATTTGCTCCGTCTGCCTCCCTCATGGTCTACAAACAGTAGCACATTCTTTGTTGCACGGAGCACTTTAGCTGCTGCAGTTTAGAGCGAAGATTGACTCGCTCTAAACAGAATGAGAAATTGCCCGGTGATTTGATATGTGCTGTATGTTTCTCTTATCGTGTACAAGAGGAAGCTGTCAATGGCCTTTTAAAAGTGCACGCCGCACTAAAGGCAGAGTCTGAATAGTTGTCCTGGTGAGACTAACTGCAGGAATGAATGGCACGGCGAACTCGTGACGTCTTTCAGACTCATTTTTCTTTCAGCTGGGATTTGACATGCAGAGCCTCACAGCACACTCTCTAATGTGTGCAGTGTAGTCGTCAATATACAGCAAGACCTTTGATATTTTCAGCAGTTCTGCCTTATGTTCTGCAGTCTCTGGACCAAAAAGAAACGGCAGCTACTTACTTTATATTTTCCTTTTTCCTGCCTTGACCCAGAGCGTTCTCTGTCAGGCTTTCTGCTGAGTGCAATATTTTTTTTTCTGGTGTGTGTGTGTGTGAATTTTTATTTATTATCCAATCTGCTGCTGTCAGACCGGGCCCCGTGTGCTGTTTGATACTCCTTTCAGATTGACGCGGTGATCTTGGATTATTGTTTCCTGTCAGTCTGAACGGATCAAAATGGGTTTTTTGACCTGATTTTAAGCTTGCTGCTGGCCTCGGTGAAACAGCATTACACTGCTCAGGGTTGTGTAAATGCGTGAACAATAGTTTACAGTATTATAATAGAACAGACTGCAGAGAAACGCTAATGTTTCACTACAAAGTTGCCTCCAGTGTTGCACCCACTTACGTTACCTCCTCCAATGAACGACGCCTGACTCTGCCACCCGTACGTCCAAACTTTTCTCGTCTGTCGTTCCCCGTTGGTGGAACGCCCCACCAGATCAGGGGCGTCCCTCTCTGCCTTCGAAGACCTCCAGCTCCTCAGAGAGGACCTCCTCTCCAACACTACCAACAACTGGACATGATGAATCTTCCCCTCTCTGTAACTGTCAACACGTCCTTGTCATTTGTACCTTTTTTTTTGTCGCTGTGGATAAAAGCTCAGCTAGATGAATAAGTGCAAGGAGATGTGATGTTAATTGCGTTCCTGCCACCATCTGTGACGAAAATGTCTTTAATTTCATTTGAATCTTCAACACGTGCCATTTTGCAATCTTGTTTTTATTAAGCTCGACTCTCATATAAGACGTCTAAGTCTCTCTAACCTGAATCACTGTTATATGCTTCAATGTGAGTGCGGTCCATGCTGAAGTCGGTAGTCTCTTTTATCCCAACAATCCAAGTGAAACAGTGCGATGTCATTTTGGTGACAGCAGGTCGAGTGCCACTCGAATGCTCCACTCCAGCACAGACAGACAGACAGGCAGATGGTCTCGAAGGCCGACGCTGCCAAAACCCCCATAAGTAGTCAGGGAGAGAGAAGCGGGAGCTCATGTGGAAGCCCCATCTAGTCAGCAGTTTGTTTAAAACTAAATAAACCTGCCGCATCGTGTTGTTCTCCTCCGTGCAGTCTTTACCTCTGCTTGTAGCCTCTCTCCTCTGTGTGAAAACCATTATGCGCCGCTCTCGCTTCCCTCGGTTGCATCGCACTCGCTGTGGCCCTCCTTTGGATTTTTTTTCATCTTCCTCGGGCCGACCCACTGCTCTTACTTTCTCCCTCTCTCTTTCTGAATGCAGAGTTCTCTCTGTCGGCGTATTGATTTTGGTTTTCATTCCTCTCAGCCTCCTCCTACTCCCATGCTCCAGTGGTTGTTGAATCAAGCCAGAGCTTGGCCACAGACTGCTTCCCCCATGGGCCTATTGGGAAAATCAAAGTTGGGACTGTTTAAAATGGAGGAGGGTCACTGGTTCAAAGAGATGCCATACACAAATAGATATGTGGTTGTATTTTCGGATCAGGCGTAAATAGTTTCGCTCAGTTTGAAATGCCTGGTAAAAAGTTGATATATAAGGTGCTCCGATCGCTGATCGCTGGCAGCTGTATCGGCCACAAGTCAAAGACTTCACAGTCCCAAAACTCCCGTGTCTCCTCTGTCCATACTGAACTACTGAAGTCATAATCACTTCTCCCAGATGTTTACAGCGTTGTATTGCTCTTCTGCAGATGTCACCACAGTTAATTAACAGCTGATGAAAGAGAACGAAAACATTCGTTAAGGTGATGTAACTACACGGCAGTGACACCGTACAAACTAAAAGCTGTGGCTCCAGTATGACACGTACTCATTTATACTACGGGCACCAAATTTCTGAACTCCTAAACTCTCCGTAAATTGCATTTTGTTGGCTGCTGACTCGGCTTTTAGCATATTTTATTAATTCAGAGGGTTGATAAAGGGTGACAGAGCGAGGGAGGCAGCGAGGAGAGACGTGGAGTCAACTTGAGGCCAGTAGGAGAACGCGGAGCTCCAGAGGCTGCAGCCTTTAACCACTCGCTGAACTGAATGGAAATGTGCTGTAATGACTTTTTGCATATTTTACAAGTCTGGTTTCGAGACTCGAGTTCACCTCTTTCCAACTCTATCTGTGACTCCATAGAGGCCTCCTGCATGTGACGCTGACAGCGTTACAAAGATCATTGACACTGTTTATAAAAGCGGAATCAGGAATCACCTGATTGTTTTTCTTTCTTCCCTCTCCAGTGAGGGTCGGGTGGAGGTGCTGGGCGGAGGCAGCCTCCAGATCTCCAATCTCACAGAGGAGGATGCCGGCATCTACACCTGCATGGCAGACAACGCCAACGCAACCATTGAAGCGCAGGCGCAACTCACCTTACAAGGTAAATTTAACAACCCACATCTGCTTTCTTTTGTACACAGTGATATGCGGCGCAGCGAGGTAGACAGTCCTAACAGTGCCACGTGATTTAAATCAGACTTTTGTAGTTTAGAGTCAGACAAAGTGAGAATATACTCGTTGCTTTCTGTCGCTCAAAAGTAGCCTCATTTTATGTGATATTGTTTGGGAATGAGTTTGGAAAAATGCCCAATGGGACCCATAAACCAAACCTGAAACAAATCCTCTTTAGAAATGAGCCAGCTGTTTGTCTAGTGTGCTAACTGTGCAGAGGCAGCGGCATCGCCGCGTAGACGTTATGAAAAAGGACATGTTTTTGTGGGTGTCGTGTTTACAGTGAGCAGTGTATTCAGCATGAATAACATATGGAGTGTTTGCATCTGTTATTTCACATAACTCCAGCCCCGCGCATGAATAACAAAAAGATTTGAGCTGCACGTATCGCTGGCAGCGGGGAAGGCGAGTACTGGAAGTGAGCTGAAGATTGAAAGAGCAGAATGGTGTTTTCAAACAGAAGACACACATACAGCACGTCTGCACCGCAACGTCCAATACATTTCTTCAGAGTAAGACTGTAACAATATCAGGTTTTCATTGCGCTGTTATGATGCCCAGATGAATTCATGATAATGATATTGCCACAATGTGAAAATCTGGGGGAAAATGTGTGTTTTGTTTTACACTCAACTGCAACTGAACCAGGAAGCAGAACCCGAAATGATTTAAGAGGCTCTGGATTATTTATTTATGATATCGATAGTGTTGCCCAACATGTGGAGGAGAAAACATCGCACGGTTCAGGAGGTGTGCCGGACAAATAGGCCAAAAAAAAATCATGAAACAAAGAAAAAACATGTAGTTAATCCTTTGTTCCCTCTAAACATGCAAACAGTTGAAGGTGCTATTCTGCATATGACAGAAAAAACAGCCCATTCGCGTCACATATACAGTATGAGAGCAAGTTTCTCCTAATACAATTGGCAAGGTCAACAAGAAGCGTGCATCGTTTTCTTAATTTGCTCGTACCAACAAAGTCTCATTTGATTCTTCAATATATTTAAAAAATATTGTACATTGACAATAAACCAATTATACATACAGCATGCTGAATTTATCTTAATTATCTGAGATTTCTTCACACGTCCAATATCCAATCAAATCCAAGGACCGACCCGCTCACACACACCCCACAAAAGGGCTTACTGTTGAGGCGTGCTTCCTCTTTAAGCAGCAGCACGAGCATTGATTACATCAGGTGACGTTTTAAATATGATTAAAGAAATAAACCTAACGCCAAGATAAAGAACATATTTGTTTTTCTCATCTCATGTTCTAAATTAAAAATTAGATCCAAACATTGAGCGAGTTGCTGCTTCCCCACAGTTCGGAAAATCGTGACTGATAACACATTGAATATTAAATAAATAGTACACCCAATAATGAAGATTGCTTTTGGAGCTGTATTTGTGTAATAGTGTTTCATTACAGTACATCCCTGTTTACACGCTGTTTATTTCCTGTTTATAGTTTAAAACAACAAATCCTGGCGGTTCACAGGCTTCTGGTAGAAATGATGTTCATCTGATGTCAGGTCAGCTCTGTGAACAAACCGGACCGCTGATGCTCAAAGTATTCATCACTCAAAATTCAGTGTTGATGATCAGATTTAAACTCCAGGCGTACTGGATTTGAGACATATTTTTTAATGAGTAATAATTATCACACTTTCACAAGCAACAGCTCCGATTTCCCAAGTGATGGCTGACTAATCTTCACTTTCAAAGTCCTACTTTGAAAAGTATGAACCTAATTTGTGCCAGGCTGGTCTATAATAAATACATAAATAAGCTCAGTACTTGTGGCATGACACAAAATACAAAAAATGAAAAATTCATGAATGAAAACATCTTAAGAAACCCAAAAATGTATGGCGTGACGGGCGGTGGAAGTCCCACAGAAATCCAGGCGTTGGAGCACTTTGGTGAACTTGACTCATCGCCTGCTGTTTATTTTTTCCACCACGCTTTCTTTGTCTGCCTCGCTCTTCCCAAACATTAGTAACCACTCTTTGAACAATGTCCTCATTTCCTCTCACGCTGACAACTAACCATTTCAGACACTGTATCCACCCGTGCCTGCGACGTGAAACTACAAATCAAGTGCACTTTATCCACAGTCTGTGCCAAAGTGACAAGCGTGAATGTTGCATCGCATTGTTTGTTTTCTGTTGTGCTGGAAAGAAAATTGACATCGCTAATTATCTTCATTTAAAATGTGCTGTCCTCCGCCCAAACCGTGTGAAAGAGATCTGAGTGTAGCGAATGATTAGGTCACTTCACAGCTTCAACTATGGTTCACCTATGGGTGTAACTCAAAGGAAATCTAAAGAATAAGTAACCCGCAAGTCCTGATAAGCTAAGGTAAGATAAGATAGACTTTATTGATCCCACACCTCAGAAATTCACTTGTAACAGCGGCTCACAATACACGAGGTGGATGAGAAAAAAACTCAACATAGTTAGTAGAGTGGCCTCTCCACATACGCAGAGGCTGAGATCTTCCTGCAGCAACTCCTTCCAGTCCACGTCTCTCTCTCCCTGATTTCCTGTCCGCCCTCACAAGTTTGAAAGCCGTCCAGGTCGTGCAGTCGAGTTTCTTTGATGCTACACTCTCGATGCCCCCTCTGTAGCCCGGTTAGCACCGTTAGCCCGTCCATCTTATTGGGAGGAGATCTTACGTTCACCGTGATGTTAAACAGTACGCGTGGTTTGTACCATCTTTTCCACTGCTGGCGCTTAGACCCAGCTCTGCATCCCCGTCTCCTTCTCCTCACTTCAGCATAGATCCAGGTCTTTCCACAGAGAGTATGCTGCCTGGAGCTTTTTTTTTTGATTGAGTCACTCAATGTATTCATGAAGTGGTCCGTATAAAAGTAAGAGACAAATCACTGATCTCCACAGAGAGATGGGTGTTGCAAAAAACATGAAAAAAAGTACAAAAAATACCAAAAACAGAAAGAGGTGGTCAGAGATGCGGCGCCATGGCAACGTGCATAACGGATGCTGTTCATTGAAATCGCACCTTCAGCTAAAAATGTCAAATAATGTGCAATATTTAGGATTTGAGAAGCAGATATTTCAAGCAGCTAACCATAAAAAGTGAAGAAATATAACAAAGACTTGCGTTGATGAGAGCGTTGTGAGAAAAAACCTACAGATTTAAGTCAAATCATCAGACACACCCACGGTAATTACTGTTGTCAGAGCTTGTGTCGATGAGGAAAAATACACGCGATCTCGAACGCGCCGTGTGTGCTTGTATGCTTTTCCCAGGTGAAGCACGTCAACAGGATTTACTGTGAAATAACTTAAGAACGGGAGAGTGGGGGGGGAAGACGACACCCTGAGGCTCCTTTCCCGGGTTCATTGCATTTCACACGCAGCCACATCATGCTATGACTCCATCCCTTTCTTCCTAGATCCCTTCATCTGTTCACCACCCCTCCGACACCCTTTCATCATTTCCCGTCACTCACTGTGATTAAAGGAGACAGTAATGGAAAATCGGATCAGGTCACAGGAGGACATCTGACTCGTTTTTTTTTTTTTTAGTCTATCTCGCTGAAGTCTCTCAGGTCTCTGACCAAGACCGCACCTCCGATGTGACACGACTGCAGAGGATTGATCAGGAATAATTGTTGAAAGACATCAGTCATTGGAATTTGATTTAAAAAAACGTTTGATTAGATCCCGCGCTGTAGACACGAAGCTCTCATTGCGTTTGCTTCATCCAGATTCATGAAGAAACCAGATTGTGGCATTGATTGGCTCCCTTGACAATAGAAGTGACACTTGAAAGGTCAATTGATTCCCTCAAGAAGTAGTTACGCCTGTAAAAGACACTCATACAAATCAGTGCGATATGAATCTATAGCAACAACAAAACACTTTTTCCCGTGAGTGACTCCTTCCAAAACACCTCGGGGCCTCTTTTGTTGCAGTAACAAGGAGAAATTGTGTATTTACGGCTAGTGGCTTTTCATAAACACTGGACAGTCTGTTCTCAGGATGAGGACGCACGGAGTCAGCCTGGGATTTGATATGGTAAAACATTGTTAGGTCTCGCCTGGGGATAGCTTGGAGGGTTTGAGATGCAGCTGGTACTCATCTGTGGAGGGAGAGACGCATGGGGGGCTGCAGCAGGTGTGTGTGTGGACACAATAACGCACGACCATGCATACATAATGAGGCCACGCAGCTATAAACTTATTCTATACACATTCACATGTGCGTGATGTTCAGATTCAACCATTATTCACAGACTGAACCTTTTAAATGAACTTTAACACGACAGTACAGGTGAATAGGAACAACACTAGTAGTTATATCAAGCTTCCACAGTTCATAACTTGAAGTAAGGATAAATATATGCTATATTAAATATGTAAATGAGGCATTATCTACTTAATAATTGACTATTTTGCTGCATTTCCAGAACATTGCATAATGCCAGGTTCAAAATGTTGGTTTCATTTTGTCTAATCAGTTATTTTTATGGATTATATGGATTACTTAAAGTTTTTGTTGTATAAATCAGGGTATGAATAATATAAGAACAAACTCCTCTGTAAAAACACCTTCAGACTGTAAATAGCAATAAAACTGGAAGGTTTGTTGTACGTAAGAGCTACTGAAGTGGAGAAATGTGGTGAAAACAACCTTTACAGATGTTGATTACTTACATTAAGACAGTTATTTTTTTATATTACAGCTTTTCTGACATTTTGGGTTTAAATATGCAACTGAGGCATTATCTAATGCAACGATTTGTTAAAATCTACAGACACAAACACACACAGTGTTTCTTTCCTCTAGTCTGAAGCAAGATTTGGAATCTTAAAATTGAGTTGTGCATGACTCAGTGCATGAAAATAAAAATGTATTTACAAAGTCTGCTTAGTTGCTAATATGCACCTGGAATACATTTGTACCGTTTGTACAATGTGTACTATTTGTGAGAAGAAGGGAATAAATGTTTTAAGTTATTGTATGTATTCACCGTGCACTAAAAACAAATTTAAAGTAGTAGTAGTAGTTTTTCCCAGATTTAGCATCGGGTAAACTACTTTTAAAAAGTTATTCAGTATTTTTTTACTTTATATTATTACCACAGTACTAATTGTGTGCAGTAAAATGAGTTGTAGAATCATCACAACAATCCTTTCGACACACAGCCATGTGTTAGTCAACAGGTTAGGCATATAGCAGCCATTTATTAAAGCTGTATGTGCTCCAGGTTCACAAAAAAGCTGTTTAAACTGTCTCTGTGTTGGTTTTTGTCAGAACGTGGTCACATTGCTGCAAAGGGGCGACTTAAAGAAGCAGTAATCGGTACTCCAAAGAGCCTTTAAAGAGGAAATTAAACATAAAAAGATTCTTTAAAGCACCAAAAGTGGTTCTTCAAAGTTCACTATAGCACTTATCAAGAGACCTTAGTGTAGTTCTTAGTGTATGAGGGGAATCAGTAACGTACGATCTCTGAAAGAACCTGATATTATTAACCGTAATAATCTCTAACTGCAGTCTACGAGAGGGAAACTGTTTCCTGGAAATTACCGAGGCACTTACATGAAAGGAAAGCTGACTTTTAAAATACCTGAACTGAACTCTGCTGCTCATAACCTAACACCGCTTATTATTGCAGAGATTTTTTTTTTTTTTTAAGCCCTGAGAATTTACAGCAAGCTCCAACAAATGTCTGTACAGGAAAGTGACGCCCGCTCCGTACTGTCAAAACAGTTAAATGTTTGCTCCGGCTCATATCTATGGACAAAACAACTGAGCAAACAGCACGAGATAATGTGAGCGGCTGTCACAAATAAGCAATCGGTATCCAACAGCAGCGAGCGCCGTATCTTTATTTTATGAAACGTAATCAAAGTGCCAGTGAGACAAATAGGACTGTGAGCCTTTTATTTGTGTAAACAGGAGCACAATCAGGCATGGCAGGGAGAGTAATGTCAGAGCTGTTCTGCTACAGTACAACCCTCAGACAGGTAGTTTTGAGCACTGTCAGCCTCTAAACAATAGTGTTAACATCAACGTTTAGCTCGCATCGCGTCAGTGTGTGTGTGTGTTCTGTTCGGTATGACTTTGCTGTGACATCTCACCCTCTATTAGAGCTGGCAAGAGGATAAATGAGGCCAGCGGAGGCAGCAGCTTTTGATTATGGTCTTGTGTGACAGGGGCACCACCCAGACCTGGACTCGCAAGACCGAAATAGTTCCTCCGCAAACATGTATGTTTGCAGTTTTATAGGCTCTCCTCTATCACGGCCTGGTGCTGTAATGTCATCAACTTAATTGTTCTTTCCATGTGCCGCGCATGCACGCAGGAACTCCCTGCCCCCCTGTAAAAAAGTTTGATGTCTTTCCTGTGGGCTGAGCAGATTTATAAGCACAGACAGCAGCAGCAGCAGGACTGTTTTTACCTTGTTATAGAAATGGGCAAAAATAGACAGAAACATAAAAAAAAGGACCTTAGCTATGCTAGATTTCAGCTCGCGGTTCTTCTTTGTAGCAAGAAAGAAAGGAAGGTATTGTACATATATCCTGTGAACATATACCTCATGCAGCACAGATTGTGACTGTAAGCCGCAGCACGCCTTTTATTAACATATCTGTTGAAGACGCAGCGGAGGGATTTTTTTTTTTTCTCCTCTGAACTTTGCTCAAAGTATTTCTTTCCAGCTGGGGACGGGGATTGTTGTTGTAAATGACGCACGGAAGAAATACAGATTCGATACGATCTGTCGGATTATTTTAGTCTGTGTTTACTTCCTGAACCTCCCTCCCTCTGTCACAGCTGCAGTTATTTTCTGGCCAAAATAAAAAAGAAACTTTCCGTTTAGCTATTAAAAGACTACACTAATCTGATCAGGAGCAACAGACGCACACCTTTTTTTCTCCCCCCTCCCTTTCGTCTTTCGTCGGGGCGGGTGTGTTATCTCGACCGGTGATAACAAGCGTGGGGGTGAGAAGTATGCGGAGGTGTCTGATTCCCCCGCTACACCTTCTCTCTTGTATCTGCGTCCGTCTGTGGAGATCAACAGTGTATTTATTTTAGATAAAGACAGACTGCGTGTCGTCCCGTGTCGTCCTGTGTCCGCTGTGGGGAACGCGGCCCACCTTATCGGGCGTTTGAGTGGGCAGCAGCAGCAGCAGCAGCTTCTTTTTGGGGCGTTACTAATCCTGTCCAGCTGTAAAACTTAGATTCACGCTCCTCTAATCCTTAAAGTGAGGACACGTCAGCTTCACGGCGTGTTAATATTTTGGAAATCAAGCTTCGCCATGATGATAATTAAGTTTTCTTGAAACGTGACACAGTGATTGGCCATATTGGCAAGGATTTCCCTGTAATAAGACGTTAAAAGCACGTTTTGCAACATTTTAGGAGTGCAAGTAAAATAGCAGGTCAAAATAGTTGTTTTTTTAGTACTAAAAATCAGTTTTGACTGAGACTTGGTCTGAAATGAAGGCACTGTGCGGAGGAAGCGCCTTGAATTCCTCTGTACGCCGTAACTGCACCATCAGGCGAGCTCTGTTTCAGCATTTCATGGACAGTCTCGGGGCCTGTGCTTTTACTCAATTCTAGTAATTTCAGAACCATCACAGGGAGTCCACAAAACGTCCAAAGATTGAACGCTGCCTCTAACAGGACATTATGTCCTCCTCGATGACTAGGAAAGCAAAAGCGTTGAGCATCTTTCGTGTCTCGCTGCTGCTGAAGTTGTTTGTTTTGGACGGGATTAAGAGTAAAGCTGTTATCTTTGGAAGAGCAGGATGGGTAATTAGTGCAGATCGAGCTCCGCCTGCCCTCAAAGTAAACCCTGACTGCCCGAGGGCTATTGTTTAACTTTATGCAGCTTAACTGGACTCCGGCCAAAATGTCTCTCATATTCGGCTTCTGCAATCTTCTGTCGGGGGGCCTTAATAGACCGCCGTATGTCACAAAGTCATTTATTTCACATTTCAGCTTATACCTGCGAGCCAAAAGAAGTACACCGACTGCAACAGCTGCTTTCTTCAGCTTTTTAAATTTGATATTTCAGCATTTTTACCAGCACCGATAGATGGAGGCTAGATTTTTTTCCCTCCTCCTCCTCCTCCTCCTCCTCCTCAGTATGTCTCTATTCAGTTTATTCCTGGCTACCAGTGAAGCTTTAAGTAAAGTAATCTGCTCACAATCCCTCCAGGAATCCTATGGGGTTTTGTTTTAACAAGCTCACAGTAAGACACACACATGACCTTTCCGTGGCCCTCTTTTACTAGTTCACTGGAGTCTGTGTAAGTCTGCATTAAAGCTCCTTTTTACTAAGCTACAGGCTAGAGAGACGATACCAGCCGCAAAGAACTGGCATCGGTTTGTCTCCTTCTTCCTTCTTTTGCATATCTCTGTCATTAGAGAGTGGCATTCACTTTCCAAAATAAGTCAGCCCGTTTGGAGACGTTCCAGCTGGTGCAGTTTACCATCTGTGCGTCTGTGAACTACAAGAAAACATAGACTTGGCATCCGTGACGTCATCCATATGTTTATAAAGGCGCATATTAAGTCCCGGACTTTGACTGATCACTCATCGTCGTCTTCTGGGTCATTCGTCTGCAGAATCATTGCCAAGCACGACAGGCTAAGACACCTGTCAATCAAACAAATAGGCTCCGAGCATTCCCTCTGTAGCCCCTTAAAGGCATTTAGCAGGCCTCTGCAAACCCCCCTGCGCTCATGGCGGTCGTGGACAGTGGGCAGTGTGTGTGTGTGCTCCTACACCAAAATATACAAAGAATGCAGCAGCCTGCCAGCCAAAACATCGCTTTACTGCACTGCTAGTGGTCAAAAAAGCCTCGCTGGTGTCTCTAACGTCTCGGTTATTCTTGAGAAAGGAGTTCGATATTCTCGCTGTAACTTCAGCGCTGACTGACGGCGCCCCTGCATCCATTTGCAAACGCGTTCACCTTTTGCATTTGCATGTTTCATGCTGCAAACAACCAATTAAAGAAGGTCGTCAGACTTGCACCACACACACTCTCTTGTCACACACACACACACACACACGTCACGCTCTGTTGAGTCCTGAAAGCCTTCCTCCTCCTCCTCCTCCTCCTCCACCGCCGCCCCGCAAGCGTTATTGGTATATTTAGGCGTTTCCTCTCATTTCTCAGTCCAATCGGTTCCAAATGTCTGAACTCCATTTAGAGAAAATGGTGCATGTCTGCTCGGATAGAGAGGGGAGAGAGAGGGAGGGAGGGAGGGGAGAGGCAGGAAGAGGGGAGGCTGAAGATGGAGAGATAGACGGGGAGTTATAGGAAGATTAAGAGTTGGAGGGGAGGGGAGAGACTGAGTGGTGAAACACAGAGAGTCAGAGATAAAGAGAGCCGCAGGGTAGCAGTCACCATCAAATCCTGTCACCACCAAGCCTCACCAGGGGGCCCTGCACATACACACACACACACACACACACACACACACACACACACACGTACACACATTATATACTGACAGAAATACATTGCAATGTGATGCAGAAGCCCATATGAATACAGCACAGACGAGAAGACAGCATGGACTTACAGAGAACATATGTCGCATCTATAACAAGGCACACACACACTGACACACACACACACATCTGTATGCAAACAAAACCCACCCATACACACATCGCCAGCAGGGGAAGGCAACACACACAATCATGTATAGCATATATCACCGGTAATAATGTGATGATACACATATTCAGATATTTAATATTATTCATATCCGCACACAGGGTTCAACGGTGTGTGTACACACACACACACACACACACACACACACACTGTCTCGCTGGTGTTTTAACACTGTGTCTCTGACACACCAAAGTAAACGAAGCATTCCACCTGCCTCTGCCTCACAGCTACCAGAGGCAAATATCCAGGGGACACCACACTGCGAAACACATTATTCACCGCTCGTACAGCCTCCTGCAGGGAGCACTGCTACACACACACACACACACACTCACACACACACACTCGCAGAGAAGGGTGATGGCTGTCTTGACAATCATACAGCGATCCAGTCTACAAGCATCACCATCCTCATTTCCATCCTCGTCTCCGTCGTCGATATTCGCCATCGTGGCTCAGAGGAAAGTGCAGACACTCATTAAGCAAGTCGAGGGGCGGTTTCAATATTCAGGGGCACTATCCAGTTATTTCCTGTCTGACACTGTAGAGTCGGAACACCGATATTTAGAAGTCGGAGACAAAATGAAGATGCTGTGCAGTTTTGTTTTTTTTAACGCTTTTAAGGAAAACTCCGCCTGAGGGTTTTCCCGTATTGTTGGTCTGATTTGGAGAATTTAATTTCAGACCTTTTGACACCTCATATGATCACGACGGCTGCTGCTGCCAAACTTAATCTGTTCACACGATTACATACGCTGATAATTCCCCCACAATTA
The DNA here is from genome assembly GCA_014281875.1 of Nibea albiflora. NCBI lineage: Eukaryota > Metazoa > Chordata > Actinopteri > Sciaenidae > Nibea > Nibea albiflora. The sequence continues at coordinate 6,543,337 of CM024795.1, read as the reverse complement.
CCCTGTTTACATGACGGTCCAGAGCGGGACGCGAAAACGAAATTAGACCAAACACATGACGGGACTCAGTGAGGACACACACACACACACACACACACGTGTGCTGCCCCCTGAAGTATGCCGTCCGTTATCTCTTTGTGTGCAACTTCTGTGGAGCTCTGCCTTTTGCTCCTGTGCATGGCATGAAAATACCAAACAGATGGGCTAAGTGCATTTTAAGGTCAGGAAAATACAAACATGTCATAGTGCCCAGAGTGTCCTGTAGCTGCACTGTTTCTGGCGTCTGCTGGAGAGATGTGTATACAGTGTTTGTTTCATTATAAATCACATTCATTTGGGAGTTTTTCGTGCCGTTGGTAGCTGCATGTCCCAACAGGACGAGGCCTACTCTCTTAACTAGCAATTTCATGTTCGAGTAAATTAGCCACAGCTACATCAAGCCAACGAGGGGGACTTGACCTCACAACCTGACTACTCTGCTGAATAAAGCCAGAAAAGGCCCTAATCCATCCACAGCTGCTAATATCCAATCAGCCCGCGTGAATAGCCGCAAAATAGTTGTTAATAACTCGCTATCAGAGAGCCTACGAGGCTGACGGCGAAAGCTTGACACGCTGCCACACACTAACAATACTCATTTAAACTGCGGTCAGCAAGGTCGCCGTTTATCAGAGAATGCACGGAGGCAACAAAGGCACAGGAACACACACACACACATGCACAGTCTGTCTTACTCTGTCTCTCCTCACATGCACATACAGTCCAATTATAGAGAGAGGACGAGGCCTGGGCTCGGCGCTCCCGGTGACCTTGTTCCAGGACAGATTGATGAGGCGCTGTATCGCCCCAGCAGATCAAATAACTAGCCTTTCTGGCCCTCATTACCAGAACTAGAGGAGATCTGCAAGTGCTCAGCCTTAGCTTGCTAGCTGGTGCTGCTAGCATGCTTACAGACTGCACTGCAATTAGAGTGGCTGCTGTTTTCGACCCATTCCTGGGGAAAAATAAGTAAGAAGAGAGGTTACTGTTTTTGTTTCAAACATATTAAAGGTCACTGAAGATAATTGGATAAGTTGTTGTTGGATGATGCAGTTTGTTGTTCTTTCTATCCTCCCTTTAACTGGTAATTTGGCAGTTTGAAGGGGAGGCGTGGCATCGCTTGTTCTTGTTCATTTCCTGGCACATACCATACTACCTGGAGTTTGATGTGCCTGCTTAGTTTTAACAGATCGGTTACTGGATTTCATAAGGCGAAGACGACTCCCTGCGACTTCTCTTCGCTCGACTCTTATTCACTGAATTCCTGCAAACGTTGACAATGAGCGTCATGTTGTTTTTGTTTTTCTAACCTTCTTTGACTCTCTTGTCTCTTCCTGTTTCTGCAGTTCCTCCACAGTTTGTCAAGCGGCCAGCCAACATTTACGCCCACGAGTCCATGGACATCATCTTTGAGTGCGAGGTTTCGGGGTCACCGGCTCCGACTGTCAAATGGGTGAAGAACGGAGACGCTGTCATCCCCAGCGACTACTTCAAAATAATTGTAAGCGCACACAAGTTTATATCTATAAAAAAATACTACTTGAAACATCGTAACATGCTTGTTTCTGTTTGTTTCCCTTCCCTTCCTGTCCTCTTATAGAAGGAGCACAACCTGCAGGTTCTGGGTCTGGTCAAGTCCGATGAGGGTTTCTATCAGTGCCTTGCTGAAAACGACGCAGGCAACATCCAGTCCAGCGCCCAGCTCATCATCTTAGATCACGGTACGCCCTTACTCAGCACCTCTCACTGTTGTGCGAATCATCCGTGTTAGTTGACTAGAACTAAAACTGGTTTCCTGCTTGAGAAGACGGCTCTTGAGATTAACCACGTCCGATCACTTGTGCTTGGAAACGTTAGCATCTGTTCACAGCCATTTGAACACCAACAACAGGCTTTCTTAGCTTTTAACAGCCGTATCAATCACAGTTATGGGAGCTGGAGTTGTTGAAGTCTAACAAAACATCCTTTTTTATCTTAAAATGCTTAAACGATACTATTAAGTACAGCAGTAGATGCTTGTAGCTCAAAAAAGATGATCTCTGCCAAACAAAGCCTGAGCTAACTCAGGTAGCAGCATTTACAAACACCTCGATGGATTCCTGTGCACATCTGTGAAGGTGTGAGGAATGCATGGGAGCGTGTAGCGAACGGTGAAATGAAACCGCTGGGATCTTGTTAAACCAGAGGTGACTCAAAGGGAGCAGAATTATATCTGCAGCAGGCGATACTCGGCCTGCACACCCGGTCCATTCCACATCCAGTGTTACAGAAATGTTGCGAGGACCTTAGGCGGGCTACTTGACACGACGCCTGTGCTTTGATGCGGCACCCTTTTCGACATGTAAAGGCCGTCCTCTTAGCAAAGGGAGCTCTGCCTGAACATGAACACATATGATGGTAAAGTGAGAGTGTATCGCTGCGGCACATTTCACTTTAAAGCCAAAAGAGAAGTTTAAAAAACTAATTCCCAGAGTCGAGTACCAAAAAAAAAGCAGACACCAAGGACAGCTGGCTAGGAGCGCCAAAAAACTAAGCGCCCGAAAATAGAAGCAAATGTGGAAAATAATGCTAATATCCTAGTTCTTGAGGTAATTCTGTTTCATTACCTCTGATCATTAGAGAAAATGTAATACGACTTAGATTTGAGACCATTGGCGCGCTCATAATAATCACACTCATAACCCGAGGGGCCTCGACACAAAACAAGAAAGCAGCAAGGAATTCATGATGATGAGGAAGACACAGTTTTCAGAGAAACGCCGCTTTGCCGCTGACGCGTTTTTATTGAGGACGACGGCGATATGCGAGCGAGGAGGGGAGAGCGTGAGCTCGCCCTCCAGTCGTGAAGCAGGTGGCTAATGGATTAGCATAGCAAGTGTCCAACTGGTGGCTCCCCAGCTGCGTCGCCCACCCCTCGCCTCCGATTGGAGGACATGAAGTCAGTAATAATGACGACCTGCAGCGCATTGTGTGTTTGTGTTTGACACCGCTTTACATGGCCCTGTGTCTTTTGTGTGTGTGTGTTTTTTAGTTGATGATAGATGAGATGAATTACTGTGACAGCTGGGCCTTGAATACAGAGTCCACCCTAATGAAGGCTCTTTTTAAAATTATTATTATTTCTGAAGAATAATAATAATAAGATAATTATCCATAAATATCAAAGAGAGTCTTTGTGTGAGTGTGTACATCTGTCTTGGTCACACTAATGCTAAACACACTTAACCAGCAGAAAGTTGTTTTTTTCCTGTTTCCTGTTTATTCATCAGTTTATTATCCGGTCATCATCCCAGTCTCAGATGAGGGATCTAGAAAATAACCGAAAGTCACAGTGACACTGTTTACTCTCGCTTGCTTCACTGTGTCAAAGTAATTTCCTCTCTCGGAGGTGCAGCGGTGAATCAATGAAAACACATTTTAAATCGGCTCATTTTCTGCAGCCATTAGCAGGTACGGCTCTGCGATGTGAGGGTGAAATGAATCTCTTTAACTTAAATTAGAGCACTATCTCCTCTGTTTCCTCGTCGGCTGCTCCAGAACACATTCGGCTCTGCGGCCATCTGCCACCTTTCTTGCCACTTCCTTTCATTTCCCCTCTTTACTTGTCTTTCCGCAGCCACCTGCTCTCCGCGATAATCCAACACTCTGGCCTTTGTGTTAATTGTCCTGCCTTACCCCCCCTACATGGCTGCCACCGCTCACAGCTGGGCATTGTTGTCCACTTTCGTAACCCCTCTTTATTCAAACACCCCTCCTGCTCTTTGCTGCCCCTCTCTCTCTCTCTCTCTGTGTGAGTGTGTATCTGTTGTTTCGCCTCAGTCAGGTATCCCGCTCACACCTGCTAGGCTCGAAACATCCTGAAACGGGGCCAGGAAAACACCCTGCCTGTCTGCCGTCAAGGGAGATAAGCCAGGGACTTGCCACGGGGATAAAGTTGTCTTCACCCAACAGGGAAATCAATGGGGGTGAACTGCATCTAAACACCCAGCCAGCTGCAAGTTGGCTAATATTCATTAGTGCTCATAATCTTTGCATCTTGACACTGCCAGCTGCAGTTTAATGTGGCTCCAGTGATGATTCCCACTTGTGGGTGCTTTAAAATGGAAAAAGGTCAGTTGTTAGCACACTGTATGTACTGTATCGTGACAGTTATATATAGTGATGTTGTTCTGTCGGACAAGCTGCTGCAGAAGAGACAGGAATGTTCACATAATTTTTTCTTGAAACCTGAACAGATTTTTTTTTTTTCTGGGAGAACGGAGGTCAAAAATAGGTGCACAGATTGCCGTCTCGAGCAATTTTCCTGGACATTCCACAGCCGTGTGCAATATGGGTCAACTAGTTGCAAACAGATGTGGGTAAATAGGAGCACAAATGCCAAGACTGGACCTCAAGGGGACCTAATTATGCAGTGTAATGCTGGCCAAGTAAGTGCCTCTTAATGTCCCTTGTAAAACTGCCACATTCAGACCTGTCATCTTTTCTAGAAGTTTGTGTAGTTGAGCTGGTTTTCTGTTGTAAGTCATTACTGTTTTTTTTTTTGCTGCGTAGAAGGAAAGCGATACTTTAATTTGGTCTGACTTTCCACACTGACAAATACAAAATAACTTCTCGTGCGTAATTATATGGAAACTGGCGACCTGTCCAGGTTGGACGTCGCCTCTCACCCAGCGTCAGCTCGGATCGCTTCCAACCCCCCCGCAATCTTTCAAAAGATAAGCAGCTCTGCGCAGATGATGGATGGATAATTATATGGTGTTTTTGAGGCGGCGTGACGCTGTCTTCAGTTCATTGTATTAAATCTGGCCCAATAAGTGATCTCACAAGATTGATGCGATATGTGGTTTTATCAAATTCCAAGCGGATTGGCTCATTCTTATCGCACTTAACTTTAAATACGACCGCTAATGGCCGTCGTGAGTGATTCCTTACTGGCAGCTTCGATATTTGCAGCCCACACGTAAACCTCATTGTCAAAACGGTCGCGAGGGTGTTAGTCAGCCGCAGACGATGTTCTATTTAAGGGATCATCATCACATGTCATCTATAGACAATGCGCCGCAACAGTTTGCCATCTTCTCCGGGGCACACGATTATGTGACACGTTTATGCGCGATACTGTAGTAGGCGGCAATTACAGCTCGGAGAGAGGACTTTGAAGTTTGTGACCCACGCCTAGACAAAGCACTTGTTTATACGATTGCCATCTTTCCATGCAAAAGATCGGCCGTGTTTGAACTCGCCGATAAGGCGGCACGCTGAAATGTATAACCAAGCTTTTGCAGCGTGATACAAATATTTGGCTTTAAGGGGAGCTGCACGCAGCGTTTACGTTCAGAGACAGACATTCATTACATGAAAAGAAGAGCCCCTGCATGTTTTCCAGCACTGTGTATTCTTATTTTAACAAATGCAAACCCAAGGCCACGCGGCGGCCTGTGAACTCGCATCATGTTTAAAATTCAAGCGGCTAAAAGCTTCATATGAAAAATGCAGGCAGATACATTTAACATACACAAACAAAAGAGAAGTGGATGCACTCACTCTGCTGTTTGCCTCTAAGTGTGTGTTTCTCTTTCAGGTTTGCATAAATTCACCTCCATTTGCATGTGAATCCTTATTTTTGTCCCCTCCGCGTATCACGCCGGCTTCAGTTCTTTCTCTCCTCCTCTCCGTCCTCGCAGCTCACGTGAATAATGTTTTGACATTTTGCCTCCTAGTGCCCAAAATCAAGTACTTCACTCGAGAGCCTGAAAGCTTGTTTGGGATGTGCAAGCTCTCCGAGCTCTCACGCTGTTTTAAGCCACGACTTTCACAATTGAATTTCGCGACGCGGTTTAAAAAGCGTCAGCCGCTTAATGCCGCGCAACACCGCTACATAATTTCTATCTCCTTTTGTCCCGTAGGCTTGTGTTCCTCGCGATTATTCAGGTCGTTTTCTGACGAAATAAAGATGACACACTGCCTCCGATGCAAATGCTTCCATTCAAGCTTTTGTTGAAATCAAAGCTTAAACAGGCGAGCGGTCTTTCTCCGTCGCTTTCATCTTTTCCTCGGTCCCTTTCTACCTTTGTCCCTCCTCCTCTTCCTTCATCTTCCCCTTTATCCAGCCATGCCGCCATTAGTCGCTCCCGCCTCCCCTCTTCCCCCCTTAGACAGCTAACAGAAGAGCCCTGTCCTCCCTTCCCATCAGAGGTACCAGACCCCCGCTGAGAGATGGAGATGCCTCATCACTGCCTGAGTGCTCACTGTGCATCCTGGTTTTTTTCTCCACCCTCCATCCTCCATCACTCACTGTGTATTTATGAGTGCAGGCATCAGGAGTGCCGGCATGATAAACTGACATGTGTGCTATCCCCAATGCTGTAGCTTGACAAACTGACAGGCACAAGCAGATCCTGGAGGGGATATGTAGAGAGCTGAACATATCGTAACTTCATTAATAAATCATTTAATTATGGCAGACTTGATGAGCAGCAGACCTCCCTGTGAAATGACACAGAAAGCGAGAGTCTCCCACTGTATTTGCAGATGACTTGGCAGCCGCCATTAACAACCACTGAATGTCATCCGCTTTAATCTGGGCCAAGGTGCTGAACACCTCATAAAGATTACGCCTCAGAAGTCAAGAAAAACCCACACGAGTTTTATTTAGATGCTTGCTAATTTACAACACGTGAAAACCCAAACGAGTGGAAGTTTAACCTTGCCTGTGATGTGAAGTGTCTCAAGACGAACCAGTTAGAGGCTTTAATCTCCAATAAAAATAGAAAAACAAGGCACTGCCGAGCGAGAATGCATCCTGCTGTTGGAAGAGAATAAAAGTAGTTACCTTTTAGCCGGCGTATGAGCCACAAAATCAGACTTAAAAAATAACTATTGGCAACAAACACCCACAACATAAAGAACACAGGATAATAGACCGAAGCTATCGCAGCCAGCTGACTATAAACTGAACATAACCCGGCCAAAGAAAGCTGTAATGGACAGACCTGGTTGCCAGAAGCGATTCTGCTTCGCGCTGTACTCTATGAACTCTTCTGCCTTACATTCAGAAACGTTGCGGCGAGCCTTCGGGTGAGGTGAGCTTCCCCAAACAGAACCTGATATCTGCAGCAAATTTGTAACACAAACACAGTCTCGGGAAGTGTCTCAACACCAGCGTTGATAATTTCCACACAGACCTTCAGATACACATGAGAGGCAGCAGCTTAGACCCGCTGTCGTGCAAGCAGGAAGGGTTTTTATGTACAAATATATCTCATTTTTTGTCTTCCTCTCACACAAATCATGAATTGATATTGAATTATTGAGTTGAAAGTAAAGACAAAGATGAAGAAGAGGTTTCTGCTCCGCTGCCAGTGTGATATACTGCAGTGCAAAGAAATTCACTTTATTATGAATCCATGTGATATAAAATGTAACTGGATCATGATTAAACAACAAAGGAGCACACTTGAGTTTCAGTCAGGTTCCAGTAGGCAGAGCAGCGAAAACACATTTGTAGAAGACAAGCCGCAGACCGGGGAGGTGGAGGGAGGGGGGGGGGATCCTTCCACTACATCAGAGCACCACCCTTATTCCCTGTTCAAATCAAGAAGTGAGAATAGGCTGCTAAAAGACCCTTCCCTCCAGCCAGACCTCTATCAGTACTGAATAAAAGCCCAGGCCCACTTCAGGGAATACTGTGTGCTCCGTCATCTGCTAGCGGGGTCACGGCCGGGCCAGCAGGAGCGAATGTGTAACGTTGTGAGCATGCGAATGTGTCAGCGCGGCGCGCCGTGTCTCCTGTTGGCACGGTCTGCATCGTAAGTTTACCTTCAGCAGCAGGCTGCGGCGTGAACGTGTGACAGCTAAACAACATGTCGTGTACCGCCGGGATGCGCATATGGTCGCGCGTCTTTGCACTGTATGTCGACTGCCTTCACGAGGTCACACAGGCGCACGCTACTAATTGTGTTTGCTGATCGAGCCAATGACGTCGCTTCTCATTGTTTCGCTCAAGCCCGCAATCACCTGTGTCAAGGCCGCCTCTCGATCCTTTGTCTGCCGCTGCAAACGATACAAACGTTAGCGGGCGGATAAAACGCCTGACAGCATCATGCGGCAGACATCCAAGCAACAATTCATGAACTTTGTGTTGCTCAATCTCCGTTCGAGAGGTGTCAATTTAAAGGTCCAGAGCGTCGAATTTAGTTGCGTCTAGCGGTTTAATCGCTGCATTGCAATCTCCTCACATCACCCTCGCCTTGAAACACTTGAAAGGTCCCATCTGGAGTCAGTATTTAGTTTGTCTGTTCTGGACTACTGTAGAAACACGATGTTTCAACATGGTGGCCTCCACAGAAGAGGACCCGCTCGCACTGCAGGCTAATTTATAAGTTACAAAAACAAGTCAGGTGATTAAACATGCCTGAAATCGTAGTTATGAATATTATATTTCTGAAAATAGAGTGCTTAAAGCTTTCACACTGGACCTGTTAGTCAACACATTCATATGAGCGTCTCATTAGAGTGATGCAATAGAAACAGATTAGAAGCCTAAATCAGCGGAGAGGAGTGTTTTTGACGCTAAACACAAGCTAATTGAGGACAAATGCTGGTTAAACGTGCCTCCAGAAAAGTAGTAACAGTCCTAAACCAAACGGACCAAAGTTTTACATTCACCACTTCACAGCGCAGGGCACATAGAGACAACAACAGTGCACACCTACGGTAAAGAGTCGCCTGTAAACCTGCATGTCTGTGGGCTGAGAGAGGAAGCGGGAGAGAACGCCACGCAGACACGGGGAGAAACATGCAGGCCTTGTTCAGGACGACCTTCTCGCTGCGAGGCGACAGCGCTAACCAAATGAGGAGAGGAGGAGTGCGTTTTTGATGCTAAACACGAGCTAATTGAGGACAACTGGGGGATAAAACTGCCTCTAAAAAAAAAGCTTCTTCTGTTCAAAACAAATCGGCAGCAAACCTACCTGCTCTCCGACAGCTGAAATGTTCCGCACTCACCGCAGGAAGCTGCAGGTGCTTTAATACACAACGGGTGGCTTATCTTAACTTCCAGTGTTGAGTATCGTTTGCCGTCGGTTGATTATACAAATATGATAATATTGTTGTTTAATTTAGAACATTGTGGTGATATTCATAAACGCCTGCGATCATGAAACGGCAATAAAAAAACCAAATCAGGGCCACGCTTGACGGCGAATATTAATCATATGTTAATTTCGAATGTATTCCGCAAAATTCTTTTTCGCCTCATAGCAAAATATATTGAAATTCAAATTTGGGGTTGAAGCCCTAAAATGTGCTTCTCAAACTGAAATACACACACACACACACACACACACACACACACACAGTGTGTGTTAGCGATAGTGATTAGTGAATGTGTTTCCTCCACAGAGGGCTGCAGCAAGCTGATCAGAGGGATTGTAGCCTAAATTGATTGTGAGGAGCTGAAATCAGCCTCCGCCAAATTACTGTTGGTACGGACGCTGATGGCAAAGTGTTTGTGCTGCGGTTCTGTCTCTCAGGGATGGTGCTGAATGTGTATATGCGTGTGTGTGTGTGTGTGTGTGTGTTTACAAGCTGAGGCTCTCACAGCACAGGCTGAACTTTTCTATGGGTTGTATTTACTCAACCGTGGTGAAAGGATTTGCCTCATTTATAAATGGTCTGTCGCCTAAGTGCTAACTGCAAAATGTTACGGGCGGCTATTTTGCTCTTGTTTTGCACAGAGAGGCGCAAAGGAAGGATTAAAATAGCCTTCAGTACCTGCGTCAGTGTTGTATTTTTGAAGGTCAGCCTTGTTATCGACGGCAGTTTTTGGCCCGTCTGCGTAAGTACGTGTGAGAGATTGGCTTTTTCCTGACAGCCTCGCTAACACGCGCCCTTATTTAGGGTATAACTCCCAACGCACACTCGTCCAGGATGCCGACGTGATGTTTTTGGATGCGGACGGTCCTCCTGGGTGCAGTAATTGGAAGTACCACATGGCACAAAAACATCACTTTCCCTTCACACCCTTCCCTTAGCTGCAGGCAGCTGACCCCTGCGAGAGGCGCCACCAAAGCCAGAGCTTTTATTTTTCCTGTTAGCACCCACCACCGCCAACCACCCCCCCCCTCCCCTGCCGCCCCACCCTTTCTCTCCACTGAGCCTCCCTGTTTTCCATAAGCTAAAAGTAGAATAGTGAGTAACATCACAGCGGGTCGTACGCGCCCCGCTGCCTGCCGGCGTAGTGCGGTAGCTGCTTCCAAGTGAGTCCGACCCGGCGAGGACGCTTTAGTGGTGGGAGTCTGATTAACTGGACTGTTTGTTAGCGAGCCTCCCGAGGGGGCGTGCAGCTGCTTCCGACTTCTGCAAGCACACTGTTTGACCTTTGCAGCCTTTTTCCTGCTCGTTCAGCCCCGCTCACTTTGTACATGAAATGTTGCGAGTGCATGTATACACACACACACACACACACACACAGCTCTCCCCGAAATCAATTACTTCGTTCCAGGCTTGCTCGGCGCTCCCCTGGAAAGGTTGGATTGTATTCTTCTACTGTAATAAGATACAAAAGGCAGGCGGTGCAGAAAGAAAAGCTTGTTTCCAGTCCTGGGCATCGGTGGTGGAATGCTCTGGAGGTGTGCAGCATCACTGGCTGTTTTGATGTGCTTGAAAGGCGAGCCCAAGAGGCCTCACTCTCCTCTCCTAAGCCAGCATGTGGAGCACGTGATGCACATGATGTAGATTTGTCAAAGTGGGGAATGGAGGTGGAGGGGGGGGTTAAATTGTATACCATAGCTACACATCTTCATTTGCATACCGAGTCTGGCGAGCAGCTGCTGTCCTCATGATCGTGCATGTTTCAGGCGAGTGGGGGGGCGCACACACTGCAATCACACCCAAATTAACTCACCAGTGGCTCACGGATCACGGGGATACATGTGTTTGATGGTGAAGGGACACTGTATGTACACACAGCGGATGATTAATTATTGATGTGCCCGACCCCGTTCAATTACTGTCGTCATCTCCAAATAGGGGCGCTTGTTTTCCCCTGCGGATTGGGATGTGTGCATCGTTTTTACGTCTCGGTGGCATATAGATGGTGTTTTATACATTCACACACACACACACACACACACACACACACACACACACACACACACACACACACACACTGCTGCTTAGTGTTTACTTTCGAGAAGCCAGAGTCGGGATTGTCACTTTTTATTTTTTTTTATGCAAACCAAATTACCAGAAAGTAAATTGCTGGAGGGCCGAGAGTGGATGCAAACACAGACACATACCATCATCCCTTCCCAAACACACCCCGTACCAAACGCCTTTTTACTTGTTTATGTAAGCCCGCGGGGAATTTGAGAATGTTGATTTTGGATGCGCGAGATAAATGTAAAATTGAACAAACCGTGCCATTTAAGAGGAAATCGCTGCAGGGTTTTCAAAGGGACAGCTCTTGCGGATGATAAATAAGAACATGCACGGGCTTTCAGAGGTTTTAACCGCCTGATAAAGAGAGACCCCCCCCCTCTCCTCTTTCCTCTAAAGTATTTGCTGCATCACCACATGGCATCCAGGAGTCCCATGGATCTATCAGATGAGTCCTCACGTCGCCTCTCCCGCCACAGAGTGTTTAGAGAGCGTGGAGAGGTGAATACATCTGCGACCCGCTCCAAGCCCCCTTTTCAACTCCATTTATGGTCCGTGCTCATTGAAGCAGAGAAGCTGACTTATGATGTTTTGAAAAAAATGTTTGTCTGTTCCAGATACGCGATAAGTCGCGCTCACCTCCCTCTAAAGTTTGCCTGACTTTGATCAGCATCTTGGACGCCTAAAGAGTGCGTTCCACAAAAATATTTCGAGACTTAACGAGGAGAAAATTCATTTTTTTTGGGATCGCCATTTATTTTCTTTCAATTAATAAAAGCTTATTTCTCTCCCGGGGAACGTGCCATATTTCAAACCTTTCCTCGAACGTGAACGTGCCCCAGAAAAGCGATGGTGAGGAATGTGGAGGAGTTCCTGTTTGACATTTTTAGGAGAATGAGTTTGAGACACAAAGACTTCTTTGCGGATTATGTCAGCGAGTTGGAACACCTCGTCAGTTTAAGCCTTTGTGAAGTCTGAGCCGCGCTTTAATCTGACTGTCTCTGATTATCACAGCGGGGAGGGAGCGCGTGCAGTTACTGATATTCTCCCGCCAATCTGATACTGTCGGTTTCCCCCCTCGGCCAGCGATAAGGTGGTGCACAATACAAGGTGCGTTTTTTTTTTAGCCTTTTGTTTATGAACGGCTCGCCGTTTTATTGCTTACATAATTACTTTTCATTTATTGTCGGATTGCTTGTAAAGCACTTTGTGAATGTTTGGAAACTGTGTTGAAAATGGGCTTTATTATTGGCGGTGACAAGGTGCTCAAGAGTAAATGAAAAGAACAAAAAAGAGTCACGCATGGTCAGCCTTTTTTTTTCTCCCCCTCTCTCTCTTCCCTTGAAGCATTCGTCTTCTCTTTCTGACTCAGTTTCCTTTATCAGCACAATGAGGAGCTGCTCAAATGTCATGAGCTGTCAGGCTTGCTCATCTTTCCTGTCTTATCTTGAAAGAGAGCGAGGGGAACAAGATTGTAAGGGGAGGGCGGGGTGAGAGGAGCAGCCGTGGCTATCAGCGGGAGCTAACAGTTTACAGATTTACTCGAGGACGGCGATTGAAGTGTTTTCTGTTGTTTCTTAAATTATCTTTACTTTGAAACGAGAGGATCTCTCTGCGAATTTGTGCCTTTGTTCAGAAAGAAATTGCAGCTCCAAGGCCGGATATGCCGCTGTTCACTTTATAGTCATACATTTTCTCATCATGCCACTATTACATGTTCGCATGAAACATGACAAAGCCTGCCACTTTTAATTGACAGCCTGCTTTGTGCGTCCGGACTGCGCTTCTCGAGCACATTGTTCTTTTTCCTTGCTCTATTCAAGCAGTGACTCAGTAATGGACCATTAGCATTGTGCCGGATCCGTCTCTTACGCAGTCATCATTACCGAATCACATTAGACACCGAAACTAGTCCTGAGAAAATCCATTTTGCGAGAGCCTGGCATGGCCCGCTGAATTCCCCATGAAAAGGCTATCTGTAGTTCCAGTGCTGTGGGTCTTTCTGGCAGATATCTGCATTCAGTGGATCTATACTCTCTCTCTCTGTCTCTCAACGGAGGTCTGAGTGAGCCAGTGAGGTAGACTCTCTTATCTGTGTACCAGATGATGATGAAGAAAAAATAAAAACTATTTGGCTTAACTTTACAGCATTGCTCGCCGGAGGACGCGTGGAAAGAATGTAGGGTCAGCAACACGAGATAAAAGTTTAAGTTACGAGGCTTTAGTCAGAACGCTCCTCCAATTATTTTAATTTTAGAGAACGGCTTTTCCCTCCGTTGAATATTAAGATGAATGCTTTGCTTTGGACGTCTTTGTCTTGACTGTTTTGCGTATTAGTTACCCAGATTTATTATGCAGATCTAGAGTAACCTTCCTCGTTAAGCCTTAATGCCAGCCATTCATTACCTCTGGCACGGAGACTAATGACACTATTAATCAGCTATGAATAGAGCTTGGCAGTGGAAGTGGGGGGCTGACACCTCCTTACTGTAACAATTCCAGGGATGCATGTACAAGACAGATTTGTCAGAAGGACACCGAAAACTGCCCAGCATGTCGATTACCTACAGCTTTGACAAGGTGTCTGAAGACGGAGGATCCATCTAACGGTTGTATTTCCCGTCCTTCACCTATCCCACGATGAGTTTCTCATCGTTGTGTCACCGTGTCTGACCTGACACTGATTTCAGGTGATTGTATTTGCTTCAGAAAGCTGCCACGCTGTCGTCTTATCTCAGTTCCTTTGCTCTGAGATCCACACCGGGCTACTGGCAGCAAGTTTCCTCAGAGAACCGAGGCAGTGACTAAAGTGTCGAGCTAAGCAGAGTGTCTTGTTTCCCGTAACCCCCCCCGTCAGACCTCTGAGAAACCTTTCACTCCATAACAGCGCTCAAGCTTTATCTTGTCGGTGCACTGAAACGATTCCTCCACCGCACTGTAGCCAAAGATAAGTTTGGGTTTTCTTTCTAAATATGTCCAAACATACACGCCTAAAAGCTTGGCTCAGCTTCTGTCAGGACTTATTCTCAAACAACAAGCGGTGGCCCGACTCCAGGCGATCCGAAACGGACTGACACGAAGCATATTTTGGACACGTGATGCTGTGCTACTTTTCCAGTTCAGCGTTTTGTTTTCTCATTTTAAAGAAAGGGAAATCTGGCTTTGTTTATTGCTGTCAAACCTTCTGCAGCGTGTCAGACTAACGTCACTGATGTTTTGAACTGTCAGTACGACAGTGTGTTTTGTCCTTTTTCAACATATTAGCATGCTCGTGTGCTAAACCCTGACATAGCATGTTAGTTATTGTGAGCATGTCGACCCAAAGCACTGCTGTGCGACCTCACAGAGCTCTTGTTTTGATGTGATGGTTAATTCATTTGTTCGTTAAATAGCTTGCGTTCTCTTCTGACCCCCCTCACCTCATCTCTGTCCTGTTTGCATGGCTGTTTTTGTGTTTGCATCTGCTGTCAACAGTTCCCGAAAGCATCAAGTTTCTCTTCTTTCCACCGGCGTATACTGGCATACAGGTGAAGTGTTTTTGGCAAATCGAGCATGAGCAGCAAGGACATCTTCGGAGGAGTCTAAACCTTTGTTCTCATGAGTTGTGAGGGCTTCTCAGAGATTAAAAACTTTAAGAGGAGTGAAAATGAAGGAGATGATTTGTCTGCAACAAGAGTACGATGTTAAAAGCTGGTGGTTTGAATGAAGTTTGCTGGTGACTATAAGGTAGTAAAATCATGATTCTTATTTTTTTAAATATACAGACAGATAAAAAACACAGTCATGCACATTATATTTCCTTTCTGCCAATAGATCTCCTTAAATGTCACACACTGTACCTTTTAGAAATAGCAGTGATTGCTTATTTCTTAATAAAAGAGGCGACAGCCTTTTTTAAATTTAGAGTTAAATCCAAGCTCCCACGTTCATTGAACAGTAATGCGTTTCATTTAGCATCGCTTGTACCTTTTTATTCAAGCCTAATTTAGCTGTTATGAATGTTTTGTGTGTCGGAAAGCAATTTTTTTCATTCAGCGTTTTCATAAAATTCTTATTTTTATGCATTTCTCTGTTGCTAAGAACACATCTGCTCTGTGCAGGTTTGTTGTTGACCCTGCTCTGACAGACTTTGCAGTCTCCAGTATCATTGAAATGCAGCCAGATGCTGCTTCTTCCGTGAATGGCCGCATGGTGTGATCATCACTAGCTCCCACCAAGAATCACTGTGGTTCCCAAACTTTTTCTGGCAAGCCCCCCTTTGATAACGCCGCACCCGACCCCATCCACCCCAAACTGTTCATACCTTATTGTACCCTGTCTCCATGCCGCTACGTCCAGTCCACTTGCTAGTCGTGTGATCGTATTCTCTCGTGTGTTCACATTTTACCGCTTCGTCATCAGCAAACAGGCTTCCAGCTTTTGTTGTGAATCCTGTGAGGCTGTTTGTGGTTATGTTGTGATAACCCCATCACCAGTGTGATGCAAGATCCCAGACTTTGTGTGTGTGTGTGTGTGTGTCGCTTTATAAATGAGGATAATTGTTCAGCATCTGGTAATTTACGCTGCAGTCAGAAAATATTAGGACGATGATATGTTTCTGTTTGTTTTTGGCTCAGTTCCAGCAAACTGTGTTTGAAATGGAACACTAGCTCAGAGGTTGGAGCGCTGACTTCCACCTTTAAAGTTGTTTGAGGTTGTTGACATCGATAGTGTAGTGGTCGTAGCTCTTTTTATAGACTAGTCTGAGCATGTGTCTTAACTGCTCAGGGCCAGACTGAAAGCAGAAATCCCCCGAAAGAAGCAAGAAGTGCTCAAACACGCCACCTGTAACCGCACCTACCTGTCAATCAAAGTGGCCATACTCTTAATTATGTATAACTTTAAGCCTTAATATCATTTGAACAGGTGAGTTGTATATAAATTCACCCTCAGTACAGTTGTCATGAACGGGGAAATTAGCTACAGAGACCAAAACTGTTTTTTGTACCAGGCTGTAAACATGTTTATTTCTGCTGTTAAGTTGGACATTTTAACATGGGGACTTATGGAGACTGACTCGTTCTGTAGCCAGCCTCAAGTGGACATTT
Organism: Nibea albiflora; assembly: GCA_014281875.1. NCBI lineage: Eukaryota > Metazoa > Chordata > Actinopteri > Sciaenidae > Nibea > Nibea albiflora. The sequence continues at coordinate 6,527,051 of CM024795.1, read as the reverse complement.
GAGGAACTGCAGTTTTTGGCACTTCTGGTGCTTCATTTCACCACCACAGAGGTTGCTGCTCAGATAAAACACAAACATTTCTATCACTAAAAATCATTTTAGTTTACTTTGAGCAAAAAGTCTGGTGTGTCTGCCTCAAGTGGCCATTTGAGGAACTTCCACGTAGGCTTCACTTGACCATCACGGAGGTTGCCGCTTGATGTAAACATGCTGTTGATACAAACACTGTGACATTCGTGTAAAGCGAAAGCTCCTTCGGAGGTTTGTGCAGATGCAGAAAGTCTTGGTAAACACATTGATCACAGTGAGTGTGTGTGTGAGAGTGTGTTTATGTTTAGTAAATTAATTCTTTGCGAGGGAAAAAAGGCAGCGAGTCCTTCATATCAATCCAATCACAAAAACCAGTGAACTCTGGGAATTTGAAATGTAAACAAATATCGAGAGCCAAGTTAGCGGTTAGTCCACATGCCATGACAGACAAATATGCCACCAGCTGCTTTGCATTTCCAAACAATTTCTCTTGTAATAATACACCGTTTGCACACCGCACTGTGCTGCGTTCCTTGTCTTTATTTCAGCTCTGCCCTCCAGTCAGTTTCCCTGACCTGCAAACAAATGGAAATGTCATACAGACTGACATTCTTTCCGTATGGTTTCGTTTCGCCCACTTGCCAGGCAAATGGAAAGCAGATCTCACGGAGTCTGACCGCAGATTGTTCCTCCAAAAAAAAAAAAAAAAAACACACACCAAATGAAATCACCAACATTTCTGTGGCTGGGCTGTGGAATGTGACGGCAAAAGTGTTTAAAGAAAACATCATCTGGTGCGTCAGTTTAGAGGAGCTAGACTTTAAGAATCAGCTTCTTTTTTTTTTAGGGGGGGCGTTGTGAAGATCTTCAGTTGTTTTAACTCTCAAATCAGAGTCTGGATCCCTGATGCTTTCTCGTGTGCGTTCGAGAGGATTTCCCTGTCAAAACAAACTCTTCTCCCAGCTTCTACTCAATAAAAATGTCACAAAAAATGCAAACCGATCATTTTTAATCACAAATGATTGGCGGGAAGGCCGTCTATGAGCTGCATCACGCTATGTTCTGCTCCCACCACCCTTTAAATTAGAGAGCTGTGTGTAGATGTGCATGTGTAGTCCCCCCCCTTTGTATTGTGCTTTTATTTGTCAGCTTTGTGGATGTAGTAGAAGTGTTTTATTTCTGTGGTTCTTTGTCACGCCAAAAGTCTTTTTTTTGTTACGTTGTTGTTATTTTGTTTTTTCTTCTTTTTTTTGTTTCCTTCCTTTCTTTCTTCGTTCCACTGTCATTTCCATTTCAACTCCTCTCCTCTCCTCCAACCTGTCCCTGTTCGGACGCCTCTGCGTGATATTTCTCTCACCCCTCTCCTACGCTGCCACTGTGCCCCCCCCCTTTCTCCCCGCCCGTGTCCCTACACCCGTCCCGCCAACTCCTCCCTCCCTACCTCCTTCCTCCTCCTCCCGTCCCAAAGACGTAGCCCTGCCCTCTTTCCCTCCCCCCTCACTGACTCCTAACACTACTGACCATGTAACGCCAGGCTCCGGAGGTGTAGCCAGCGCAGCAGGCCCCACCCCCTCCGCGCCCAGAGACGTCGTGGCGTCGCTGGTCTCCACCCGCTTCATCAAGCTGACCTGGCGCCCGCCGGCCGAGCCCCACGGAGACGAGTTGACCTACTCCGTTTTCTACAGCCAGGAGGGCACGAGCAGGTATTACACACATGAAGCTGTGCTGTAGCACTGCCTGGAGGGTGCTAATATACATATTACTGCTGTAATCAGCAGGGTGCTAATATACATACATTTCTGCACAGGAGACACTCTGAGAATATCTAATTAAAGCAGTTAAAGCACTTATCATAGCGGTGAGTGTTAATTAATTAAAAACAAACGTCCTTCCTCAAAGGATTACCTTTTAACAATAAAGTATAAACAGAAAAATCAGTTCAAATACTGTAATTTCTTCTTTTTTTTCAAGTAGCCCTGTGATTAACTTCCCTCAGCGTCTTCTGAGGAGGATTTTCTGCCTATAACCGAGGAGGAAATTTAAGAAGCTGAGAGGATTTTTCACCTTTTTATGTTTTCCCTGTAAAATAGCTTGAAGTCATTCTCAGAAGTGTCCTAATAACACGAGTGCAAAGCCGTACTGCAGCGGACGAATGCAGTCCACACGAACCACGGTGATTTTATGAGGTGTATCATTTTCTTCTGCAGACAGATAAATGCTAATATGCTCATTATCAGTCCATTACTTGATTAATTGATGAGCTGATGAGCAGAAAACATGACAAGCTTTCACAAATCAAGACGTTTTGCTGCTTTTCTATCATTGTTGACTGAATATCTTTGAGCCTGTTCGAGGCTCCATTTTCTGACATTTTACAGACTCATCTGATTTATCTGTTAAGTATCATTTGAAAGATGAATAAATAATAAGAATAACACATCAGCACAGGGAAGCGAATACACGCGTCTGTGTTTCGTATGAAGATGCACAAACAGTAGATATAGCACTGAACCGTGCACCAGGCAAGATGAATACAATCAATGAATCCATTAAGCTAACCCTTTCAGTCATGTTCTGACATTTATTTTCTTCTCTGTGTGTTCGTGTGTGTGTGCTTGTGTGTTCGTGTGTGTGTGCTTGTGTGTGTGTGTGTGTGTCCACATCAGGGAGCGAGTAGTGAATACCAGCCGCCCGGGAGAGATGCAGGTCACCATCCAGAACCTCATGCCAGACAGCAAATATCGCTTCAGGGTTGTGGCACACAACATCAACGGCCAGGGAGAGAGCTCTGCAGCGCTCAAAGTGGCCACCCAGGCTGAAGGTAAAGACACACACACACACACACACACACACAGACGTTCATTTATATACGCTCGGTAAACAGGACGCATAAACATAAAGGCGAACTCTCGCCAGTTTGTTGGAAACACGCTCACACTGGCACACTGAGGCAAACAGGATGCACTCCAAAGGAGCACACGAAATGTGCAAATAAACATTCACACAAACAAATATTCACTCGCATGGAGCACACGCTCACTTCAAACACACACACACACACACACACACACAGAGGAGTCTGTTTGGTGGTGTGTGTTAAGTCAGACCACCCAACAGCAGACCAGAGAAATACAGCGTTTTCATCTGCTAAGCCACTTCTTGTTTACTCCCTAACATTTACTATAACCCCTCTGTGTGTGTGTGTGTGTGTGTGTGTGTGTGTGTGTGTGTGTGTGTGTGTGTTGCTTCATGCCTGCCCGACTAAAGAATGTCAGATATTAGTATTCCAGATTTTTCTGAATCGCCTCCCTCGTTAATCTGTACAGAGAAGCTCATTAGGACGATGTGACTGCAGGACACGTAAGAATTATTGAGGCAGCGAAGTGGCTCCACGCTTCTTTTCTTTGTGTTTGGGCTGTGTGCGAGACTCCCCGTGGCTGCTGCCGCCCCAAATCACTCAGTTTCACCCATATTTGAAAGTGCTGTGAAGGGGATATCCCAGCACGCTGTCAGGGTGGAGCTCCCTCACCTCCAGGCTCGGCGGCAGCTCAGTCACTGTCACTTTGTAGGTCAGGCGCTGTTTCTCTACCTGCGTCCTTGGTTGGAGGGCGGACGGATCCGCGCACACACGAATGCGACTGCACACAGCACACCTTAATGCTCGCCAGCAGGCGCCTAGCCGCCCGTGGGGATAGCAGCGAGGGCGGGCTGTACCTGTGCAGTACATCTCTGTCGTGTGTGTGTGCACTTTTAGTGTAAGAACATGCTACGAATTTGAGCTTAAACTGTTGACCTGCATCTGAGTGCCAGGCATGTGCACACAACGCTGCCCCCCCCTATCACCTCTCCTCAGAGACCGGCTTAATACAGTACACCTGCACACACACACACACACACACCCTGCGTGCTAACAAATGGCTGCTTCTCTCTTCTGTCAGGAGCTCCTGCAGCTAAAGCTTACAGATATAGACAGCGCGAACATATATCAGTGTCAGACAGCCGCTCGTTGTAACGCGCCACATTACAGAGACAACAAAAAATGCCAGCATCCATACACTTACTCACATAAAGCGTTCTGTATGCGGCCGAGTCACGAATTATTAGGGCAGTGATACATATTTTATTACGTTAGCTCCGCTCTTCCAGCACACACACACACACACGCAGCACATATGAAATATATATTTAGAGGTTAAAGAGCCGACTGTCGGCTTTAATTTAAGTGTGTTTACATTTGCATCAGATAAACAGTGCAGAAATGGTATTTATCCGCACAGCAGTGCCCTATTCTCAGCGGGTATATAAGAATAAGACAGGAATGAATGTATACTGTAATTATGATGCTCAGTCAGACTCAGATTCAGAAGCTGTGCACATGAAACAAACAGAGCCAGAACACAACAGGTATCAGGGTTTAGTCCATGAATCCACCTGGATAGTCTCAGAGACATTTCAGGTCGACTGTGGAGATTTCCCCGATCTGAGAGTCAGATTGGCGGCCGCAGCGTGCAGCGTTTTTCCAAAAAGTTGGATCCGGCTCAACTTCTTCGCCGCAGGTCACTGTGTTTTTGTGGCAGACACCTTTGCTCTCTGCACCGCCACACTACCCTGACTAAGTTAAATGGAAAAACATGCATTTTTGCCGCTCTGAACGTACCCTGAAACTTTTCTACAAAGTTTTAGAGGCCTCATCACGTACTTATAAAAAGTATTTAATCTAGGCTGTTACACCACATCACTACACATTCAACATTTCTGCCTTCCTCTTTTTAATTTCACAAAAAAATAGAGCTGTCTGACAACAATCGTCTCATGCTGATACACAGACACATTTTAATGCATCCTGCTGTCTATCTTGACTAACCAGACACAATGAAATAAACAGTCTACCACTCTGAATGTAAACTAGAGGCAAATGTTGTTGGTGGACATTGATGTTTCTGTCAAGCGCACCTTCAGTTTGTTGGTCTGTCACGGGAATAATAAGAAAATCAGCATGGCTGGCCGCCCAGTGCAGAGGGGGACAGATTGGTCTCCACAGAGCTGCAGCGACTGAGTTGTCTTTTGGTCCGAGCTCTCGCTAACACGTGTCTTTGAAAATAGCCAAGAATGTGTGTTTGGCAGCGGATAAATAGATATTGTTAAATTGAGTTCCCGTCTTCCAGATGGAATCAAACGCATCAAAAGCAGAGAAGGTTCAAGATGAGAGCAAAAATAGTTTGGTTTGATGTTTTTTCTAATCTCTGCTCTCTCTCTCTCTCTGCTTTATTTTCATCACCAGTCCAAGTGCCGGGCCCTGCTCCTAACCTCCAGGTGGTGTCGAACACGCCAACGTCTGTCTCTCTGAGCTGGGACAAACCACTCACTGGCAACGGGGAGATCCTCACCTACAAGTTGTACTACACAGACAAAAGCGTCGGCAACGAACAGGTAGGATGAAATCACACCGTTAAAGATAATATGACGTTACTTTGAATTTATGATGTTAGAGGTTTTGATGCTCCAGAATGAAAGATCAGTCAGACCAAGACACACTAAAAGGAGAATCATCATCTTTTAAAGGTCCAGTGTGTAAGATTTATCATGATCTACTGACAGGAGTTAAGTCAAATATTCATTTGTGTATAATCACCTGAAAATAAGAATCATTGTGTTTTTGTTACCTTTTTAAAATGAGACTTTTGTAGACGAATCAAACACGGAGTCTGGAGCTGCAATTTCACTGCTAGGTGGCGCTAAATCTGACACACTGGACCTTTAAAATTAAGTTCACACCGAAGGACAGATTCAAAAACACAAAAATCACAAACGCTTGACCTAAAAAGTCATTGAGCTGGATGAAATATTAATTATCCAGAAATGAAATAATGAGAAATCAAGTATTTAAATGTCTCTGTGTGTGTTTTGCCTTCATTTTATTGATGATTAATTCACTAGAAGTATTCACACTTTGTAAGAAGATAAGTAGTAGCTCATCCTTGATTTTCCAGGCTTCATTAGATCCAGTAAAAAGAATGTGATTACGTGGTCTAATATAAATTGTGATGAGCTCAGGAGTTTAGAATCGTTCGCCAAAAAACTCTACAATATTCTTTTTGTCCGCACTCTTAATTACACGTCTCACAGAAAAACACGTATTGTGCAAAAAGCAGGCAGATATGATTCATCCCGTTCTCCTGTGCAGGTCTAACTCTGTCACAAGAGTTGAATCTAGCTGGTTAGATATTGAGTCAGCCCCAGCAGCAGCAGCAGCACAGCACAAGCCAGTGAGGCATTAAAAAGCCTTTAATATGATAATGGATGAAACGTCAGCCAGCGCACTGAGTAATGATGCCTCAGCTCCCCGGAGAAGAGAGCCAGAGATGAGGTGAAAAAGGCGAGAGATTAAGAGAGGGAGGTGAAGGAAAGGGGACAGAAGACACGATGCTGGCCAACGTATGGCACGTCTTCAGGGGTGACGTGGTGACAGGCGACCATCTGACCCGAGTGCGGAGGCTGCGATCGGGCCGGTCTGGAAGCGAGATTAGATTTCCCGCGAAGTCTTCCACTTTGTGCTCAAACCGGCACAGGCAAAGAGCTGAATGCAAATCGTCTTGAAGTAATTGAGCATGTGCCAGCGCGCCCAATTTGTAGAGCAAAAAAGCGGTAATCACAGAAAGCATAATTTGTGTGTCTCAGTGGAAGACGACGGTTTTACACGGAATTACAAATAGACACGTTAGTGTGATGAAATGATGAAAGCAGGCGTCACATTTGGGAGCTTTGAAAGATTGCTGTCGGGTGGTAAATGCGCTGAAACTGTCATATTTACGGCAAGTTTGAGCACAAATCAGATTTGAATGCTAAAATGACATGCTAAAAACACAAGTGTGTCTGCATGTGTCAGCATGCTGTCGGTGCTGAAACACTTCCCGCTTTCATGCATGTTACATTATTTGGTATATTTTCATCCCACCTTACACGTTGAACTGTCAGAGCGCACATCCAGTCCAGAAGAGAGAGAAGAAAGATTGTAATATTTGTTTGTTGTTGTTGTCTGTTCAGATTTCAAAGAAAGTGACATCTCTTCTCTTTCAGGACGTGGACGTGGACAGCCAGACGTTCACCATGACGGGGCTGAAGAAGAACACCGAGTACAGTTTCCGCGTGGTGGCTAACAACAAGCACGGTCCAGGCGTCTCCACCGAGGACGTCGTAGTCCGCACCCTGTCTGACGGTCAGTTGGCTGTTGATGATAAAATCTACAGACACTGATATTTAGTTCAGCGGTCCTCAATCCGTGCGGCACAGACAAGGTTAACACCGAGCTGCTGACCTTTATTTCACTAAAACACAACACGGATCCGACTGATTAAGAAATGATCAGTTTAACGTGGCGGCATGCGTTTAAAATCTTGGATGGATGTAATGTGGAGTCACCTGCAGTATGCTGCAGTATTAATGTATGTTTACTGTGTCTCATGCTGCTACTATCGATTCAATGATCTGTTTTCTTTCCTTCGCAGTACCAAGCGCTCCTCCTCAAAACCTCACTCTGGAGGTCCAGAACTCAAAGGTAAGACTGGACCGGATCCGTAACTGGTAGAAATGCTGCTGAGTGTTGGCTGCGATGTTTGTCTGCCTGTTAAAAGGAAGTTTTTCCTTGCCACTGTCACCTCTTGAGCCTCTGTAAATAATAATGTAAAGAATACAGTCTTGACCTGCTCTGTTTGGAGAGTGTCTGCTTGTCAGAAGCAGCTTGAATAATGTGGCCCGCAGTCCAGAACACCGTTGTTTCTCTGTGTGATTATCTGCGTCAGAGGCCCGTAGCCCCAGCTGGTTAAGAGGGTGTGTGAACCCTCATCGATCCTCTCATCGGCAGGAGTCTCTGCCTGTCGGAGGGTTTTACCCTCCGTATCACTCTCCATCTGTAAAGTATCTGGCCAAGAAGCCTGCAGCTCGGATATAAATGGCTACGAAGAAATATTAGCCCGCAAGATCTAGACGCACTAAAAATAATGCGTCGAAAGGTAAGATAAGTAGCCGTGGAGGGATTGATTTGGTGATTTACAAGTCAAAGAAGTGCACACCACGTCTAAATTGACACATTACACGTACAGATGTAAGAAAATGTTTGTTTTTTAACCAAATTAGCCCAGTTAACAAAGATGTCTTGATGTTTTTTAAAGTTTAAAAGGTCCGGTCTGTGGTAACAGCCATCGCACCGCGTTGACAGGAGAAATGGAATACATACACGATAGATTTTAAGTGTTTGAAAGTGAAATCGTGACTGTTTTCCTCTTTGGATCGGAGATAACTCGATCGAATCTCTCACAGCCGAGGCGACACCTTCCTGGTGTCTCACTCTCTTTTCAGGTTTCACTGTTGAATCAGATTTCTTACAGTTAAACACACTGTAGCTGTTGCATGACATTCGTCATTAGATAAGACTGCTGAGGCAGCTGCAGGCTTTCACAACGGGCCTCTGATTAAAACCGGAAACCGGCGGTCGACCGACTGTCTGTGCAGCCATTTGATCTTCAAACAGAGAGCTGTAGGCCCGTTTATTGTATATTCCCACCCGGGTGATGGATTAAATTTGGTAAAAGATGTTTCTCACTCATGACACGTGAGACAAACAGCGGAGCAGCAAAGAGAAGAAGATGCGGAAAAAACCTCAGGGTGTGTGCATCGACTACAAAAGCGAACCAAGCCAGAGCTTTAAGCCCCCTTTTGCTGGTCGACGCAGAGCCGAGAGTGAGAGAGAACTGTCAAAGCAAAAAAAAAAAAAAAAGACTGGTAGACAATCCTATCGCACGCTCCCAGCTTGAGTGAGAACTGGCCGCCCATGCTGTGGGGATACTCAGCTGAGATTTGTGGAGAGAACACGCTCTCGTAGTAATGTTAAGAGCGAAATGAAGAGGAGACACTCGGCGGGAAAAAAAAGGACAGAAAATTGTAGCAGAATTGTTTTTTGTTTTGTCACATCCAGCTGTCCCTTCACAATTAAGACCCCAGACAAGCCAATTTCAAACTGTGGAACAAACATCTGGCATCTTTTATCCTGAAACATTATTGAAATTAGTCGTCTTCATTTATTTCCTTTGTCGCTGGCGTGTTTAATCCTGAATGTAAACAGTCATTAAGTCAATAAGTGTATAGATACAAGCCATTTATGCAGTTATCAGTCTGATGTGCCCGACCAAATGGAAAGTAATTAACATGCACTTCATGTTCAGTCTCCTCTTTGGAGCTTGTCAAGCAGAAGCTCATATCTATTTACCTGCGAGGCTACCTGGAAATCATCCACGATCTTCTTTTTACCTTTTTTTCCATTTGGCACCTTCCCCTGTGACCCCCCCCCCCCCCCCCCAAAAGTCAATTAAACAGGTTTTAACGATGAGGGAGAAAAGCGACACACATAACAAGTCAGGACCGATAGTGTATAATAAGAAAAATGTAATAATTAAACACACTTAACACAAATTTAATTTGTGCAATTCCCTCGACTCGTCAGGGGAGGTGCGTTTCTCCTTTGTGTGTGTGTGTGTGTGTGCGCCCTCGACATGTATTCAGGCTTCTGTGCATCAGTGTGACAGTAGGGAAGCGTTAATTAACTCTTCTCCCACGCTGAGCTTACCCCCCACCTATCCCTTTAAACACACACACACACACACACACACACACAGGAGAAAGTCTGATGCATGCAATCCCCACAACACAACAGTGAGGCGTGGGCCCCGCCAGCCAAAAAGTCCTGCATTCATCTCTCAGCGTCAAACTCTGCAGGGTTCACCTGTCCACACACCCACACGTGCACGCCTCACTCATCAGGACTCCTCCTTCTATTATTCATGTGTTTATTTCTTCCTGATGCGTCGACCTGCACTGCGTCACCCCCCAGCACAGAGGGGTGTTTGTTTTAGTGTGTGTGTGTGTGTGTGTGTGTGTTTTTGTGTCAAACACAACAGCAAAACCTGCAGAGTTACGTTAACACGAACACCTCTGCCAAAGTGTGTGTCGCGAGGTGCGATGCTACCTGCTAAATCGTGAGGTCGCCGTCACAGCTGCAGGCTTCAAAAAAAGCAGATGGTCCCACATGTGCTGAAGATAAAAAGTTTGTGTTTCATCTCTCATCATCAGAGCATCATGCTGCGGTGGCAGCCCCCGCCCCTCAGCGGCCAGAACGGAGAGATTACCGGCTACAAGATCCGCTACCGGAAAGGATCCCGCAGGAGCGAGGCGGCCGAGACCACCGGAGGCACCCAGCTTTTCAAGCTCATTGACGGTAATGCGCGCTGACTCAGCAGTTTGCTCAACTATAACAGCCGATGTCATGAATAAAAGTCTACCTGCTGTATCACGAGTCTCGGATGTATTCCATGACTAAAGTTATAACAGAGATTTTGTGTGGGTAGCGTTTTTCCCCCCCTCCGCCTCGCAGCTTTGTTGTCTTCCTTTTGCAAGACGACCAAATGATCCTCCAACCGGGTGCGAATGTGCCGCCTTCGGTACCGTACACACGCGCATAAGGTGTGAAGACGAGCCGTAGACTCACACCCAGTTTGTGTCTCGCTCCTGCAGTTCACACCAGGCAATGAAATCTAGTTTAAATTCACTTCGCTACTCATATTTTTGTTTTGTTATCTCTGGGTAAACTTTGACTCCCCGTGATAATGATCTGTTGGATGATACCTTGATTGCTGCTAAACAGAAGGCATTCATAAAATATTCAGCCGATAGCTGCAGAGAATGAATATTTGTTTGTTGGACAGATAGATGCAAAGTGACAGAGGAAAAAACCAACGCAGAGTTTAAGTGTCATGAAGTATTAACCGGCGTTCTTAGTCGCGTTGGGGACATTCACACGACGACTCTAATGCATCGCTGACACTCTCCAAACTCAGCCTGAGTGACTGTGACCTCACTGTGTCCTCAAATATGTTCCCGGGTTGTGTTCACACTTTTTCGGGCTGTCCACTTGGATCAGTCAGAGTGTGTTTTTGATGCCGAGTGTGAACGGGGCCATCGAAATGGTGATCACGCTGTGATCGGCCCTCACTCTGTCTGCCACTCTTCTCTGATAGACTTTGATATTGATTGATGAATGTGATTTTTAAAGAATGATGGCTGCAAACTTTTTTTTTTTTCTAGGTACTACTGTTCCTTTGATGAGTCACGCATAAAATCTGTTTTATCTCTGCTGGGTGGATCTTCTCGCCGACGACGTCCTGCAGCCTTTAAAATCTTGATCTTGAGACTAAAAACTTGTTGTTGTTGTTTAAGGTCGGCCTGTTTATTTAGCCAACGTGTGCATTTAAATCTAAATATTTTGCCACGGAGTTACATGCCTGACTGTACTCCCAACGTTGCCCGCAGCTACCAAAATATGCACACCATCACTGGAGACACACAGCAATGGTGATTAATATTAGATGTTGTCTCAGCAACTTTCAAGTGGCCCGGCCTCACGCTGTGCGCTGCATCAAAGAGAATACACACTTAAAAGTTGATTTTTGAGAACATTCTGGGGGGCGAAACAGAGGGGTGTTTGTTGGTTCAAAAGCGTTTAGAAGAAGATGTTGTAGCCTCGCAGGCACGGATAGTTAGGCAGTCTTCAGAAGCCGCCGCCCCCAAGGGTGGCCCAGAATAGTGGGTAGAGAGAGAGAGAAAAGACTACAGGATTAGCATGTCAGCGTGCAAATGGGACAATGTGACGATGATGAAAAATTTTACAGCAAATTAATACAGCAACACATCATTTGTCAGCGGGCGTTCGCCTTTTTTCTGAATACCAAAGTCGGCACCCAGCAGTGAATCGGCTCTTTCTGAAGGAGACGTGGCTTTAAAGTATGAACGAATCCAGACTGCAAAAGTTTTCTGGTCCCTTTTTAGTCTTTTATTTATTTTTAATATTTTTGTGCTCGCTGCTATTACACACTTTTCTTTTTTAACGCTTCTTAAAGGCAAACCGGTCTCTGCCGAGCAAAAAACATACTAATCAAAGGTGAAGAATAAATCTCAATCACTTCCATGATATCGAGTGGAAAAGAGAGTTAATTGCACCACAGAAACCTTTACTCGATCTTTCCCGAGGCTGGCGTATAGATTTTTTACTTAAATCGTGCAGAGCAGTATCGGGCATCTGTTTAAGATATTTGTGCTTTCAAAATATTTATTATGTCTGCAACTTGAAACCCGAGTTGACCAGCCGAGCGGAGAGAACCAGAAAATATTAAATAAAGCCAGGTTTTATAAAGAGAAAGAAGTTTTAATGAAAGAGTTTTTATTGCTGCTTGAGATTCGGCTCAGTTCAAATTCTCGTGCTTTGAATATGACCTGTTTTGTGTTGCCCGATCAGGACTGGAGCGAGGGACGGAGTACGCTTTCCGGGTCTCGGCCATGACCGTGAACGGCACCGGCCCGGCCACCGAGTGGACCACATCAGAGACGTTCGAGAGCGACCTGGACGGTAAAAACACGCCTCAATTGACAGACTTAAACCAGAAGCAGTCAGCTGGTTGTTTCTCTGGAACTGAAGAAGTTTTTCCCACCCTAGAATCTCGAGTACCAGACCAGCCCAGCTCTCTCCACGTCCGGCCGCTCGTCAACAGCATCGTGGTGAGCTGGACGCCGCCGGAGAACCAGGACATTGTGGTGCGTGGTTACACCATCGGCTACGGCATTGGCAGTCCCCACGCTCAGACCATCAAAGTGGACTACAAGCAGCGCTACTACACCATCGAGAACCTCGGTAAGAACAAATTCTGCAGCCTGTTTGTTACCTTGAGTCTGATTTTGCCGAGGCCGTGGGGAGGAATTACCCAAAATGCCGACGTTTAACATCATCCAACTTAAAAATATAAATCTGACACTGAAGGTGTTCTGACACATTTTTTAATGAGCGCACACACAAACAATAAGAAGCAATTCATCTGTCCCTCATAGTGAAGATTTAGAGAATTAATGAGCTCTTCTCTTCTCGACACTCTCCCAAACAACTAATTACACAGATTAGCCTACTTGGGTGTTTGCGGGGGGGGCACACAATAATTAAAGGTCAGAAATGTTCAAATAAACTTGTTTTGGTGATTTTAAATTCTTGCTGCAAAATGAAACAAAGTTCTACGTCACTAAAATGTGTATTTTCTGCATCGGATCGGTCCAACCTTTGAGAAAATTACAAAAAATTTTGTCTAGATTAGCAGTATAATTTAGGAGGAGTTAGATTTTCTTAATGAAACTCATAAACACAGTTGTTATGACCTCCTTTATTTCATTAATAAGCAGCAATTTTGCTCTGTTCTATTGGAAAATACCTTTTTTTGGGGGTCCCACTGTATCCATTATAAGTCATACTCTGCTGGTGGTTTTTATTAATGGCATAATCAATTGCCATCAATAATACTGCAGCAATCAAAGCCTCAGGACGGGGTCTAGAAGTGGATTATGAGTTAAAATGAGAGGTTTAGAGGGAGGAATTGTTGCTAAATATCCATATATGCATAATTGAAGCCTTCATTACAATCATAGCAAGAGGAATGATTGTATTCAAATACTCATTCTGGCTAATATCGCAATTTGAGTGGAGAGTCTCGAGAGTTTTGGCTTGATTAGATGGCTGCATAAATTTATCTGGCTCGTCGTGTCTGCTTCACTCTCTCTCTCTCTCTCTCTCTCTCTCTCTCTCGCTCAGATCCCAGCTCGCACTATGTGATCACACTGAAGGCCTACAACAACGTGGGCGAGGGGATCCCTGTGTACGAGAGCGCCATCACCAGACCACAGTCAGGTATGAACGACACAGAAATCTGCTCCGCGTTCACCTGGAAGGACATGAATTTAATAGACGGGCTGCTCGCCTGTGGTAGAAATCCAATTAAAGGTCCGGTGTGTCAGGGTTAGCTTAGCTTAAGGGTGTAAGAATGAACCTTACACAGCACAGGAGAGGGCCACCGCGGTTTCTCCCACTCGCTTCGAAGGGAGGGTAAAGCGCAGGGGTTGCAATCGGCAGCTACACCCGTCGATGCCACTAAATCCTACAGACTGGGTGGGATTTACTGGCACTGTATTGGTGTAGTCACGCAGCCCAAAAGGAGAAAAAAGGAAGACGACGAGTGACATTTATCTTCGCTCTCTCTAACCTGAGATCATTATCAGGCAGAATGTGTCTGGACTCCAAATTACCAAGGAGATAACTGGTCATCGGGGTGTCTCTCTGCTCTAATTACCTCTCTTCCTAATAGCCCCCAGGATGCGCAAGTCTCTTTTTAATCAAATGTTCAAAACCCTCAGATTTTTGTCAGGATTCTTGTCGAATCTTATCGTCGGAGATAAGTGGAGAGGGGTCATTTTTGTGCTCATCCAATAACCTACATTCATCTTAGGTGCAGTATAGTAAAGGGAGAGAACAAGTACGATCCCCAGCTTTATCAGTCTGAGGCAACAGCTTACCCCTCTTTGGTCTAAACACATACAGACGTTATCGATCTGTTATCAGAAGTATCAGTCAATACGTAAGAGGAAATATATATGATGAGTTCCCATGATGCTGTATGTTTGAAGTCATTTAGAAACAGCGTCTCAACTTTGTTTTCCAGGCGTAAAATACCCGTCTCGTTACATATCTTGATCGCAGTTCTTCCACAACGGGTCGCCCCGTGCACGAAGGCTCAGGCCTTGTTGCAGCGACCCAGGATTCGATTCCAACCTCGTTTCACTCTCTCAGTCCCCGTTTTCCTGTCACACTTCAGCTACCTCTGTCAAATGAAGCTTGAAAAGCCCAAAAAACTGTTGTTGATGTTATGTAAGACAGATGTTGTTGGGTTTTTTAGCCTTAAAAATGCAGCATCATCAAGACTGTACTCTGTCACCCGTGATGCCGTTATAGACCCAGACTAAGAACCCGGTTTGACTGTCAGCCAGACGATCCGTAATTCGTTTAAGTCTCAGATCACAACACGGTTAACAATTAGGAGTAGAAGTTGAGCCTTAATGCCTGACAAATGATCTCAAAGTGGCAAACACCGCCAGTGAGGCTGCGTGTTAGCTCGGTTCACACAGTTCATGTGACAGTGTCAGAAGACAACCAGCCCGCGCTCCCTGGGGTGTCCCAGAATGTGGGCTGCACCCGCCTCCTCTCCCATCCAGTCACCCCCCCTCCCCGCTCAGCCTTGATCACTCCCGTTTGTCTCCGCCGCCTCTGAGCTCAAGAGGGGTGGGAGGCTGGATGACATGAGTCACGTCAACGCGCTTCGAGGGGGGGTGGTGGCATTCGTAAGTGCGCGCACACCCCGCACGCTGTCATACTGTACACTTCTCTCTGTGAAGCTCCAGCTTCTTCACATCCTCTCTCCTCTCACACACACACACACACACAGAGCGCTGCACACACTGCGAGACCCCCCGTGGTGGCTTTGGCAACCCTTCGTCAAATCCAAACGTTTCCTGTTAAAGCAGAACCAAAGCCCACCACCAGCGTGAATCCTCGGGGGCGCGTTCCGTTCCTGCCAGTTTGTTCAAGTTGGGATTAAAAAGACTGAGCTGACCTACATAGTAGTTTCACTTTTGGAAAAGAAAAAAAAAACGGAGGAGAAACTTGGTGAACTCAGCCGCTGCGTTCGATGCACAGTCGTCTAACGATGATGACGTCTTAGCTGAAAAGCAGGAAATGAGGGCTCGCCCCGCCGTGTCATCTCCTGTCCTTCAGCGTATTCTGCTAACGCTCGAGACTGTTCTTCCAAGCCGGGTAAAGAAACACAGCTTGCATGCCACTCCAAAAAAAAAACCCTCAGTGCCTCTCCACAACCACATGAATGCTCGGATCCTCATCATGCACACAAACACACACACACACACACACACACACTCTGACTCAGTCTTGGGAATATAATGAGGGCAGCTCTGCACAAAGAAGTGTCAAATGGAGCGAGGCAAGAGAGGAGAGGACCAACAAGTGGTCGAGGAGGAGTGTCATCGCGGGTGACCGACCAAAGCTTTTTCTTCCCTCCCATCTCAACTAAACCGAGGACAGAGAAACGAGTGACCAGAAGGCCATCTTGAAGTGTTTATCCAGCCGGTGTGCTGGCCACGAGCTGCTTGTTTGAGCTCCTCTTTCCCTTTCATAGGCACGCACACACACTCGCCGGGCTCTATGGGGTGTAATGGGCAGGCACCTTACACACACAAACACACTCGAGTGTTCCTCGTGGAGGCGCACATACGCACTCGCTCCTGCATAAACAGATAATTAAACAAGATACTGGATGTATTTATCTTATTCAAGCGTTTAAGAGGTGAATGCCGCCAAAGATTCGTCAGCCGTCAGAGATTCTCCACATCTGCTGAGGTGGTTTTCCCTTCACTAGCTCGTTGTAGCATGTGAGCAAAGACTGTTCATCAATGCTCAGCTCAATCAGTGGAGAGAACGTGCACAGGAGTGTCTTATGCTGAAAGGTTTATCGAAGCCTGGCAGAGGACGGAGGATTTATCAATACACACCACGACACGATGTCGCCTCCATTCTGAAGAGGCCGTCCTCTCTGGCTCGTCTGTAAGCCCCCAAAATATGATGCCACATCTACTTACACATCTGCCCCTAAATGATCATTAATCTACAGACACGTTATCCTTTTAGTGGCTAAACGTTGCTGTCTGACTCTGTAGAGGAATCCGTGTGCGATGTGTCGAGCGAGACAGTCCTATCCTCTGACCACGGTTGCCATAGCAATGATGAGAATGGCGGCCGCTTTCCTGAACGCAAACATAAAGCCGCTCTGTGTCTCAAGGAGAAGAAGTCAGTGACTTAACAATATCCCGGTGACTTCATATTGTCGAGTCACTGACTCTGTGTTACTCCCCGATGCCGCAGGCTAGAATAGAAAATTCACACAGTCAGCCAGATGACTCACAAGAAAGATCAGATGTGGTGTGAAATTTAAGGTTAATTAAATGTTTTAAAGAGTTCATAAAGAGAATGTTGATATCAGTAAAGCCGGACACCATCATGCTTCATCGTGCTGATTAAAACCCGCAACACAGGCGCAGACATGACACAACGAGCAGAGAGAAGAGTCCCCGTGAAGCGTACGTGCTCTCACAACAGTAGTGAAGCTTGTCAGTCATTACCTAGTATTGATTTAAGGGCTGTGGAAACTGTGGGAGAGCTTTAACAGAGCGCTCTTCAACATACACACCCATCCAAAGTCATCACTTGTCCGTGACCCTCTTCTCTGCCTGCAGGCTCCACGACTTAAAGCCTCTGTATTCTTCCAGCAGTTCTCAAGGACGTAATGCGCCTTCGTGTCGACGTTAGAGAAATGTTCCAGTGCGTTCGGCGTCCTTCTGTTTTATTGTGCTCCACGATGTAAACATGTCGCCTTGTCTCTCTCTGAAAAGAATGGCTCGACACTGTAATGTGCTAGTTTGAAGTTAGCTGTACGACTGTGGGTGTTTGCTTGCACTCCATTCACTGTAGTCTTTTCTTATGAATAGATCTCTTCCTCTCTCTCTCTCTGTAGT
This sequence comes from Nibea albiflora, assembly GCA_014281875.1. Classification (NCBI taxonomy): domain Eukaryota; kingdom Metazoa; phylum Chordata; class Actinopteri; family Sciaenidae; genus Nibea; species Nibea albiflora. The sequence goes on along the minus strand of CM024795.1, from coordinate 6,509,522 downwards.
GCAACAGTAACTATTGATAGAACACCGCCTACTGTACATTAGCTTCTTTATAGCATCCGAGTCTGTCGTATTTTAGAGGTCAGTGTCTGTTTTTCTAATAGAATCTTCTCTCTCTTTCTCTTCACCCTTCCCAATCCCATCTTTGTTGCACTTACGTTACCTGTTTGTTTTTTTTCCTTCCTCCTTCGTCGTCGTCCTTCATTTTAACTCATTAACCTTGTTTTCTGCTGTTCGTTCCTCCCTGCATCCTGTATCTGACTCCACTGTCCGATCCACCACACCACGCTTCTCTTTATGTTTTAATTTTGGTCATTTGTGCGTGCATGCATGCGGGTTTTCTGCCTGGTGTGCAGACCCCATAGACCCCGATGTTGATTTCTACGAACTCTTCCATCCTCCAAACACCCCAGTACCAGACCCCTCTCCCATGATGCCACCCGTGGGTGTTCAGGCCTCCGTGCTGAGCCACGACACCATCAAGGTGACCTGGGCTGACAACTCCTTGCCCAAGAACCAAAAGATCACGGATAACCGCTTCTACACGGTGCGCTGGAAGACCAACATCCCTGCCAACACTAAAGTGAAGGTAAGAGAACGTCCCGATTATGTGCGTGTTTGTTCAGTTCAGGAAGTTCTCGAAATGATTGTGTTCAAACGGCCTCTGTTCTCAATACTTACTTAATTTAATCGAGGATGATTCCTCCAAGAATTCCTCATTTTTCTGGTTTAGCTCAGCACTTTTAACCTCAAGTAACTTGTTTACAACTTGGTGTAATTCAGTTAAGTACAACTCAAATCATTTCAGTCTGATCAAACTTTGGTGATACGCCCTCGTTTGATAGAGGTTTTTTTGTGTACCCTGGTGCAAAGGGACCTTGTGTGTTCCTTCACGTCAACACTTACCGAAGAGATGTATTGACGCACTGAAAATAAAAAGTAATGTCACATCATTTATAAAAAAGTATTCCCACGGCAGATCCCAAGCACCCTGGCAGCATAATGCTGATATATGTAACCAAGCAATAATCTGTTTTCAGCCACATTCGAAGCACCATGAAGAGAAGCAGTCACTCTGCACTTAAACTGAAACATAGTTTTAGGTGAGGAAAGAAATAATTCAAGGACAAGTCAACAAAACCTCAGTCAGTTAACAGCCGGTTTTCAATAATACTTGTGATCATCATAAGCAGCAACCTCCGTGACTGTGAAGTGAAAGTGGAAGTACCAATAACTGCAGTCCCACAAACGTCCACTTGAGGCTGGCTACAGAGTCAGTCTCCATAAGTCCCCATGTTAAAATGTACAACTTCACAGCAGAAATAAACATGTTTACAGCCTGGTACGAAAAAACTGTTTTGGTCTCTATAGCTAATCTCCCCGTTCATGACAACTGTACTGAGGCTGAATTTGTATAGAACTTACCTGTTAAAATTATATTAAAGCTTAAAGTTATGCAGAATTAACAGTGTAGCTGCTTTGATTGACAGTGCTGTTACAGATGGCTTGTTTGAGCACCCAGGCATCAGTCGGCACACCTTAGCTCCGACAATCCACGTTTTAGCCCATTTTTAGATTAGCCAGGAGGTGGTGGAGGCAGCAGGACTGCCAAGATGGCGGCAGCCAGAAACCTGTGGACGTACATGCTTTATACTGTCTATGTGTGATCATGAGGTTAGAGATGAATAAATTGCTCTGCATTCCTGTTAAATGTTGTCTGACTGCAGAACTCAGTGGCTGCCTCAGCTCATTGCTGTCTGCATCCATAGATATAGAGCTTTAATCAAGCTTCTTTTTAATGACTGCACAACATTAGGTCTGTAACTAAGGATTATTTTCATTATAGATTAAAGTTCTAATCCTTATAAAGCTGTCTGAAGGTTTGGTAACATCCAAAGTAACAATGGCAACAGCCGGAGCGGTTTAATAACAAAGCAAACACTCGTTGCAGTGTCTTAAACGGTTACAGCGTGTTGCATGGCATCCACTTCCTCTCCACCTCTTCACTCCAGACTCTGCAATAAAGGCAAAACAAATGCCACAAAACCCTTACAACAGGAGAGCAGCTGGAGTATCTGTTTACAGTGCAGCCAAACAAACTCATGTTGCTTCAATTAAGAAGTCAGTCAGGCCGTGAGCAAACCGCAACCTGATTTCATGCTGCGTACTGTGCAGGTAGTTTTCCGTCCACAGTTTTCACATTAAAGTTGTTGCAGTTGTTCCACGAATCCCTCGTATATTTAAAACCGAGCTGCTGCTGCTGCTGTGGCTCTTTCAAATAAAAAACAGCCTGTGTTTTTGCCAGTGCACGCATGCACACGCGCTTTCTTGAATCCCTCATGCTAAGGCAATTTAAATCTAGTAATGGGGATGGCGGACCCCGACGCTACCGACAAAAACTACTATATAGAGAGATACCGGCTGACTGTACATACTTTAAATGTTTGCTGCAGAGAAAATGATAGCCATAACTTTACTCTAACTTTAACTTTAACTTTAATATTGATATTTTTCATTTATTGATTTATAATTTAGTCCATAAAATGTCACAGCTCTTGCACAGCTCGGATCTGTACACCTGACACATTTTTGCTTAAACAATCAAACTGATTAGCAGTCGATTAATTTCTTCGAGACACTTGTAGTGTTGAAATATTCAGCCCTGCAATATTACACTGATTTTCTGGGTTCAGTGCCCTGCAGTGCATACAGAGTGAGTCATGTGCATGGCCCTAATGTATTAGATGGTGTTAAAATATTTGTACTGAGCCGAAAACTGAAACAAGGTGTTTGAGATTCAGCTTCTGATTCTTGGCCTGCAGCTCAATTATGATGATTACTTATCTCTGAATACTGGATCACAGTCTGTGTGCGTGTGTGTGTGTGTGTGTGTGTGTGTGTGTGTGTGTGTGTGTGTGCGTTCATGGTTGTATGCATGTGTGCAAACCTGTGACCCAGCAGAGCTCAGATAAAGGCCTGCGTTTACTGATAAATTATTCAACAAGGACAAGACAAACTGAGAACTAGAAAAAGATGGTGTAGATCTGACAGTGCATCCTCCATACAGCCACACACACACACACACACACACACACACACACACACACACACACTCTCACACACTCTTGCTGCCATGAGTGGATGCTCAAATTGGTTTCATTCTCACACTGTGGCGGTAATTAAAGAGTTCCACAGGCTCATTATGTTTCTGTCCTATTAACCAAATTCAATATATTAACAAGTCTATTAGAGAGGTCCTTTCTGCTGTGTTTTATCAGCAGACTGTGGACTCTGAAAATCTAGTGGACCCTTTTATACATGCAAATATAGCTGTACCAGAGAGCAGCGATGCCCTCACCTTTAAACGCTGCTCCTCTTCATGTCCTTGTTACTCGTAGAGCGAGTCTAGCCGGACACGCTTGTACATTATTGAAGAGACGACTGCTCTCAAACTGGCAGCGTGTTTCTAAAGGACAGAGTGTTTTCTTTTCCTATCCCACTGCCCTCTGTTTGACAGCCCCCGCCGGAGAACTGCACTTTTGTCATAGCACGCAACGTTATAGATAGGCCTGTTAGAGACCTGGCAAGCCTGACCCGCTGCTGCCACCAACCCTAGGAAGCTAAAAGCTGCTGACTCAGGCCGGCACAGACACAAATGGTTACATCAGTCAATATTTTTATATTTGAAACGCATCCATGTTGCATTTCATGTAACCGTTATGGTTTTCATGACGGTGATCCGCCGTAGCTCGTCTTTGTGTGGCAGCAGACATGATCGAGCATCTCCAAAATGTAAATGCTTCTGGTTCCACTCAGTGGTCAGCGTGTGTAAATGTTTCCTGGACTCTGCACAACACTCGAGAGACAAATGACATTTTTCAAGGAGTGGCTGCGTGACATTGCGAGGGGTATTTTACATAGTTTCCTGCTGTTTTGTAGACAAAATAAATAATCAAGACACTAATCGATTGTTAAAAAAAATGTAGGAGTGTATGTTAAAAAAGATGCATGATGCTGATGAAATACTTTGGACCTCATCAGTGTTCAGTGAATGTAATCTGCCATCAAACAAGCTGAACTCTCGCGTCTTGTGTCTCTCCACAGATGGCCAACGCCACCAACCTGAGCCACATGGTGACGGGTTTGAAGCCCAACACGCTGTACGAGTTCTCCGTCATGGTGACCAAGGGCCGTCGCACCAGCACGTGGAGCATGACCGCGCAGGGCACCACCTTTGAGACCAGTAGGAGCACACGCAGACACACACGCAGACACATACACACACAATGTACACTATCACAAAGACACAAACCAACAACATGTCGCGTGTAACGAGCCCCTGGCCGGATGGAGAGTAACGTTTAAATTTTTGCAGCTCAATGGGAAGGAGCGGAGACACCTGAGGGAAATCAAACTGTCACTGCACAGTATAGTGTAATCCAAATAATAAGACAGGTATTTATCAATAGATGTCACATTAACTGCAAGTGAAATCGGCAGTAAATTTGGTGATTATGGAGTATAATTTCAGCACTGCTGGCCGAGAGTTGAGGCTAAATTCCACCGGGCGGGTGACACGTTCTGTGTGCACTGACAGCCACCGGAGCCATTGCAGTCAGTGTTTCAAACCCCACAGGAAGTGCCCAGGTCGGTTTCACAAACGTCTCTGCTCGGCTGAGAATACACAGCTGTTAATCTGCACAGAGCAGCTCGAGCTGGCCGGAAGTCAGACACAGGAACAGCGTGAAGAATCTGGATGATTTTCAAAATAAAACAAACTTTCAATCGTAAAAATAGCCAAAAGGGAAATAGTCTAACTACGTAGCATGTTTACATTTTTAAAAGCACATAAAGTAAATTGACCAAATCTCAGCTAAGTTAACAAAATCTGGTGTGTAAGCGGTGTGAAACACTCCTGGTGGGGTTGGAAGTCGCGAAGTTCCATGCAAAATGCACAATTGGAATAATCATGAAATAATAATAATACGATAACATTTAAAATAATAATAGCATTTTGTGTTAAAACAAATTATTTGTTTACGTTGTTCTCTTGATTTGCAGGCCCTCGGCCTCGACGTTGGCTCGGTGCCTGCTGAAAAGAAATAGAGCCACAGACTCTTTAATGGCTTCACGCTCGTAGAATAAAATCCATTTGCTTTTTGCTTCATTATTCAATTACTGTCAAAGTTGGGTGGGACACAACTTCATGTTGCCTTTTGCTTGGCACAATATCTGAGGCATGATGGTGAATTATTACCGCCTCCCCTGAGTCAGCTGGATCAAAGCTGCATAAATCGAATATCAGTGTTAAAATTACTCATAGGACTGTCACCCATAGCAGCACATACAGGCCTTTTAAATCCACCGGCCATTTTGTATTGAAAATATACAATCCTCTGAGTATCTGTAAGACTCTGTAACATAAATCCTGTCGGCTTAATACTGAAGGTACTAAAATTTGCAAACTGGAAAGCAGCAAGCAGCATCCGTATTTCATTGTAAGCTTTAACTGCTGAGCTAAAAGCTGCCTGATAATGAAGCAGACATTAAAAACAAAAACTCATTTTCTTTGAATCGGCGTCTTTACATGCATTATTGAATTGAGATTTATTAAAAGTGGAACTTTTTTTGTTGCTTTTATTAAAGTATAGTTTTCATTTCTGCGTGGTGTGTGTGCAAGTGGGTGATATCTACAAGGTCATAAAACATACACGCACATATCTATAGGCACGTTTAGAGGGCAGTAAGAGCACTAGAAATGTACTGCACACTTCGGACAGACACATAAAACGCTGAGCTACACACATGCACAAACACAGACACACAGTTTGCTCGTATCTTGTAGTCAAAGTTGCTTGTGAGTGCGCCCAAACGCTGTTCAGCAGCACAACAAATGTCCTCCCTCCCCCTCCGCAGTTCCCAGCTCCTCTCCGAAGGACGTGACTGTGGTGAGCAAAGAGAACAAACCTCGCACCATAATTGTCAACTGGCAGCCTCCCTCTGAGGCCAATGGAAAGATCACTGGTGAGTCTCAAAGTCTCTCTTGTGTGTGTGTTACACATTTTGTGGTCTCGCAGATAAATCTCGATTTCCACAGGCTCTGTATGCTTCTGTCCTACCAACCAGATTCAATAGATTAACAAGTCTCTTAAAGAGGTTTTTCTGGTGTTTCTTTATCAGCAGATTTCTTTAACTTGAGCCGATGTTTGCCTTCCTGACAGAAAAATAAAGAATCTGTTGTTTCTGGACTGCAAACAGTCGGAGTTCTGACTTGACTTTAATTTAGATCTCTTTGGAGCAACTTTCTACTAAACGCTGACTAATGAAATCACATTTAGGTGGAGCATTGATCAGCTAAGATTGATTAAAAATGTATTTCATTTGCAGACTTTTCATGCAGTAGTGGTCCACTCCACTTCCCGTCTGATCGCTGCACTGCAGGCTTTTAACCAAAAGGAGACGCAGTGATTCAAATCGATGAAGTCGAGCGTGCGATACACGGCTGAACTTTCTTTCTGACGCTCCCTGTTGTTGTAGGTTACATCATCTACTACAGCACAGACGTAAACGCTGAGGTCCACGACTGGGTCATCGAGCCAGTGGTGGGCAACCGCCTCACTCACCAGATCCAGGAGCTGACGCTGGACACCACCTACTACTTCAAGATCCAGGCCCGAAACTCAAAGGGAATGGGCCCCATGTCTGAGGCCGTGCATTTCCGCACTCCAAAGAGTAAGTCTGACACAATGGGAACACGATGAGAGACGAGTGGTACACCTCCAAGAGTCTTCAGGAGTTGGTGGAACTTCTAATAGGAGAGAGAATGAATATTGGATTTACATTAGTCAGGTCGCCACAAACACGACTCCAAATGAATGCTAATTTTGCAACTGTTTGCTGTGATGTCACGGCTTCATTAGCGAGCATTCGGACTGAAAGCAGCCCTCAGAGAGGGGGGCATGTGTAACAACGCGTGAGGGCTGCAGAGCTAACGATTATCTGAAATCGTGATAGCCGCTAATTTGCCCTCCAAGTGTCCAACAGAGTCAATAAACGCAGCTTTTATATTTGACTTTCACAACAAAGCACGTTACAAGAGTTATGATCTGCATCGTTAAAATATTGCACCACCCAAAAACTCACGTTAACGTGCCGAACTGACGATGTCTCGCAATCTGCCGCTCTCAAGGAAACCTTCAACAAAGCGGCCGTGTGCTGGGTCTCCTGTCTTAAGTAGGTTTTCTAGTTAACGCTTAGATGAACTCCTCTGATGAGGTTGCTGTGAGAAAACCTCCTGAGAGCCGAGATAGAGACGTTTCCCAAGGCTTGTTGATTGGTTGGGGATGACCAAATTACTGCAAAGTCTGAGCAGCAAATTTGCACCAACTCTAATTAAAAAAAAAAAAGAAAAAAGGCATCTCAGGTTCAGTTTGAAGTTGCCGTGTTCACCTTATTTTGTTCTTTTCTGAATGTTTTGACTTCAGACTTTTTAAGGAAATCTTAAAATCATTGTGTTTTCATTTAAACACTGTGCTTTAATGTCAGCTTGGCTGTGTCAGTAGCACACTGTTGCTGTTTGGTTTGTCACCATTTCTCATTCTTCTAGTTTCGCCCTTCCTCCTCCTCCTCCTCCTCACAACCCCCGTCTCTCGCTTTATTTGTCTCCCTCGCCGCTCTTTTCAAGCTAACCTGTTTTTTGCTTTTTATTGTCTCTCCCTCCCTGCTCTCCTTTGGCCTGTTAAGCTGAGTCCTCTGACAAAATGGCTAATGACCAAGGTAAACTCCCCCTTTTATCTTTCACTGCTGACTCCGCACCTCGTGTATCTCTTTTTTTCCGAAGATTTCCATCTTCTGGGCTGTTGAAAACTCGGCCTGCATGACTGGCAAAATCTATTTGTGCTTGCAGAAATGTTCGGGTTATTATAATGTGTCTCAAGAACGTTTGACAGACGTGAATGTAACCGTAGAAGAGGTCATAAAAACACTTTAAGAGAGTTTCAGTAGAACATGTTTTTTCCATTTTGAAACAGCAAATATTCCACCGAAGCCGGGGCCTCCAGGAAACCCTAATCCACCCGATCCTGGATCTGCAGTTGGTAAGATTTTCCTCCCACCCACCTTCTTTAACAGTCCTGCTATTGTGCTATAAATCAGACATCACAGCGACTTCAACCATCTGATTGTGTCCCTGAAGTTGGACTTCTGCAGTTTTTGGGTTCACATTTGTGCCGTGGTCAGTTGCAGCTTGTTTCCCTCTTAGCGAGCCACATGTGTCTTTAAAGAGGTGTTTATGAATGCATCAAATCTAACCCAGTTGTTCTCCTCTCGAGGTAAATCAGGGGTCGGAGGCAACAGTGAAAATCACATCCTGGTCATTGTGATCATCATCTCCGTGGGAGCGTTCACCATCATCCTGGTGGTGGTGGGTGCCTTCCTGTGCACGCGGCGCACCACGTCGCACCAGAAAAAGTAAGAAGCTCAGCCAGACTTTCTCTCTCCAGCCTCCTTTTTTTTTATTAAACCTGCAGTTCAGCTCCCTCCTGTGTCCCTCTCTGTCGTACTCGGCATAAATAAGATCAGCCTTTTGACCGTTGCCGCCGTGTTCTCCCCTGCAGAAAGCGCGCTGCCTCAAAGTCCTCGAATGGCTCCCATAAATACAAGGGAAACTCCAAAGACCTGAAGCCACCTGATCTTTGGATTCATCACGAGAGGCTGGAGCTCAAGCCCATGGACAAATCGCCAGACCCCAACCCTGTCATGACCGAAACGCCAATCCCCCGCACCTCCCAGGACATCACGCCGGCGGACAGTGGCATGGACAGCAACCCCCATCTGCAGCAGCGGCGCAACTCCTACCGTGGTCAGTGAGGCCCAAAGGGAGACGACTTAAAATTCAATTTTATGGGAAAGAGATCAAAGTGAAATATCACCCTTACTGCCTGAGCTTACATGCATAATAACACTGAGTTCTTGAGTTTGGCTGGCAGACAGGAAACTACGTTTTGGAAGCTTTACTTATGAAAACAGTTAGACAGGAAACGTGTTAATACCCTCAGGTTTGTTTCCAGGATTCTGAGTTTCGGAGATGTTTTTGTCTCACAAGTCAACACTTGTATTTGCTGTTTGGTTTTTTTCTGTGATTATCATGCAAAACATTTCATGCCTTTCATACATTATGCCCATTTACTTGTCATGGTCGCAGTGCTGCAAGCGCGCAACGCTGCCAATACGACCAACTTTCTGCAAGCGCAGCGAAATCCGCTCGCAGCAATTAGTTCATAACAGGAGAATGCTGAGTGTGACGGTTAGAAATGCAGCCAAAACCCAATGATATAAAAACTAATTGAGGATTCTGAGATCTACAGATGGATCGCTCACACACACAAAAAAAAGAAACAGTAGAGTAGCAGCTCTTTCTGATTGGCTGGTTTCCACCGTACCTTTTAGGCCACGAATCAGAGGACAGCATGTCAACACTAGCAGGCCGACGAGGGATGAGGCCTAAAATGATGATGCCTTTTGACGCACAGCCACCTCAGCGTAAGTGTGTGTGTGTTTGAGTGTGTATGAGTGAGTAGAAGTTGTCATAATTTATAGATTATAAGTAGTTCAAGCACAAAGACTTCAAATTAACATTTTCCAAATATATCTCAAACTTTCATCTTTTCAAAAATGTCAGTTTTATTGTTTGTTTTTATGAACTTGGTGACAGACAGAGAATACAGCATGTGTGTGTGTGTGTGTGATTCCACGTCCCTTCATCGCCGGTCAGCTGGTTAATCACCTCGTCCTGTTTGTGTATCTGTGTGTGTGTGTGTGTATCCATGTCCCATTTCCATTCACAGCTGTGATTAGCGCTCACCCCATCCATTCCCTTGATAACCATCACCACCATTATCACATGGGCAGCCTGGCGTCGCCAACACGCAGCTACCTCTACCACCAGGGCAGCGGGCACCCGCGCCCGCACGCCTGCGCCACCCCCATCTCCCATTTAGACAGGGTGGACTCTACAGGTGAGACACTGCCACCTGCTGGACAGCAGGACAGTACAGAGGACAGACTTGGAGCGTTTGGACCTGGTCATGTTCATTCATTGATTTGTCATTTGTTCATTCATTCACATGCGGCTGCCATCTTGCTACGTCCATATTTTAGTTGATTTTAGAGTGTTACTAACCACTTTTCTCTGACTGCCTACTGAACTGATTTATTATTGCTCACTTAAATGTCAAAGATGTAAAGCTTTGCTGAAAGTTTGCTGGTTGCGGCTTCAAAAATTTGCTCACTTTTTTGAGTTTTATGGGTTTAGTGCAAGGTTTCTATTTTGATATTTGATAGATATTTGTCAATATTTCGACAAATAGTTTTTCAGTTTTTTGAAAATCAGAAACATGTGAAGGAGAGGGGAAAGCACTTGAGGAAGAGTTGACCCAGTATGATCAGAGTAACAAGTCATAGCGAGTACTATGAGTGTAGATTGAGGAAAGAGTTAGGCCGCATTCAAACTGGTTCCGGTGGTTGTTCCATTCATTTCAATGGGGGTAGTCCATTTTGGCTGCGGCAGTAACGCTGCCTAAGAAAACCTGAATAATCACCTTTGAGAAGCTTGAGATGAAAACAATGAATCTTTGATATTTTTGTTTAAAGGATGACTTTAAAAAAATATCAAATTTGTTGCTAAATTATGTATTAAGTCGTCTTAACTTTCTTTGTGTAGCAAACCTGTTAAAAAGAGAGTAAAGGGAGTTGATGTTGGGCGTCTCCCAGTATCAGAAAGATCAACATAATCATCTGTAATTCAGTCCATTAGACAAGGGGATAAATAAGTATAAAGACCGCATAAAGCCGGTGGGAAATCCCTCTAAGCCTGTAAACCCATCTGCTCATTGTCTCTCCTAATGCCCCTCTGCCCCCCTCAGAGTCAGTGAGAAATACCCCTAGTTCGGAGCCCCTCCCTCCAGCCACCGCCTCGTCCCAGGCCTCCTGCCCCTCGGAGATCCTGGCCGACCCCGAGGGCAGCTACCACGGCTCCACCACCACAGAAGAAGAGCCCAGCTACTCCAGCAACCTGCCCCCGCTTCGCTCGGCTCACCCGCACGCCCACGCCCACCCGCTCAAGAGCTTTGCCGTACCTGCGATCCCAGCCTCCAACCATCCAACATTCGAGTCGCCTGCCCTGCCCAGCACTCCCCTGCTGGCTCAAACCGGTAAGCAGCAACACGCTCAGGTCAGCGCAGACTACAAGGCTGCCAACTGTCATCCAAGCTGTTCAGACTGCGCGGGGGCAAAGAGCAGGAGTCTTAAATAAAATGGATGGAGGATGAACTGTGTGATAATCATTCATTAAAACCAACAGAGAAACTTCCTGCTTCGGTTATTTAACAGTTAGATCCGACCAAGTCATTTAATGAAACCTCCGGGTGTGCTCGCACGACATCAGACAAACGAGAGAAGAGCAAAATAAAAATGAAGCTAACACCGTGAGGCAAACAACACAGGCTTTGAACTGCTTCTTTAAGTCGCAAAAATATTAACGTCGGCCGAGCTGAGGTAACATGTAGACTGGTAACCTATGGTTCAGGAAGAAGTTGACATGTTGCCTGGCAACAGCACAGTCCCAGTCCAGTTGTGGAACTATTTGTGTCGGCGGAGCAAACCAACAAATCACGATCTGTTGTCTCTTATTAGTGTTAACCAACATCACACTCGAGGTTGTGCTGTTATACTGAATATCGGCACGGCTGTGATGATCTTTTCCTGCAGCCTTGTGGCTACGACTGAATCTCAGCTGTGTTGATCTTCAGTACATCACTGCCTCTCCTGTGATATTGCTTATGTCTGTTGATGCAGATGTTAAAGGGTTCTCTAAAGGATTCTCTGTGACGGGAGTGTGGCTTTGAATACAGAGCCAGTACTTGTTAGCAGCGTTGTTTTGGACACTGAACCTGATTTTAAAAAGTTCTGGCCAACACAGTCGTCTGATTAAGAAAAGTTTTACTAGAGTGTGTTACAGAGAGAGCAGCTACTCATTCACGTCTTGTTGCGTTCACTGACTGTTGTGTATTTGTGTGTCTTTGCGTCTTGCTCACATTCAGGGCCTCCCACTCACCCTCATGTCGTTAAAACAGCCTCTATTGGAACACTAGGAAGGACACGAACACCGATGATAGTCACTGTGCCCAACGCCCCCGATGTGCCAGAGACCAGCAAGATGCTGGAAGATGTAGACAGCGTGAGTATAGCGCCCCACACTGGCTGCTTGTAGCAATGCAGTCTTTTCTTCGTCACATTTCTTCACACACTCCTTCCAAATCCATGTCGGGTGTTTCTTTGGGCACTGGTTTATGCAGTTGACATTCAACTGGAAGTTGGTTTTAATCACATTTTCTGTTTGTTCTCTCTCTTTTTATTCTTTCCAACTTCAATCTCACCTTTTTATTTTTGTGGTGTTGTCGGCTGCCTTTTGATCAATTCATCCAATAACCGATCTTAACCAAACCCCATAACCGGAATGATTTTATTTTTACCATCACATCCTTTCTCCGTGTTTTAATCCTTGATTGGCTGTTCATCATCCGTTGGCGTCGGCTCCTCTTTGGTTTTTGAATGTTTGTTGGTTTTTTTTTTGCTTCTTTGTCCGCTTCAGTCCCATTGACCCATCCACCCCCCCTCAGCTCACCTCACCCCACCCATACGACTCCCCTTTCTCCTCTGTGAAAGATCCCTGACTGACCTCCTCCTTTCCTCTCCTTTCTTCTTCTCTCCCTCCCTCCTCCCTCCCTCCCTCCAGGTGCTTGCCTCCCTCCCTCCCTGCCCCTCCCCCGCCCCTCGCAGTAACCCTGTTCCTCTCCCTCAGAGCTACGAGCCCGACGAGCTGACCGAGGAGATGGCCCACCTCGAGGGCCTGATGAAGGACCTGAACGCCATCACCACAGCGCCATGAGCATGCACACACACGCGCGCACACACACACACCTCTTCACACACATGCAGACTACACTTTCTGTCATCCACACACACAAACACACTCTCTAAAGTCAAAACAAACACACCCAAACATGAATCTTGGGAGGCAGAGGCTGGTGGACAGAAAATGGCTTCTCACGCCCAAGAAAACTCTCACGTCCCCCTGCAGAGAAAAAACAAAACAAACAAACTCCAGACTGAAACTTAGGAACTTTTTTCGGCTTACCTTGCTCAGTCTCAGGAAGGAGATTGCCATGAGAGGGAAGAAAAAGTGACACGCTTCATCTTTTTATGAAGAACCATTCTCAGAGACAATGAACTTTAAAACATTGGTCGCTTTCAACCGGAAGATTGTGAATTTTTTCCTCAGCAAAAATACGTGCGGTAGGTTTTGTTTTTTTGTTTTTCGTTGTTTTTTTTGTTTTTTTTGTCGCGAACGCTCACTCTCACACGCTCGAGATGAGACGGCGGTTGATTCAATGTCAAGTCAAAAAGGAGAAAGTCCAAAAATATGCTGGTTTTGATGTTGGTGCTCATGCGGCGCAGTCTACACACAGTGTTTGTTTGATTAGTGTTTTCTTTGTGCATTTTGTATATCTATTGGGCCGTTTCAGTGAAGTGAACATTGGATATCAGCCCCCCCCTTTACAAGCCTACATTATTCATAAACGTGGTATTTTATTTTTGTTTTTACCCCCTTGTGTCATATATTGTGCCATGACTTTTTATTATTTTCTATGTTATTGTATTATTTTTTTACACACATATCCTTATAAACATGTACATATGTTGTGTTTTTCTTTTGTTTTTTTTAAACTGCCTCATTCTTTTGATGTTTCCCATATTTCATTATTATTATTTGGGATGAAAGTGGGATTACAAATGAGTCCTGAAGCTCAGTTTTCATATCAAAAGGGGAGAGAAGCCTGACGTGTTTCTACAGTACATTCTTCTCTGGCATTGTGTTGCCCGCTTTGTACATTAAAACGTCTTCTTTCTTTTTTTTCCGGTCTTTTTTGTTTTGTTCGTGGGAGCTCCGTTTTAAAAGCCTTACCAACGTGTTTGTATGTTGGACCGTCGAGATGAACTCGGCTCTCCACAGATGTCGCTCAAGAGTTGTGCTGTCACTTGCTGCCAGTGGCAGTTTCTATATAGTTCTGTGGGACTTGACAGTATCTCCTCACAGGTCAGGGGTACCTAGGACTCAGGGCGCTGACCCCAACCCCTCCTAAAAAAACAAAAACAAAAAAAAAAAAAAAAGCGCAGTCAAATCAATCACGTGCAACAGACGAGTTATCTTTTATACAAGAAGTTTGGTCGAATGTGTGTGTCGTTTTCCCAAAAACCAATATTTGGTTGTCAGACGTCTGTACTGCTGAACCACGTGTGCATTTTACCCCACAGCGGAGTGTGTTTGCTGTATTTTCCTGCTGTTCTTCATCAGATGCCCGGGTTCTTTTACAAATCTTATAAGATGCAAAGATGTTGGCCTTTTGAAGGGGACTCCCAGATTTTTTTTTTACATGGTAGTTTTTGTATGAAGAAGAAGAAAAAGAAGAAGAAGAAAAAAGAAGCTTGTTCTAAACACAAATCCGATGTGTAAAAAAAAAAAAAAAGAAAAGGAAAAAAAAAGTTCATCCAAGAAACTAGTTTTTCATTACCCTCTTACCCAAAGAAATTTGTCATTTGCAATCATAGTAATTTGCTCTACTTTTGTGAATACCATGTTTCTCATAAATGTACATCGTCATGAATGTCAATATAACTGTAAGAGATTTTAACTATGGATACAAACAAGGAACAAGTTTTGGGTAATAAAAAAAAAGAAGAAAAAAAAAAGATTGAAAACAAACAGGGGGAGAAAAAGGACCGAACTCCATTTGGGAAATAATCTATTGAGTTGTAAACAGTTGAACCTGTATTGCACTTTTTCACAGTTTTTGAAAAGTACATTTCTTACATATCTTGTGTTTTAAATATCAAAAGCTGTTTGTGTAAACGTAGTGTCCTAGGTAAGCAGCAGGCAGCTGGTCTTTGTTTTGTTTTTTTATGTTTAATTTTTTATTTTTTTTTGCTTCAGAGATGATATGAATTTGAGCAGCCGAGTTGTTTACTTTTGCAGCTCACGATGAGGAATTCTGTTGTTGCTTGTTCATGTACAGAGCTTTCTTTGCTTTCTGTAGGAAGATTAAAAAAAAATCTGTGGCTTTTTAAAAAATGTTGAAAAAAAGGTTTGGAAAAAAAGATGTTTTTTTATTGGTGCTCCTATACATTGTGTATACAAACTATTATGAATACTAACAAAGTAAATGTTTCTGCTCGTCTTCTTTTCATCAAACACGATCAGGACGCCTGTCAGGTGTTAAAACTCACTCATAAGTGTGCAGAAATAAGTACCACACGATCCAAAATCTACAGTATGTTAATGGACTGTACTTATGTGGTGCCTTTTACATAACACTCCTTCACACACACACATGCATTCACACAAGGTGCGAGCTGCTCATCAGCTTTCCCGTCGGGAGCAATTTGGAGTTCAGCATCTTGCTCAAGGACACTTCGACGTGGACTGGAGGAGCCGGGCATCGAATCACCGACCATCTGATCAGCTCTACCTCCTGAGCCACAGCCGCCCCACACAGTTACTTTACAGTGAAGTAAGCACCATGAGTCAAGTAGAGCTGAAATATTTAATCGAATAGTCAATCATCCGTACATCTACTTTCTGTAACTGCTTATCCTCATCAGGGTCTCAGAGTGGCTGGAGCCTTTAGCAGCTGACTTAGTGCAAGAGGCCGGTACACACTGTACCTGTAAGTCAGCAGTTCATCACAGGGCACATAAACAACCATTAAATAGTCAATAGATTAATATTTTATAAGATTTAATCATTTCAGTGACTCATCATGATACTAAACTGAATATCTTTGGGTGTGGCTCAGACAAAACAAGCAATTTATTTCAGCTTTAACCTTTCAGCGCTATCTGATGCTTGATACATCAATTCATTAATATAATCCTGTGGAACTAAACAGTATCTCCTCACAGGTCGGGGACACCTCGGACTTCCAAACATGAAAATAATCTTTTGTGAAGTCGAGGAAGGTTTCTTTAGGTTTAAAATGCTCAAATGTAAAATAAAAGGACAGCTGTCATTTTTAGTACGCAGATGTTCTATTTCAGATCAAGACTATTCACTTAGTGAACTATTATTTGTGCAGTTATAAACTCTATAAGCCCGTCGTTTACAGTCATTCCAGCTGAAATAGTAATCTAACCTCTTCATGGGTTTCTATGTACTGTAGCATGAAGGTGAGGTCAACCAGTGCTTGTTTGTTCAGATTTCTAGTATTCATAGTCATCAAGTGAAACTGGATGAGTTCCTGCCCCAACAGCTGATGAAACTGACTCACTCGACATTTGGCTGCTACAGATGCAGCCGCCTAGAATTACCGGCTGGTCCGTGACGGGGCCTCGCCTTTCTGAATGGCATGAACTGAATATCCGGCTGGCAGCGTCAGTTCTGAGCGGCTGCCATTGGAGTTGGCGTTCAATACAACTTCTGCTGATGGAGCTTGATGTCACAACATATTTTAATAAACCATGACATTTAAACAGACTGACATGTACAAAGTTGGACAAATGAGTCCACTTCCACGTGTCAGTACACATTAAAATGCTAACTTTGACTGTTAGGATATGTTTGACATCGTGTTGTTCTAGGCTGTGTTCACAAAAATGGCTTCAGTGTTTTTATTGTTTACCCAGAATGGCCTCAGATCTTCTGCTCTCTTTTTTCATATCAACCTAAATATCAGCGCGTTGCCATGAAAAATCAACACAGGCTCCACATCAAGAAATTAAATAAGTTCTGAGATGTCTTCACCTCATAAAACACTATAGAAAATAAAGCAGATATTAGGCATTTTACCTGTTGCAGATGAATTTCGCTGCTCAACATCTGGACCCCCTGCACATGAAGAGTAAATCCATGTTCCACAGTTGATCAAGTCATCAAGGAGGAGAATAAACTGTAAATAGCTCAGATGAAATGTGAGGTAAGTTGTATACTGTAAGTGTATACAGATATATTGCACAAACTATCAAGCCCTGGTACTATAGCAGCAGGCCATAGTTGGTAATGCTTATTTTGCAGACAGCAGTCCTTTTAGATTATGAGTGAAGAAGTCTGATGGCATGATGGTAAAAAGCTATGATCTTGTAATGTCTGCCATAGGGAAAGAAGAAAATTAGTCTGTGGATGCTGATTAAACTTTATTTATGCTGCACTTTATATAACAGAGTTACAAAGGATTAAAACGCAAAAGGTTTTAGAAGTAAAACAAGCAGGTAGGTACATTTTTTGGTATACGGTATCTTTTTAAAGGTCCAGTGTGTAAGATTTGGGAGTGTAAGATTTGGTAAGTATGTTTTCATTAGTGTATAATGACCTAAATATATGAATCGTGTTTTCGCTGAGCCCTTTGTATCTCAATAAGAGCGTGTCCTCTTCCACTGGTTTTTCTTTCATGCTTGGAAGGAGAGGGTGAGACGTAGGAGAGCATTCATTTGGTTGCAATCTGAAACTCCACTACTAGGTGCCACTAAATCCTGCACAGTCTAAAAATATCATCATATCTTGTGTATATGTACACATATTTATACACATTTATACACATTATTGTTGTTATTGTTATTATCTATCTATCTATCTATCTATCTATCTATCTATCTATCTATCTATCTATCTATCTATCTATCTATCTCTGCCCTGTCATGTCGCCATCTGTCCACCAGGTGTCGCTGCAGCCGTTTCAGCCTCCACACCTCGCCTCCGTCCACATCCGCCTACGTCAGTCGCTCTCACACAGCAACACGGAATATGGCGGCCAGCTCGGATCGGGATCCCCCTCCTTTCCCCGCAGCAGAGGAGCCCGGAGCCGGACCGCCTGACATGGCAGACGGAGACAGCGACGAAGGGGAGGACATCTTCGTCTGTAACGTACGTTTCCAGCTCGGTGCGCGCCAATTAAAAACCTGTTTGCGGTTGTTTAAATCAGCAGCAAAGTCTTGCTCCTTTATCTGACCCGCATTCATCAGAAATAACTGACACAGAGGCTGTCAGGTTTCCTGAAAGCTGCTCTAACTTAACCGAAGTTCAGTTTGCAGGGCTCAAATGTAGCAGTTTGAACTCTTAACGTTGGTTTTGGGCGTTTGTCCGCCTGTCCCGGTGATTAATTGTTCATTTCGAAGATGCTCCTGTGTCGGTGTCCGGTTGAACAGCTCGTTTTTTGTGTGTTTTATCAGGAATTTGTCTTTTTATGACTCCACCCAGCCAGCCTCTTCATGCTTATCTGTGTCTGTAAAATCGTTATTAACGGTCACTACTCCTCCTGTCATCCCTTCTTGTTCCTCCTCCTCCCTCCTCTTTCTTCTCCTCCTCCTCCCTGTGTGTCTGTCTGCAGAGTAACCCTGTGGCTGCTGTGAGTCGAGGAGTTTCTCAGCCGGACCGTGTTAGTGGAGAGCCTCCAGATCTGTTCAGTGAGGAGGATGAAGAGGAGGAGGAGGAGGAGGAGGAGGCCGGCAACACACCTGCCAAATCCAACGGGGTTCACTCTGATGATGACAACGACCTGTTTGCTGGTTAGGAGACAGCTTCTCTTCGTTATATCTCACTTAGTTTTAATTTATCGGGTACAAAAATGAAGTCACGGTCTTGTGAGGCGATTTATTTCGAGCAAGTGGTAGCCTGCAAGTGCAGTTCCTCCAAATGTCCACTTGAGGCTGGCTGCAGAGACAGTCAAGTCTCCATAAGTCCCCATGTTAAAATGTCCAGCTTCACAGCAGAAATAAACACGTTTACTGCGTGGTACAAAAAACAGTTTTGGTCTCTAATATCCCGGTTCACCTCACTTATATCAAGGCTTAAAGTTGTGCATAATTAGTAGCGTGGCTGCTTGTTTGAGTAACCAGTAATTAGGTTTGCTGATGGTCCACATCATTAGCCAGGAGACGGAAGAAGCAGGACGACCAACACGGCACTAAACCCTGATAATAATAATAATTAATAATGTCATCCCAGCTTGTATGCAAGCACAGACCACTCTGATTATTAAATAATTGTTGTAAATGCAGATAAAAAGTCACAATTTTCTAAAGTAATGTTTGTCACTGTCCCAAAGATGTCCACTTTATGTTGTCAAACAAAGAAAAGCAGAAAATCTTCACATTTTAGAAACAGGTCTAAGTTTTTGATATTCGCTTCATACTGTAATTGCATGTTGCAGCAGATTCATGTTCTCTCAGTCAGCTCATAATTTTAGCTCCAGCTTGTTTGGAGCGTGCGGTTTGTTTTTGCTTTCTCTTTCGTATCGAGGCGGGCATACGTCACTCAAAAGTGTTCTCCTCCTCCAGAGGCGCATGTGGAGCTGAGCACAGACAAGCCCGGCAACTCTGATCGGAAGGAGCTCTCCACCTCCTCCTCTGGCCTCCGTCCTGCCTCCTCGTTCACTCAGAGCCCTGCAGCTATGCAGCCCCCCTCACTGGAGCAGGTACGGGCCACGCCCGAGCCGAGTTTCCTGAGAATTAATTAATTGGCTGCATGCATGCTCTTGTTTGTCACAATCAAATGTTCAGAGGTGTGTTGTTTCTGTGAAATGCAGCTGGAGGACGAAGAAGCCAAGGATAGTTTTGATGTGGATGTCGCAGTCACCAACCCTGAGAAAGTTGGTCAGTGTTTTGTAATTTCCTTCCTCACACATTCATTTCAGACTAAAAGTATTATTAATTCTCACCTTCACTCTATCTCCAATGTTTCTGTTCTTCTAGGAGACGGCATGAATGCATATGTGGCCTACAAAGTGTCCACCAGGGTCTGTAGTAGATCTTGTGCTCAAACATACTCAGCTCCTAACAGTTGTTACTACACGTGTTGTTTTTCAAGTTCTGCTCCTTACTAGTGTACCATTCTTGTTTCTACTTTCAGACGTCCTTGCCCATGTTTAGGAGTAAAGCCTTCACTGTGAGGAGGCGTTATAGTGACTTCCTGGGTCTTTATGAGAAGCTGTCCGTCAAGCAGTCGCTGCAAGGCTGCATCGTCCCACCACCACCTGAGAAAAGTGTCGTAGGTGGGTGCCCGAGCCTTTCTCTTTTATTTCAGTCTCGGTGTTTATATTTGTGTATTCTATTTTTTTTTTCACTTTTGTTATTTGGACCAACAGGAATGACAAAAGTGAAGGTGGGAATGGACGACCCATCTTCAGTAGAGTTTGTGGAGAGAAGAAGAGCGGCTCTGGAGAGGCAAGCATCATTATCAATAAGATTATAAGTGGTATTCATACGCAGACAGATCCAAGAATACACAGCATGTTAACCACCTCAACACAGTCATACATGGTCCATCCATGGCCTCTTTAATGATATTTCCATCCATGTGCGTGTTTTATGTTCAAGTTTTTCTTCTTATTCACTTCATCTTGCTGCCACTGTGTTTTTTGTAGGTATCTTCAGAGGGTAGTGTGTCACCCATTGTTACTACAAGATCCTGACGTCCGTGAATTCTTGGAGAGAGAAGAAGTGAGTACTTTATGATATAAAACAATCCTGCAGAAACTGGATAACTTCATTCCAATTTTAGAATGAATTATGTGTCTTCAGAAGGAAGGAATAGTTGTTTTTTTGCTAAGCAAATCTGATATGACATAATGCAAAAATAACTTGTGTGCTAACTTTTAAGGTGTGTGTGTGTTTCAGTTACCCAGAGCAGTGAGCACCCAGACACTGAGCGGAGCTGGCTTCCTCAAAATGATCAATAGGGCATCAGATGCTGTCAACAAGATGACCATCAAGATGAATGAGTCTGACACTGTAAGGGGACTCTGAAGTCTTTTTTTTGCAATATTCAGGAGACTGTTGAACATGACTCTGAGTATGCAGATACATTTTATAACTGGATAAAACGTATTCCCATATATATCAGTGGTGATACCAGAACATTGAAACAATGATTTAGGGATATGGACAAGGAGGGAGTGTAGTGAGGAAATTATTCAGATTTAAGACGTCATAACTTCAACTGTGGAGTGTTTTACAATGTTTTTGGATTTATCTTAATTAAGAGATTTCAAGGTTGGTTATATTCTTATCTTATATATTGTGGTGATAAACAGATCTGCCATTTTAGAGACAATAATGTTGTTTGGTTGGGTCTTTGCTGCGTGTCTCAGTGGTTTGAGGACAAGTTCCAGGAGGTGGAGAACGAGGAGCAGCAGCTGAGGAAGCTCCACGCTTTGGTCGACTCCCTGGTCAATCACAGGAAGGGTGAGCTTCATCTGACTTTTTGACTCCTTTCTGCCTGTCCTTTTTTTTTTATCAGATTATTTCAACTGAGGAAACAGAAGAGTACAGAGCAGCTGCCTCGTCTTTTAGGGCGAATGAAACAGACTGAATAGGTTTTTTGTTTCCTTCCTTCAAAACCAGAGCTGTGTGGGAACACAGCAGTATTTGCCAAAAGTATGGCCATGTTGGGAAACTCTGAGGACAACACAGCCCTGTCCCGGGCTTTATCCCAGCTGGCAGAGGTGGAGGACAAGATGGAGCAGCTGCATCAAGAGCAGGCAGCCAGTGACTTCTTCATCTTTGAGGAGCTGCTGGCTGACTATATCCGCCTACTAGGTGCTATGCGGGTAAGCTCACAGCTGCTGAATGGTGAAGAAGTAAAGATCCATAAGAAGCAGCGAGGCCTGGAAAAGCTTGAGTTTGAGTACTTCCTGATACCAGGACTAAAATTAAGAAACAAATCATCTCTTGGGTGTTTTAAACCACGTTTATGTCGTAAAGCTGAATCACTCACATTTATTTTATAGGGATAAATAGTGATTTAAGCCAGAAAATGGCAAAACGTGCCAGTTGAACCAGTTTCTAATGCTTCGGATCTGTCCAAGTGCAGTATTACCGCAGGCAGGTTCTCTGTTTAGTAGGTGGACTGATCAGGTGTTATGTTACTGTTGTTATCTAATCTAAAATGGACGTCTACAGGGGTGTTTTGACCAGCGTATCCGGGCGTGGCAGCGATGGCAGGAGGCTCAGGGCACGCTCCAGAAGAAGAGAGAGGCCGAGGCCAAGCTGCTGTGGGCCAACAAGCCCGACAAACTGCAGCAGGCCAAAGACGAGATCACCGAGGTAAGAGGCACAATGAGCACGCAGCACAAAGGTTTTTTACGTTAACACAGGCGCCTTGAGTTACAATCCAGAGTCCCTTTTATTTTTTAGCTTACTGTAGCCCACTCCTCAAAAGACGAGATTGTTTATTCTTCCAGTGTTTAGATGTTAATCATTAGGACAAAATTATTGACTTGTTTTTATTGTTTTGTTTAGTATTTACAGCCAAATCAAAAATAGAGAAAAATAACCTGCAACAAGTCCTTAAATCAAGCAAACATATGATTTTTTCTTGCCAGTTCAATCTCCTTAAATCTGAGGAGTCTCTGCTTTTCAGTGCTTTATTTGATGATAAATTGAATATCCTTGCTTTTTGGCTTTTGGGCCAAACAAACAGGCTATTTCAAGAAGTCACCTTGAGCTTTGCAGTGGTCATTATTCACTATTTCCTTCTTTACTTGAACAAACATTGAAAAATCAATCTGACAGCTCCAATAACAGCGCACTGATGTAGCTGTTGGAGTATTTGGCATGTCCCATCAGTATATTATTTTCCCTCAGAGGCAGCCGATAGATATTTGTTTACTTTAACAATATTAAGTTATTGTTATGTTCTGGAAAATATGCATGAATACCTTCATTCTTGCCATTGTTTTCTTTCGTCCTCAGTGGGAGTCGAGGGTTACACAGTACGAGAGAGACTTCGACAGGGTCGGAATGACTGTACGTAAGGAGGTTCTCAGGTTTGAGGTATGTTTATGATAAAGATTTTCATGTTTTATCATGCTTCAACTTTAGATCACAGTGTATATTAATGTCAGAGTGTAAAGTGAATATTTTGACCATCTGGCCATGTATCAATTAGCAGTTGTGGTAAAAAAGAACAACTTTATTGTGAGAGCAACTTGTTTCTTCATCAGAGTCATCATGAAGCACATGGCAATAAAGTAAACATTTAAAAACTGTAGTAGAAGAGTGTCTTGGGGTGCCTCGGTAGCTCACCTGGCAGAGCATGTCAGGGCTATAGTGCTCTGAACTCCAAACCTGGGCTCAATTCCAACCAGGATCCTTTGCTTTATGACATCTCTCTCTCTCTCTCTCCCCCGAGCTTCCAGTCTATCTCACCACCTCTTGCTATTGAATGAAGAATAAAATGCCCAAAAAATATCTAGAAAAATGGCAATGAAAGAGTATCTGATCAGTCAACTTAAAGCTCAGGACAACTGAGGCAGGAGCACACTTTACTAATTTAGTAAAGTGCAGCAACCAATATTTCATTTCGTAAAGCATGTCTTTATCAGAGTAACTCAGTTTCAGAGTAACTCTGATGACGACATGCGTCCTGTTGAAACGTTAGCTCATTATAGGATTAGTAAATTTCAGTAATATTCAGACCATCAGGAAAAAAAACAACTAGCAGAATTTCCATGGTTGACCAGTGAGTCAGTGAAATGATGCAAGTAGCGAAAGATATTAAACTAGATTTAGGACTTCAGTTTGAGTCGAGGACAGTTGCAGGACACTGTGGAAAAAGCTCTGGAGCCACATGACCATATTTTCGGGTCACGCACCTTGGAAATAGAAGTTCTGCCAGACATCTCTGCAGCTGACTTTTCCATTGACGTGTCGACACTTTTGTCTTTTCAGAAAGAAAAAGCCAAGGACTTCAAGAGCCAGATAATCAAATATTTGGAAGCAATGCTGCAGTCTCAACAACGGGTAAAACTATTTCAAGTATTATTCAACATGTGCACCAGGATGGTTAACTTTATCCATGAATACCAAAGTGTGCCTTAAACTGTGAAATGTATTGGTTATAGCAACACATTTTAACCTCTTCTTCCTGTCCTGCTTGTATTCCAGCTTATAAAGTTTTGGGAGGCGTTCCTGCCTGAGGCAAAGGCGATAGCTTAATGAAGAGGGAGACTTTTTAAAGACCCCAACTGCCTTTTTTGAACACTTTACCTCTTGACCACGAACTGAGAGGACAATTTTGAAAAACACAAGAAACTTCCATCCATTTCTTTTTTCTTTTTCTTTTTTTTCTTTTGTCTTTTTAATCATAGTGTTATTCTCTTATCTTGTACAGTTATTTGATATAATAAGCTGCCGCATTTACACAACAACATTTCTTTGGCATAATTCTTTGTTTATGTTTTTGACTTACAAAGATGGTTTGAAGCAGGAATCCAACAGAGATTAACCTGGTCGTAGTTTATGTAAAACTCACTGTCTCGTCAGCGGGGATATATTTTTATGTTTCTTGCTTAAACCAGTATATTAAAGTGTTAACACCAAGGTACTGCCCTAGAGTAACATTGTCTATAGTTTACATTAGAAGATAGACGTATGTAAATCATTCCAGTCTCTAACAGGTTATGTCGATGGATGCATGTCAGATGTTTTGATGCACTAAAATGCATTGTACAGTTGGAAAAGCTGTTTTTTTTTTGTTTTTTAAAAATATATTAAATACCACTATTGATGACTGAGGTCATACACCAGGAGTATTAGCACATTGTTACAGTGTATCACAATAAATATTAGATCATAGAAATCATATTAAAATTCAGATTTGACAAGGATACATGCTTGTCAGCGTTGTTATGAAACAATAACAGATATGTAAGGTTACAGTGAGTGCAACACAAAAAATGCAATCACTGCTTTGTTGGTATTTTCTACAATGATGTATTTGCTAGAGTCATTCTTATTACATTAATCCGTTTCTTCCATAACCATTTTAAGTATTTAGATTTCTTGTGTCAGAGATTGAGGCCCAGTTTCATTTGGAAGTGCTGCAGAGATTCTTTACTGCCCTTATGTACACATGTACAGTACTTGAATTGAATCATACAACTAATGTCTGATATTATTAGTAACCATACTGTGTTTTTTTTCTTTGATAAATTGGTTTAACAATGACATGAAGGCACAGACATTCAAGTGATACTGTCCCTTATTTTCTTATTCAGCATTTGTAAGTGTAGTTTTACCGTCATGTCATATTTACGTAAGAATGTGCTTTATTTTTGTAACCACTTTGCATTAGCACACACATTTTCCTGGAAATGCTAAACAGGTAGATGTACAAAATAAATATAATTGGTTAAGCTTTGGCATCTGCTTTCGTCTGTTAGTGTTTGATTTGTGTCCATTTCTGTTCATTTCATGGATGAATTATGAAACATTGGCCTGAAGCATAGGGTTAATCATCAAAAAGATTGAATGTCTGGTCACTTTGAGCAAGTTTTTAGGAGATTTATGCAGAAAAAATATTAGTTTGTAAAGTTTGTTTGTTTTTTCTAGCAGTTTTTTTTTTTTAACGTGGACATTTTTTTGTCTGTAATAGCTGAAGTGGGTAGTAGTTTTCACAGTGGTCTATTTGTCTACATACCTACACCCTACGCAGGACATTTCAATTACACAGAAAATTTCCATCCAGGTTAGGTTTAATATAAATTAACCAATACACTTAATGTGAATTAAGTAATAAGATTTATGTATTAGTACTAATAAACTCAATGTGCTTCCACTACACAGTAGTGCATGTAGTTTCTGCTTTCAATATGAATAAAGCCAATTTGTTTGTCAAAACCCAAAAGAGAAAAAATGAATGCAGTCATTTTGAGTTTATTAGCAGTATTACATAAATCTTATTACTTGCTTCCCATTAAGTTTATTAGTATTAAAAACTATGTAATTCAAATGCATAAGTGGCTTAGAGTGTATTAGAGAGATTTAAATTTTGTCACTTTGTTACAAACATACAAATGATGGCCAGATAAAAGAGGGGGGGAAATTAGAGAAAAAGGTGCACAGTGACGGGTCAGGGTTAATAATTATCCTGCATGTACTCGGTCCTGACCTGGAAGTGTGCTCCGTGGAGCGGGCGGTGCCGTCCTTCTACATCCGGTGTGTTCGAACCTTTCACGGGCAGCGAAGACAGACGAAGAATGGAGAGAGAGCCGCGAGCGAGACTCCGCTGCTGCTAGCGTGAAACATCAAGTATAACAACAAGTAACACGCCCGTTAACCGTGCATTTAAACGCTCCGGCAGCTTTCCTTTACACGTCTGGCGTGGCTGATACGCAAGCCGTGTCCCGGCCGTGTGGATCCATCCCAGCGGAGGTGAGTGTGTTGTGTTTGTTTGAGGCTTTTTCATAGTAGGCTTTACGGTTGGTGGCTACATTTCGGTTGCTAACGGAGCTAATTTCCTTGTTGCGCTCGGTCCAGCTGTCACCTTAGCCATCAGTAAGGCGGCAATAGCAAGCTGTGATATTTGTCGTCTATTAAACACCCTTATGTTGCGACTAACGAGAAAATATCACCGTTTTTCCGGAGAATATATTTGAAGCCAGACCAGCTAAATAACGTTAGCTCTGTAGCTTGGTTAAGTCGCTAACTTAGCCCAACGGTTAGTTCGCCTACCAATCGATGTGACCATCACTAAATGTTACACAGCCATGGCAGGCTTTGTCCACGAAACGCTTGGCGTATAACTGCTCAACTCGCTTCCTTGTTTTGATACAACAACAACAACCGGAGGCCTTGCTTACAAAAAAATCTGTTTAAAAAAAAAAGGATCGATCATCTTTATATTAGCCTCAGCTCTCTGCCTCTTTTTATTTATTTTTTTAACCCCAAACACTTCCTCACAGATGAAGTGTGATTTCTCAGAGCTTGAAAAACAGAAATGAAGGGGCAGAAAACAGGTGAATGTTTTCCAAATGAAAACCCAAAAGGCCCCTCCTCAGCCTGCCCACTGTGTCTATTGAAGCTAACTGTTGCAAGTTTTTGTTTTTTGCCAGGTGCAGATGTGAGGATGATGCACACACACACACACACATATATATGTATATATATATACATAAGACGCTACATCCACAATGTAAATCTCCAGGATGCATAGACGTCTTATTACTGAATCAATAGAGTATGGCTCGTATTCAGTTACCACTCCATCTAGTAAATTGATTGACCGTCCCCATTTCTCACTAAATAACACGGTGGGTTTTAAAATGCTTTAAGAGAGCAGCGCTCTGAAGATGACGTTTTATTGAAACGTATGTTACGAGCTGGACGTGCGCCTAAACGTGGGTGCATTTTTAAAGAAGTCCTAATGAAGGAAGAGGCCCGTGTAAAACAGTGTATGTGTTTCATTCATTCAGACGGTCATGGCGGACACTTGGACTACAGGCAAACTTAGGCCTCGGTTTAGGGAAAAGAAGATTGGAGTTAAAGTTGCTTTCAGTTATGTAAAACTTGTCTTGTCTTTTACTCGTGCAGCATTTGTATGCACGTGTTGGTGATGGAGATGGAGGAAAACTATCATCTACATTCCCTTCAGTTATTGTTCATAGGAGCTGACTTTAACAGAGAGAGCGAGAGGCAGCTGTTGGCTGGCACTGCCACAGTAGGAGTCTGCACTATTGGCAGGGCCCCCCTCTCAGGCTGATCTTTCCACTGAAGGTTAATCACTCCACTTAGAGCCTTTATGTTTCTGTAAAAATGAAAAGATGTCAACAGATTAGTCATTTTTTAATAGACGCTAATCAGCAAGAAGCATTTTGCTTTTCTCTGGATATAGTGACAGACAAATCTGTGTATCCCCTCACTGTAATCAGTTTTTTTTTAGCGTTAAATACATCTTCAATGCCACCTTAGTGTGTCTTACTGATGGAAATATACCAGTGAATAGTGCTGGGTTTTAAAACCAGCTATTAACCAATTACATCAGCTCTCCTGAGATGTTTTTATGTCATTCACTCTTGCTGCTTTGGTTTAGTGCCTGTGATTGGACTGCAAACAGTTGTGTTTACGTGTATATTTTGATACATTTCTCCACACTTGAGTTGGATATTATAACAGCATCGTGAAAGTAATACCTTGTTTATGTATTTGTACAAACACCACATCACTGCTCCATCGTTTCCAGTCGGACTGGGACGGTGAAATAAAATAGTCCGGTGGATATTTTTTCAGCGCGAGGGTTATTGGTGATGACACAGATGTGAGATCAGCAGAAGTTACTGTCTGTAGTCTCAACTTTGAGAGCATCTTCAGTATATGACACATTTCTTGTTCACACAGCTTCATTGTGCTTCAGTGTAAAGCAATGCCGTAGAGACAGGCAGGCCTTCCTGGAACAGAATGACACGAATGTTCAAAATATGCAATGCTATTATTACACAGTGAGGTTAGCTAATCAATAAAATTATGACTGCAATTTCAAGGGAAAAATATGAGTGTGAATCTACTGTTTAACTTAAAATAATGTCAAATATTTGTGTATTTCTTGCATTCGGTGCTGAATCAATACACTTAAGGATGCTAATTGTCCTTACAGGCCAAGCTAGAGTTAAATTAAATGCCAGTATGCAAATTAGTTTTATATCAAGCATCAGGCGATCATACATCTATAGCACATCTATCAGGCACCCACATTTACCGCTTATCTGCTCTAACTCCAGCACAAAACCAACTAAAGTATCTCCTTTCAGACACTGCTATGACATTCAAAACACAGAGCATGACACAGTAACATCAGCTGAACACCAACTCAGCGTTTCTCCAACGTGCTCGTCAGGCAACATTTTGCTCTTTTTTTTCCCCCCTCACATGCAGAAGTGAAGGAGAGTAACTGAGACAGCCAGTCGTGCAGCTCAGATGATATCACTTCCTTTTGTTAACTCCTGCACGTTGCTTACACTCAAGCAGAATATAACTAAAGTCAAGCCTGATAAATAAGGCAAAATATTGTTTGGCTCACTTTGACTTTGTAGCTGGTTAAGTCAGGTTTTAAAGCTAACTTAGCTAGCTGTCAGTTCTCTTAGCAATTGATGTGACCATCCCTGAGCTTTGTGACTGTGAAATTAATCCAATGCAGAAGTGCCAAAACCTGCAGTTCCTAAAACGTCCACTTGAGCCTGGCTACGGTCTCCATAAGTCCCCATGTTAAAATGTCCAACTTCACAGAAGAAATAAACATGTTTACAGCCTGGTACAAAAAACAGTTTTGTTCTGAATTTCTGCAGAACTCATTCATTCAAATTATATTCAGGCTTAAATGATGCACAATAACTAGCATGGCCGCTTTGATTGACCAGTAGGTGCCATTGAAGATGGCTTGTTTGGAAACCCAGGCCTCACTCGGCCAGACTCAGGTCTGCTGATTATCCACGCCTTTGCAGATTTTTAGACTAACCAGGAGGTGGAAGAGGCAGGACTGCCAACATGGCGCCAGACGCACCATAAATTATAGCAGAAAGGAGCTATTCTTTGAACATTTGTACCAAACTGGACGAGGGCGGCATGTTGTGTTTGAAATTTTAAGCAAGCCCGACAAAACCAACAAATAGTTAAGTATTTGTTCACACAGCATTTTCAGTTAAAAAGTAAGTCAACAGATCGGTGAAAGAAGTAAGCCAGCGAGCTGACTCTGTAATGGGATTCGACGTCGTAAAATCCTTTCATGTCTTCTCCTTCTGAGACTAAATTACTTTTATAAGATGCCAAAAGGTGTGTATCCTCGCAGTCATTTATCAGGAGACATGGCACTGCAGGGGATTTCCCATGTTACATCAAAACCAAAGGAGTGTTTCTAAGAGCTTGAATTTACACTTTATTAATTAGATGGTCGAGGACTGACGTGGATTTTCACAAACTTGAGCAGCTGTGCAGTGTAATATTTATTTTGTAACACACACACACACACACAAAACTCCAGGGACACTTTCTAAAATAATGCAATCCACCAAAATACTGCTATTCAGTATGTCCTGATACACTGCTGTAACGTTGGGTCAACGTTTCTAACACGGTTTCTGCTTAAATGAAACATTTGCGCAGGTAGAAGTTATTTTGGGGCTGTTATATTGGATTACATTACATTTTGTGACTGTGTCCACCCCCTCCCTGTAAGATAAATGAAGCAAACTCTCCTGTTCTAAAATGCAAGATGGAAATGGATTAGCAAGTCCTTCTTTGTGACTCTGGTTTGATTTGGCTGTTTTCAATAGATTAATGAGCACACAACACACAAGTAGATGAATGATACCTGGGGGCTAATTACAGCATTTAGCGTGATGCAACTTTGTAATTAAAGGTTGCACATGTTCCTGTACCCTTCATGAAGCGTAGTTTGGCTGCCTTATATAGTATGAATTAAGTTCTTGTCCCACTGTAATGTTTATTTTCTATCCTCAGGCCGGGCATGTCTGAACATGTTTAAAATATAGCTTGGCTTCTGTGGTGTTATCTTACCAGTAAAACAAATGACAAACACGGAGACACGGAGAAACTGTACATCCAATAAAAAGAGCAACACATTGTCCTTTTAGTTTCCACTGTTACTGTGCAATTCAGCAGCAGTCAACAGCTCTCTGAATGCGATGTCAAAACAGCTTTCAACAATAAGGAAGAGCAAACTTGAGTACAACCAGAAGAACCTAAAACTGTCCCTGTGTCAGCCTTGTGCTTTGCATTGTCATCTTTTGTACTAAATTGTCTTCCAAAACTAAAAAAGCTCTTAATAAAAAGTAGTTTTGAGCGTCATTATTGTGGGAATCAAGATTTGAAACATCCGATCTGCCTTAATTAACACCACTGACAGTGTAAAGAATGGACAGCGTATGCGTGACGTCACCTGCAGGTTTCTGTAGAGCCGTTTTGAAGCTCAGGCTGCCGCCATGTCAGAAGTCCTGTCTCTTCCACCTCACGGTTAATCTAATTGAAATATTGGTATAGGATCACCAGTGGACCTGAGGTGGGCCAAATGACACCTGGGTGCTCACAGCCATCTGTAATGACATCTACCTGCCCATCAATGTGGCCACACTGTTAATTATTCATAACTTTTGGCCTTGATATAATTTGAACAGGTGAGCTCCATAAAGAAATCACCCTCGGCGTGCAGCGAAACTAGCTATAGAGACCCAAACTGTTTTTTGTACCAGGCTGTAAACATGTTTATTTCTGCTGTGAAGTTGGGCATTTTAACATGGGGACTTATGGAGACTGACTCCTTCTGGAGCCAGCCTCAGGTGGCTGTTTAAAGAACTGCAGGTTTTTGGCACTTCTGCAACACCCATAAAATATTTTGCAACTAGTTGCGGCGTAAAAGCGCATCAGCGAAAGTAACAATTGGCCAACAATGTTTCACAATGTGCCAGTACACATCTTACACGTCACAATCTTATTGAATCTCCCACAACATCAGCTTGAATAAACTGAAAGTTCAAATCTATGTTTAGCGGTATTACAAGGTCAGGTATTAGTCTGTAGTCTAGCAGTAACTGCCTGCCTGTCTGAGCTCTAAAGTGAACAGCGGCAAGCAAAGGAAGGCAAGGAGCAAGGAAATCCGAGATAGTCCAGCGAGAACGGGTTGAGTGTGTGTTTATTATCCCGCGTCTACCGTCTTCAACCGTTAGAAACACCTAGCTGAGCTAATCTGAACAGCAGTGCACGCTGGATTAGAGCGGCCCTACGAGTGATTATTTGCACAATGGAAACTGTTGCATCTCGCAAACCTGTTTTATACCCGTGTTGCTCTGTTCCTGTTTTTATGTAATAGCCACGGCGCACAGTTGCCCTTGAGAGCAAACTAGCTGTCTTTGATGCTGAGATGTGTGCAGGCAATACTGAGCATGAGTCATCCGGAAGCCCACACACAAATACTTTTCAGCAGCAGCCTTTCCATGCTCAGGAATTACAGCGTTGTCATGAAAACATTAGTAGCTGTTGTTTGTTATTAAAAAGTTTTTTTTTTCAGTGGATAACTTTTTGAAATTTTGGGGGTGAAACATCTGTTTCCATCTGTAGACTTGCTGACTAGGAAGTCCCCTAAAATTCCTGCATGTTGTAGCGATTGCTGAATCATGTTTTCTAACGACATCATTTAATATTTGCATAAATCTTGGTGAACGTGGGGGTACGTTGAACCCGAAAACGATTTCGCCAAGCGTGTGACGGAATCACACCGGTGTCCGTCCAGTTGAGCGATGGTGTCCTTGCGAGCAGACGTAGCTTTATGTAATTGTTTACATAATATTCCCCGTTGACATTGTCTGCCAGGTTATAGCTGTGGGTGGTGGAGAATCTAAGATGCCTCCGTGAACACAAACTATGACTTAAGCTCGATGTTGATGCTCAAACGGGCTGCTGTGTTTTCTGTGACCGCTGTGACTCGATGACTATCTCTTTCGCCCCGCGGCGCTGTCACAGTAAGCCTGCCCCGTCCTCATTTAGCATAGCGCGCTTGTAAACAGTGATTTTAAAGCGTTTATGTGACTCACAAGCTTTCAAAAATGGTGTTAAACTTGCTGTCACATGGTGACGTTGAGTTTGTGATTCAAAAGCTGCAGTGATTATTCATTTTGAATTCACAACCTTTTGTTAGAATGAAGATTAATGTTTTTTTTACTCGTTTCTTGATATTAAATATGCAGCCAAAGGCCAAATGTAGCTGCCTCACTGTCTGCAGAGCATGACATGACCCTCAACTGAACTCCGCTGCAGCTTTTTTACACATAATATAACCGTCATGGTGCCAAATAAATAATAAAATATCTGCCTTACTCCTGTCATTGCCCATAACCGAAGAACTTGATCATTATGAATATTTTCATCCCCCTTCAATTCCAATTTCTGGCTTATTTTACTTCATTGTGTTGCGTGACATCTATCCACTTCTTGAGGCAGGGCGGCATGTTTTTAAAAAAAAAATGAAAGTGGCTGAAATGTCCTCAATGTGGAACTACTTTAAAATGACATTTCCAAGGCCTGCAGTGCCAGTGTATTCATGAGGCTTTAGTAATGTGTTTTTATTATCAACTTGACTGTGGTAATGGCAGATCATTTCAAGTGGAATTGTAATTTAAATCTCATTTTAAGTGTCATGATTTTGTGGTTATTGATTTCATGCTTGTGAGAGCTGCTTTAGCTTTTTGTTAAAGAATAAACTCGGCCTGCATCTTGAAATGTTCTTCCTTTGGCTGCTCTCCGTGGAAAACTAATGTCTTCTCTCTTTGTTGTGTTTTCTTGTGTTTGTCACAGGTCGTCCACCTTCTCCTTCCCGTGACAAATGTTGACAGCAGAGATCAGCCTGTCCAACGACTGTTAGAGGCGAGGACGTGGAGGGAGTGTCGGGTTAGCAGTGCCAGGTTTTGTCTCATGAGAGTGGCTGTGCCATCCAGGCACTGCCAGTGACCAGGGCTGTGGCTGTGGTGGGCCCGGCCCAGGAGGCCTTTTTGTACATCACTCCTGGCTCCCACTGACCTGTGCTGTTTACACCATGGATCAACAGAGAGACAAATACGGCGAGCGGCCCGCGAGGGCCGCTAAAGTTTCGCAGGGAAGCCGCAGCGGACACTCGTCTCGACCATCTGGCTCCTCCAGCTCGTCTGGAGTTCTCATGGTGGGGCCAAATTTTCGTGTGGGGAAGAAGATCGGCTGTGGAAACTTTGGTGAATTAAAGCTTGGTGAGTTGAGTCTAAATATTGTGTTAAACGGTTCAAGACACGACGAAATAGCTGACAAAGTGAGTTTGGATGTTTTTATAGCAGTTCTTGATGTTTGTGTCTGTAACCACGCCGAGTTACCAGTTTACTACGTACATCCAAAATGGCGAGGTCTAATGCAACAGCACTGCAATAAATTGTGTCTTCATGAAGGATATAATGTTCAGCTTTAATTAAATGATCTTAGAGGAGTGTGGACTGAACTTTATGGTCATTTTGAAGGTTGTCGTCTGTGGCGCTGTTAAATTGTGCTGCATTATATTGAGACATTTTGCCTTCCCCAAGTAAAGGAGTCAATACATCTCTCAGTGTAACACATTAGAGTACTGCAACTAACAAAATGAGCAAAAACAAAACTAACATTTCACACTTTCATAAGGTTTACTTCCTTTATACATATACGTCTATGTTTGGTTCAGTGTACCTGGCAACTGAAGGGGCAGAGGGGAACACAACTGGATCATTTTGTGTCAGACATTTTTTTATATGGTACAGACATGGTAACATATTCATCATATGCATCAGAGTTCCTTATTCCATTGTGAACTCGTTGTAATTCCTCAAACTCTGTACTTTATTTTTAATAGCAATCTAACGTACGCTTTCTTTCTGTCTTATTTCAGGTAAAAATCTGTACACCAACGAGTATGTAGCTATTAAACTGGTAAGTGTGCGCTTTCTTTCTCTGCTTGAATCCTCGCATCTGCGGACAGATGAGAAACATTTAGCAAAATGATGGTTAAAATGTGGCCCATGCATAAAGTGAAGCAGTTATTATAAATCAGGATTAATAATTGTGGTGCATAACATCACTAAACATTACTACATTAGAAAGGGTGAGTTGTTTGAATGTAGGATATGTAATGTGAGGAATTATCATACAGATACTTGAGGAACATAAAATAAAAGTCAATGCTGTGTTCAGCTGTTGTATCTGGTCATGTAAGGATTAAATGTTTGGATATTTGAATGTTGATTTCCAGAAACATGACACTCGGGTTGTGCTCGGCACTGATACCAGACTCATCTGGCCTTGGAGAGAAATGTGAATGAGGTGTAGATGTTCAACTAGGTGTGTCTTTTCCAGTTGCTGCTGAACTGGAAATCATGACTCCTGACTCATGCTTTTATTATTGCTCACCAGGGAGTAGTAAATACAGTCGAACAGTATCAAAGTATTAAGGTTACTTTAACAAAAATAACTACTTACTACTCAACCTTACCTGATGTAGTGCTTTTAATAAAGACGCTAAAATGTGTGTTTAGATTGAAAACAGAAGTCTGGGTGTGTCTTTCTCTCACACTCAGGTCAGTTTCCCAAACATGTTTTTAGAAAATGATTTTCCAGGCAGTTTTTTATGCTATTTGACCTTTTTCTCACGATAAATGAGATGTTTTGGTCGCAACGTTGGGGAAAGACTTAGAGTGACTCAGATAAATGAGTATTCACTGACTTCTCTTACAGAGTTGCTGGTGATCTTTTTTTTTGTTGTTGTTGTGCCAGTTCATTTGATAGACCTCCTAGTGTTACATGATGGTAGGTGTTTTCCTGGTTCATCTACAATCACGTTTCGTTGGATGGCATGTTTGCATATGCCCTAAAGCGCAAGATGAGTCATCAAAAAATGGTTGACACACAGTTTAACACATTCAGTTTTATTCAAGTTTCATGAGGTGATGAACTGAGCACTGGTTTGTCCACCCTGCAGGAACCGGTGAAGTCGAGGGCGCCACAGTTGCATTTAGAGTACCGGTTCTACAAAACACTGGGAACCACAGGTAAGCTCACAGATCTGTCCGTCACTCCTCGTGGTGTTTTTGTGTGACTGCACGGCAATGATTCAACTGTTTTGGAAGATCACCGCAGGAGATTGCATCATTTCCAAAACAAGTGATTATTCCACTCAGGTTATGTTCTGATATTAAGCTGCGTCAGCAACTTGTTTTTAGTGTCCAGGACTTTGTGTACGTGCATAAATGGCAACATGCATGAAGAGTGTGCTGAGCGATGACCTTGCTTGACAATAGACCTACCAGCAGTGTAATTCAATATGGAAGTTGTTTACCTAAAGCTTCTTATACACCCACAAAACAGATGCAACTGCTGATCTTTTTTTTTTCTTCTTACCCTCTGAAATGACTTCCTCATTGTTATCTACGCAGAACATGCAGAAGCTGCAGACTATATTTCAGGATGTAACTTATGTCTCCAGTGTCAGTGCTGTCCTTGCTGAAGTAATGCACGTGCCCAATATCCAGATGTGATTTAGCTAGTAAAACTTCATTCGGTGTGTCATACTGGCTCAGCATGGATCTTTATGGGACTAGTCTGGATGTGTTGGAGCATGTTTGAGCTTTTAAAATAAGGGCAGATGATTACTCTGACAAATTCTCCTTTTTAAATGAACAATCAGGCATTACTGACGCATGATCACCATATTAAGCTGACATGCTAGCAAACATTTGCTTATGTACATATCCAGCAGTTATGGAGCACCATTATCTGGACACTTTGTGACTATGCATCCAGTACTCACTCTTGTTTTAGCTCTTGTTCTCACCAGCTTCTGTGGAGTTTGTCTGGCACTAAATTCTCTAGTCATTAACCTCATCGAATGTTTTTATTTATTTACTTATTTTTTCTTCTTTCTGACTGGAAAGTTGTGGGCTGGAATTTCAAAACAGTGAGTTGAAAGACACTAAGGGGAGCTGCAGAGTTGGGTGATGATTCTCTGTAGGTTTATCACTATGAGCGACCCCTTCCGAATTACAGCGAAACCCCACCGGGCACGTCTCCGTCATGGCTGCGGCGCTGTTTTGGTCTCTTCCCTCCAAGGGACTTCAAACTCCCACCAGGAGCGTTTTCAAACGCGTTTTGCCTGCCAGACTGGCAGACTGACCAGATTTGGTCATTTTTCCTGTTTTTTTTGTGCTTCTAAATATTTAAATGTTTCCCTTTTGGCTGTTTTTGCAGTAACAAGTGTGCACAGGGTATTTTATTTTGAAAGTCGACCAGATTCTCTATGCTGTTCCTGTGTCTGACGGCTGGCCAGTTCGAGCTGCTCTTGATGTGGGCTGCATGCTGCACCATTCAAAAACAAAACGCATTGCTGCCACGTATTCTCAGCAGAGACGTGAACATTGAATTGAAACACTGACTAGGACGGCCGCCATTACTTCCAGCAGCCTTGTCTTTAATCAGTCCAACCCAAATGACTTTCAACTCAAATATCCTAAAAAAGAGTTCCTCCTGATATCTGACCTGTGACATTGTATCCTGCAGTCCATTGAATGGTTATTTTTATCATTGTCCGGATTTTTCGTTTACCTTTGGTCACACATATCGTCCGATGGCAACAGCTTCTCCTAAACCTCTCCCTGGTGTCGAGGAGTGATGTCAACACTAATGGAACAAACAGTGACATAACTGTGTTCCTTTTCCCAGATCCTCCTCGAATCATGCCATTTTTAAACTTAATTAGTCTGTGGTCAGAGTGAAAGACAATGCAATGATAGTCGCTTCTTGATTTCTCTTCCCTTAACAGCGCTCCCTCGAGTATTTCTCAGTTTGTCATAAAAGATTCGTCAAGGTCTGCTGACACATCTGTGTTACTGACAAGAATCTTGTGAGGATTAAATTACTACAGCGGAGAAATAAATTAAGGGCAAACTTTTTTTTTTTTTGTCTTGGTACGAGAGGAAATGGGTGGGAACGCTAGAAACAATGGAACAATAGAAAAATCTTTTTTAGTAGTTGTTCGTTGCTCTTCTGGTAAAATGGTTAAAGCACTAATGTATACATTGCACTGATTGTCACACTTGGAACTGGATGAAGCGATTGATAAAAGATAAGTTTGATCATGCTGCCTGTTTTGATTTATTAATCCAGGTTTTTCTGAGTGTGAGCGTTACAGTTCAGGGTTGATCTCGGTCACAGTTTGGCATGGAAAATGTAAGCCACGTTTTTGTGATGTATGGTCCTGGATGTGCTTTACATGCATATATGATAACCAGACTGGGAATATAATGGCTATTGTTTTGCAAAAGGCAAGGGCTGGAAAAGGCCAACTGTGCGGAAACTCATTAAATATTTAGAGAGTGGGTCTGCCTCTCTTAGTACTAACCTGCCTCTGTCCTCTCCTCCAGATGGGATAACGTGACCTCATTTCTTTCTTGGCTGTGTGCTGTGCCACATTCCTCCCAGCCAATGTGGTTGTCACAGTGTCTGTGCGACGAGGGTCTTTATGAATTAATGCGGTTTGACTCAGATGCTCAGTCAGGTGTCGTACATGCTGCATAACCAACTGTCTCTGGATATTAATGAGGATGATTCAATTAGGAATTGTGCATCTCCTTCCAGAGAGTGCGTGAGAATATTTGTCGGCGCAGTCGATAACGGCGCCGCTGCTGCTGCTTTGGTTTAACAAGACGGCAGACTATGAGGCTTTATTGTGCCGAGGACAAGACGGGTTTGAAGATCAAGAGGGTTTTTTTCAAGGGTGGGCGGACACTATTGAGCTGCTGAAGGTATTGGCAGCCAGACCTCATCATGAAATACTACACCAGCTCTGTGACCATTGCAATCCCAAGAAGTAAACAGTTCCCACAGTGACACAGCTTACTAGATTTTACAAACATGTAAAGGAAAGGCCAGAGGTCTTATCCGGGATATCTGTTCCCACTAATGTGAAAACATGGATCACTGTTAAGAATAGAGCTTCTCTAGAGAGGGCAGTGTTTTAGTTATCGTCTTAGGAGTCATTAAGGGAGAGATTTAGAAAATCCTGCACATGTATAATCTCTTATTTTAATTAAAAACTTCACAGGATTAACAGCAACGTTTCAGGTGGCGTATAACAACATTGTTTTCTGTTCTTTTGGCCTCACGACTAAACAGCCCGTCATCTACATTTCCTTGTGAAACCCGATCAGGCATTACAGTCCTACAGTTTACAACTTGAAAGCTAATGTTAATGCATTAACATTACATGACATAAAGCTGATGTCATACAGTTAATTGACTGAAATCCGAAGCATGCATCCTTTACTTTGATATCAATGATTTGCCAGTTTCACAGGCACTGAAGGAATTACTTCACTCTGCAAGTCTTTAATATTCAGAAATACCATTCAACACACTCAGACATTGGAGGAAACAGAATTTTCTTGTAGCCGTCTCCGCAGGACGATGGAGTGTCGGAGTTCAGATTTATCTCGTCTTCATTTTTGTGTATTTAAACAAAAAAAAGAATTCATAGTCATGCAGCGTTCACTCACAATCAGACAGACATTAGACGACGGATGGACAACATCTTCTGGTCAGCAAGGGAGAGACGAGCAGTCCGATGGAATAGCAGCTGTGATTATTAATTTATTATTGTTAAGTAATCAGCTTCACGCTGTCCAAATTCTTGTGTGACGGAGCTGCGTAATATCCAGTTGTAAATGCTGTCACGGAGGACAGCAGATAGGCGAACTCTACTCTGTTTGGTTGATGCTGTTCTTTGCCGGCCTCACCTAGTTTTATCACCCTGCTTTCATCCACTAACCCGAGATCCCGTTTGCCGTCTACAGTCTACTTGAATCCATATGAACGGAGCATTAATTCCAAATACATTCTGCTGGTTTCTGCTGCTCTGTGATGCGACGGAAGAGCAGCTTGACAATAAGCAGGGCACGTTTAGGGAAAGCGGCCGCTGAACTGAAGCAAACCAGCAAATATTTCTGTCAGAAATTTAATTTGAGCAAACAATCACAGGCTGAAGCGATCATGCAGACGCCGTGCGGCTGAAATGTGGATCAGCGCGGTGAACGAAGCGTGACGTGAAGCTGGCTGTGTTTAACAAGAGGCATCAAACATTCTGCAAGGCTAACATCTCTCCTTATCGTACGTCACCACAGTTTCTGCAGCAAAGCACACCTGTCATAATTTTACAATGCGCTACGTCAGGGTTCAGCATTTACAGGTGACCCGTCTATCACAGGGCTGACACAGGCCTGTACATGCGTATACATAGTAAGAAAAACACATTTACTCACACACCTACAGACAATTTAGAGTCACGAATTCACCTAACCTGCATTTGGTTGGACTGTGGGTGGAAACCCACACAGGCACGAGGAGAACATGCAAACACCACACAGGAAGACAGCACACAGTAATCCCAACATAATTATTCCTGTAATAGACAATGTTTTCTTACAAAACTCACTTGATGTTGAGAAGCTGTTTTTAATGTGACTTTTTGTTGAAGGCAGCCCGGTGAGGTAGCATAGCATCGCTCTGGCGTTAACATGTTCGAACACAGAATCACAACCGGAGTATTAATCCAGAAGAGATCGACGATGACATGTAAAAATAGACTTTCTACGAACCATCTTTGTCACGCCGATTGATGAATTATTAATGACAGGGGAAACTGCTACCAGATGGTGAAAAGAAAACATCCCAAGCTCAGGACGGGACCCATCGCGGAGTCCAGAGAAAGATCCGCTGGTCTTTGACAGCAGGTTGAAAAATTGCACGCGGAAAATAGTGTGCAGGGAGATTTGGGCGAGCGCCTTTCAGTCGTATTCATTCATCACACATTCATCTTGTTCCCCTTTTGTTGTAAAGGACTGCAGCCAGCACCTCTATTAGATTACAGTAATGCATAGGAAACCGTATTCTTTTGTCCTTTTAACTGGGACGGGCTGTTTTATTCAGTGGCTGACAGAAATGATAGATCTGTGAAAGTGTTTCTAGTTATCCATACTGATGTTTTGTTCTTTTTTTAGCACAGGCCTGCTGCTCTGAGTAGTATATATGATATATCTTGATCCAGTATTTGTATTTCACAACTGCATAGTGGCATATTAGATCCATTGAAATTAGTAAAGCTAACTCTACATTCAAATTTTATGACGTCTGAAGGGACTGGAGTGCCAGTCTGTAGCGTTTTGAGGATGATTTGAGCAGACAACATCACCAGCGTGAGCTAAATACTAAATTCAAAAGCTTGTTTCACAATCAGAAGTCTTTTTCGACGCTGCAAAGCGGTGCTCAGAGGGAGGAACCGCTGTTCTGCTGCTTCTCTCGCTGATTCACGCTGTCAATGTGGATGTTTTGTTGAAACTGCTGTTTATTTGTTCATGCCACATACCATCCATTCATTTGCTTGCAACACTGTAGAAATGTCCTCAAGACCGAGTCAGTGCTACACCCAGGCATGGCTCTCATTATTTTATTTTATTTTTTTTTTAAAGAAAAGTGGATGAAAGAAGTCAAAAGTGGAGCCTAGAAAATTGGTAGCTTCTTGAGTCTCCCTGTACAATTAGAGTATACTTTGTAGTACAGGACACAGAATCAATCTGGACTGTTCTGCTATAAATAATGACGGTTTTGTGATCGCTGCTTTTACTTAGCGAGTAAAAAGCTTGACCAGCCTTGTTTTGAACTGAACAACCGTTTATCCACTTATTTACAGCACATCTCCAATCTGACACATTTTTAGGCCTCCCACAGGCACCCGGGGTTTCAAGGCACTCATTCCTATGGTACAATTAGCAACCCACAGAACTGCATAATGGTGTCCAGAAACACAGGATGGAGCGCCGCATGACTCCTACATGCCCATATGCTAGCTGACAGCATTTACGCCACCTTTCATGCTGCAGTGTATTTCCCATTACCCAGCTGGCGAGTCAAATGTGTTCAGCAGCATATTCAATATGAATATGTTAAAGCACGACATCAGGATTACTATGTGTTTAGCTTTCTGATTATCAGCCTCTGCCTGAGCAGAATAATAAGTTTACGAGGGCAATTTGGTCCCTTCACTAAGCTTTATTGAGCCAGCT
Organism: Nibea albiflora; assembly: GCA_014281875.1. Lineage (NCBI taxonomy): Eukaryota > Metazoa > Chordata > Actinopteri > Sciaenidae > Nibea > Nibea albiflora. The sequence goes on along the minus strand of CM024795.1, from coordinate 6,468,039 downwards.
AATTTCTCAGAGCTGTCTCCATCGTCATGGCACACAAAACATGAATGAAGTGAGCACGCAACCAGAATGTTGTGGGCTGTCTGCAGAGGTTGCACAAAGTTCTACATAGACAAACATATTATTTTATGGTCAGAACCAAAGTGTACTAGGGAGGGGACTAAAAGGAGTTACAGACTTGAGCTTAAAGCTGATCTGATCAACATTTTTATAATGACTACAGATAAAATGGCTGTGGAATGTAAAAGGTGTTGCTCCTCATCAGAAACACAGTTTTATCATCTGCTAATGAATTTGGTTTTACAGCTGGAAATGGAGATTGTGTAGGATAATTTTCATCAACTTCCAGTTTGTAGCTGTTGTGAGACACTGATACAGTACACAGTACACTACTTGAAATGGCTTTAGACAAGACGTTAGCCACTACTTGTTGAACATGGTGGAGCATTTAGCAGCTAAAGAGCAAGATATGTTCCTCAGGAGCTGGTGGAGACAAACAAAGCAACAAAGAATACATATCTGCCAGGTGACCCTTGATTTCAAATGTTATGCTGGATGTGTACAGCAGTGTGGAAGCAACTGTTTGCCAACATCTTTGCCGTACGAACTTTATAAGGTGGTGAAATGTCAGTGTTGTTTGTAAAGCTTGTTACACCACCAAGTAGCCAAAGAAATATGATACAGTGATTAAAAGCTTAGATTTTACAATGAAATCACCCAACAGTGAGTTGTTATACAGATATACATAAATAAACGTAACATACAAGACAAACAAAGTTACTGTATATAAATGACTGGCTTTAGGATCAGAGACAAAGCAATTAGGATGTCCTTTTTTTATTCCTGTGCAATTATAATATTTCCAAGGACTGAGCCCGGCTCGAGCAGTCTGATAAAGAAGCAAGGTCATTTCTTTGAAGTTTCTTGAGTCAACTTTTTTTTATGTAGGACTCTGGCCAACAGTAAGCAGGGGAAAACTTTGAATCATGCTCCACCGAATGCAATTAACAGTCTGACCTGATTTCCTATTCTTTGAAACTTTAAAGTTCAGGGTGTGGTCAGGAAAACAAAGAATAGCGATATCACAAATTACAAATAATTCTAAATGGATTGGATTTGTGCACAAAACTTGAAATCATGCAAAAACATGACGTACGTCGTACTGTGTGTTCAGGATAGAGCTGCTTCACGTGCTTTTTATATTACGTTATTAACAGGAATGAATGAAAAGTTTAAATAATTCACACCCCTTTATGTTGCAATTTTTAGGCATGACGCTCACACTTTTCTTGAAATGTGACAGCACAAGGAGGCTTTCATTTCCAGATCACCAGTATTGCAAACAAACCCATATGACGGGACAACAAGGATGAGAGCCCCAGCTGCACCATTATCACTGTAGCATTATACTGACCGCACAACACTAAACTGAACAGTGACAAGAAGTAAAATAAGAGCCAAGGTGACAGATGGAAGGGATTTCGGAGCAATTAGAGTGAGTAGAGCAGAGAGGATATGATTCACTTGGGAGGATGTGTTATGAGGCAGTGAAGAGATTAGTTTTCAGCCCGCAGTGGAGGACTGACACACTTCTGTTTGCAGGCGCTGCGCTGCGTTCTACGTTGGGGTTAATGTTTACCTAGCAGCCTTCTCTGCTCTCTGTCCTCGGTAACCTTGCACTACCCCTCCTCCTGTCTGGCCAGTTTAAGGCCTCACATGGTTCACCTTGGACCCAACTTAGCAATCTCATTAGTCAAAGGAGACAGCGATAATAAACAGTTTTGCCACTCCAACTCTCTGTGTGTTCCCACTAGTATATACAACGCATTAAAGGCATATTCTGCCCTTTATAATCACTAACTAGTGTTTGCTTTTCTTGCAACAGTTGGTGATTTACTATCCAAGCTATTAACAGTCATCCTTCATATCTTTGACACACTTGCAAATGCCTAATTATCCAATAAAGATGACATACAGCTATTTTTGTCTCTTATAAGTCTAATGTCTTCCTTCTTGTGTTTCAGCCGAAGGTGTGCCCCAGGTGTTTTACTTCGGGCCCTGTGGGAAATACAACGCCATGGTTCTGGAGCTGCTGGGCCCGAGTCTAGAGGACCTCTTTGACCTTTGTGACCGGACCTTTTCACTGAAGACTGTCTTAATGATAGCAATTCAGCTGGTGAGTTCAGAGGATTATAAGAAATGAAGTATAATAATAACTTTATATTGACTATTTAAAATGTATATAACAGGCGACAGACCAAACAACCAAGCAGACTTTTAACGGTGATTTAGAACAGGTTAAAAAAAAGTCATCGGTGCAGCAAGATAGCCCTGCTTCAGGCCTACTCAACACTCTGTTACTTTGCCACGTAGTCATTATGCAAAGGTGCTGTTAATGGATCTCAACTAAGAGCTTTGCAGTTTTGAAATAACTGGAAGGGTTTTAATGTGAAACAGATGGAGGAACTTTGACTAAAATCCTTAACGCACAGTCTACTGTCAGCTGATAACGAACAAACTGGGTGTGTTTGAAATATCTGAAAAAAGCTATTTAAGTCGACCTCAAGTTAAGAACAAATGCCAAGAATTTAACTTTCACGCTCTAAGATGGAGGACATGTCGCGTTCCCTTTAGCAGCCAATAGCAGATGCCTGTCACCTATCACAAGATAGCATACATATGTTACCTCCTCCAATGAATCATGCCTGGCTCTGCCACCCGTACACTCCGAGCAATCCAAACTTTTCTCCTCTGTTGTTCCCCGTTGGTGGAACGTCCTACCAGTTCCTACCAGATCAGGGGCGTCCCTCTCTACCATCTTATACCTCCTGAAGACCCTCAGCTCTTCAGAGAGTCCCTCCTCTCCAACACTACCAACAACTGGACATGTTAAATCTGTCCCCTCTACAACTGTCACTTGATTCTATGTGAGTAGTAAGCGTCAGTTCAGTGACTAAATATAAATGTGCCAAGCGTAACTTCACATTTTACAGAAGCTTTGCATATGTTTCAGAAAGCACTCAAATAGTTATGTGGACTAAATTGCCCATATAGCTGTTTTACTGTGTCTGCGTGGATAAAGTATAATTTGAATATGAATACGCCCAGTCTTGCATACAGACCATAGGGCCATAAGCAGGTCGGAAGGCAGGAAACAAGTGCAGAGTCTCCCATTACCCTGTCTGCAAATTAGCAATCTGTCAGTATATACGTTGTAGTGGGCAGAGTCAGGTAGGCTGGAAGCTGTCAAAAAGAGCAAAGCCATCACTGAATCTCATTAAGTTTGAGTAGCTCAGAGGCTGCTTTGACCCAGTCTTTCAGGCGCCTCAGACATCTCAAAATTTCTAGCATTTCATTTTGTCAGCACAAAATCTGCAGCGCTCTTGTAATGCAGATAGCCTCTGCAAATTTGTAAGGAAACCTCCAAAACAGCACAACGCGAGCACGGTGTTGCAGAACAGGGTGTTACTAAAGCCTGCAACCCAGCCAGTCTCTCTTCTTTAATCATCACCTAGATCCTCCTCCTCATTTTTTTTTTTTTTTTGGCACAAATGATAAACAATAAGTGCTGCAAGCTTATACTCCTACTCAAGCTCAGGACATCAGGATCTCTCAAGATCAAACCCAAGTAAAGGATATTATTACTCACACCGTTAATTATTTTCCCAAATGTTGGTTACAAATCTTCTTCTTGGTATGTAACCTCTGCGAGCACTTGGTTAAGGTCTCATTTCATCTAGAAACACATTGTCATCCTGACCCTGAGCGTTGATGCATGATGGTTTGCATCTCTGCTGGTTCTGAGCCAGAATTTCTAACCACTAACCGATGCTTTTGCTGTGTGATAGTAATGGACCACTGTGGTAGCTGTGCAACATAGTGAATTCATCATCGGCCAATTAACATAAATTAATCGATGAGTATTTTTTATAAATGATTCATAATTTATCAGGTTTGAATACTTAATATGTTGTAATTGCAGCTATGAATAATTGTAAAATTGCTCAAATGACTCTAATAATTTAATGACAATGCTCATTAGTTGCAGTCTCAGTTTATTCTAATGACAGGGGTGTTATTAATGCTCATTGGCTTACTTTCTGGTTGATGTCTTTAAGCCTGTCACTAAGTCTTTATCCAGCATTGAAGTGTTGCGCTTCCATACATTTAAAGGAACTTTCAAAAGACAGATTTAAAAAGAATTGTCATTCATTTTAGTCCCTGTATGGGTGACGCACTGGATCCTACATTTCCCATAATACAACTCAGTTGAATCTTTTATTCAAATTCAAAGCAACTTTATTAATCACACTGGCAGCAATATGTTTGGAGCCGCTTTACACACACAGGTAATGATGCTGAAAATCAATTACTCAGAGTACTACATTAAAAAGAGAAGACGGACATATTATTATGATGCAGCAGTAAATGGTCAATCAAAGCTGCGTCAGCTTTGAGTAATTTTGACATCTTGATTCTCATTTTGCTGACTTTGTACTTTTGTGATTAAGTCAGATTTAATTTCTCTTTTTGCCGACTCGGCTATTTTCTTTCTCACCAGATTTCTCGAATGGAGTACGTGCACTCGAAAAACCTCATCTATAGAGATGTAAAACCTGAAAACTTCCTCATCGGACGGCAAGGGAATAAAAAGGAACACATTATCCACATCATTGACTTTGGCCTGGCCAAAGAATACATCGACCCCGAGACCAAAAAACACATTCCATACCGGGAGCATAAGAGTTTGACTGGCACTGCTCGATACATGTCCATCAATACACACTTAGGCAAAGGTAAGGCTCCTTTCCATAGCTTTCTTTTCGTCTTGGTACTGCGTTGTTCAGAAGTGTGTATTGTGAAAGGTAGTCTGGCAGTGAAAAGTTATCAAATCTGTTGATATAGAGCAAAGCCGACGAGATGACCTGGAGGCCTTAGGCCACATGTTCATGTATTTCCTTCGTGGGAGTCTACCGTGGCAAGGACTGAAGGTATGCCAAGTACATGGAAGTGTTGTAAAAATGACATTTTATACATGCATACATACAAAAGATGATAGATTTCAAATCATCAGTGTGTGATTCAGGATCAGGAAGTTTTGTTTCTTCTGTTCAAGTCTAACTTCATATTTTCAACATGAGAGAATGTAAATTTAAAAAATGAAGTTATCTGTGTTATCTGCCCTGTATCATCAAGGCAGTGAAGATTTAAGATTTTCCATTAATGAGACATAAGATATAATAGTTCTGATAAATGCTCATCCAACATCAGATCTGGTTCACGTCCTTTTGTTTGGATTCTGTTGCAGGCCGACACGTTGAAAGAGCGATACCAGAAGATCGGTGACACGAAACGAAACACTCCCATCGAGGTCCTCTGTGAGAACTTCCCAGGTACACTGACGGCCTCTTATGGATCAGGCTGTGAAGCCTGTTTTTTTCCCCCCAAATACAAAGATTTGAAATGTCCTCCATCATATACATAAAGATTAAAACATTCTATTTTTTCTTTTTGTGTATTTCAGAGGAGATGGCCACCTACCTACGATATGTGAGACGGTTGGACTTCTTCGAAAAGCCCGACTACGAATACCTGAGGACTCTGTTCACTGAACTGTTCGAGAGAAAAGGATACACCTTTGACTACACTTACGACTGGGTTGGCAGGCAGATAGTGAGTGACGCACACAAACTGTCAACAGACCTGTTTTAAATCTTCTTTTTTTTAGCCACAGCATTTAACTGATTATTATTCCCATCAGCCCACACCAGTGGGGTCTGTCCATATAGACTCTGGAGCATCTGGAGTCACGAGAGAGAGCCACGCTCACAGAGACCGGCCCTCACAGCATCCACCAATTAGAAATCAGGTACGGCAGCTTTTCTGTTTTTAATCGTGGGCAAGGTGTGTGTTCACTTCATCACAACCTGAAATGTGAGATCCACACATGCAGTATACGAGTACCACCCACCAGCAGCCTCTGTGTACCTGACCTGACCAGCATCATTAAAGTTTGTATGACAGCGATTATATCTGATAGGATGTATAGTGCGAGTGTTCTAATGCACAGATGAATGCTTTTCAAGCCATTTGTCCCAATTATCTCGATATTCCTCTCGAGACTGATTAGAGTGCAGTTAAATTATCGTGGGTGGACTGACGACTGTTGAGTGTCTGAAATCTGCTGATTGACAGCAGCTCATGAAGATGGAGATGATGCTTTATAAATCATTCACTTGCTGTAGGTATACATCGACATGAGAGAGCCTGAGGCTGCATTCAGTCAGGATCGCACACTGTGTCGAATCGCGTTTCTGTTTTGCAGCGTAATCTTCGAGCCAACAACAGATTTAGAAGCTGGGTACATGAAATAAACTGAGCCAGAACACAACAGGTAGAGCGTCAGAGTTTAGTTTTAGAGAGATTTGCCCAATCTGAGCGTCTGATTGGCGGCTGCAGAGTGACTTCAGGCTGCGTTTTCCCAAAAGTTAGATCCAGCTCAACTTCTCTGTGTTTTCTGGTGGGCGGCCCGCACCGCCAAAACAGACTACTTCAAAAACCTGCATTTTCGCCACAGTGCTGCATCCTGTCTGAATGTGGCCTAAGATATAGTGAAGAAGAACAGGTCAGACCATTAGAGGTCATCACTGATGATGTGTTTCATTAATGGTGTTTCTGCACAGCATTTCCAAGGGACTGCAGTTCACCCTTGCATGTTTTGTTTTGAGGTTTCAGAGATGCGGTGCAAAATCTTACAATGTTTAAGGTTGAATAAGGACGTTAAAAAGTTTCTGGTACTGTTACAAAGACGGAAGAAAAACTAAGTTTACTTTGTGTGTTATTTAAGTGTAATGAGATTGAGGCCAAAGTTTGAGATGTTAGAGCTTACCTTCATTTGGCTTCAGGCTCATTAGTTTCTGGTTCAGTTCTCTGGCTGAAGCTTTGATTTTATTTTGTTACATTTTTTTTTTCTTCTCCATTTCTCATGCTGCTTTGCATGGTACCTGGCCTCGCACCCCCGATTACCCATCTTTCCTAACACAATTATTCCATCACTCCCTCACCCCCCCACCCCCTCCCATTGCACCGCCAATCCCCACTTCCCCACCCTCCCATCACCGACGCCCCCGACTCGTGAGCAGACAGCGGTCTCAGATCGACGAGGAGCATGGGAGGTGCAGCCCACACGCCAAGCAAACTCCTCCTATCTGACCTCCCACCTGGCAGCGGACAGGCACGGGGGCTCAGTGCAGGTATACACCCCTCACCTGATCAACCAACAGCCCCCCACCCAACTCTATGGAGTCAGATCTGTCTCATAGGATCACATCTAGGATAACACATGTTTTTTTTGGCATTTAAAATGGTGATTCTGCATTTCTGAAGCTTAATTTTGGCTGCATTTAAAGCTACATTAAACATATACTTTCATACAGAAGAGATAAGATTGTAACTTTTTAAAATTAATTTCAAGAAAACAGTCATAATTGATCAGAAATGGTGTTAGCATTTCGAATTACTGTCATTTCTGGTTCACATGTAAATGTAGAATAGTAGATAACGGACACGACATTCATATTTTATTTTAGCCCCGTGTGTGAGACAGATCTACATCCATACCTCCCCCACCCCTTTACACCTGGCTGGGAAATGTTATTTTTCTGCACCACCATATGCATGTCATCTGGTGCCACCCACCCCAGATGGTTAGAAAAAAAAAAAAAGTGGTTTAGCTTTTTCTAAACAGCAGCCTCAGGTTGTGGCATTTTGATCTCAGGTCCTACGACTCTCCATGGCGCTTGGACATTCCTTGCAAGATCAAGAAGCCTCTCGCATGGCAGAGCGGCCTGGCTTAGCCGGCTAAGTGCATGCTCTTAAGTCGTAAAGGGTCATTATGCTCAAAGGAACATCCTGGTGTAATTTTGACAGCTTGCCATGACCAAAGATTGTCCCCGTCTGTAACGAGCTCTGTTTGCAAAGGTGTGTACAGTGTGCTTAGGTGTGTACAGTGTATGCTTTAGTTGATCTCTGACTATTATACTAAATACCATTCACTGCCATTCATGTTGAAACAGTGTGGAGATTTGAAAGTTGCCAGGCATACAGTAGGTATTTCATCCATGGAAAAACTATTGTATGCTCACCATGTCGGGCTCCAAGTTCCGAGGCCATTTAATCTGCAGAGTGTATCTTATTTTGACTTCTCTCCATAAAATTAATTCAGTCCTCTTGTGGAAACTCGATGTAATCATGATTCATCCAGGCAGGAAAACTGATGGTTTATTTTAATATTAATAACTTGGAGCATCACATAAGTTGATCCAGACTTAGTCCTACATCTCGGTCTAGATGCTCTACTTCAGTGGTCCCCAACCTTTTTATCACCACGGACCGGTCAACACTTAACAATTTAACTGCGGACTGGGGGGGGTCTGTGACTGAATCGTGACTGGTCGCTATCGTTACGCCGCGCAAGTGATCCAGACGTCACTGAGAGAATCATTTCTCAAAATACAAAATACAAGGTTTTTCAAAATAAAAGATCGTCCATACTCAGATAATACATAAAACGGTAATAATTAATTATTTCTTGTGCGGCCCGGTACCAATTGATCGACGGTACCAGGCCGCGGACCACTGCTCTACTTCACACGGCTTATAACGTGGCCCAAACCTTCGCTGACTTCTCTCCATTTATTATTAGCAGCATACCTGTTTACAGCCTTTTTCTTTGCCCTGTTTAACAAACTGTACTCCAGTGATTTAAAGCAGAATATCAGCAGCTAGACTCATAACTGTAGCTTTGTCTACTATTCAACATGTGACATGTTATTTATGTTCTGATATTATTTACATGTATAACAACATATTTTAGCATATTAAGGTAAGTCTTTCTCTCCAGGCTCGCTTGTACTAGCCTCGAGCATTCATCTATGCGAATGGCATTGGATCAACAAAGCTGTGCACTGTACACACCTATGAATACAAAACACACATTCACACAATAATTCTGTCATTCCTTCTACAGGTCAGTGGGACAAACCTCAATTTGTCTGTTGGCAGGCCATGTCGTTTTGTCTGTTTGTTCGGTGTCTGATTGTTCATGTTTCTTTCTGCTTTGAAAAAAGGTTTCTTCTATCCTGAGCGAAAAAGTGAATTTCAAAAGCCATAAACTGATTTTGGTTCATATAGATCAGCAGTCCTGTTAGCTCCCTGCACGTGTAAATGTTTTAAAAGGATGCGCTCTGTGATTTAGGCTCATTGAACGTGAAGCAGCAGCAGCAAACCTAGTTATTATTGTCAACTCTGGTCACTGGCAAGAACAGCAGAGTTTTTCACACCTCCAGTCAGACTATCTGCTAGAGAGAAGAAATTAAAGGGTGAAGATAAAGATTTTACAGTTCACTGAAATGACAGTACTGTAATTTTTAGGATCCTTTTTAGGACTCCACCCACGTTTCACAAATTATCTTTAGACGGTATCAAAGAGAGAAAAAGTAGTTCATACAACACATTCACGCCATGTGCTGTGTGTGTTCTTCACGTAGACTTCACTATTCATGACCAGTGACCTATTTTAGCTCAAATGGAGAGACGTTATTTTACAAATACACAACACCACCTGCTCGGTGCCGATGTTCTTCAGTACCACTTTGTTTTCAATCATTAACAACAAGCCTCCTCCACACGCAGCTCACCTGCTGTTGTGAAAATTGTCCAGAGCACAAGTTGTGTTTTCTGGACTGTAAAGAAAGTCGACAGAGCAGACAGCATAACAAGAAATGAGAAACCGAATGAGGCGAGGCAGTAAGAGACAGATGTGTGTGTGTGGGGGGGGGGGGACACTGGTGCTGTTGTTCTTTGCTGCTGTGAGCCATGTTTCCATAGTGGAAGAAGAAGTCAAGTGAATTGATTTTTATTTTTTTTAACCAGAGAAACTCTCCCATCACAGCAGGACCTGTTTTTCATTGATTCTGGCCGACGTCTTAACCTTTTTTGAAGTAACGCCCGTCTGTGCCACAGGTGGTCAGCTCGACCAACGGGGAGCTGAACGCAGATGATCCACTGGCGGTTCACTCCAACGCTCCGATTACAGCTCAGGCAGAGGTGGAAGTGGTCGACGAGGCCAAGTATGTGTCACACACCCGCCACACCACTCCTCCATGTCCATCTGTCGCTTCCTCTCTTTCCCGCTCTTCCTCTCTGTCTCTCTCGCTCTCTCACTTTTTGCTATGCTGTGGAATTGTGACAGCCCCTCCTCCCCCAGCTGTCATCCTGCTCCCGCCCTTCTTATCTTCTGTCTGACTGTGTGGGTTTTTGATCTTTCCTGCTGCCTGTCTCTGTGCTGTTCTCTCTTTTTTTTAAAAGAAAGAAAGAAAGAAAGCTGATGCAGATTAACTTCTCAGTTGGAGCTGATAAAGCTTCTCATACCTGTAGCCTGAGCCATGTAACACAGGCCACACTGGCAGCCACAGAAGATGTCACCTCACTCTCTGGCAGCCTGACCCGTCTTAAAGAAATGTCCACCTCTCATCGAGTCTTTAAGAGCACCAGCGCTGACCAGAAACGTCAGTGTATTGTGGTAGCAGCCAGTTGAATCACACCAGATTGTCCATGTGGCAACTTGGTCACATGCATAAAGATTATTATGCACATGCTGTCGTCGTATGCGGCTGTCCGTTCTGACGTGTCACTTCTTTCTCTCCCTCCGAGAGGCAACCATCGGGGGGGGTGGGGAGTGGTGGCGTGGAAACTCGCACTGGTTTTGTTCTGTTCATCTTCAGCACCAGTGGCTGGAATGATGCCACACTGCATGGCTGACCGCCCACTGTGCAAAGACTGCGCTGCTGGCTGAATGTCACATGATTCAGCTGACTGAGAAGAACTGAGTGGAACTCCTCTGAGGCAGAAAAAAAAATATGTTAATGAAGAAAATACTTTGTAGTTTGAAGTTGTTGGATGTTTTTGTTTGAAAGTATGAACAGAAATGAGGGAAAGTCCTGAGTTTTGTCTCCGGTCCTCAGCACAATCACACTTATGTTAAGCCGCTCATTTTACTCCAGGCTGCCCTGATTTGACCCCCAGTCAGCTCTGTTACCAAGAAGGACCACAATAGTGCAGGTCAGCCCGGTGATTTCCCGACATAAGGCTGCGGTGGAACCATTTAAGATCATGGTGCAGCTAGTCTTGAGGTTCTTTTTAAATGTCAGCAGAGGTCCATTCCCTCAGATCCACAGGCAGACTGTGGACATGGACTGTGGATGTGGACATCCTCGGACATCCACAGGCTCAGTGAGACCTGCTAGGTGGATGCCTGTGTAGCATATCTGAAAGAGAGGTCGGTGCCTGGCCATTCATCGATTTAAAAACTAATGAAAATGCTGTTTAATAAAAGCCTCACTGTTGATAGTGCTATATCTGAATAAATATTAGTATGTACAGATTGATTTCTCCGATGAATTTTCTCTGTAAATATTGGGTTTGGAAAAACGGGGACGTAAGTGATCAAAACAGTCCAACATCTCTTTTTCTGTGTTCAGATAAATGGTTTATTTTTAAACTCAGTCGGTGCTGACTAAGTGGCCCACTTTGCAAATAATGTCAGATCAATCATCATCAAGCCTGCTGACCATCGGGGAAATTATTCACAAGTCAAATATCAATTATAGAGAACAATGAGCTTCACTGTGCCTGCATCCTAAAGTAGATTCATCCTGCAGCTCTGTAATCAATGGTTATGTTTATGACCCTATACATCCCAATATATCATGACGTAAAGTGCATTAACTTCAGTCCAGCTCTCGGAGTTATCGTAATTCATATTTCAGGGATTTACCATCTCTCCCACCACAGTCCATCAAAGCCACTGTATAAAAATACAAAGATTCCCCTCTGCCGGTCTCCTCATGAATTTCCCAGAGCTCCATTCACTTTAATCTGTGCTTGTTTCTATTTATACCCAGATGACCTTCCTCTTTGTTTCGTCTCCATTCACACAATTGTTTGATATGATGATTGGTGTGTTTACTGCCAGCCTGATGATACCTTTGATACTTCGTCAGACAAGTTGATGTTTAATATAAGAACACAAAGTAATGAATGCAAATCATATCAAGGTTTCCACTGTGAATTGTTGCCACACGTAGACGGTCGCCTCCTTTATCTTTTTATTTACGTTCACAGGCTGAAATTAGCTTCTGACAATAACACAGATCATTTTCAGGATGTGCAGGATCAGGTTAAACCTCCTCAGTGTTTCTATAATGAGCAGTTATTAAAATCAGAATTTGTGCATCTCCCAGCTGTATATAGTAATATATAATAGTATATGGTTTTAATTCATTCTCATTATGAACACACAAAGTCTAACTTGTCTTCTAACTTTGTTCTATCCCTGAGAAAGTTTGAGAATTATTATAACTGTTTACTAAGTGGAGATTTACGTATCACTAATTAATAAACAGCTTTGTTGATTTGATTGTACTTTAATTGACGCGTTCCACAGTCTGTTATTTCCGTATAACAGACCACTGCTGTGAATAACAGACTTGCTGTGGACAGTGTTCTGATAATAGACTCTGGATGACCACAGCCAACACAATTAAATCAATAAAATCATTATTAAATCCATAATTTGACACAAAATATTGATCGCTGTGTAAGCAGGATAATCTACAGCTGTTCATTACTGGAAAATAAACCCTGGCTGGGTGATGCAGCTCTCGAATTCCCCTTACATAAAACATCTTTGTAACTTAATAATTGATAACATATAACCTGTTTTAGATTGATGGAAACACGTAATGTGATCGCTGTATCTGATCTGACACCTGACAGTGAATAGACCCTTTTCACAGCAGCCATTTTGACATGAAATAGTAAACACAGCTGTTACCAGTGAATGGAATGGGACCTGTATTAATATTGTTTGAAACACCTGTGTTGACCCGACTGTTTCCTGTGAAAATGGCTGACAGTTAAGTTCATTGTATATTCTGGCCTCCTGAAACTTAATTATAGCAGTATGTGATGCTACACTGACTTCCTGTTTACAGTTAATCGCTTTCATTTGACCTGCACTACAGATGTTTCCTAGCAATACATTAATACATTATTTAAGACATGCAACCAGATTGAGTAACTCGGTAGTTAAAAACTAAAAGGACTTAAAGTTAGTGATTTAAAAAATATGTTTTTAGGAAGCAGACTTTAAAAAGGTTTTCTTATTCAGCACACATCAGAACTTATTTTGATACTGTAACGTCCTCGGAGCTGGGAAGAACTAGCTGCAGAGTAGATGTTCTGTAACTGTTTCTGCACTCTCTTCTCCCTCTTAACCTCTGAAGCGTGTCCCCCCCCCTCTCTCTGCGTGTCCACCCGTGTCCTGTTGGTGTGTTTCGTGTGCATGTTTGTGTGGCATGTGCCCAGTCCCACCATCTTGGTCTTGCTGTATTAATCTATCTTACTTTTCTCTTTACACTCTTTCCTCTCTCTTCTTCTGTAGCTGCGTGAAAATGCTCAACCTGTGGTGAGTCCCTCTCTGCTCGTCCACATCAGACTCATGGGACAGGGAGTGGACCAGCCTGGGCTGGGCCCAGTGGAGTTGTTATTTACAAATTGTCAACTAGACTCTCACTGGTGCAGTAGTACCACATACCCCTGAGAATACTGACTACTGTGTGTACTATCAAGCCTCTGCCTTTTTTTAACCACTGCTGATGTTGATAAGTGAGCGGCTAACTTAAAACTTAAACTTAAAGCCTTAATCTAAGTTAACTAAGTCGTCTTTTCTAGCAGCACATTTGGCTTCAGATTAAAGGTCTTTAAACTCTTGTTGCATGGTGCACCATTATTGTTTTTAATGAAGTAATCTAAGAGGACCCAGTCACTGTCCTATGTCTTGATCCACAGCTTTTTTCTTGTCTTTGTGTGTTTTTATTGACCATCCAGGCTCACCGTGTCTTGTGTTCTCTGTGCGCACTGCTCCATTTTTACTTTCTTGTTTTTTATTTTCTTTGCAAAGGTGAAATACAGAGTCACTGCAGTGGTTTGTAGTCGAGTCCCCTCTGCCATTTTTCTGATCTAAAAATGGCGGGAGGTGAATGAGCATGCAAACACTTGGTGGATGGCAAAGCGTCCATCAAACCTTTTTTGCCAGCTGCAGTTCTCACTATAAGACCCCCCCATCCCAAAAAAGAAACAAAAAACATCTGTCCAGATTCATAAGACTCAAATTAAGCTGTTGTGATATTTAACACACTAATTTAAGCAGCCCGCTCATGCTCGTTCTTTCTTTTGCCTCATCTGAAGCCTCTTTGCATCTACATGCCGGTTTAATGTCCGCCTCTGTCCGCAGGTGCTGCTGCTTCTTCAAGCGAAAACGGAAGAAGAACACGCCGAGGCACAAATGATCGTCCACCGCTGGCCTGAAGCGCTCCGGCTCAGTTGATTGTGATTTCAGAAATCAATAAAAGTCCCATCCGGAATGAACGAGGGAGACAACTGAAAGATCTTGATTGAATTGTTCTCTGGAGGAGGGACCAGTTAAAAATGGTTTGTTGAGATGTACAAGACGCTTTTGTCTTTTTTGATGGGAGTCCTTTTTGTTTTTTATTTTTTGTTTTTTTTTCTCCAACGTGTGGGAATTTTTGCAGGCCAGTCGTCCAAACGGGGGAAACCTATTTGTTGGAATTGTGCAGAGGATAATCTTGTTCCTGGATTTTACTTTTTTCCTCCCTAAGTCACCCAACATTTTTATTTTTCGCTCCTCGTTTAGTTTTTTCTTTTTCTTTTTTGCTCCCATTTCTCCTCTGTGGTATTACAAAGGAAGAGACAGATCTTCCCGTGGAGTCTTTGCCACCTTCGAGCTCTCGCATACGTTGATTCCTTTGTTTGACTCACATTGAATCATGCTTTCATTTCACCATCTGTCGAGTCGCGGTTCAAAGTGGTTTTTTGAACTCCTTTTACACACGAAGCCTCCTCTGGTCTTTCCTGACGTGGGACTGAATGTAAACCTGAACACACGAGGAGCCGAGAGTGTAACTGCCTAAATCTTCACGTACAGGCACAAAGAGCATCAGTCTGCCATTTTGGCCCCTGCACTTTTTTTTTTCTTCTTCTTTCCTCCAAAGAGGTCAACCCTGGCACTGGGACCCGGGCCTGAGAGAACAGAAGACCAGAGACGCCTCCTGCACTGTGTTCTCTGAGGATGATTTCTGCTCACGCTGCTTGGTTAAAGCACTCCCCTTAACCAACGCCGCTGTCAAAACACACTACAGTCTCTTTAGGCTCTCATGCAGTTTCTGCTCCTGTTGGCTTTGTGATGATGAACGGCAGCCTGACACTTATAGACGGGGGCTGTGGGGTAAAAACAAAACAACGACAAAAAAAAAAATGCTATTTATGCTATTTATCTCTTGGTTGCCACCAGTTTTCTTACTAATTCTAAAACATACACACTGAATGTATGGACAGAAAAGTAAATGACTTTGGAGCATTTATATAATCTGTCATGCGCATGGGAAGGAAATTGCAGTTTAAAGGAGATGAAACCAATGTTTAGAAAAAAAGTTTTAAAAAAAGGAAATGAATTGAGACCAAAACTAAGTGGATCAGAGGGTGGGAGGGTCTTCATAATGTGATGGTTAATAATGGACTCTACACCTGTAGACACTGGGGGATGTTGCTTTGGAGTGACAAGAGAAACTGGCACGATGTGATTCGGAGATTGAATCACAGCCTCTCGAAGCTACTGTCCAATGCCTTAACCCCGCAACCAACAAACCAACCGACCGACCGGCCGGCTGCCTGACCGGTCGACACATCACATCGCCAGTTGGATAAACAAGCTGGCAGCATGACGGTTGTGAGATTCGCACCGCGACTTTGGTTTTATTTTGTTTGTTTTTTGTTTTTTGTTTTTTTGGGTTCATCTGTATAATAAAAACCCAAAAGTTGCGGACTGTTCCCAGCTAGTATCAGAGCAGTTAATGACTTCTCTTGTAACACTTGATTATGTATTCCCAATAGAGAGAGAGAGCGAGCGATGCCAAATGGAAGGTTTGGTGTAATAATCTGTAACGGTGTTAAAGACGTCCCTGCCCCCTGCGTGTCAGCTTGAAGACCCTGTGCTGCAAAGCAATGTTTTATTTATATATACATATATATGTATATATATATGTATATGTATATGTTTGAATGGCTTGACGCAGGAGGATGAGCGAACATGTCCATACCATTTTTTTTTTTAATTTGAAGTGTCATGGAGGACTGCCTTGAAACAAAATCCTCAATATGTCACCTTGCCTATCCTCCTAACAGAGTGAATTACCGTACATAGGTGTTTTATTTTTTTATTTTATATCTTGCTAATGTGAATTTTTTTAATGCGTCGTTTTTGTTTCTCCCATTCCAAATAGCCATGGTTTTATGGGGAAAGAAAGAGAGGGTAACAAAAGAAAAACATTTAAAAAAAAAAAAAAAAAGCTTGAGACCATGACTGCACTACGTTTGTTGACCCCGGCTTTCCCTGACGAGACCCTGCCTTCTTAATACTGTACTTTAAACGTGCTTATTACTTTAATTGTAGCTGCCTCGTACGCTAGGCCTTCCCTATAGGGTGCAGGGAATACACTTTAAATTGACTTTTATCCCCCCTCCTCCTCCGCCCACTCCTTTTTTTTGTGCCATGACACCTCCCCACCCTCCCTTTGCTTTCCTATCCACACACAACACACACACAGGTCCAAGATGAATCGACTCTCAGTGCGAGTGTTAGATTCTGCGTTTTGTGGACCTGCTCCATCATCTTTAGGAATACAATGTTGTAGATGTTGCGAACTGTCTCAATGAATCAGTATGTAAACCTGCTTGTTGCGTGTATTTACACTGTATAGCTTTTTGTTGTTTTGTTTCTTCTTTGCCCCCCCCTGACATGTCGGTCACTCCGGGGTCTAAGTTATTGTGTTATTGAAAGTACTTGAATATGAAAAATCTACGGGACCTTTTTTTTTTCTGTTTGTTTTTTTTTTTTTCTTGGTCATTATCATAGTTATTCCACATATAGGATTTGAGGGGAATGCTGGGAAAACAGGCTATTTGAATGACAGGTATTCATTCGTTTGAGACGTCTTAGTGCCTCTTGAGTGTGCTGGACAGGTGACTCACCTGGGAAAGTCCCGTGCCGGCTGGTGTAAATGATCGGGCAAGGTGTTTTTTGTTTTTTTTTAACGGAGAAGAGGCGCAGTTGGAAGTTGGTTTGGAGGTTTGTCTCTGTGAAACATTCACCTTTATGTATTTTGATCTGGTGTCTGTGAATAATTTTTTTTTAGATGCCAAACCTGTGACATCTGCTGCCTGTGATTTATCTTTTTTCCCCCCACAAAGCATCAGCGGCACCTGGACGCCAGCTACCTGAGAAAGTATTTCTGTGTGGTGAGATGGATATCCAGACTATATAGCCTTCAATGTTCCCCTGAATTCCCCTGAGTGCCATTCCTGAGACTACTACTAGCCCATGCCTTTTTACCTGTGCCAGGAAAATATGAAGTTGAATGTTTTTGTTTTTTTTGACCATCGCATTCCACCTTGTGTCCTTGTCGTGTCATTTTGAAAATCCGCAGAGCAGCACGGCTCAGTTTAGTACCAGGAAGTGTTGCTGGAGAGCGTCGGAAAGAGGAAACAAAAAGTATTTTTATGAGTCGGTTTCTTTCTTTTATGTTCAGAAATCGAAAGAAGCCAACATTTTATCGACCAAGTTTATCGCTTCACATTTGTGACCGGTCACCTTTGCAACATGGGCTTCTTCCTTAAACTGTGGGTCGCCTCGCTCTTGATCTCACAGCCGACAACGTTAGATATAGATGTATTACTCTGATGTATTTACTTTTAGACTCTCTGGGCCTCCATACAGAGCGTTATAGGAGTACTCTGTATGCTTCGTATCTGCATGGCTTTATCTGGAGACGGTGACAGCGTGCGGCCTCTGTTTTTTGAATTTTCTCACCTGCAGGGCTCGTGTACCGTCGGGTCGGCGAGTGAGACGTTCTGGCTTCCAGTCCTCATGTAAAATAAATAAACCTTTTCATGTCTTCTCACAGCACATTCCAGTTCAGTTCCCATTATTTCTGACATACTTCACCTCGAGTCAGACTCCTGTTTCATGGCTTTGGTTGTGTGTAACTCACATTCCCGTGTGTCAAAGCTGTGTAAATCGAAGCAAAGGACAGTTAAAGTGTGATGAATGGCTTTCGGTCTTTTTTTGGGTTCTCTGGCACTTTTTTTCCTTGTTGCTGTACTGTAGAGTTGTCTTGGATTTACTGTATATTTTTCTTTGAGGGAGAGGTTTAGGGTGACATTTACTGCAATATTGTGATGATTATTTGAAAATTGTAAATTGTACAGAGTTCACAATTATACTCTTTGTTCTTTCTGTTGGGATTCCATATAAAATATGTATTCTTTGATTTATTTTATTTTCGTTTCCCTCTCAGACTGTGGAAAATCACATTGTACAGCTCCAAGAGTTTATCCTCCCCTCAGCATTGTTTTTTTTTCTTTTTTTTTTTCCAGAGCTATGATTAAGAGAAATCTTAAAACTGTAAATAAATATTATTGTGTTGAAATATGAATGTCACTTCAAAAATGTATTTGAATGAGTTAGTCAAGGGCTTCAAGAATGAAGGACCCACATTTCTTCTTTTTATGGTTTCATATTTTTAATTTGCAGAAAGGTAAAGGTCCTTTTTATCAGAGATGTTTGTTTTTTTTTTTCCTCCTTGGATTCATATAATACAATGTTTCACACATGAACCTTATGAAATCACTTTTTATTCCCTCCACACCTAAAGGGAAACTCCAGTTTGCACCCTTTTTTATGTAAAATAAAAGATCTCTCCACCTTGCGAGAATGTCTTCTGTCAGATGTTTTTGTTCCAAGTGTTTCAGGTAACGTCTTCAAATACACACACACACACACACACACGTGTAGACGATGACTCCAGCTACGTAATGTCGGAGTGGATTTGGACTTTCACATTCAAAAACAGCCACAGTAACTGTTGTGTTCACTTTTATCGGGGGATTTATTGACATCATGAACGTATGCGGAAAATATCAATTTAATCTCAACGAGCTGAGGGAAGTTTGCACTCCACAATATGTTGTCAGGCCTTTTAAATTCATGCAGTGTCCCCCCGTTATAGGTCACATACAGAATATCATGTTTGAGTTTTGTGTTTGTGGGTGTAATTAGGTGTCAAGTCTGTTTTTCTTCGGCCTAAAGCATCTATTTATTTATCCAGCCTGTCACAGTCAAAAAAAGGTTTCTTTACTCATAGATTTATCTTACTATCCCTGTCTCACTCTGCTTGAGAACCGCTGACGTGCAGTTAACGTAAGTGAAAATAAATATTGAATGAATGGCCTAAAATCACTGGGCCTTGTTTCTTAAAAGCAGGTAAAGCCTAGATGATCTCCATGAAAGTTTTATTTAGTTTTTTTTACATTCAATATATAGATAATTATTAGACCTGTAAATATACAATTAAATCAGGCTGTAGACAATGGATGGAAGTCACAGCATTGTCTGTACAAAGTTGAATCATGTTTCATTTTGTGTATTGTCTTTTGTTTCCACAATCACAATAACAAAAGAAGGGTTTATATTTATTTTAGGGTCATTAAAATAAATAAAATCCAAAACATATACTGTCTAATCCAGGGGTCTTCGACCAGGAGTCCACGATTCTTAGGGGGTCTGCAGAGGTACTGCAGGGGGTCTGCCAATCACAATAATTGCCCATTTTCACCAAAATAATGTTGAATGTGAGGGTGCAAATAATCTGGAAACTACAAACAGCGATGAATCAGTGCAGGTGTCCAAAGATGCACAGATATTGGCATTTAATAACCAAGAATAATTGTGCATGAACATTTTTTTATCAATCATAAATACACACAGGCTAATAATCCAGTAAATAAATAGGTTAATAAGGTGAAATAAAAATTATTATAGGCCAGGATTAAAATGTAACACAGTTAAAAATATTAATTACATGTGGGGATCCCTGATTTAATGTGTGTGTATTATTAAAGGTTTTTCTGCCCTGCAGTTCTCACCTCCCGCCGCCAGTGGTCGCTGTCTCAGCCGTAGCAGTAGCGGGATGTCGGCGTGATAGCAGCGGTTGTAAAACTATAAACTTCCTGTGTGAACATCCGGTGTCTCTCTTCCACCGGTCCGAGTCAACATGGTGGGTACACAACAGATCACTTCACACGGGCAGCCCTCACAATCCTTCTCAATCCTCACCGTCTGTCTGCCCACCGAGCCGTTACAAGCACCGGTCTTCACACCAACGGCACGGCGTTTACAAAGCGCCGAGTTTCGATGCACTTTCACAGGAGTTAAATATATTTAAACACGGGATAAATATCGCCGGCTACCCGCCCACCAAACTGTTACAAACACCGGCATGTTAAAACTGTTACAAACACCGGCATGTTAAAACTGTTACAAACACCGGCAGACATGTTAAAACCGTTAAAGTCGCTTCTTTTCAAATCTCACTTGACCGTTAGAAAAAAGAACGTTACTGTCTTTAACGGCCAGTTAAACATACAGGACTAATATTTAACATGATAACGGACGACTAACGTTACCAAACAATACATCTTTACCATTTTATTTAATCATATTTTATATTTGGAATAATTCTGTTAAAACAACTTGAAATCGTATTAATTCAACTTCGACACTATATTTTAGCTTAGGAGGGCTTGAAAATGTCTTCATGAAGCTGTGTTTCTCATATACACTTAGTTTACTCAAAGTATTTCTAAATATTTAGTGATTAAATGATTTATTTGTATTTTTGTTAGATTTTAAACAGATTTAAACCCTTAACATATGAGCTTAGGAAATTTAAAGCACCATTTAACACATTTAAAGGCGCCCGGAGTGCTAAACTACAGCAAAAACAACATTTTTAGTGTGATTGTAGTGATTTATTGGTCTGAAAAAATTCATAGATTTGATAGAAACAAGTGGAAATGAGCCACTTTGATGTCATCCTGATGATAAAGTGATATATATATCTCTATATCTTGACACAACAAATGAGTTAATTCTGAATAGTTAACGCTGAATGCAATCATGTCTAAACAACCATCCATCTAAAGTCTGTACACTAATCTGATTTATTCCATTCGTTTAGTTACATGCGATGTGTTTTATCACTGCGTTTCTCTCTCTGTCTTCAGGGGCGAGTCAGGACCAAGACAGTGAAGAAGGCCGCCAGGGTCATCATCGAGAAGTACTACACCCGCCTGGGCAGTGACTTCCACACCAACAAGAGAGTGTGCGAGGAGATCGCCATCATCCCCAGCAAGCCTCTGCGCAACAAGATCGCAGGGTGAGTGTGGACGCCGCCGCCGCCACTGCTGTCCACGTGTTCACGGACAGTCTTTGTGATTGTGTGTTGCAGCCCGGTGCAGGAGGCGTCTCATTGACCCGTAATCTCACAACCTGGTTGGATTTTTCTGTGATTGGCAGCTTAATTATCCTGAAAGGTCAGACATATATTTTAAAAGCAGCCGCATTTAAATGTTGTCATAACAAAATCATATTTTTAAGGATTTCTGACGTGTTAATTAGTCTTTACGACCCCGCTGACCTCCTTCACGGTGCTGGGAAATAGAAGTAGTCGTAGTTTCGTCTCTTCTGGTTCTGTTTGACGAGGTCTACATCAGACGTGGAGTCAAGTCTGGAAACAACAGGACTGAAACTGTTTGCAGTTTGATTTGTGTGTTTTGTTTGCAAGCTGCGACGTGTGTGCAGTGTTGATATGCACTGTGATTTAACCCTGCACACTGAGACAATATTCACTTTACCTGAGGCTCGAGCCTTCAGTTCACATCAGGATGGACTCTGTGTCTGCTGTGTGTTTGAAGTGTGTAGATATGGCACAGTGAGTCAGCAGTATGTTGTGTCCTGCAGCTGTCCGTCTAAATGAAACATTTCTCCTGGCTTTAAACTGGTTATTCTCGGAGCGGATTAACCGGTGCTTGTGCTGAAGAAGCGGAGCTGCCGGCTTGTCGTGTTTTTCTTCTTCTTTGTGTGTTTGGACTGAAGGTTGAAGTGTTCTTGTAGCTCCTAGACTTTAGTACCACGCTGCTGTCTTTGTGGACGGCTGGAGGTCGGAGCACACGCGTTGAATTTAGCTCAGTTTTTTCAGACGAGTTTTGTGGGACACCACAGAGTGAGTGTTGTTGAGTTGATTGATTTTCTGAGCTGGAAACTGATGTCGCTCGTCGACATTCGTGGTTGCTATTTGTTAAAAAAAAAACGAGACATGCACCTCAAAATAATTAATATTTGTTGCATTAATCATCTAAATATTACTTGTGTGTTTAAGCAAATTCAATAAATGTGTAAGTTAAGATCCAGATGAACCTGAATGAAAAACATAAATGGAGATTGAAGTCTTGGTAGGCGGATGAAGTGAGCATGTCTGAGCTGGACAGCAACCAGCTGCACTGCTTCTGTTCAGATAACTGATAAAATGCAGGCTACAAATAATTTAATAAGCTTTTAATGCCACATTTTTTATTATTAAGCAGACAAAGCATCATCCAGCATCATCCATCCATTCTCTGTAGCCGCCTGTCCTTATCAGGCCGGAGTCTGCCCCAGCTAACATAGTGAGAGAGGCAGCGGTGCAGCCAGTTCATCACAGGGTCGGACACATGCAGACAAACGAGCATTGTCTTAATTACTCAAAATAGAAGTGACCAAGAATGGAAACCATATTTTCAGATTAAGCAAAAGCTGACAGCACTTTTAAAAGTGTTCAGCCCTGAGATCATCGGCCATAAATAAGTTCGTGGTTGCTAAAATTTTATATTCATCATGAATGAATTTGTTGTTTTTTGAGCGATCTGTTTTCTTATGAGAAATAATGATCAGTTACAGTAAAAACACAGAAACTCTGGCAATTGTAATCGTAACCTTATATTTTTACATGCTACAGTAAAAAGTCACCTTAATTATCAATAAACTAATTTACACAGGTGCTGTAAGTGTGGTAATGACCTTCGCTCTCTGTTTGTCTCTCAGGTATGTGACACACCTGATGAAGAGGATCCAGCGCGGTCCAGTCAGAGGAATCTCCATCAAGCTGCAGGAGGAGGAGAGAGAGAGACGGGACAACTATGTCCCAGAGGTCGGTCCACACTCTCTTTGTCTTGTTTGATGAGACAGCGAATGGTTTGGAAACATTGTGCAGTTTGAATCGGTGCTCTGGTTGTTTTTGCTGCGTCAGGTTTGATAAATGTCGTTTAATATGTTGCAGAGCAGCTTTAGGTGTAACTGCCACAGAGAAACTTTGAAAGACGCCGTTCAGACGGATCATTTATTGTCTTTAAATCTCCTCTAGATCTCTGCTCTGGACCAGGAGCTTATCGAGGTCGATCCAGACACTAAAGAAATGCTCAAAATGCTGGTGAGTGTAAAACATCAGGATGCAAACAGTAATCAAAATCTGCTCTGAGTATTAATACTTGTAGACAAACCTCAAGTCAAGCATGTGAAACTCCACGTGTTAACGCATCAGTTTAATTGCTCACTGCTTACATGTATTTTTAAGGGACATGCCGGCAGCATGTGAATGAACTTTTCTTTATCGAAGCGACTTCCTCTCATCACCCTGTGATCAGTGTTTATTAGTAATGTTTACTGACGCTCTCTCTGCCTCTTGCAGGATTTCGGTGGCCTTTCCAACCTTCAAGTGACTCAGCCAACGATTGGAATGAACTTCAAGACGCCACGAGGACTTTAAAACCATGTTGTGATGATCCTCTGAATAAAGACAGTTGTTATATCAGTTCTTCCTGGTGCTTTTTACATACATACATAAACACATACAAACGCATACATAACACATACAACACATACATACATAAACACACACATATGTATCTGTCTTTATTATCAGGATATGTACCACAGTCCTTTAAAGTAGCTGTAATGAAACCTCTTCTTAAAAAGCCCACTCTAGAGCCAGAGGTCTAGAGCCAATTATAGACCGATATCAAACCTTCCCTTTCTTTCTAAGTTACTTGAGAAAGCTGTAGCTAATCAGCTGTGTGAATTTCTTCATAAGAACAGTTTATTCGAGGATTTTCAGTCAGGATTTAGAGTGCATCATAGCACAGAGACCGCACTTGTCAAAGTCACAAACAATCTCCTAATGGCATCAGACAAAGAACTCATCTCTGTACTTGTCCTGTTAGATCTTAGTGTTGCATTTGAAGCCATAGACCATCAAATTCTTTTACAGAGATTGGAACATCAGATTGGCATCAAAGGAACCGCCCTAAACTGTCATCATCTCTTGTCACACAGGACACACAGGACTTTTTTTTTACCATACTAAACCATGACTTTTTTTTACCATACTATACTATGACTTTTTTTGCCATACTATACTATGACTTTTTTTTGCCATAGTATACTATGACTTTTTTTTACCATACTATACTATGACTTTTTTTGCCATACTATACTATGACTTTTTTTTGGCATAATATACTATGATTTTTTTTGCCATACTATACTATGATTTTTTTTACCATACTATACTATGACTTTTTTGCCATACTATGACTTTTTTGCCATACTATACTATGACTTTTTTTTGGCATAATATACTGACTTTTTTGGCATACTATACTATGACTTTTTTGCCATACTATACTATGACTTTTTTTTGGCATAATATACTGACTTTTTTTGCCATACTATACTATGGCTTTTTTTGTCAGCACCACAAACAAAGTTCTGTCCCTCTACTCTTGCCTATAGGCTCCTCATACATCATCAAGCCTGACGATCTCCTCATACAACTTCATAGATCATCAAGCCTGACGCTCTCCTCATACATCACCATGCTTCTCCTCATACATCATTCATGCTCCCTGTAGTAAGATGCTTGATGCTGTGGGCGTCCACAAACAACGACAGGCATCATGTATCTGTCTATTATCAGGATATGTACCACAGTCCTTTAAAGTAGCTGTAATGAAACCTCTTCTTAAAAGCCCACTCTAGAGCCAGAGGTCTAGCCAATTATAGACCGATATCAACCTTCCCTTTCTTCTAAGTTACTTGAGAAAGCTGTAGCTAATCACTGTGGAATTCTTCATAAGAACAGTTTATTCGAGGATTTTCAGTCAGATTTAGAGTGCATCATAGCACAGAGACCGCACTTGGTCAAAGTCACAACGATCTCCTAATGGCATCAGACAAAGAACTCATCTCTGTACTGTCCTGTTAGATCTTAGTGTTGCATTGAAGCCATAGACCATCAAATTCTTTTACAGAGATTGGAACATCAATTGGGCATCAACGGAACCGCCCTAAGCTGTCATCTCGTCACACAGGACACACAGGACTTTTTTTTAACATACTATGACCTTTTTTTTTTTACCATACTAAACCATGACTTTTTTTTGCCATACTATACTATGACTTTTTTTGCCATACTATACTATGACTTTTTTTTTTGCCATACTATACTATGACTTTTTTTTTTGCGCATACTGTACTGACTTTTTTGCCTACTATACTGACTTTTTTTGCCATACTATAGACTTTTTTGGAATAGTATACTATGACTTTTTTGGCATAATATACTATGATTTTTTTTGCCATACTATACTATGATTTTTTTACCATACTATACTATGACTTTTTTTTATACCAGACTTTTTGCCATACTATGACTTTTTTGCCATACTATACAGTGACATTTTTTGCCATACTATGCAGTGACATTTTTTGCCATACTATACTATGACTTTTTTTTGACATAATATACTGACTTTTTTTTGCCATACTATACTATGGCTTTTTTTGTCAGCACCACAAACAAAGTTCTGTCCCTCTACTCTTGCCTATAGGCTCCTCATACATCATCAAACCTGACGATCTCCTCATACAACTTCATAGATCATCAAGCCTGACGCTCTCCTCATACATCACCATGCTTCTCCTCATACATCATTCATGCTCCCTGTAGTAAGATGCTTGATGCTGTGGGCGTCCACAAACAACGACAGGCATCATGAAGTAGGCTGGTAGGTTTAAGGACCTTGCCTAAGAGTCCACACGGGATTCGAATCCGGATCTCCGGGGTGAAAGTCAGCAGCATTACCACTGAACTACCCACACACCCTCTGTGAAGGTACCAATGACGAACATTCATCTTCATAAGCGGAGATAGAGAACAGTCAAAAAGCACCCACGTGTCGCATCATGAAGTAGGCTGGTAGGTTTAAGGACCATGCCTAAGGGTCCACACGGGATTCAAACCCAGATCTCCGGGGTGAAAGTCAGCAGCATTAGCCACTCGCTTGATTGAGCGAAATGCTTTGAAATCGTCGAAGGCTGGCGCGTTTTCCGACTGGTGCCTTCTGACGTGCCAGCCCGTCGAGTTGCGCGGGAGTGCGAGGGCCCGCTCAACGCTGCTTGCAGCTTTAATTTAGCTTCATCTCTTGTCACACAGGACTTTTTTTTTAACCATACTAAACCATGACTTTTTTAACCATACTATACAGTGACATTTGCCATACTAAACTATGACTTTTTTTACCATACTATGACTTTTTTTTGCCATACTATACTATGACTTTTTTTGCCATACTATACTATGACTTTTTTTTTTGCCATACTGTACTGACTTTTTTTGCCATACTATACTGTGACTTTTTTTTACAGTTTTTTTAACCATACTAAACTATGACTTTTTTTGCCATACTATAATATGACTTTTTTTGCCATACTATACTATGACTTTTTTTGGCATAATATACTATGATTTTTTTTGCCATACTATACTATGATTTTTTTTACCATACCATACTGACTTTTTTTGCCATACCATACAATGATTTTTTTTGCCATACTGACTTTTTTTGCCATACCATACTAAGACTTTTTTGGAATAGTATACTATGACTTTTTTGCCATACTATACAGTGACATTTTTTGCCATACTATACTATGACTTTTTTTTGTCATACTATACTATGATTTTTTTTTTACCATACTATACCATGACTTTTTTTGCCATACCATACTAAGACTTTTTTGGAATAGTATACTATGACTTTTTTGCCATACTATACAGTGACATTTTTTGCCATACTATACTATGACTTTTTTTGTCATACTATACTATGACTTTTTTTACAGTTTTTTTAACCATACTAAACTGACTTTTTTTACCATACTATACTATGACTTTTTTTTGCCATACTATAATATGACTTTTTTGGCATAATATACTGACTTTTTGTGCCATACTATACTATGACTTTTTTGTCAGCACCACAAACAAAGTTCTGTCCCTCTACTCTTGCCTATAGGCTCCTCATACATCATCAAGCCTGACGATGTCCTCATACAACTTCATAGATCATCAAGCCTGACGCTCTCCTCATACATCACCATGCTTCTCCTCATACATTTTGGTGGACCAAAATACAGTTGTGATAAAGAGTCCAGACATGTCTGCTAATGCTTAAACACCTTTATTGTGCCCAATCTGAACATACTCCACAACTGTAAGTAGCAGCAAACTTGGCAGACCACAATGAGGTAGACTTTCAAAACTCTAAAAAGCAGCTGGGCTAAAGGGACAACAAGCTCAGCATGACAAACCTAATGGATAAAGAAAAGACAATTTGTCTTTGGCACACAGCTTATTATGCATTTATGTCCAACTGGAACAGGAAGGCAAAATGGGATAAGAAAGCGTGGAATCATTTACTGGGGTCTACTCAAGCTCTGGATAGATTAAATTTATCATCAGCTAAGTGGAAGTTCTTACATTCAACAGGAAACAAGCAGCTGTTCTAACATAGGCGTGTCCCCCTGCTGATGTACAAAAGTGATTAAAAACCACTGCCACCTCTCCAAACGTGCAAATTAAAAAGTGCAAAAATCAAAAACTATGTACAATCAGATGTTCATTCACTCTACTCTAGTCTCAACAGGGTCCATCAAGTTGCTGGAGAAATGATGGATGGCCAAGTTGAAGCATATTCCAGTACTACCGTTACGTACATTTAATATAACTGGACCAACAAAGCAAGTTAAAGTAGGAATTCCAACATTTTTGTGCCCATTCAGTTGAAATTTGGGAGGGCAAATTAAAAAAAGAAAAAAAAATTATATCTAGCCACAGAAAAATGTATGAGAAAAAACAAAAAGGAAAAATAAAAAGAGGGGGTTCTCCCATAAACAGCCGCCTGGTAGAATTCTGTTCAAAATTTTCATGTCATGACTTAAAACCGTTTGTGTACAAATTAGTAAAAAACTGCGTAAAAATGTCTGAAATGCGACTGGTTAAATGAAGCCCAACATTCAACTCCCAAAAGTAAGAAACACCAGTTGGCTTGCACAGGAAAAAACGGATGCCAACTGGGGGTAAGGGCAGGAGGGGAGGGAGGGAGGGAGGAGGGGAAAAAAATAAAAATTTAAAGGCACTGTATGGCATTTGCCAATGAACGGCAATGAGACTTGCGTGATTGCTCTTCACTATGCAACACATGTAAACAAAAAGAAAAAAGAAATGGCATTTTCATCCACTTCTTAACCTTAGGCTGACTCCCATCTTTCTCTGGCCACAAGTCTGGGAAAAAATGCATAAGTGTGAAGGGCCCCTTGT
This sequence comes from Nibea albiflora, assembly GCA_014281875.1. Classification (NCBI taxonomy): domain Eukaryota; kingdom Metazoa; phylum Chordata; class Actinopteri; family Sciaenidae; genus Nibea; species Nibea albiflora. Next base: position 6,439,312 of record CM024795.1, on the reverse strand, counting down.
CTCTCCCAACAAGGTCACTGTGCATAGTGCCACTGTGAACAACAGCAAAAATGTAGCAAGTGCAAAAGTGAACATTTTTCTACAGTGATATCCCCAGTGCCTGGTGGAGTGCCGTGGTGCCCTCGTTACTTGAGGGACGCCCGGCACACGTGCTCTCCTTGGCGGGCAGCCTCGCCCCCCTTTAGATGGGGGCTCTTCCTCTGGCCCTTCAGAGTGTTTGGATCCATCTGCTCTAGCTGGAGTCCCTGTTCTTCTGGTTGCGCATGAGGGGTCGGTGGTTGCTCAAGATGTCCATGGAGTGCTGCCAGTGCCAGCAAGAGCGGCAGAAGTACTTGAAGCAGGCCTAAGTGTCAGACAGTGATTGAGCGCATTTGTAGGTTATCTCAGCATAACATGTCCGACATGTTCAGGCAGTTCATTTCAAACTGAACTCATGCACAACAGCTCAAAATAATTTTAAAAAGATGCGTCTGGTTTACTGGTAGCACTGGCTGTCACTGTAAATCAAGTTGAAAGACTTGGTTGAAAGAGGTAAATCTGAAAGTTGCACAGCCTGATGTGTAAATCTCTAAATGCACAAAAAACTGCAGCACCACAGTAAGAACGGAGGGTCAAAGCTGAGGCAGGAAGTCTGTAAACTGAGATTTTAGACAAATAAGGGGATTTGCAGACACGGTGCAACACAAATCATCTCGCCTCAACCAGACGATCTTATCACGCTGATATATTAGGCGGCGATTCTCCGCTCTGATCACGAGTCTTCAAATCCACAGTTTGATTTGACTGGACTGAAGGTCACAACTCTGAATTTAAACATTTTGACTGATTACAACGATTGCCAAACACGCTAGCAATCTCAACAAGACATGACAAACTAAAACTCCAACCATCATCGGGCTGCACAGGCAGCAGGACAAAGACTGAACGAAACACGAGTTTCCACTGACCTGGTCTCTGCAGAAGAAAGGCCCAGGTTGGCGAAGGCAAACTTGACACATGGAGTCTTCCAGGTACGGGTCAATCTGGACCTGCGGGGGGAAAGAGCAAAGCAATGGGACTCACTTCACAGCAGACACAGTAAGCGAGGTATAAAAACATTTTAAAAAGCTTCCAGCGCTGAGTGAGAACCTGCTGATTCAGCACTTAGAAAAGAAAAGACTCAGCATTTATGCTTCACACAAGCAGACAAATATTTTCTTGTTTGACTGATTAAAATGTCTTCAGCTGAAAGCACAGCGCTCAGATCTCTGGAATTACTCTCTACCGCAGCAGAGATCCGGATTTTAAAAAAAGCATCTTCTTACCTTCTTTGTAAACTTGGGGGTTTTGATCTCCACAAAGGCTGCGCACACAGCCTTCAGGTAACTGCGCTGATTGTTGAAAGTGACACGTCCAGAGCCTGCACGCACACACGATCAATGAAGAGCCGACTGTTCGGGGGAAATATTTTCTGCACAGCAAGTTTATAAAAACGGATATTTGATAGTCCAAATACTATTTGGACCGTTTCCTCAGCACTTTAAATATAATTTTCTTAGCTCAAATTCATTCAGTGTCATTGACAAATTTTTGCCTCTATAAGCAAGTGCAGTTAAGAGTGATTGAGTCTGAAATTCACTGCCGACATTCCTCGTTTCTGAGAGAGGCTTCATTTCATTTTTCAGTACAGTACAAGGTTTAACTGGCTATAAACTGTCTTTATGTTTAGTACTGTTGCCTCTGCATGACCTACAAACAGGACCGTCACTGAGATGATGGCTGTCCCGTGATCTCACCTATGGGGTACTTGTGCTTGTCCGTGTCGATGCCAGCGTACATGACGCCTCCAAACAGGTCGTTCATGATGCTGGCCAGCGCCTCAGCGTTCAGCATGCCATGCAGCGCACCAACAAACACCGTCTTACTGGGGTCCAAACGCTGAGCAGGGCAGCGCACATAGTTACTGTCAGAGATCACCCAGGGGATCACCTGCACCTGTAAAAAGGAAGGAGACACAAGACAGGTTACTCAACCCTGCAGATACCATCCATCTCTGACTGCAAACAATGACAATCCTGGATCTGTAAAAAAAATTCTTGAATATTTAATCGTTTCAGCTCTAATGTGATCACAAAATAAAGATCACAAATCGGCTATCGAACAAAAAAAAACATTACATTTGTAGTGCAGTTTGAATCTAAACCTCTTCAGACTCTGCACGTACATACAGTACAAGTTCTCAGTTTGTAATTTACACCCAACCAGTAATATTTTGCATGGGTGAAGCATGATCAGGAAAATGTATTTAAATGATTACTCAATGAAGCAGCATTCTAATGTTGGATTTGGTTGAGCCAATTTATCCATTTGTATCAGACTGCAACTGATTTTAATCAGCCATTAATTTAAGTTATTAATTTCTCACCATTTTAGAACTTTTACACAAAGCCCAAAGTTTAGTTCAACCAATAATCCAAACCTCAAAATTTCATAATTATTGTAACCGTGAAATGTTTTAAATCTTTCCATTAATGACTTAAATGTTCTGCCAATAATCGTGTACTTTTATACACTGTTGCTTTAATTTAAAACAATGCATTTTATGAGCTCGACACATTTCACTGTGCAAAAACCTGTAAAGCAAATAAAGCTGTAGATATTACAGTGAAGTAAAATGACTACAGTGCAGAGGAATAAAGTACAAAGTGACATGAAGACTCGTACAAATTTAACAGCATTTGTACTTTAAATGTAGATAATTATGCATCGCAGTCACTGTTGAATTTAACACTCGTTTAACTTCTACTCACATCCTTGCATCGCATTCTGCGGCTGGACATCTTGAAGTAGTACTCTCGGTTGTCCTCGGGGTGAAACGGGTCCTGGGAGCAGGCGTGGAGCAGCGCCCGCACAGACTTGTCATTCTCAAACACCAGGTAAACGTAGCCTAAAAAACACAGACAACTTTAGGATGGAGAAACACGCCCCTTCACCCCCCCACAAACTGTACGATGGAGTGAATTTAGAGGCTCGTAATAAACCTGCAGACACACAAGGGAGTCATTAAGTTATGTCAGCTTTAAAAAGACAAACAACAAGTCAGGATGCTTCGAATGACTAAAGATTTTAAAAAATAAATTGAAATAATTCGACCAGCTACGATTGATCTGAGGCTGCAACCATCAGTCGTAAAATTTTGTGGCACAGAGATCTGTATAAAGGATTAAACAGAATATTTGCTCAGCTGAACAGCCTAAAAATAAAAAGACCAATCAATACTTAAACCAAAGAAACTGTGAGCATTTACCTTAAGTCTAAAGCACTGTGAGGCATTTAGTTTGTCCACCGGCTGCATCTACCACCGTGTCTCACGCTACATTTAAGCCCAACTAATCACCAGCTGAAGTAGCTCTAGAAGGCCGACAGGCCAACTCACCGCCACACCATGTGGTCACCACAGTGCCACCCTGAAACCATGAAGAAAAATAAATAGCCTACCAGCTTGTTGTTACCTTTGGCTACATTACCTTTGGGAGGACAGCGAGGGTGCTTTCCATCCTTACCCGGCCACTCCACAGTCAGAGGGCCGTATCCACTGAAGGTGTTGATCAGGCCGGCTGGAATAAAACGATGACAGAATGAATGTTTTAGCAGAGGCAGGGATCCATAAAGTGACACATTTCTAGTTTTACTTGTGGCTGTGGGACGTGAACACATAAATTTGACCTCTTTGAAGCGTGAGCAATCAAATATGCAAATTCATGCTGCGCTGCCATTTGTATCGACCTCCTCGCTAGTTGGAATTCATCACATTTGCTGAATCATTACCAAGAAAAGATTAAACGCTTTTATTTATTTTTCAAGCCACCAGAAAACAAATAGTTTTACTTCCTGTAAACATTTCATAGACTTCCTCACGCTCACCCTCAGTGGACTAAGATAGATATTTTATTGTTCCTACAAGGAAGTTTGTTGCCACTGTCTGAACAAAGCCCCACATAAATTAATACAGACACATTAAACACGGCTACAAAAATAAACACTTAATGCAGCAAGTTTTCCATTCATACATCTCTCGGCACATTGCGGGGTGTTTTAAGATAATTGTGTCAGAAGAGACAAAACTCCTGCCACAGCATGGCAGTTTACAGGCCAGGGACCTGCATCTGTGAGCAGGCGGGAGGATGAGTTGAGGGTGAGGTCAGATCAATGATTTTGGAGGCGTGGCGTAGCGTGTGAGCTGAGTAACCGAAGGTGGAGAGCACTGAAACTTTACAGCATGTATGCATTTCATTTTACAAAGCATCAGTCCACCTCATTAAGTTTTATTTTGCTGCTGCAACAGTACACATTCCCAGATGGAAGTAGTCAAATTTAGTGTACAGCATCATGTTACTGTTAAATATACGTTGCTGCTGCTAATCGCACCATTATTTCAGCTTGTCTGAGACTGTAGAGAAATGCAGCACCAGTTGTTGATAGTGTAAATCTTACAATCATTTTATATTCTTCATTTAAGTTCAACTCATTTGTACCTTCGTCTTGTCCCAGAATAATGGAGGTAATATGGATTTAGGCACAGCTGCTGAAAGGCCGCACACTCAGATTAACGTTAATAAGCCTCTAACACCATCAAAAGAAGTCCGAACACCAAAATTAAAGCAGCAGTTACCTTCTGTGATGTCCCAGGGCACGCCACCAAGGAAGACCTTACAGGAGTACAGAGGATCCTTGTTGTTTCTGGGAGGCAGCTGACCACTCCAGGTGAACGTGGCCTCATTCACAGCTGATGAGTGTAAGCAAAAAATTCAGAGGTCATGTCTTTAAAGAGGTTTTCATGGTGGCTTTGTTGAAGTGTTTCAGGTTTACCTGCGGCCTGTCTGTGCAGGCGGGCCTCCCTCTCAATACTGAACGCGTCATCCGACTGGTCGAGCATGTCGGCGCCAGGCCACGGCGAGCCGGTACGCCAGCGGCGGGACATGCCTGAGGAGGCAGGGCTGGCGCTGGATGGCGGGGTCAGAGGAGAGCTGGAGTCCTGAGGGTCCAGACGGGAGCCCAGTCGCAGCAGATCCTTCTGCATGTTTGATGGGAGGTAAGGCAGGGGAGGGGAAATCCGCAGATTTGACTGTAGAGAAAAACATGGAGAGCTGAGGAGACTGGTGTGGTTTAAGTATATTATATAACAGTGCACACACACCCCAGCACAAACAAAGACCAGGTTTAAGGAAGTACTTCAGTGGCTTACAAGTCAAGGTCAGCAAATGTACATTTATTTCCACATCACTGACTCCATCAGAACATCAGAGCGTTGTCACTTTCCAATCTGCTGCTCCGAGTTTCTCAGACAGAAACGCACATTTTATTCACTAGTGAAGTGAAGCCTGCGAGCTAGTCCAGGCAGCCAGGTTGAGTCACCCTCGTCTCCACGACAACATGGAGGTGTACTGAAGCGGCCTGCGCTCCATTTACTTCGATGCTGCCACACTTGTGTGAAAGTTATACTGATGCTGCTGTTCTAATAAGGCCCAACTCCACCCCAGCATCCATGTGCAGGATGCAAGAGTCTAGCTTCCCCTCAGAGCCTGAGCTTAGCATTTCTTTGAGAACAAAAGCGGTCAGGAGAAAACACCAGAATGTTGTACATAGTCACATATGCACGTTCCTGCAGACTTCCTGTAGATGTTTCACATTAAAAGTCTTGCAAGAAAGTGAAGGATTACACCCTGAGAGCAGCTTTAAGGATTTTAAGATGAAACTTCTGAGTTTGATAACCTGAAAGACGTGAATTTGAACAATTTATGTAAGAAATCTCAGACCAACATAGCGATGATTAGAGCTGCAGCGACTAGTCGACTAATCAGTGAGTCTATTAACAGAAACTGTTTTGATAGATAAATCTAAATTTCTTTAATGTCGTTAGTTGTGCCACCATTTGTGTCAATTATGGCATCTACAGGTCAAATATTCCCCACCTGACTGTTAGTCAGGTTAGTGACAGAGACAGTGATCATCACGTCTTACCAGCATGTCACAGAGGTGGTCGGAGCCAGAACTGAAGCCGCTGGTCTCCGAGTCTTCGGGACTGCTGGAGCGAGAGTCCAGAAAGGAGCTGGAGTCCAGACGGTTTGCCATGCGAGCCACGCTGGGGAACTTCTCCAAGAAGTCAGCAGTCATGCTCATGGACTCCGGGGGCAGGTAGCCTGGGGGTTTCCCAAGGACACTACTGAAGGGGCTGTTCAGTATACCTAGCACTGAGGAAAGAAGAGACAAGTGGTGAGATGACTCAGACATTTCAGTCATCTGTACAAGTAGCCATGGCAATATCACCCCTTCGCTTGTTTGACGTAAACTGAAGAAAATGGGATGCGTGTGCTGAATCCGGAGAGCCGCATCGATTCGTCAGGAGACCTGCTGAGTTGCTTTTTAAAATTTGTATCTCTTCTCTATTTTAGGGAAGCCGTTTTGTAATTGGATGAGCACAGTAAAGAAAATTGGGTTTGTGTGCTGAATCTGCAGCGCTGACTCAAACTCAAGTTTCCAAAAGACACTTGACGTGCAAGCTGGCTGCCACCAGCAGGCCAAAATACCTCACGTTGAAATCTGAAGCATTTTCAATTTCACATTCGATGTTTTGTAACTCGGCTGCTACGAATCCAAAACGCAAACTACGCCTTCCCCTTTAGCACGAGCACTGGAGGCCATTTCATCCGACACGTCCCCCCAAACAAAGTCCAGTGGCTGCTCATTCCTTATGCATTACCCAGCATCTCCCTTCCTCTTGATAACAAAGTGAGTCAGCTGGCAAATGTGACAGATATGTCCTGCGTGACCTGTAACAGTGAACATGAGGCTCTGAGGGGATTATTCAGCTGTAGGCCACATTCAAAAAGCTCTGTCCCACTTTGTTGCGGGCCCAGTTTAGAAAGCACTAAATGAAGTTATGCCTGGTCGGTTTGGACATGCGGCGTTAAAAACTATAGCTCTACAAATGGGTCACGACAAGTGGGACATAGTTATAATTTGTGGTAACTTTCCAGCGACGAGACGGGCGTCACAGAAGCGCCCGACAGCCCAAATGTCGGCATTCACACCTCAGTCCTGTTTTCTGGTTTGTATCCGCAGCCTGGTAAGTAAACACCCTGGCATCACTTTGATCAACAGGTTATGTACTTAAATAACTCAACTTATTTGTTAATTTTTTTTTTTTTTTTTAAAGGTGTGGGGGGAAAGAAAAGTAGCTGGATTGTTTTTGTGCCTACTGGACTGCTAGAGATGCAGCAAAGCAAAACTGCTACATCATCCTCCCCGGTGACGCTACAGCCTGTTCCCACACACAGACTGCTGTTAATGACCAATCGCATATTTCAATAGAAATGAGGCCACACAAATTAAAGGCACACACCCTCACAGATGTTACAATATCAGATATAATGTCCAAATATAAAGAGACTCTTTGGAAAACTACCAACACCCACCACACTGACATTATGTGGTATAAGACATGTGAACAAACCTCAGGTTTTGCAGTTATTCCTAAATTAATTCAAGTAAATAAAATACTTACTGGAGGGTGAGCTGGTCTGAACCTGGGAGGGAGAGGTGTGTGTATCCGTCTCCTGGCTGCTCCAGGGTCTGTCCCACCCGGACAGCCGGAGAGACTGGAGGCCCAGGCCCAGGTCTGTGACACCCGGTGGGCCCCTGGACGACGGCATCTCCTGGGAGCCGGGCATGCCACCACAGTTGGGAAAGAGCATCCTCCTGCTGCCCACCGCAGCCAGCTCCGACTCTTTTCGGTCCAAGATCCAGTTCAGAGATTCAGAAAAAAAAGAAAAAAAGAGAGAGGAAGTGTTAGACAGCTAAAAAAGAAAGAAGTGTTTCAGAGAGAGAGTCGGCACATAAAACAGCTTTTGTGATGAGCGATCTCGTTGAAAAAAAAAAAAAAAACTTCCCTCATCACAACATCTCCCCCTACCCTGGCTGACGGGGGAGCTAACCTGCTGCCTCTGTGCTCGGTGAAACTGCCATGCATCTCCGTCCGCATCACTGACCCACCTAGCAGCATGTGACATGGCTGCTGATGCACTCGCACACCCCTGCTAATGACATCAGCCCCCCCACCCACACAACCACCACAAACACCCTCCCCACCTCCCTGCCTCCTTGCCTAACAACTGTGTAATGAAAAATTCCTGTCGGAGCTATTGGCTTGTTGATACAAGTACTCCCCTCTCTGGTAGGCACAGCACGTCTCTGAGTCGGTGGGAAGACAGCCGCCGCTGCTACTGCTGCTGCTTACTCTGTGTCTAGCCTTGTTTCCTGAGCGAGCTGACAGAGGGAGGGAGGGAGGGAGGGAGGCAGGGGGCGGGAGGCGAGGGGCAGAGCTACAGTGGCATGGTGGGAGGCAGCATGGGCGATGGAAGAGAATGACTCAGCAGACTTTATTTAAAAGGGAACTTCAGACGTGAGGGTGCTCAATAACCAAACTGAAAACTGGATTTCACATAACAACCACACACACTTTTAAGATTTGGAGGAAAAAGGCATGCAGAGCCTCGCTGTAGCAGAAGCAGCTGACTGATCAGATGTTGAGGACCGAGCGATTCGCACTGCCAGCTCCTCCCTTCCCTCTCCAGGCCTGGAAAGCATCCAGCTGCCAGCAACAGCCCTGATTCAGCAACACCAGGCTGAGGTGGCGGGGCAGAGAGGCCACACCAGAAGTTTAGCTCAGTTTACATCAAGATACTATTCACTTTCAGATCACTCCAAACTTACACAACATCAGTGCTGTACGCCTGCTCATGTCGAGCCCGGTAACACCTTTATAACTTTTGTATCATCGTCTAGATCGCAAATGCAAGTGACAAGCGTGGACATACCTTTAGCAAATTAATTCAAGGAAAGGACAAAGGCGCTGTGCTGATCTTAAATCTTGGCAAATCTCACTCTTGGGATTAAAAAAAAAAAAACACTTAGAAGTGCTGCAATGCTGCAGAGCAGCGATGCAGCATGAATCAGCTGCTGGCACCCGAATGATAATGACAAGGTGAAGGAGGTTTAACAGATGGAGGCTGATTAAAAAACAAGAAGGGGGGCCACTCTCAGAGGGGATGCAACTGTTTACCTTAAAAATCCATCCCGATAAAAGTCAACTAGTCGTGTTGTGAAGAAGTTTGAACTAAAACGTAACTAGAACAAGCACAGAATCAAACCTGAGACTCTGGGCTGAGGTCATGCCCGCTAAATTTGTAGTAAACTTGCATTGTGGTTATTTTTAGACTGAGACAGATCAGAGATGTCACATTAAAATACAGACGCTTTGCTGTGTCCTTTAACTAAAGTAATTAGCAACAATTGATAACGATTCAGACCTTTAAAAAAATGCAAATTCCTGAGCTCCTAAAGACGTAAGGATTTGCTGCCTCTCTTTGCTTTATCATCACTCTAAATTAAATCTTTGTCAGACAACCGCAGGAATGTGAAGACATCACATGGGGCTGCTGACATTTTCTAGACTACTGGTTGTCAAACTCAACTCAAATGATTTTAAAATTAAATGATCTAAAAATATCAAATGATCTGCAACAGTTTGAAATTAATTGATGTTGCTGAAATGTTTTTTAAAATAAGTTTTGCATTTCCTGAAAGTTGTGAAGTTAAAAAGTAACATGGAGGCCAAAATTAATTTTAAAAACTACTAATCACTCCAAACAGGAAATATTAGAAAGACGTGCAGATTTCTACCAGATGAGCTCTTGAACAGGTTCAGTAAATAATCTTATCGGGGATAAACCGGCCTCCGGCTGTCAAACAGGGTCGTCTTACGCTGCTGGATTTTAATGTTTGTTAAAATAGTGACCGCTATTTTCTGAGGTGGTATAAAATGTCTAGAATAGAATAAATTATTAATCCGTTGAATCACAAAAAAGCCAATTTGACAAAGAAATGAAGGACTTCAGAGGATGAGGTCCTGGATGAGCAGCATTCAAACTGCTTAAGTGTTTACATGCAAGAAAAACATGCGAGTATGCAGGTAAGTTAAAATGTGTAGATCAGTGTTGTAGCCAAGACCAGCTAAACAGACGAAGACAGGGCGAGACCAAGCTGGACTAAAAAATATATAGCCTACTTAGGTAGCTAAAATGTAGCAAATTATTCTCCATATATCTTCAGTTAATCGTCATTATTAAAAGGTGATTAATGGGAAGCAGTGGCATCTCCTGCAGTCTGAGTCCTCTTTGTCTGAGACAGACAAGACACAAGACCTTGACACTTAGGTTTCAGTTTGTTAACAGGTCAGAGAGGTAGGAATTTAACTACTGTGTTTATTATTAATTACACTGTGTTATACTGAGGGCCAAAATATAAGAAACACCTCCAAGTACAACAGCAGCAGCCACTAAGGCCTCAACAGCAAACATAGTTACATTAATACCTCACTAACATTAAGTGAAGATGGACGGCTGAGGGAGTTACAGGGCACAACAACTACTGACCTTAATACCACCCTGTGCACATATGCATGTAAAAAATGGAAAGGGGCTCGAAGCAAAAGCTTCTGTACATCTTTTCCAAATAAATAAAACTACAAAGAAAATCTAGATCTTCAAGCTTCATCACGGGTGTCTGCTCACAGGGTTTGGTTATTGTTGGCCCTGTGTTAGCCTGCACATGACAAACCAACCTAAAAAAAAACCCTTGATAATCTTGATAAACCAAGCGTGTGTGAGTATTTTCTTGCAGCCGTGTCCGCCTGCTGCAGAGTGAGACATAAATGAGACATTACCACACAGCATGTCTGGCTTCCCCTTGGTGTTGGGTGTGGTGCACACACCGGTGAAATCCAAAGCGTTACCCAGCATGGTGTTCATCCTGCGGAAGATGTCCGCGTTGCTGCAGGTAGACAGGGCCGGAGACTCGGAGTCCGGGCTCTGCGGCCTGCGGGGATCGTTTCTCTGCACGGAGGGAGCCAGACATTAATCGTGTGTTCGTGCTAAAGCTGAAAATGAATAATTAAAACAGTTTTTTGATGTAGGAATTAAAGTTTCAGTCCAGGAGCGACGTCGGTGGCAGTTTCATGCCACACAAAAGGTCAAATATAAACCTCAAACTAATTAAAACTCGCCAATTTAATTTATTTTAATCAACTTAATTTGGTTTTTTTTCCGTCACTCACCAGGGAAAACGCCATGATATGGACTGACAGCCTATGAGAAATGTCACAATAAGAACCGCTGTCTGCAGTGAAAGGTCATATTTATGAAGTCTGCTAGCAGCTAATCAGCCTCAATTGGCTGAACGTGTGCGCGGAGAGTGGCCAAGGGCTCGAGGGCCGTGGTGCGTTCACGTGCGCCACAACATCAAAAGCACGCCGCGATGGCGTGACTGTTCGCGTGCCTGTGGATTTAAAAATCACAATTTAGATGTTTAAACATGCAGAAACTGATCAGCTATTAAACTTCATGAAGGTTTTAGGTTGTATTCTTGATATACTATGCATTTTATATATTATATTCAATATGTACTTGCTTCTGTGCCACAGGATTTAAATACTATGACATTTGTGTATAGGTGTATGTATGTGTGTATATATACGTATACACTTGGTGGCTTGGTGTCTATCTATCATGAGATAGATAGATAGATAGATAGATAGATAGATAGATAGATAGATAGATAGATAGATAGATAGATGAGGCTTTATCCAATGTGAATGTTGGTGAATTTAGGAGTAATCTACAGATCCGAATAGACAAATTGTAGTAAAATAAACCCCTAAATAAAAAACAATGAAAAGAAAACCTGAAATTGACCAGTGAATTAAACAAACTCTGGTTTTTCCTTAAATCGTCCAGTTAATTCTTTGTGTTATGACCTTTGCGCTTGAAGCAGAACCAAGAATGACTTTGTGAGAATGTAAGAGCCGTCACCTAGCTGAATTTAAGACCGCATAAGATGAAAAGTTATTGATCCACGTGGGAAATAAAGTCTGTGCAGCAGCAGCAGAGTCAGTTCAGTGAGGACAAATAATAAAAGAACACAAGCACACAAATAAAATAAGAAATCAAAACAGAGAGAGTTAGCCAGCCGTGCTTGTTCCACTTTGTACTTTACACACATTTATTTATTTATTTAATTTAGATTACTTTTTTCTAAGCGTTATTGACAGAGACAGCTGAAGAGTGACAGGAAATGAGGGGAGAGATGAGAGAACGGGGAATGACATGCAGCAAAGGGCCACAGGTCGGGACTCGAACCTGTGATCATGTGCTATAAAAATATAAAAGAGTGTGTCTGCACGTCTAATTTAGGTCTTTTATTGCTGTGTGAGGATGTGTGGTCAAGGCTTAAGCATACGTTAAAATGCATATTTCATCTGATGGTGAGTCTCGGTGAGTGTTGAGAGCACAGAAGGAAATGAGCACAAGCACAGACTTTGTCGACTCATGTAATCTCAACCACCTTCACATCAACACCAGCAATGATGAAGGAGGAAGGCACCTCAGACAACAACAGTGAACATAACAGGGATTGGATATTGAGATGGTAGGAACATACAAATACACCTAAACCACAAAAAATAGACACACAAACACAGAGATAAACCATCCAAGTGCAGTACACAAGCTCAAACTGTGGATTCAGACAGGAGCGATGATTCCTGGAGGCTAAGGCAGCAGTGGAGGTGTACAGTGTGGAGGAGGACAGTGTGGAGGTGTACAGTGTGGAGGAGGACAGTGTGGAGGAGGACGGTGTGGAGGTGTACAGTGTGGAGGAGGACGGTGTGGAGGAGGACGGTGTGGAGGTGTACAGTGTGGAGGAGGACGGTGTGGAGGTGTACAGTGTGGAGGAGGACGGTGTGGAGGTGTACAGTGTGGAGGAGGACGGTGTGGAGGTGTACAGTGTGGAGGAGGACGTGTGGAGGTGTACAGTGTGGAGGTGGATGGTGTAGAAGTGGATGGCGTGGTGGCGTGCTGCTGGCTCCTGATGGCCCTTGGAATCCTCCTGATCCTCTGGGCCTCTGTCTTCACTGATGTTGCTGCTGTTGCTGTCTTCGCTGATGTTGTTGTTGCTGCTGTTGCTGTCTTTCACTGATGTTGCTGCTGTTGCTGTCTCGGCTGATGTTGCTGCTGTCTTCACTGATGTTGCTGCGGTTGCTGTCTTCGCTGATGTTGTTGTTGCTGCTGTTGCTGTCTTTGCTGATGTTGTTGCTGCTGTTGCTGTCTTCGCTGATGTTGTTGCTGCTGCTGTTGCTGTCTTTGCTGATGTTGTTGCTGCTGTTGCTGTCTTCGCTGATGTTGTTGCTGCTGCTGTTGCTGTCTTTGCTGATGTTGTTGCTGCTGTTCCTGTCTTTGCTGATGTTGTTGTTGCTGCTGCTGCAGCTCTCGCTCTCACTAGGACCTGGTTAGTACTCCTCCTCCTCAGAGTATGACCTCTCTGAGTCACTTATCACGATAAGAGAACATAAAAACATGAAGTTTTAATATTCATTCATGATGTAAAGACAGTCAGTCAGAGAAATGTCTGGTGGGGGGCACAAGGGGTAACAACAACCTACAGTGCTCAACACCTGTAGTATGTCACCATGTCTCAAAGCAAGATTCAAGTATAATTGAATTAAGTTATTTATGTAGAAGAGCAGTAGTCAGTTTACGGACTGAACCATGCCGTGAGGGACTCATGTTGGTAAACTTATGAAATCAAGTAAAACCATACTTGATATTTTCACGTTATAACATGAATCGAAGAGAGCTTCCTGCTCTCTGTATGAGCGACTCCCAAGGATTGGACTGTCTGAGTAATAAAAGTCAGCAAAAGAAACAGGAGCAGGATAGCACCTCTGTGATTCATCACTATCAACTTATCAACTCTCAGTGCACTGTGCTTCAGGGGAAACCTTTAACCAGCAGAATAATTTGTCTTACTGCTCTCTGTATGAACAAACGCTGGAATGGACTGTCTGAGTAAAACTCAGCAAAAGAGACAGGAGCAGGATAACACTTCTGTGATTCATGGGCATAATTTTGACAGTCAGAGAGCCATGCCAGATGACAAATGACAACGTAGGACAATATCATCTCTGTCCACGCGGGTTTTCACAAGGTACTCCTGTTTTCCCCATTTATATATATATTTGTATAAGTATATACATGTATATACATTTTTTAAAAAGTCTATATGTATGTGTAAGACTATATGTATGTATATGTATATATGTACACACACACACACACACATATATATATACATACATGTATACATATATGTATGTATCCTGGGCGCGCAATCTCTACTTCCGGCCCGGAGTTACCAAAATAAAAGCACGTAATAGTAAAAGCGGAAACAACAAATAAAAGCATACAAGCGGCGATAATCTGCTATTAAACCCCGTTTTAGGAGTTACTTACACGAATAGTTTCTGAACTGTCCGTGCTGTGTTTTCTAGATCTTCTGAAGAGACACTTGACATTAAGGGAGTCTTAAAGGGAGTTTAAAATTAAGATTAAGTTGGAGTTGACTGCCACGTGGTTGCGTGGACTCAGCAACTACCTCACTAAAAGAGCATAGTATTGTCATGACTGCGTGTCAGATCCCACCACAGGATACGATGTTCTCCCTTCATTTCCACCACAGGCCAGCTTCTCTCCACGTGGTCATGTGGATGTCGGGTCAGTAGATGGCGACAAAGTCCTGCATTAAAAGAAAAACATCCAGAACCAAAAGAGGATGGCTTTTTTTTTCCTTATATTCCAACATACATTTTTTTTTTATTTTTATCATTTGTAATGTTTTGCACAGGAAGTTCTGTAAATGTGCATTCGTTTGTAAAGATGTGCATCTAACAGAATTACATGCAAAAGGGAAACTCAAAGGGAAAAACAATGATCATACCTGTATTTCCATTGTAACAATACAACAAAATGCTAAAAATATGGAAGGTTTTATTGCAGCGTACACAGTGGTCCTTCGTAGAAGAAGTTGGTCTTGAGCTCTCCTGTCCCTAAGAGATGGAGCGATTCATCCATTTAGATGTTTTCTTATAGAAATGACGGAAACAGAGAAATACAGAAATGAAATACAGAAAAAGGAAACTGTCTTTCACACATAACATGACACACGGTGCATCTTTTACAGGCCCATAACAAGAGAACAAAATATATTAGAATACTCTCAGCAACAGAAGGGATAGTATACGTTCAGGTTTTTCTGATCCTGGCTTGCAGCTTGTATCTGCAGATGAAAACAGCAGAAAAAAAAAAATCCATCCTCACACTCTGTATTGATTTCATGTCAATCCAAATATTCTGAGACAGTCATGTTAAATGACCCATTTCTCCATGAAGGGCGAGAGGCTGATTCTTGAGAGAAATATTTGCTTCTTCTGAGCCGTGCTGTTTATTTGGTGTTTAACTCAACATCAAAATGATCACTTCTGTATTAGACTTGGTCAACATCCACTGACACATTAGTCCACTTTAGCTGATTATAGATGAATCTGTGGGTTATTTTTCTGATTGTTCAGGTTTGAAAATGTCCAGAAATAGTAAAAAAAAAAACATCCATAAGTTTGTCAGGGTGAGGTCTTTAAATGTCTTGTTTTGTTGATTAAAAACCCAAATGTACTCCGATATAAAGCAGAAAAGCACAAATTCAAACAAATGTTTGACAGCGTTTCTTGATTATTTAATCAGCCATTCATGTTTCTGCACCAGTCTTTGCTCTCCCATCCTGATATTTGATTAAATGGTCAAACTAGAAAGACAAATCAAGTATTACATACATAATACCAGAATTTTAAAGCTTTAACTTCCCTCAGTGGGCGCTGATGTGAAGATTTAAGTATAAAAACGCCACACAGATCAAACTGTCATTTGGTATTGGATCAAATGTTGTCACAGTCCTGTATATACCATAATTCAATTGGCACAATATGTTCAGATGTTTACAGTCAACCACCCGTACAATTAAGCAGCTGGTTGTATTGAGAACAGTCACTTAAGAGTCCCTCGAGGAGCCGTCACGGAGTGTGGAGGTCAGCTCCGCGCATGATGCAAAGAGACACTAATGCAATGGTGCATTACAAATGAAAAGTTGGCATGAATTATTGATGTCAACATCTGATGTCCACAGAGTTCTTGAAGTTTGCGTGCAGCGTCAGAGCGTTTGTTAGCTTTGACTGGCCGCAGCGATAAAATGACAGATGTCCAAACACGGATGCATTCACTTCTTTTATTCATAAGATGGGAATATTTTTTACATCTTATGCACAGCAGATACAAAGACAAACATGTTCTAAACCACAAACTAAATTCCTCCATCGCTCTAATCCTGCTTCCCATTTCAAAACGCCCCCCCACCCCCCAAAAAAGCAACCCTTTACGTTTGTAGTCCAGTTTCACATTCTGAAAGATCGTTTTACAGCAATCTCATTTTAGCAGAATGGCACAAGCCACGTTCAGAATACCATTTTTTTTGACAGATACCCACTTCCCCTTTAAACAAATTGCACTTTTTTCCTCTTTAAAACTACGTCAACAGGATTATAGGATCAAAAAGTAACACCAAAAACACAAGAGACGACTAAACATCCAACTTATACAGGTTCATTATTTAGTTGCACAAAAATGCATAAATATACATTACGCAAAAAAGTACAAAAATTTGTACTTTCCTTTGCTCAAATAATGACAGACATTGATATGATCATAGGGTACTGGAGTTGTCATAGAACGTAGGGATGCATTCACAAGGTCCATGCGAGATAAGCCATTTGCACAACAGCCTAGCTTTCACAGAGGTAAGACCAAGGTTCTACAGGAAAACAAAACATTTCGCTGTCTAGGCAAGGTAAAGAGGCAACACAAACACTAAGAAAATTAGGATACACAGAACTCTGCGTTCTAAATTCATGCCAAAAAGACTAACATGCAATGACTCTTAACGCTTCTAAACCTCCCGGGAGCAGCGGTAACCCTGGAAGGACTAGCTTAACAACAGTTACTTCAATTCGTCAATTTCCCCTCAGCAAATATGATCCACGGAGTTTTAACTGGGCTTTTGCATGAGGGCTTCTTCTTTTTTCTTTTTTTTTTTTTTTTTGAAGTGCTAAGATGGTACCGCAATAGTTGCCAAAGATAAGCTCAGATTGTCGACAGCAAGATGGTTTCAACTCACACTCCCCCCAGAGACAATCGGGAGGAGATATAAATACTGTTTGTTTATAGTAATGCACATTTGTCCATTAAATAAACCTGATTAAATTAATGAAGAGCTTGGCAAACCTCACTTCAGCTGGACAAAGGTGTGGTTTCCAGAGGCCTGGAGGAAACAGGGAAAACAGGAGTTAGTCCAAACACGCCAATAAAGCCTAAATATGAAGTCCTCTTACTATCAAAAAGCATGAAAAGATTAAAAATCTCATGATACTGTGACTTCCCCAGCTGGTCAGTGGCTCTCAGCGCCGAGCCAAATCTTCCCATTGAAGATGAAAATCTTTTTTTTTTATTTTTTTTTTTAAAAAGCCACAAACACTGGAGACTATTTTCAGCCGTGGATTAATTATTACACATTTGGTGTCGCTTTTAAAAGTATTTCATGGCAGGAAGATGGTTAATGTGGAACTGACTCAGTCTACAGTGCCCAGCTTCAACATAAACATGTCACCCAAGACGACAGTGTGATACAAAGATGTGTTTTTGAACAGCAGACAGAACAGCAATATTCTGTTTTTTTCTTGTCAATAAATGTCATGAAAACACCAAAACCAACCGCTGACATGTATCCAAAGCTTGCAGTTTATTCCTCTGTACCACGGAGCTCAGAAACTCTTAAGGCGTTACATGTTCCTTCATTACCCTGCACACGGGCACTATATTCATTTTGCACAGTCCCACATACACTGTCCTGCTGTAAAAACACACTTAACCACCGAATGAATATTCATCTGCATCGCTGACAAATGCACAATTTAGTCCTGTGAGTTTCACACTTCATAAAAACCTACAGAGAACCACCTGTTCTAGGTCATAATTTAACATAGTGTATATTTATGTCTTTAGGTAGAAGAAATGGGTTAGGGGCTGAGTGCCACACTTGGGGAAGTTGGAAAGTACTGAGCGATGGACTAGAACTTTACTGGTTTTGATATTTTCATGGGATTTGTTGACAATAAACAGATTACACAAGTTTTTGGGGGCTTTCAGTGCAAACGTGTTAGTGTCACTAGGCAGGTTAGCAGTTTGAAGATAGTGGGTGGGGGTTGGCAAATCCAGAAAAAAACACTGTTGGACCAAAGGTTACTCACTAAATATCTAACAAAACTGCCGGGACTTCCATCCAGGCTGGGAAGTCTCAGAGGGAGTAGGGTACCAGCGCATCTAAAGAAACACAAACATAGTCATGTACAGCAGACCAAAACCAGGCTTCAGTCCTTCAAAGCTCAATTATGCAGTCAATTAACACACTTTGAAATTTACTTTGGATTAAAAAAAAAAGATTTAGGAGCACTGTCCCTTTAAGCCTC
This sequence comes from Nibea albiflora, assembly GCA_014281875.1. Classification (NCBI taxonomy): domain Eukaryota; kingdom Metazoa; phylum Chordata; class Actinopteri; family Sciaenidae; genus Nibea; species Nibea albiflora. Next base: position 6,420,813 of record CM024795.1, on the reverse strand, counting down.
GGTCACTGAAGCCATGGGAATGTGGGTCACGTAGCTGCTCATTGAGGACAATAGTCCGAGTAATTAACATGACATGGAAATGTGGAGAGCCGAAGCTCTGCGTGTGTTAAACATTTCCACAGGGTAAGAGCTGGTATGCCTCTACCTTTTCCACACCTGTGACTTTAAAAGAAAAAATCTGTGGCGGCACAATGAGGCCTCGCATTTCTTCACACCGAATTTTTAAGAAAGCGCCTGCAGCGCCTGAGATAAGACACTCAGGAGGTTAACACATTTGGAGACTTCTTGACATTACATTTCTGCGTCACACACACAGTCAAAACTAACAAGGCAGAGAGTCAGTGGGAGGAGAAGTCAGAGCATTTTAGGGATCTTTCATCACATTGCAATTAAACAGACCTTTCCCCCCTTTGTGTGGCTACACAGTCAGCTTATGTTCCAACAGGAACGTGGACAGTAAGTTGGCACCTCCAAGAGAAGGCCATCAGGTCGGACAATTTCTCCAAGCAAATACCTCACATTCCTCTGCCTCTGGTGCCCGACAGTGGCCCATGTAATAGCTGCCTACTTTGCACTGTAGCACTCCCCTCTGCTCTTACAATGCAGGAGGAAGTTGGATCACAATGAACTTTAAATGACCCAATGAGAGAAATATTTTCCATTGCTATTGTTACCAAAGCCCTGCCCACTGCACCAGTGCTGTAACTTTCAGACCATTAGCCTACAATGTAAACACTTGTGCACCCATATGTCCCATCAAAAGCTTCACGGGGCACAATGTTTAAAATTAATCTGCAAACCAGGTCCAGAAATAAAATGTTTGAAACTGATCAGAAACTCTGTCAGTGAAGTGCAGCTGCAGTCTAAATGCAAACTTACAAAGTCTTAGTCGAGCTCAAACTCCATCTTAAGCCTCAAATTTGTTTTCAGTTTACGCTGCGGGCGAAACATGTTCGAATTTTATCAGCAAGAGCAGCTTTTATCCTGCAGCATGCTGACAGGACAGAGACACACGGAGCTCCATTAAGGGAAAGATTAAACACCCACAAACCAGATGATAACCACAAAGAGCACATAAAGATACGTGCACTGTAATGTTAGACTACAAAGATTGGATGTCCACTGATGGCAGAGCAAAAGAAGTATTTTCAACATACAATGTAACTTGTGGTTTTGACTTCCATTCACCCCGTTGTTCTGCAATATCAGGACTGGGTACAAGTTGTGCTGCCAGCAGCTTGAAGACTTGATAACCGGGTTGGCTTCAGCAGGTTTTTGTGCTGTTATTGTAATACCGCATAGGACCACTGGGATTGTTTCAAGAGTCTTAAACTCTTTTTTGCCACAGTGGTGTACCGCTAATCATCTACACTTTCCCCCCTTCAAGAATAAACTTTTGCAGCTGTGGTGGGTAAACTGAGCGAGATGAAAACACCAGCACACTGCGACTTCTACACAAATCGTTTAATTTAATCTGGGTGCAGGCATTCATGAGTCTATGAAAAAGGTTCCCCGTGTTGTCAGAGTGTGCTAGAAAATAAAATAGAAGAGAAACACACACCGGTTGGTCCCTCACCTGGGCGTGGAGGGCTGCAGCAGCGGCAGCGGCCGCTGGGTAAGTGAAGGCTGCGTGAGGGAGGCCTGGGGTCAGCTCCGTGGTGTACAGGGGGTAAGGAGTCCAGGCATCGGGAGATGCTGGGATCAGTGCTGCCCCTGTCAGATCATCTGGGAGAAGTACAAGATGGGAGGAAGACAAAAAAAAAAAAAAAAAAAAAAGGCTGACTCACCTACCCTTGAACATACGGGCTTTGCATCATGTAAGCAAATCACAGCACAGAGGCCCAAAAAAGAACTTTAAGGAAGAAAATGTGTGATCAAAACATGCTGCAAAAAGAGGTTTTGTTACGGCTTGTGTCGTCTTAATGTGGCTTTGAGGTTTACGACTTACTGAAGAATATTCGGTCACTAAAATAACTAAATTACAACCCTAAAGATGCAGTCAGACCAGATTTTGCTTCCCATTCGTCACTTCCGGTTGTGAATGGACGCCTTCTTTCCCTTCTTAGAGTCCAGTCTGATTGGATAAGTGTTGTTTGGCGACCTCTAAATTAGGATATATTGATTATATTCTTTTATAAGTGCAAGTACGAGCAGCAGAGAACGACAGCAAGGCCAGACACGTTTTAAAATTAGATAAACTAGCTGTATATTCTGGCTCCCTTGGTTTGTTTACAACCCTACCCGCGCCATTTACCCACGCCCGGTGAAATCTGGTCTGAACGCCGCTTAACACTTGTCAACCATCACCTGTCCAAAACTAACAAATCCAGCAGGTGTTCAGGCAGAGAGAGCAGAGGCACAACTGCTGACTAAAAGGCCTGTGAGAGTGGAAATATCCCAGCTGGACAGAAGCAAAGCGGTTGTCTTAAAGAGTCGAGATGACACATGCATGTGGAGGTGAGTTAGTCCTTCATTTGTTAGATACTTTTTTATTAAACAACCCCTGCCCATTTGTCTTTAATGCCACAACATCCTAAGAGTTCATTTAAAAAATAAATAAAATAAAAGAGGGCAGTCGAGTTTCTGGCAACGCCAAAGTGAGAGTGGATGAGAGCCTAGAGTGGTGCAGCCGTACAACTTACATGGGTCCCGTGCAATGAAGTGTGCTCCTAGAGCAGGGTGGATATTTGTGGGGTTCGGTGTGGCCATCAGCTTACTCTTTGCCATCTTCGTGTTGGCTTTAGCAAACTCTAAGCGCAGGGTCTGGGGACTTTCGGGGTCAAAACGGATACCCTGAGGGAAGAGACGGAGGAGGGGAGGAAGGGGGACATAGTATCGTAAGGGAAGTGGGCTGAGTTTGAGGGGGCTGTAGCTCAGTAGTCTCACATGGCCTCCTTTCCTAAAAGCCATGTTTCAATACTCAGGATGTATCCTTCAAGCGTCCCTTGAGCTAAACGCTGTTCAGTCCTCCTGCGGGATTTTAAAATACACCCTTCACCATCTGATCTAAAATCTAAAAAAAAAACTGAAGGATACACTCCTGAAATATTTCAACATGCTTGCATCTCTTTTTCCTCATGACAAAATCAAGAGCACAGGCGACTGGAGGAGGAGGAGGAGGAGGAGAGGAGGAGGTCACTCCGGTCGCACGAGCCAGGAGGAGAAGGAGACGAGGAAAAGGGCCGATGGCGAGACTTTGAGTGTAAATCCTCTTTGAGTGGTTTAACCCTGCTTGTGTTCTTGTGCCCTAAGCGTTGTGCCCACATGCAGGTGAGTAGTATTCTGGTGTGTGTGTGTGTGTGTCTGTGGTGTGTGAACTGCTGGTGTGTCTAAGAGGTGATGCTCATAAGGAAGGCTAAGCTATGAGAGAGAAGTGTTAGATACTGCCAATGTGGGCTACTGGGTGACAAAATAAGAGGTTACACTACTGAAGATGTGTCCAAATAACACTACAACATGTGGCTAAGAGAACAAGTATTACAGTAAAGCAGTGATATGCAAAATAAGGAAAGCTATACCAGACTAAGAAGGGATGTGTATCAAGGTCAAAGTAAACTACCGTAAGGCTACGGGATTCTGGCCTCTTTCCAAAAATGGCCCTGCCATTGAATTATAAAAGACAAAATGGGTTGGCTTTGAGAAAAGTTTAACGGGAAAGAAGAATCTTTTAAAGTCCCAATCATTTCTTCTAGGTTTAAGCAAAAGGTTAGAACAAATCTATGAAGTACAAAACATTAAAAAAAAAGGGGGATAATCGAACAGAAACAGGCTCAAGGCGACATAAATCAATAAAATAAACAAAACAGGGCAATGCTTACATTTAGTGCATTTTTCGCAGCTTCAGCTCCAGACCGACTGTCAAAGGTTACAAACCCGACAGGCTGGAAGGCAAAAAAGGGAAGAAACACACTGTGACAACCGACCTCAAAATGGAGGAGCATCTCAACACGCAAGAACCTGCATTTTTAATCAAACATCACATTTATTATTGAGCTATCTCAGAATATTCATGCTGTGGTAGAACTTTAAATCTACGTGAGCAAACACTGCCCGGCCGTTTGTTTAGTATTTTTAAGTGTAGCATTAAAGCAGCTCCTTCCACGGATGGAATGCATCTCACCTGTTTTGATGTTAACTTAATCAGTGACCCTTCATAACCCTGCGGGGAAGAAAGATAGCCAATTATCCACCCAGGAGTCACATGCAGGAAGTCAGGCATGAACAGTTCATGCTATAGCAAGAGTAACCTGCTCGTGTGCACCTTTCCACTTTGAGCCTGATCACAGACGCTAAAACATGAGGGAAAACATGCACATTTCCAACAAATACAGATCAAAAGTTAGTTAATATCACCCTCAAAAAAGGTAAAAATAAGAACACGTAGGCCATGTTTAGTTTCAAGGGTTGAGCACATCTTATGAGCTACGTAAAGGCCTCTCTTTTGCACTAGTTTAAGCATGATCTCCCAATAAAGCTACTGGTTTTATACCAGTTTAAAAAAAAACAGCACAAGTGTTGGTTAAAGCATGAGCAAATTCCTGAGAAATGAAGGGGGAATTCTGCCTGACCAGAGTATTGATAGATGGGATATCTCCTGATCCTGATTTACAGCCATGGAAAATTAAACAACTTTCACTGGCTGTGATAAATCTTTAACAATCCAAACCAGATTCAGCTTCAGTAATTCAGAGTGTAGAAAAACAGAATACAGACGATATTAAAAATCCTGAATATATCTTCAAACCTGAATGTTCCCCCTCAGGTTTAACCTCATTTCCCCTCACACTAACCGTTTGCCTACTGCAGAAGCAAAAAAAAAAAAAAAAAGTGTTACACTGACTTATGAAATCAAAACAATTCAGTGGTTTCACAATCTCTCATATGTTACGAGAGGAAATAAAAATTTCCCTACGCCGTGGGCGAGCTGGGTCACAGAGAGGGTTTCTTGGCCAATCGCGAGCGCTACTCATTTACACATTCCACAAGATCATCCATGTGCGAGGGATACCACCTCCAATTTGGTTAGTTAGGACACGGGTGGGAGGGGGTGTTTATGGAAGTGAGGTCCCGTCCAAAAAAACAGAGCAGTGGACAAACAATGATGTGGCCTCATTTCCATATATGCAAATATCTGGACTTTGATTAAAGGAGAGGAGGGGGATAGTTTGAAAAAAAACAAACCAAAAAAAGGAGCACTGATAAACTTTGTACTGTGTGAGCTGAAGCATCTGCAGGCAGGAATATTACTGCACCATGAAAAGGGAACATGTGCCTCAAATCAAACACACCTCTTGATAAAGGTTATAACTTACCTTAAAAGGTCTGAAGAGGAGGTAAAGTTCCCGAGGTTTGATATCGACCGGTAGGCCACTGACAAACAGTGTTCGTACCTGCAAACATAAAAAAAAAAAAACTTGCTAATACTAATATTTAGTGTTTTGTCCTTCTGCAGCATGCAGGGATAAAAACACACATGGGAGAGCCGCACAAAAATATATTTCAAATGCTTGGCCGTGATCCCGACAGCTCTCATTCCTCCTTAATATACAGCACACATATGGATTTAGTGGAGCTTTCCATGAAACTGTACATTCATGGGCATCACGTCGTGGGATGTGAGAGAGGGAATAACTTTAAAAAGGGGTTTTATTTCTACACGCTGAGATAAAAAGAAAGACGACATGGTACTGTGTGGCTTGAGCTGGATGTGAATTGGGCCTGGAGTCGACCGTCTCTTTGGTCAGGTGTTCCTAAACTTCTCGATTCTGAAGCCAAAAAGCTAAAAAACATTCAGCACATTACGTGTTGCTGGAGATTTCACCCTTTAGGACACTGATTCAACTTTTGTTGGCTCTTGATCGCCATAAAAACAAACCACGCGAGCCCTAATCAGTTTGCACGTTCACGCGTGATGAGAGATTCAAGCAAAGACTGATTATTCCCTCCAAGATTGTTTTATTTGACCGATTTCGAGGCCTGAAAAGAGACTAGAATATTTTCCAGTAAATAATGAAGCAAAGATCAGAAGATGGTCTGAAAATTCCAATTTTGTGGAGCAGAACCGTTTCAACCATCTCACGAGCCCTCGGCTGAGTCACTCGAGAACAGATGACCACCTGAAGAGGCTGGTTTAACGCTCGATCAGATCTGAACCGTAAATTTCATCCCGTCACTCCTCCAACATGCTGAACTGTCAACATAAGAGGTCTCCTTCCTGTTATGGACCCCTGGATCCTCTTCAAGGACCCCCGGACCTGCCCTCACCAGACCTTGAGAACCGAAGTCGTGTACTGCTCAGATGTGGCCGGGGGAAATAAATCGTGCAGTGCAGAGGCCCATTAGTTCCCAGCCGGTGGGGAGGCCCTTCAGTACAATGGGGCTGCTAGACGAACAGCACTGGACAACAGTGCACAGCGTGACACCATTTCCTTCCTCTGACCCGCGGCCCCAACCCTGCTGGCCCTCCAGCATTTTTCAGGTGCCGCACAGCAGCAATTCTCAGCCCTTTACAAGTCAGCACGTACAGATATTCAAGGCCGGCCCAGCTGGACACAAACTCAATGGAGATGTTTTAATTTGTCCACCGGCTTCTCGTTGACTGAGCGTCTCAGCTGTCAAGTGTGGTGACGTCCAGGCAGCCAAAAAGAAAAAAGGAAGCTGAAATGCATCAGATATTTGTACATTTTTAGACATTAAATTGACGATTTAACTGACTTTCTGGCTCCTTTTAGGCCTATTTGCTTAATCTTTGCCCTTAATTACAGGGAGAAGCAAAAGACGAGATCAAATTAGGCTAAGAAAAGCTCAAGTGGCCTCCTGTGGCTTTGTTGTAAGATAATGGGAACAAAGGAGGACCAACAAAAGGCCCAGCGCTCCCCTCAGTGTGTCTCCATAAGGAGTCATTACAGAGGAAATGTAGCTGGCCACACAGAACCAAAGAGTGACAGCCGTAACAAGATTTAGGAGGTGATTCAACAAATTTAAGTTGCTTTCAAGACTGTCATTTTGTCCTACCTACAAATTGCAAATAGACAGTATGAGACATTTATTTTAGGTGTGGAGCCTGGAGCCTCTGCGTGAATCTGAAGAGGGGAGATTATGGAGAAACCTGCAGCCTTTCCAATGACGCATCGTATTTTGTTTGGCACATGAACGCAAACAAACGCAGCTAAAGTCACGGCAATAACGAGAGAATGCGGAGGAAATTAAGAGAAGCGCTAGATAATTAATAAAAGGACAATTTTTCTAAATTTTACGCATTTTTTTTAAAACGTAAGTTTAAATTTGGGGATTAAATTACTGATTTTTTTAGGCTGCATTTGAAACCAACATGAAGCCTCATGGCCATTTCTGCAGCACAGGTCACAAAGACAACATGAAGTACAGCTGAGTGTAATAAAATCATTTTAAAAACGAGATAAACACGCAGCTTATTTTTTTTTGCGTTTTGATGGTTAATTTCTGAAATTCCTCCACACCTCGCTGCTTCACATTTTAAATGTAGAAAATGAGACACTTCGGGAATAAATACATGCATGTTTAAATAACACTTTTCAAGGTTTTCCTGAACTTATCCGCCTCATTTTGATACTGCAACTGGAAGTGGTTTCGCCCCTTTAAAATGCGCCTTCCTCGTTTCCTTAAAAAAAAAAAAAAAAAAGAAGTGCGTCTGGACTCCAGGAGAGTTCAGATAAGCTGGAGGAGTTTCACCAAACACATATTTGCATGCAAAGTTTATAAAAAGTGAGTTTGTGGGCCGGATATGTCACTAAACATGAAGCGGGTCAAAAATCTAACTTTCTCCAAACTCACCTCCTCTTCGATGGAGACGTTGTTATTCGGCTCTGCGTCAGCTTTGAGACTCATGTTGACGGTGGTCCGAGCGGCTTCTTCAGCTGCTGCACAAACTATCAAGTCTTTCTTCGTCGAGTGATATTTCCCCCAAGTGCGTCTGAAGCTGCCGTGAAAGTCCTGGTGCCGTTTGAACTTGAGGAGAGAAGATGTGCCGAGGTGAGGTCGTGCAGACGAAGACGACGACGGCTGCGGCGGCGGCGAGGTATCCGAGGATATCTTAGAAGTGGCAGAAGAAGAAGTACTGCGAGAGAGAATCATTCATAAAAGGGAGGAAAGGGGTAAAGAAAAAAGAAACAACAGGCTAACTAAAGGTGAGAAGGTGGATTTTTTGGTGCTCCGTGTGTGTGAGGGTGAAAGATGGGGAGGGGGAAAGAAGTGCGCGTAAAAAACAGAAAGCCTCTGCGCTCACATCAATGCCCTCAGCTGTGGGATTGTGCGGAGGAAGAACAAGTAAACTTTTCTCATTGGACCTCTCTCTCCTCCTGTCCGTGAGTGAGACCCCCACCCACCTCTCTCTCACTCATCCTCCTCCTCCCGTTTTTCAATTAGGTCATCAATTATGTTGGAGTCCGCTGTGAGCCGTAATCAAGCCGCAGATCCGCCTCAGCTGTTGCAGGAAGAGCCGGCCCCTCCGCCGCTACATCACCGTTTCTATGGGACCCGGACAGCCAATGGTAAATTATCCCAAACCTAAATCACCTATACTAGCCTAGAATAAAAAAATATTATGAGTTTATGTTCATTTTTGTGCGTGTGTGTGCGTATCTGTAACTTCCTTCTTCTTCAAAATAAAAACACAAAAGCGAGCAACACATTTCCAATAATTTTTGGTTTTATGTTGCTTCAGTGACACATTTAATTAATTCATACTTATCTATTTCTTTTTTATTCTGCTTTATTTTGTAATGAATAAAAATAAACATTTGTTCAGTTATTTTAAAGGGATTTTTTTCATTTCATGGCAATTAAATGTTCCTTACATCAAAAAGCAACAAAGATTTAAAGGGTTATTCTGTTTATTTACGTTAAGGCTGAATTATTCTTGTTGTTTTGTGTTTTGCTGATATGTTAAGTAGTTTAACATCTTGTACGGCTGTCAGAATTTGTTTGAGACGAGGTTTTGTCCTGGTAATCGACAGCCAACTGTGATGTAACCATCACACACACACACACACACACACACAGATGGATGATGGAGAGCTCCAAAGAACATATAATTATTTGATGTGACTGTGATTTGTGTGATCATGAATGTAAATCAATGATATCAATAATAAATCATGCCTGTGTGTGTGTGTGTGTGTGTGTGTTTTAATCATTTGGACCCGGGCTGATGTAAGAGCGGCGTGGGTGGAGAAATGGGCCCGTGTGTTGTGTGAGTGTTTGAGGCTCGGCCCTGGACGTGAGCCCAGCATGCAGTGCGTTTCCTCACAACAAGGCAGCTCTCAAAGGGCAGACAGTTTCCTGACTTTGTATAGGAACACAATCAGGCCTGCGGGGCGAGGAGGAGGCGGAGGAGGGTGGGCGGCCGAGGGGATGGCCGTGTTCTTGCTTGTACTTGGTCAGTGATTTGATCTAAAAATAGGGAAGCTTCTTCTGTGTTTTCGCTCTGTTTCTGTACACACTGGATCCATGTGGTAAACATATATACAGGACAAACCTGCAGAGACAAAGAGAGGTCCAGGGAGGAGATGTTAGGGCGAGGCCTCAGTGACAGGCGAGACATTAAACAGTGAGAAGTAAGACGTGTTTATCGCAGCGCAGCAGTGACTTCATGTTTAAACAGTTAAATCAAACGAGAGTCGATTAATCAGAGAATAAATCCACAACTTAGTCAAGAAAAACAGGTCAAAGATTGACTCGGTCCAGCTTATCAAATCAACATATTTGTTACTTTTATGTATTTGAAAGCTGAAATCTTTCGATGTGGACTGTTCATCAGACGAAACCATTTTAAAGAGCAACTGACGAATGAATTCATGGCAGATTAACTGGAAACAGCAGCTCAACCTGACTGATTTGACCAGTTTTACAATCATACACAAATGTAAATGATTTAAGGAGGTGAAATCTTCTCCAATGTGGGAATTATTAAAAGATTAGAATAAAAATAAAATTGTTTGCACGTTGAAGGCCTTGCGGTAGTCAGTGTGTTGGCGTTTAAGCCCTCAGCTCCTCGTGGTTTTGTAGAATTTTATGATTTATTATTATTATTATCTGTCTCATTATTTTAGTGTCGATAATTGGGTCGGATGGTTATGGTTTTAGCTTTTGTGGCAGCTCTGAGCAGATTTTTCTTGCGTGATTGTGTTGAAGGTACAGTGCAGATGTACAGAGTGCAGCAGATATGCAGAGATTCGGCCCTGTGTTTGAGTCCTGAGTTCTGAGGATGTTAAGAAACAACATATATTACGCTCTGTTTGCCTTTTTAGTAACGCTCGCTGCCTATAAAATATTGACCGAGCTGCTGAGTGTTCATTCATTTATTCAGCACATGCGGTATGTTCAGTCTGTACATTTGGGTTTTAATGCACTTCATCCACAGATTCAGGACTGTTACCTCATCCGCTCTCCTTACGATATAAAGTGAAACACAGTTATGCTGATAATATGATCATGAAGCTGCATCGCTCTCAGTTTTATAGGGCTGGGTGATAAATCAGCATTATTTTTAATGACTATGATTTTAACCAGATTTCTGTTGTCCAAGGCAACAATTAATATCTCATATAGATAGGGCTTTTTTAATTATTATTTTTTAGATTTTGATGGCTTAGTTTGCTTTAATTTTATTTGCTTATATTTGCCATATTTTCATATCTCTAAATCACTTTTTAAATTTATTATTTACTTTATTTTTGGGGAATGTTATGTGCTGTAATATTGCCTGTTTTTTTGTACCTGTTCTCAGTTTGTGCTGCTCCCTGTCTCTTTCCTGCTTAGATAAATAAAATAAACATGTTAATCTGAGACAGTTCTAAACCCTAAATGAAGTATTTGCTTGAAACAAAAGCAGATTATTCCCATTGCTTGAGAATATTTAAACAAAATATTAAGTGGAGTGTTTCTTTTTTCTCTCTCTCTCTCTCTAAACTTGGCAGCCTGCAAAATGTTTTTGGATGCATTTGTTTTGTGTCATATCCTCTCTTTCTTCTCAAAAGTTCCTTTAAAATAATCGGCGGCCGAAAAACACGCCGCACTGGCGCAAAAAGAGTTAAACCAGAAAAATGACTCACTGAGGCTCTGAGCCTTTTTATGCCAAAGATGTCACTGCCATCCTCACTGCCAAAGATAGCTCTGTGTGTGTATATACAATGCGTGAACTATGTCTTATTTATACGTCTCTTCGGTTGGATTTAAAGGAATGCTTGACGTTATTTGGAGGCTTCTTCCTTCTAAGTGTCGCCATAGAGGCTTTACATAATTGAAGGCTGGGACTTTGTGTAGATGAAATTATCAAGAGATGTTTTCTCTTAGTCTGAATGGATTTCAGACAAATCACTGCTGCTTCTTATTAATTGACGAAACGTGAGAATAATCTCTTTTTTATGGACCTGCTTTTGCTTTTTACATCACCACTAACATGCTTGGTAGATAGTTCACTGTCGTCCCCACAAAACTGCATGAGAATTATTCTTTTGCTGATTTATTACTATTAAATATACAGCAGTGTTGAATATGAACCAAAGGACACTCAGATATTTCAAAATAAAATGAAGCAAAGGTCAAATACGAGAGGAAAATTTAAAAAATAAACATATTTGGTGAAGCAGAACGTTGTTTTACTGTTATTAGCTCCTGACTCGTTAGAGTCATCTTACAAACCTTTTCATACTTAAATTATATATAATAAGTTCTTATTTAACCTAAACTCAAACAACATAAACTGATTTTAAATCAGAGCGCCAATCCCAAAGTTTCTGAAGCTATAAATATGTTGTATAAATATGGATAAAATGATGCATACAGGAGACATACTTCCATTTGATAAAATGGCACTACTGCATAAAAAAAGCAGAATACATAAGCAGTATAATACTAATAATTAAGATGGTTTAAATCACATTAAAGCCTCTAAAGAGGAAATGAAAGTGTAAAACCGAATGTGAAGGAGTTAACAGGATTATGCACGTTACTAGAAAAACAATATGTTCCTCTGAATTACCCTCCATTGTCTGCACCCGATAATCCAAGCAGTTGAGGAGCATTAAATCAGATCCCCTCCACCCCCCTCTCTTTCTCTACCCGCAAACACCTGACAGAAACGGAGACTGTATAGCTCAAAGGCTCCGGATAAGCCTCATGTTTTATTTGCGAAAAGCGGCCCCATTGTCCCATAAGTCACCTCGCACAGCACTCTTCTGCTTCACGCCACGCTGAGCTTGTCGTACCGCGTTAGCATCACCCGCTGCTAAAGCACTTAGCTTGTGTTCTCCGTGTCCTCTGTGGTACAGCCAAACATCCATTTGGAGGTCCTAGGAAACTTTGAAGCTTTTTCACCCACACGCCGAGCTGAGGGGGCGCATTTGTGACGTTTCATGAATACTTTGTCAAAGAAATAGGCCTCTTCACCAATACAATAAAGCTACAAGAGGACGCGTATGTAGCCGTGCCCTCTTAGCCCAAACAGACGGGCATGAACTTGGATTTGCTCGACTGAAAGATTTTATTGGGGTTTGAATGATATCTGTAATGCCCTATTAGCGAGTGATAGCCCCAGTTATCCATTTGGTTGCCTCTTCCTTTTTCTTTTTTCTAACACTTGTCAGACACTGTCACACTTGCTGTGAGAGCCATGAGGGACAAAAAGAGGGCGGCGAAGCTCTCACGCCTGCTGGAAATCAATCAACCCTCATATACCGCGACGGCGATACATGCATCAAACATACCCCGTGTTTTCGTTTCCGTCCTATTGAAAGTATATTTAAATGTTAGGCTGACGTCGGTTGTGCCACAGCAGTGAATTTTTCACTTTAGCGGACCTGCAGAGTGGAGACGGTTGTTTCCAGCGGACGACATGAATAATAATCGAATGCTTTCATTTCATGTCACCGCTGCGCCCGAAGAAGTTTCACAGCTGCCATTTTCCATCAGCTCTTTGCCGTAGATGTAGTTAACAAGAGGGAATTTTCAAGTAGGCCTGTTTTTTTAGATGATTGTTGATGAAATGTACGAAACAAACAAGTTGTTTCATTTACATGTAGTCATTTAGCTGAGGCGTTATCCAAAAGGAAACAATCAAGGTACAGTGTGAGAAGTCTGACAGCTCTACAGGGCGTAGTGTTGGAGAGGAGGTCCTCTCTGAAGACCTGGAGGTCTTCAGGAGGTTTTTGAAGATCCTACCTGATCTGGTAGGACGTTCCACCAATGGGGAACAACAGACGAGAAAAGTTTGGATTGCCCTGAGCGTACGGGTGGCAGAGCCAGGCGTCGTTTATTGGACGTGGCAACATATACCTGCATAAAGGTATTCAAGTAAGTCGGTGCAGAACCTGAAGACTGCTTCGTAGGCGAGCATTATTGATTTGAATCTACTGCAGGCTGCTACAGGTAGCCAGTGAAGCTTGCAGAGTGGCTGGGTAACGTGACCTTTTGGGCTGATTGTAGACCCGATTCACCGCCACGTTCTGGATCAACTGAAAGGGTTTCACTGTGCAGGCTGGGAGGCCCGTTACAGTCATCATCACCACAGCCTGTATCATTTTTAGACTATTGTTTCGTCAATCATGTGCCCCACCTAAATCATGTGCTAAATTAACCTTAATAAACATAAGTTACTTTCTAGCTGGTTATCATTTAGCTAAACTCTGGTATTTAAAGGGCAGGAGAAGTCCAAAACAAATATAATTTCAACAGCAATATCTTACACACTTACCTACTTACACATCTGGAAGATATGTAGGAATGTTAGCATTCATCTGGAGGTGTGTTTACAGCCCAATATTCACTCTCCTCTTCGCTCAGTTTTGGTCTCCACCCACTCCTGAAGGTATCCGATGTCCGATGTCCAATGATCTTTGTTAGGTAGTTGCTGACTTTGTGGGTCAGGTGATTTGCTAAGCAGGGAGGGTAGTGCTGGTTCATCACAGCTGGTTTGCTGAAAAACACAAAATGTGATGACTTATGAGGCTGAACTGTACAGCACATATGCCATCAAACCAAAACAATAAGCTAAAATGTAAAGGCAGAGTCACTGCGTCTGTGGTGAATGTCCGTTGGTCGTCTGGCAACCTCACTGTGACGATGCAACACGAGAAACTTGGTTGTTCACATCATTGTTTACAACATTATCCTGATTTCTGATCATTCGTGTGCAGCTTGATTTCTAAGTATTCTTCAGACACCCTGATCAAGTATTTACATGCTTTAGTATCGTGTTATACCGGAGTACTTCAGGTAGCACGTCCAGAATATGTTTACATGCACAACAGACTGAGATAATCCAAAAACCTGATCAAGGATACTGGTACACATGTAAACACACTCACGGTCACAGCTTTTTATGAAACCATAAATTGTTGACCAAAATATTTTAATTAAGAATTATCTGAACTTGCATGATAAATAAATTATAGCAAACTGTTATAAATAACTTTATGTTGCAACATCTGATTATTTTCATTATAATTGCATGTATATGCAAAATCTTAATTAATCGATGATCATTTTGTCTATGAAATAACATGATAATAAAAAAAAAGTTTTTTAAATTATTCAGTTTACTATTAATTAAATTCTCAATTAATTTAGAAATGAATCAAAATATTTGCTGACTGACTGAGTTAAGTTTTCTGCTGATTGGCTAACTCGAGTTGATTCATCTATACTTCAATGGCCGCTGCTTCCATGTGGGTTTCTCTTGGTGTTGCGGCGTACTGGGGCACTTTGTTAACGTTATGTGAGTTTCCTGCTATGACGTGTCTGTGAAAAATGCTTATTACAAATCAATACAGCGATGGAGGAATGTAAACAATGTGAACTACAGTTTCACGAGAGGAGCTGTGCTCATTTTTAGCTTCGGACTCGGAAAGAAACGATAATGATCCGATCCTCAATGAGCTGAACTGGGAGTCATAACCTCTGCACAGCAGCTGGAACAAACCACTCTCTTCCTCTGTCACCTCCTGCTCCAGATGTGCACCACTGACTATACATCTGTCACGGCTCTGAGTGGCTCGCTATGAGAAATAGTTCACAGCTTACTGCGGAGGCCTTTTGAACGAGGTTTCTCTGTGACACTGATTATGTAAACCGTCGAATGCACACAGGCTGTGTTTGTGTTTTGGACATCAGCGAAGAAAAAGAAGTCTTGGCTACATCAGAACTTCAAAGCCCAAAATATGCCTGTCATTCGCCTCCCTGATATTCGTGGAACACAGTAACCCCAGTTCATCCACCCTCCTCCACCACTAGATCTCAGCACTGTTATGTTTTCTACAATGACAACAAAGCCGGTGCCAGCAGCGACTGTGTTTATTGTTTCATACGAGGCAGAAAACAAAACTATGAGCTAAAAAATGTTCCGAAAGATTTGCCAGATTCAAAGACTAACGTGAGATTGTGTGTTACATATTGTTTTATTTTGTTTTCTTGGCAGCCTCCGTCTGTCTCACACATATTTTTATGGATCTTGGAGAAACGACAGGATGGAGATGATCTTATTCGTGATCTATTTAACTCACTGAAGCATAGACTTAAATCAAAGTATTTCCTATTAAACTGAAAGACTCCCACTCTGCTCTGAGCATTCCTAACAAGAGGAAATGCTGAAGAACTGACCCACTGGGACCATTTAAATAGTCATTTTCTCATGAAGTGAGACCAGCAGATAAAAAAGAACATTTTTTTTGTTGTTGTTTTTCCACAACATGGGAAAGAAACAACGTTTTCTCAATCACATTCCTGGAGCACAAAGTCACAAAATACAACAGAAGTAATTATTTAAAGACATTTGAAGTTGCTAAGGACCAAAGAAGCACAACAAACGAGCTGATTTCTTCGTATCTCAGATGTGGTCTGTATGAAACTGCACTCATTCCTCCCTCAGCAATAAGGTCTTCATTTCCTGTTTGTGTATGGAATATGGGACACAGAGGGTTATGCTATTTAAAGCCAAAGGGCAGCAGATTCCCAGCTTAGCCGAAGCTGGTGGGATCTGAAATTCTGCTGCCAGCTTCTCAAGGAGGACGTGAAGTGGGTGGGAAAAGCGGGAAAAGAAGGAAAACAAGATAATAGTGCAGAAGAGAAAAGAGGATAATTGTCCGGAGGACGGGCTGGTCATGCAGCTTTGAGGCTGAAGATGTGACATGATATCAAATCTTTACAACGTTACATGATTTGGAGGTTTAAGAAGTTTCTGTTCCACATGACCACAACATATCTAAAAATATAATCTACTATTTGACTTTGTAAGAGTCAGACCCACAACACAATATTATTATGATGATGATCATGGCTTTTAGCATATTTCTGTCCATTATAGGCTCAATAAACTGTCTGAAATCTGCAGATGTTGCTGCAATTTTACGGAAAATAAAAATCAGAGTTCTGTCTAGCCTGTTTGCTTTCTTTCTAAGGGATGTAAATATATACAGTATATTAATCTCTTGACTGTCTGCAGCATGCATACGAAGATGCACTCAATGGCTTCACATCATTTCACTGTTCAACCGGAGCACAAAGAAACGCAGCAATGCACGAAAGGCCGTGAAAAGAGCACCAAAGAAGAAGACGGCAAGCTGCTGTCAAACATCCATGGAAACAATTTTTACATCCAGGTTTTAAACTTTTTGAAAAGTCAGCTTTGCCAAGCTGGAAAGAAATGTATTAAACATGTTTGTTAGTGCACAGGTCAGCCTAGCTTAGCACAAAGACTTGAAGTGGAGGGAAACAGCCACAGGCAGATGGCCGTCCACCATGAACTGGGCTCTGCTGAAGGTTTCTACCTCCTGACAGGAAGTTTTTATTTTAGAAAAACATTTCAAAATAAATGTTATTCAAGGCAATTATAAAACAAGAGTCTCAAATATAATCCCATAATCTGCACCTGTGTCCAGATCTGCACCAAAACCTACTTGTCTCTTGACCTGTTGACTCTTACTCTACTCCTTGAGCTGTTCAGCTAAATAACAAACTGATAAACAAACGGGACCAAGAGAAACCTCCTTGGAAGAGATAAGCGAGTTGTAGAAATTATGTGAAGCTGAAGACGTCAGCTCTGCAGAATGAGGAAAGAAGTGTTTAACTCAACCACTTTGTTGCTTCCTCAGTCAAAGATTCCTGTAAATAAAGTAGATGCGCTTGATAAAACTTGAATCTCTCCAGAGACCAAATGAAAAAAGCTGGATAGTTTGACGTGAGCGCTCTATGTTATTGTGTTTGCATCTAGCTGTAATATCTAAACCCATTATGTGGCCGGTGTGTGTGGTTGATATTCACCCAGCGCTGGGATTTCAAAGACAGGAAGGCCTTTTGATAACAATCAGACACACCAGTGGCTGAAACGCCCTCCGCCTGCAGGCACTTTCTGTGGCACACAGGAGACGATCTTCTCCAGCGGGTTTACATCATGTTTGGACACCTTCAGCTGACTGCGTCATGCTGAGTTTTTGGGCAGCGTCTCTGGAATGTAAACCACCCATCAAAACCTCCACAAACATGGTGTCAAGATGTGAGGCGGGATTAGAACGCAGTTTTCACACGACTAATAATTTAATTTTACATGATCTGGACTCAGCTCAACAATAACAGTCATTATTGCTGCCGGGCATTATTTCTCATGGGGAGCTCTTTCAATGAACCGTGGTCACTTCCACTTATTAGATTAGCAGCTTGTGTGTATTTGTGTTAGTTTTATCAACACAAACGTCGTGTTTGAGGTCATCACTTTAAGGCAGATGTGTGTTTATTGTGTTTACGTGAAGATGATGTGTGTGTCCCGACTGTCGACACTCGAGTCGTGGTTTATCTTCTTTTTTTTTTTCTCTCAGCATATTTTTCCTCTCTGTTATTCATTTATGTGTTTTTTGGACAAATTCACACAACGTGTTTTGCATATTTCTGCAGACACCTCACAGCGATTAAAATAAAACAAACAAACCTCAAAGGAAAAAAAAAATCTTGCAACTGTCTGCAAAAAAACAGCCAGTTTTATAAAGATAGGAATGGCGACAACATGATGAATCGAGATTATAAATCCAAGTCTTAATCACAGATGGTTAGGTAAGAAAATGCAAATGCGATCCAAGACTTAGATAATCACTTTTTTGCACTAAAAGCACATCAATCTTTGAAACGTTCTTTTCTTTACAGAGACTTTATGTAAGAGACTGTACGAGGCTTTCACAGCACTGTGATGACAACATGCGTCTGTCCACCATGAGTGCCAGCTGAGAGCTGCAGCGGGCTATTTTTGTAGGGTGAGGGATGAGGCAACAGTGGGGAGGATATTAAAGTTTCATTTTTTCATTGTGGACTTGGACCTGTGATGTGATGTGATGCTTTACATCCAGTAAAAAATGTGAGAAGTATGAGAAATAGAGCGTGGCTCTCTGCAGTCACTCTGTGGGGTCGAAATAAGTTATTCTTTATGAGTTTCCTCATTCAGTTTCTTAAAGCAAATTTTAAACAATCTTTTTTGATTTTTAATGCCTGTTTTTGAAAGAAAAATCCAATTACCATAAAATACATGTAGACACCATCGTGACATTTGTGTCTCAGGGTGAAATGTCTTGACAGCTGTTGGATGTATTGCCGTTAAATCCAGTACAGACATTAATGTTACCCCTGTGGCACTGGAGTGAATATAGACTGTCCACTTGCTCTGGGGGCCCATTGGGGCACATAGAGAGAGAAAAGACACTCCAACAATGTGTTGGGTGGAAAATGGGAGCTTGGAAATGTATTCAGATTGCCACTTTCAAAAAAAGAACTATTCATTCAAAAACATTGGCCATTTTTGGTAGAATAGTGGCAATCTATAACAAAATGATATTCATTATACTACATAAACTATAAAAGCTACTGGGTAGTTACTGCTGGGCAATATGTATGTTGTCCAATGTCAAGATACCAGACATGATAATTAGGGCCCATCGTAATAATTTGCACTGGGTGACAAGTGGCAACCTCTGTAGCTGTGAAGTGAAGTTCCTCAAACGTCCACTTGAAGCTGGCTACAGAATCTCCATAAGTCCCCACGTTAAAGCAGAAATAAACATGTTTACAGCCTCGTACAAAAACAGTTTTGGTCTCTATAGCTAATTTCCTGTACTGAGGGTGAATTTTTATAGAACGCACCTGTTCAGATCATATTAAGGCTTAAAGTTGTGCAGAATTAGCAGTGTGGACACCTTGATTGTCATCACGGATGGCCTGTTTGAGAAACCAGGCCTCATTCAGCTCGTCTTAGGTCCACCAATGATCCACGTCTGGCAATTTCTACATTAGCCGGGGTGGAAAGAGGGAGGACTGCCGAGATGGTGGCAGCCAGAGCCACCACACTCTAAGCTTCAAAGTGTCTCTTTGGTGACGTCACAGATACGCCATCCATTCTTCTAACAACCTTATGTCACTGCACTCTGGGGGTCCTGTAACTTTTCCTCTTAGCTCCATCATTAGTTTCAATTTGTCCAATAATTTTAGTTTATAACCAAATAAATATCTGCAAATTCCCATCAGGATGGTGTACTAATAACGGTGAAGTGGTTGTGGTGAAAAAAATACAAATTTAAGTTGTACATGTGTTCATATTTATGTTTTGGCAGCCAAATGTTGATGCTAATGTTGCAATTTGGTGAAGAAGAAGAAGCAATAAAATGCTGAGATCGTTATTTCCGGTAAATGCACAACAGCGGCACTCGAATCGAGACAACACTATGCCAAGAGGTAGAGTGTACACAGTGTACTAACAGAAGAAGCACAAGAGGATGAACATGGTAAACCTAATATCTGCATGTAAGCATTGATACTATGAGCATATTAGCACGCTGATGTTAGCATTTAGCTTAAAAACGAAGTGCATTGTTGTAAGGTTTGCTGCAAAACATACAAAAGAATCACTTAAAAAAGTGTTTTTGTGCACTTCATATCTCTCTTACAAGTAACATTACCCATATCCTGCAGCCCAGTCTTCAGTGCAGTACGACCTTTGTGAGCGCTGGTATGTAAGTCTCACAGAGCATCAATCACTGGAGTCCAATCCAAACACATGTTAAACGCACATTGTTCCCTCTCCGCTCGACAGATCCGAGGCATGGCTCTCATCTAATGGACAATAACAAGGCAGTTAATAGCAGCAGACGTAGTTCAGTCCCACTCAGAGACACTAAATCAATCAGTTCCAAATAAACATCAGGCTTTTACGCCACTTGTTCCTCCTGAAACCTGAGTTTGGACTGTGACATTTTGTAATTTATTACAATCTAGTGAGAAACAGATGAAGCCGTTTTCTACCTGGATGTAACACAGTTTTAGTTGGCATGCTCGTAAAGTAAAACATCTTCGCTCTTCCTCATATTTCTGTTGCTTATCATTAATCGTCTGTCAGAGCTGTGAAATCTAAATATTCCTTCCTGCATTTAAGAGGAGCTATCCTAGGAATTCAGATTACTCCCTTTTGTATATAAAATCATAGAAACTGATGTTGACAAAATCTCTTTTAAAGGTAGCTTAATAACAACTGCCTCTAAGTCATTACTGTTTTTGAGCTGGCAGTCACACAAAACAGCCTAAATTCAGCAGACGGAGCTGGTTTATATATCAGCCATGTCTCCTATCATGTTTATTTATGAATTTGCAACAGAGCTTATATTTTAAGAGAGATTTAATGTCTCCTGAATTTACTAACAACAGTCTGGGGAAACATTTAAATGAACAAATCTGCCAAATCACTAAATTTTCAATAAGAATATTTTCACCAAAGTTCACTATTATTTATTTTTTATTTCTTTGCAGCACTTGGTTAAGGTGAGTAAAAATATGGTGGTTTGGTTTAATACTGGAAAAATGGCCTGAGGCATGAGAAATTAAATGTTTACCACTCCACACTCCTCACACGTAGTTATATGCAGTACAAAAACGTACCTACCTCCTTCACTTGAAGCACCAGCCACTGAAAATAATCCAGCAAGACAGATTTGTGTTTAAATCTAATTTGACTTTCTGCTGTAGTAATCTAAAAAAGGCAACTTGGAGATTTGTTAATCTAAAAAGACAGTTTCCTTAAAGGAATATAAGATATTAAGGACATTTTCCTTGCTAACAGACAGAGAGTGCGTTTTAAACCTGTCACCTGTCACCTGTTTTAAATAAGGTGGATTATCAACCAGATAAAGCAATCAACAGCCCAGGGGCCCCGGACCTTCCAGCAGTCCTACGGGCCTAAGTTCACTGTGTGGAAACTAGGTTATGGTAATCTAATCAATGGAAACATGGTCATGACTGCATGAACTAGTAAACAATATAAACTGAACTGATATGGGCCTTGAGGAGACGCCTGCATAATTACCTACATTTAGAGGTGCGGTAGTCAAAAGGGGCCTCGAGTTGACGCCTTACTGAAGGCACGCTCCTTAAAGCTGCAGTAACTTTTAGAAAAAACCTAAACTGTCACTAGATCCTGACATGAGGACATGAGACAGATAATCTCAGGTTCCTCTGGCTCCTCCTAGTGCTCCTAGTGACATTTACAAGAATCCATTGCACCTGAATGAAAACAACCAATCAGGAGTCAGGATGCAGTGTCAGAGATCCACGTGCATCTTCACGAGGCGCTGTGCAAACAAAATCAACCATACGCACTCTGGGTCCATGCTGAGCTTTCGTTTAGGCCTGTGTCAAGAGGAGGTAAGGGTCCTGAAGAGGCTCACGCCGTGGAGAGCGAGCTCCATAAAGGATGACGTCGTGGGTTTGTTGGGAGCGATAACGAGAAATCAGAGAAAGATGCAGAAAGTTTTGCTCTATGTGTGCTCAAACGTTTCCTACTGAAGCTTTAACTACATAACTTATGGTAAGGAGTGCTGCTCAATGACCCTGTTGATGTTATAATGATGTCATCAGGGTTATCTCAGCTTGGGCTCAGAGACCACAAATTTATGATGGAAAATCTACGCTACAAACTTTGGACGTAGAACTTTAAAGAAGTGGGAGTTTACACGACAGGGATAGGTTTAATCCAGCCTTGGTTACAAATCATAGTGACATGGTTCAGTGTAGATAACTCTCCATTCATACACCGCACTTCAGTACTAACAGTGTTTCTACTGTGCAAGAAATATACTTTTTGTGGCTAATTTATTAGCTCTATGAAGTGCAAGCTACTTCAGCGCACAAATTCAATCTGTGAGGATTTTATAGTAGAGGCCGTAAATTTAATGAAATAATTTGGCTTGTTTGAAAGTGCAATTATGCAAAGTGCAAAATCATGCACTCTGATAAGAGGATGAAGCATCAGTAGTTTACTAAACATTTAAGCATTTAAGTATTTTGCAGTAGATGGTTCATTTTTACAGTTTTACACATTTATTTGAATGATTACATTGATTCACATGATCAAAAGCTAACATGTTGACAACTTTGCTAACAGCCAAACATAAAGCAAGTGAAACAACACAAGACATAGCAGCCAGCTAATATTACTTACTAGTCCCGCAGCAAGACGCCCAGCTCTGTGTCTGTCTTTTAGCCTTTTATTTCACAAAGCTCTCGCTAACAACTAAAACTCAGTCCTAGATTTACTCTTGATTAGCGGCTTCTTGCTCTCACGTTTACTCTTCTTAGCTACCTCCGTCAATGCCTTTGTTATTAGGCTGCTGAGCCTGGTAACATTGCCCGCTTGCACAGCTCCTGTTCTGGCAC
The DNA here is from genome assembly GCA_014281875.1 of Nibea albiflora. Classification (NCBI taxonomy): domain Eukaryota; kingdom Metazoa; phylum Chordata; class Actinopteri; family Sciaenidae; genus Nibea; species Nibea albiflora. The sequence goes on along the minus strand of CM024795.1, from coordinate 6,398,103 downwards.
AACACTGGCTCTGCTCCCTATCGTTGTCCCTTAGACCCGAAAACCTCCTCTTCTTCCTTGTGGTCCAAAACTCCGGTGGTAGAAACACTAACACACCCCTGGTATACTCCAAGCTCACAGTCCAGGTAGCCTGACTAACAAACTGAACTCATTATCTAGCAGCTAGCTACAGTTTACTCTACGGTCTACCAGGAAACTGCACCATTCACCTGATTACACATCAGTGCAGCATCAAAATGATTAATCTGTTATTTTATGGTAGAAACGTTACACCAGTGTTGCTTTAAAATTATTTTATTAACTGCTCCATTTGTTGTTTATTTCTGCCTGACAAACTGCAGAATATGTCTGAACTATCTCTTTAACAGGCCCGGACAAACCAGACACTTCTCTTCAGATTTTCCTTCCTCTTGCTCAGACACAGTGTTTACAGTTACAGAGAAATTGTAACTTTGTCTCATTCAGTTTATTTCCGCCGGTGAAAGTTGTATATCGAATATGTTTCACAATTCACACAACAATGAGGCTGCTGCCAATACGCATATATTTTCTAAAGGTGGAATTTTCTTTGCAAATAGCCTTAAATTGTCACTCATTACAAGTGAAACACACCAACCATTAACTGAAGAGGAAAATTCAGTTTGCAATTTTTAAGGCCGGGAGGCATTCGGCAGAAGTAAGAGTGCAGAAGCAGCGAGCAGAACTAATTTCATCAAATATTAAACTTGGTTAGGAGACTCAGCTGAGCAGTGCTGGATTCCAGTGGGATTTCCCTGCAGTCCGGCTGCATGAGGAGAGCCGGAGGATCATGGGACATTTTGTACAGGAAGTGGACCTGGGAGGTAGCATTTCTTGAAATTATTAATACAAAGCATTGTGACGTAACGTCAGATCTGGTGTTGTACTCCCATGCTGGTAGAGAAATCCCACTTTCAGAGCTTTTGGATGTTAAAGAAGATGTGACAAATTCATCTAAATTCAACATACACTTACTCCCTTTTTGACCGTAACCCAAATCATCTTAAGAAAATCTTCATTGTTTTTCAGGGCTGTTTCCAGGTAATCTGCAAGCTAATGTCAGCTATTTTCAGGTTTAGTCTTCAGTCCTGATCGAAATCCATGTTAGTTTTAGTGATATTTAGTCATCGTCATCCTTTTCATCAAGCAAGGTGCATCAACACAATAGTAGCCAGCTAATACTACTTACTATTCCGACAGCATGAAGCCCAGCTCGGTGTCTTTCAGTCTTTTATTTCACAAAGCTCTCACCAACCACTAAAAGTCAGGCTCAGATTTACTCTTGTATGGTGGCTTCTTGCTCGGTCACTCTCTCCTTTCTCTCCTTCTCCTTCACTCTTTTCACCTCTGTCATTATGTCCATAGAGACTGGTCTACTTACATTGCCTGCTTGACCAGCTCCTGTTCTGGCACAACACTGGTTCCACTCCTCGTTCATGCCTGACAACCTCCTCTTGTGGTATAAACACCAACACTCCCCCGGTGCTCTGAGCCCACAGTCTGGGTCAGCCTGGTTAACAAAGTGAGCTAACGTTAGCTAACGACAGCTACAATTGGCAGCAGTTTACTTCACTGTCCATCAGGAAACTCTGTAACTCTGTGTCGATTAGTTCAATAAACCTGCAATCTTTGTCTTTGTCTTTACTATCAGTGGGTCAATACCAGCTTAACACAGCCGAGCTGCAAGTTAAGGACACGCAAAAAAGGTGCAAAAGGAGACTTCTTCCTCTGCTTTGAAAAGTTTAAAAAGTCCATATCCTGTACTGACACGATTCCTCAAACACCTGCAGTTAATCTAATACATCTAAATATTAAGAGAGGATGTGACACAGAGTCTCTTTTCAGTTTTTTAGTTAAGAGCAAAGATCAAATGCTTTAGATGAAGGTAAACCAGATAGATCATATACAGATACACCGGTGATGAAGTCCTGCTATCATTTTTTAATGTTTGTCAAATCTGTACGGTCTCATTTGCTGTTTTACTGGAATTATAAAAATAGAAAAAGAATAGAATAGTTAAATGTATGAGGCCAACAAAATAATCAACCTGAAGAACATCGGTGAAAGCAATCCATTAAAGACTGACAGGTCAGTGCCTGCACACTGAAATCCAGTAATCAGAGCTAGGATAAGGAAAAAACTATTAAAATATATTATCCTCAAACCAAGTACTTAAATGCAATCATTACTTAAGCCGTTATTTATTTATTTAAAAGGATTGTTTTATGTTTTGTAAGATGAATAAAAGGTAAAACCGAGGACTTCTCTGTGATACCCGGCACATGTGCGATCATTTTTGGTATCGTGCTCTTTAATAAATCTGCTGCAGCAAAGTCGCTGAAATACGCCAAAAAAGGTTTTTAGTCTGGTTCTGTATTTCTTCCTGCTGGATGGAAGAAAGGCACTTCATGCTGAGTGCCTGCAGTTTAACTTTTCATGTAAGACAATCCTGATGAGTTTCGAGGAGATCAAATATATGGATATGATGAAAGTTTTAAGCGTTTAAACAAAAACAGATCGTCCTTGTTGTTGAGAGAAAGTTATCTAAAGAGCCCGTCTGAATCGTTTTGAAAGTCCACCTCACTCACAGAAAGTGCAGTCCATCTATTAGTCATCCTCTTTTTGCTGCAAATGCCTGCACTGGATTATATTTGGGAAAGCGGAGGTTTTGTACTTCAGGTGGACATTTTAGGACCGTGGCAGGTGCCGTGCTGTAATGGGGAAACTGAAGGAGAGCGGATTTTTTGGGGGTAAAGTGAAGTGTGTTACTCGTGGGCAGCCAATAGGTTGGCACTATCCCATCGCCCTCCATCGCCTCCGCTCAGCTCCTCCAGCTGAGGCGTACTTAGCACCATTCATAATGCATGCTCGCCACCCGCCCCCCATGCACAGGCCTGTCATGGCTCGTTCTCTTCGACAGCTCAGCCCAACTCTACTTTTTCCCCTAAGAGGATGCGAACGGTTGCATAATTTAGATGCCGCCCGCTGTTTCACAAGGCTCATCTCTTATCAAAAATGTAACAGACAGAGTTTCTGGGGGATTTTTATCTAAAGAGGGCAATGGAAGATGTTCCAGTTCAGACAATGGACACAGGAGTGGGTCAAAACTTCTCCAACTTTTTCTCTGAAACTTTTGGTGACGCCAGCATGGCTGACTGCCCACATGTACACGTGATGAAGCTCGACACAGGACGAGGAACAGAGAGTGCTGCATATTTAAAATGTTCACATTCATTTAAGAAGGCTAACGATTTTTAATTCGAGATGATACTATTTCGCTTTTATTGTTGCCTTTCTCTGTTGTTTTCTGCGATTTAAAGATTTAAAGCCTTTATTTTGGAACACAAAACATACTCCCTAATATTTCAGTAATATGAAATTATATCTCCGAGCGCATGTGTGTGTGTGTGTGTACGGGAAAGATCAAAGTATAACATATTTAATAAATCAGAGTATTGTTTCAATGGAGTTGCGGGGAAACAAAAGGCCCATTGAGTGTAACTCACGCAGCCGGTGTGGCCAGCTGCAGCCGGGCAGGTCAAGGTGACTGAGGTCACAAAGAGAAGAAAGATATTTAAGAGAGAAGAACGAACACCTGCTGAAAATATCTGACTTCACTCTATTAAAGGAAATACGTGGGTGTTGTGCTAATGACTCTTTAGTTAATGCACTCTCTGTAGGTGCCAGACATTTATTGGGAGATGCAACATGCTGTGATCATAAAGCATATCTCAGTCTCATACAAGCCTCATTAAAACTCTCGCTCCTACTGAAAGATTATCTTAAAAAAATAAGTCATTAGACATATTTCCTCAATACTCTCCTTTAATCTGACTCAACGTATAAAGATAATGTCCATAACTCTTGAGAAGAATGAGGAGAATGTGTTTTTTTTTTTCATCGTTCTAGCGATGCATTAGCTTCTTGGCAGATGGACTCTAAAACACCTTGTGTGTGTTTATAAGATGTGAAAGGTCAACTGGAGAAGCTTCTTTTGTTTTGTTGGACGAGCGAGAGAGAGACACATAGACATATAAAACATGGATATGGTGTCTCTGACGTCTCCCACAGGTTTCTGAAGAGGTCCTGCCTTGGCCGGCTCTGACCTAATCTAGCAAGTTGCAAAGACGTGGGTTGTAGGTGGACCTGAGGCAGGCTGAATGAAGCCTGACTGCTCAAACAAGCCACCTGTAATGTCACTCAAAGCAGCCACGCTCTTAATTATGCATAACTTTAAGGCTCAATTTGAACAGGTGAGTTATATAAAAATCCAGATTCAGTACAGTTGTCATGGACGAAGAAATTAGCTCTCAGGCTGTAAACATGTTTATTTCTGCTGTGAAGCTGAACATTTTAACATGGGAACTTATGGAGACTGACTCGTTCTGTAGCCAGCCTCAAGTGGACCCTTTTGGCGCTTCAGCACTGACTTCACTTCACAGCAACGGAGGCTGCAGCTTGGAGTCATACAGCTCATATGAAGTGAAATGTGAACACTGAAAAACAATCTGTCATCTACAAGCCAATAAATGCCTCTGCGTATTATTTTTAAGCAATGATTTATTTTTTTATTAGGTGGTAACGTTATTGCAGTTTGTTGGGGCTCTGTAAATCACGGTTTCTCTCAACGCGTTAGCTCTTGGCTTGGGTACCACTATGCGACTCTTACCGGTGCAAATCGGGATGTTGTGGTTAAGCAGAAATGTTGGCATATTTGAGTTAATGATGCAGCTGAACAATGTAGCCATGCTTGAGGAAATCCTTTGCTTTGAGCCAACAGAAGCTGGAATGCAACTTTTCAATGCTGGTTTTAACAGAGCTGTCCCGAACAAGTCCAGCAGACCTAATTTGTGCAACTTGTAATTTTGCAACGGTGTTTCGGTTGCAGATAAGCGTAATGTTTAAGAACAGTCCAGATGGTGGAAAATGAATTAAAGATGAGCACTTTGACTTTTTGGTCCTTTAAGCACATTCTGATGTTAATACTTTTGATTATGAACGCAGGATTTTTACTTGTAACAGAGTAGTTTCACACGGTGGTATTGCTACTTTGGTACAGTACAGGCATAGTTTTTACATCATGCTCGACTTGTTTCTTGTAGACCGGCAAAGATTTAATGCTGATCAAGGTGCTGCTGTAGAGCCCTTAACTGATCTCACTCACTCTTTGCACACGAGCTCTGGCATGCTGCAGCACATGTAGCATGTGAGCTATATTTGTTTCATGCAAGTGCTTTTACATAATCGAATCAATCACGGCAGCAGATATCATGCTGTTAAGTCGCATTTTAGTGTTTTTACAGTTAGGCAATGCATCGAGTATGTTTACATTTATGCTATGACCTGGTTTTGGTCATATTCAGGAGCGTTTACATGGAAAATCAGGTTTCTAATCCTCTTTTAACTCCACCTTCAGCCACTGCCTGTCATTCCTTATCGAACGTACTGCCTCAGCTTAGTCGCTTCCACCACTGGAATACTCCCGGGAGCATGTATCCCAGTTTCTCCAGAATCGGGTGCTTATTTAAGTTTCTAAAATCAGGATATGATGTTTATATTCACGATACATCAGCAGTACACTTCAAAACGCTGATCACAATCAGGATACAAGCCTGCATGTAAACACTCATCATGTCGATCTGTATTGTAGATATTGTGCTTGCCGCACGGAGAAGCCAAATTTAGATCTATGATGTATTACAAGATGTATTACACAAAACATGTTGCTGAAACTTCACAACAATCACACTCTGAATGTTTAAGGCTTATCCCAGGGTGTTGTTCTGTTTAGAAGCGAGTGTGTCATGTTTGACAGAGGTTGAAAAGTGTCCTGGATTAAGATCTTAACTGTGAACTTCCCATGCCTCTTTTAACTACTTGATTGCCCACACGGCCTTATTAGGTAACTAGCCATTGTTGCAAAGCAGAAACAGACCGGCACGTCTTTGCAAGAACATTTTAACTGCAGTTAAAACAAGTGGAAATGATGATAACAGCCCATCTAAACAGTCTACGGTTTCAAATAAATAGCTACTGACAAGCATAACAAACTGCCTCTATGGTGTTTGTTTGAGACGTACAGATTTATGGTTTGATCTTTTTATTTTAAGTTTGTCCAGTAGGAAGATATTTTTCCTGAAACCGGCCCGAAACTCGAGTTCAAACCAGACCAAAGTTGGAGTTACAAAAAATGTAATATTATTTCAAGGCCATGTAAATATTTACCCCCCCAAAAATCCCACCATGCCAATATACTACGCTGTACCACAAAACCTGCTATTAAGTGCCAGCAGCAACAGCACCTTCGTATACTTCTCCATAATAGGTCACATCAGCAGCGCGGCTTGTAATTATTGTTTACTGCAACTCGGCTCCATTTATGGTGAACCCGTCTTGATCTGGTGGGGAGCAGTGAGTCTGTAATCTCGAGGATTTGCAGGCTGCTCGTAAAAATTACTGTCATGGATGAGAAGATTATTTAATTCCTGATTCCCAGTAAGGTCAGGATTTCACACACCAGTGAGTGGCCTTGGCTTTAAATAGGAGGCTTGACGGTGAGTGGTACAGTCAGTGAGGGAAGTAATGCCTCTGTCGACATGTACTGAAGTCGGACTGCAGGTGTTGCTCTTCATGATACGAAGGTCACATTCTTCCTGTTCGTTTTTTTTATGGGATTTGGAGGTTTTAGCGTCCTAAATTGGAGTTTATGGTTCATAAATGAAAATTACTCTTGGCAACGCATGTGTAACTTTTGATAATATCAACAATCCAGTGTCAGCGCAGGTCTGTTATTACGGCTGTTTGAAGAAAAGCTCAATATGGATGCTGTTTCAGAATACTGGGATTGTTATTGTTCGGCGATTGATGAAGTTTGACATTATTTCATGGGCAGTAGCGCCCTGCTGACTTAGTACTTAGTCTTTTGTAGTCAAAAAACACACACACACACACTCACTCACTCATTCAACGGATCCAGAGAGGTTTATCAGGTCCAGTTCAGTAGCTGAAGGAGTTTCTATACACACCTGCTTCTACTTTACGTTTGTTGCTTCGATGCATGAAGCTGATTTATTTCCTGCACTGTCAGTTAAAGCAGAAATATAATGTAATATTTAAGCTATTTCTAAAGTTTCACACTTTTCTAGTGTTTCAACTTTATTCTGAAATACTTCATATTGTTCTTCATTACATAAGAGGCTACATCTCCTCAGATTAGGTGTTAATTCTCGCAAAACACACAACAGCTCTGCCCTAAATTCTCCTTATATGAAGCAAAATGTTTCAACTTATGCTGACACTGTCAGTGAGGCATTAATCTAACTACTATGTTGACTATTGAGCTTGTAGTTTGCAGCGGTGTTAAACTGGACTGCACGGTATGAGAGGTGTTTCTAATATTTTGAGAAACATACACACGAGAGGGCCATAATATTAGAAATACGTCTCTGTCCTCCTGTACAACAACAGCACCCAATATTACCTCAATAATAAACAAAATAGAGTAGAATTATGACCTATCTGACAGTGTCAACAAAACTGAAGCATTATAAGCTTCATAAAAGTTGGATTTATGGTAGAGTTGTTATATTGGATCACATCAGATTGTAAAGGTTTACCTAATGAAGTGGCCGGTCGGTGTGTAATAAAATAACACATACGATTATAGTTTAAACTTCCCATGCAACACTGCAGAACAAACACCTCTACCTTTGATACGTACATATCATACTTACATATACTATGATTAAAAGTTAAAGACCTACCGACTGTGCACCACAACATCCGCAGTTCTGGGAACTCTCTCTCTGTCCTCTCTTCATTGCCACTTCTCTACTGTCTGCTATCTAATAAAGGCATAAAATGCCAGAAAAAAAGAGCTATATGATTATTATTTAATACTGCTGTCCTGTATCTCCAGCTTTAAATATTAATAAAGAAATAAAGATAACGAAACAATGATTTCTTCTCAACAAGAACATTTTGCAGCAAGAATAACTTCTAGGTGCAATGACAGGACATGTAAATCATCAACATGGCCAGTGGACAGATATCAGAGAAGAAACTGGTGACTAGAGTTGTCCGTTCACAGCCAGCAGACCCACTACTGGACCTGCACACAGTGAACGGACACATCATGACAAGTTTCAGGCTAGATAACGAGGTCAAAGATCATGTGCTATAAACCATCTTGGACTTGCTGCAACTCTCAAGATCAGTTACGGATTTGCAAAGTGGCAGCAAGCCTCGTGTCATGTTTAGCATCGTGCGCTAACTGTTTTTTCCCCCTCTGAGACTGAAGGACAGATGGGAAGATGATTGCATTGTTGGGACACTCCCCCTCGTTCCTATCTGTTTCAACTCCTCATACCCCCCCCCTTCTCTTTCTCTCTCCTTTTACTCTTCCTTCCTCCTTTATCTCCTCCTCCTTCTCCTCCTCCAGCGCTGGCAGGATAACATACCGCCTGCCTCTTGTTTGGATAAGTTAATGCTGAGATGTCAGCCTCCATTCTGATGTATACCACCTGCCTTGGCCTTCATCTGACCTCGTACTCCGGCTCCCACTCCAGAGACATTCCAGTGCTTTTCTGGGGCTGTGTTTACACTGCAACAGATTGGCCTGCTCTCCCTGTCTGCTTCATCACAGTGGACAGTGGTGGGCCTCCAGTCCGGAGTCATCCCAACATGCTTGTCTTCGGGACTACGAGTCTTAGTGGACACTGGAAATTCAGTTTCTTATGCTATCCTAACCCTGCCAGACTCAGACAAACTGGAAACGTGGGAGTTCAGCGGCTCGGACATCTCTGTTACTCTGTTTCAGGCTCAGAAAGGGGGAGGCCTGCGAGCGTCTCCAGTCATTCAGATGCTAAGATCCTCCCACCCACAACAACACTGTGGGAGCTCATGTGAACACCATGACCTCACTGCATCTGCCCTTTAAATGAATTAGTGTTGTTGATTTACAGTTTAAGTCCATGTAAGATCCTGAACTGAAAGATTGACGTCGAAATGAAAAGAAGTTTTCATTTCGGGAGGCCGGCCAAGTCTTTATCTTGGATGTGACTCAAATATCTCAGTCTTTAATGGGGCTACGTCACTAACAGAGGCTGCTAATAGAAACATGGCTAGGAAATATATTTTTTGTTCCTTTCTTGGTGTAGCTGCCTTATATGAAGGCAGACCTTACAGTGCTGCCGTTGCTACGGTAACCCCTACTAGCACAGTTCATAGCGGATTAGCTACATCCGCCATTTTGACAAAGCACATTGACAAATATGCATTTTTTAGGTGTTATCTGTTGATACTATTTTATATTACGGCTGTTTGTCACTGTTCGTTTGTCAGTTTAGATTTCCTGATGATGACCAAGCTTACCATACCGATCATTTATCTACAAGCTACGCTGTTTTACTCTTTGTTTTGTGTAGGATTTTAATTACTTATTGCTTATTACTTCTCGTACTCAGTGTTCATCTTTAATGGTAATACTTTGTTGGCGTGGGAGGGAATATAAGGTGCTAATTTAACTGCTAATCTTTATGTTTGTGAATCAGACTAGCTAGTTTCCTTGTTGCTGTGCTAAATCGTTCATTATTCCATAATAATGAATTCAGCCTTTATCCGAATAGCGATGTATTACCACATGAATAACCGTTATATTTGGATTACAGACCATTTTTACCACTTACACTGCTGGTAGTTCGTATTTAATTCTATTTTGACACTTATATTGAGCAGGCCGAGACATTATTAACCCAATTATCCAAGTGCAATTTAATAAACATATTATTTTATCACTTCTAAAACAAATATTTCCACTTACGGTCATTATAAGAATATTATATATTAGTACATAATATAGCATAACAATATTATATTTCATATAGGTATGAAAACAGAGGTGCATTCAGGAAACAGTGCCTTCATACAGCCTGGTTGCTACCTTTAAGGACACCAAGGTCACGTCTACAGCAGTGTTTCTGGGAATGTGTGGGCTGAGGAGAATTTTCAAATTGATTCATGTATTTGTTGGACTCGGCGTGCTGGTGGCAATATTTTAACAAAACAAAGAGATTTGCTTTTACTTCACAAGAATTATTTTCCTGTTGATGTGGGCTTTCATTCAATAAACATTAGAAAATGTGATTTATTGATGGGGATTTGTACACAATATTAATAAAACTGTAGCGACCGCCCTGCTGTCATGTAGCTGTTAGGCTGTCAAATATCGTCTCTCTTTCATATTTCATTTTGTTTGTTTGCCAAAAAGTTTTATTTTATTTATTTTTTACTTCTTATTCTGTACGTGCTCTAACCTCGCAGTGACCAGGTCATTAGAGTCTGTGTCCTCCAGCATTAACAACAGCTGCTTTTAATCCAGTCGTGACCACCTACATGGTGTGTAACTAACACATAGAGTGCCCATTACTGATCACACACACACAAAGATAAAACACACAGTTGCTGTCATTTTCACCACCTGCTCTTTGACTCAACAAATGACATTCAAATCACTGCTGACTGAATATTTACAGCGCTGATCATCCCGTGACATAATAACCATCTTATCACTTATGTAGTAAAATAATGTTTGCAGTTCAAAGCAACATGAAATTGAACGTTAGTGGCAAAATATGGAGTTGTTGTGTCCTTATATGAGGGCTTCATATCATTGGGACTGAGCTCTAGTGTTCTACATTTGTTCATTGATCGGATCCAACATAACCATTGTCTCAAAAACATCTTTTTAAACTGTTAAATTAGCACTATTTGGAGATAAAATAACTTAATTATAGATCAATGTTGTTATTCTACAAGAAGCACTCTAACAGAGGAGATCAAACTCAGGATCAGTGAACACTATCGCCATCAACTGCTAAGTAGTACAAATTACATTTAAAAGTGCTTTTAAATGTAATTTGTTGTGGAATCATGTCTCATATACATAAAGTTACATCACACATATTTAAGATTTACTCACATTAAAAGGTGCATCCACAGGACTGATACCTCCATCATGTGGTGACAATCGGAAGTACACACCCTTTTTATTTTTCTCCTTTGGCCACAGCACGGCGCAGCATCTGTATGGAACGCACCCCATAAGGACAGGCTTGACCAGTGGCTGGAGGACAAACCAGAGTTCAGGTGTCCCACCCAAGGACACTTCAACATGTGGACAAGGGATGTAATCAAACAGCCACCATGAAGTACACGAACTATAAACCCAGCAAAAAGAAAAAAAGGGTGTGTTTACACTACGAATCTTATTCACCCATTCACACACACACACACATTATCCGATTGGCGGACGCCTGTTAGTGGCTCTGTGACCAGCTGAGGGATAAAAGATCTGTGCAAGCTTTTAAGTAATATAAAACTCGAAGGAACAGTAAAGAACATTTCATGTCATGTGGAGGCTGTTTATGGTGCTGTCGAGTACATGAAATGTACTTCACCCATTGTGTAAATGAAAAGATGTCAACAAAGATCAGTTTCCAAACTTTTAATGTAAAAGACAAAACAATACAGGATTTGGTGACATGAGGGTGTGGGGGTCATTCTGCTCATTTGTCCTTCTCCTTCTGCTCCTTATCCTTCTTGTCCTTTTCAGCCTTGGCCTCCTCGGCCTCGTGCCGCTTGATGAGCTCCTCGACTTCTTTCTGTTTCAGCACTTTGATTTTTGTTTTCCCGTCTTCTCGTGTCAGGGTGGCAATTTCCACTGAAACAGTCCACGTCATAAGGCATTGTGTTATCGTTCAAATAAAGCAGCTGCACAAGTTAAACAAATTCTGACTATACTAACTCGACTGCTCAAGTAAACCATCAGAAACTGGCCCTGTGGATGTTTTGAGCCTCACCTTTCTCTGCCGAGAGCTTGCTGACATCCATGGTTTTGTTGAGGACTTTGACAGCCAAAGCCAGAGCAGATGACAGAGTCATCTCTCCCTCTTTGTAATCTTGCTTCAACATGGACACTGCAGCCTGCGAGCGAGAAGTCAACACATCATACACAACACACGGGAAGAGCATAGTGAAAATTCACCATGACATACGGATAAAATTAATGCTTTGACCTCCAAATTGTCACCTACTGAGAATAGTACTTTTGACAGAGTACACATTTATTAGACCAACAGGGATCCGTGTCATTTCAGACTTACAGCGCTGTTGTTGCCAATGCAGGTTGCCTTCCAGCCTCCATAGTTGCCACTGGGGTCACTCTGGTACAACTGAAAGCCATAGTGTTTGTCCCAGCCCATGTAGAGCAGAGAAACACCAAACGGCCTCTTTCCTGTCAAGACAAACCACACAAGATGACGTCTCCGAACATAAACATAGCAAATGTTAAAACAGGCAATGTGTTGGTCGGCAAGGAGATGAACGATGAACTAGATAAGGAAACTACTGTGTATCTTACCTCCAAACTGTGTGTATGCCTGCTTGATGTCGCACAGGGCTGTCACCAACTGCTCGCAGGGTATCGGCTCCTGGTACTGCAGTAAATATCTGAAGAGAAATTAAAGTGCTCAGTGGTTGTTTTAAATGTGACGAATGTGTAGAAACTGAAGGTTGACCGTTGAGGACAGTGGCCCGAAGTTAAACATAAAAGTTGAAGCATTGCTTGTTACTGCTATTGGCTAAAGGTGCAGAGGTGTTTGGGACAGCTCTTAAATTTTAATGGATGGCAGGTTTTCCTCTGAAGCTCACCTCTGTGCAATTAGCCGCAGCTCGTTTGTCAGTACGTTAGCATCTGATGTGATCCCAGCAACACTGCAGGCCAAGTCTCTGAAAAAGACGACACGCAACCACAGCACAAGTTAATTTAAAAAAAAAAAAAAGGGCTGACTGAGATTTTTAATGGACGGACGGACAAATGCTGGGTAGTTCAGTTCACTCACTCATTGAGCTTGTAGATCTTCTCAGAGAAGAAAACCTCGTCGAGCAGTTTGTGGATGTTTCGTCTCTCGGCTGCTAACAGCACGCCATCGTTTGCCAGAATCCCTAGACATGTTCCAGCGTGGCCGATGGCTTCCATCGCATACTCCACCTGATACAGGCGCCCTGTAACACACGATAACAAAGGCTGGTTGGAAACAGCTACACACTGCATATCACTACAGCTGAATGAGGAGAGTAGATGGACAAAATAACTCAATCCAGAACATCATGGCCATGAAGAGAGATTAGACAAATTATTAGACAAAGTAAATTAACTCCAACAGTCTGAACAGAGTCCTTCAGCAAACAGACCTGAAGACACAAATCTATGAGGAAACTGGATCAGTACAATATAAAAAAGGTGCACGCATAACAAGGTGTCTTGTAGACTTACCCTCAGGCGAAAATATGGTTGTTCTTGAATCATATCTTCGAGACTAAACAGAGAAAACAGGTGTGGGTTAATAGAAACAAGACTTAATAACAGCAGGATATTAAAGATTATGATTTATGAGGAATAAAACAGCTGCGTACCATTTTTCACGCCTTCACTGAAGAAGTCCTGTAAAATAAACCAGCAGCAGATATGAGATGATGGAAACAGTTAGCCTGTTTGTGCTGACAACATCGTGTTCAGTGAAGTTAATATCTGCCTTCACGTGTACAACTGGACGGAGTTAAACTGTGAAACTTGTCAGTAAACCTTCGATAGTTTACTGACACAGACACATTAAATCAAAAATAAAAGTACGCGTCGTTTACAGCGCACTTTACATGACAGCTAGCTGAGCAAGGCTAGGCTAGGCTAGGCTAGCTGCGGCCGCTGCACAGAATGAATCTGCAATATCCGAGCATGCTAGCTCGTTAGCATGCCGGCTAGCCGGTTCAAACTTCTCCGATTGGACACAAACTGTAAAATATTCCCTTAAACTGTGGTGAAATAAAACAACGCTGTAGAAAAGAGTGAGATATGGATAATTACCCGATGTGAGCGAGTTTAAGTTCGCGTAGTTTCCCACAGACAGACGCACAGAGAGCTTCAATACTTTCAGTTTGATGTTTCCTGACACACACCGGGATCCTGCAGGGGTGAAGGGACGGCTCAGCAGCGCCACCTACCGCCGGGAGGACCGACGTGTACTCTCTATCTATCTATCATCGGATCATCGTGGTGGTGTTGTTCACCTCCAGCCCGGTGGGCGGCGGTACAGACACAACTGTCTGCATCACACGAAGAAGACGCGTCATCGCGTCTCATTGGTTGTCTCAGCAGCATTTGAATGGGAACCGGAAGAAGGCAAGCTGGTAGTTAGCAGGCTGACTAGCTACGAGTGAGCTAACTCGCGTCGTTTTTTTATATTTTTAAACGACCGAGACTCCAAACTTTAAAAATAATCTGATGACACGATGCTTCTAATCTGACCAGGTGAAAGACATGACTCTGAGATAAACGTCTGTCCGGAGAGGTAAGTGTTTGCTCATCACACCTGTGCTAACGCTTTGTGCCAGAGTTAGCTCAACAACAAACACGCTTAAACACACCAGAGAGAAGCGACAGGCGGTTTATTCACCTAACAGTCGCTGCTGTCGGTGTTTGTCTGACTCTGCTGGGTGTTGTTAACTAACAGGACTGCTGCTGGAGCTCCACACGGGCTCAGGAACACAGTGTCCTTTAACTGGTGCTGCCACTGGGGTCAAGTACAAACTGGTGAAGCTAATGGTGATAGAGCAGGAGAGAGCTCAGACACGCCTCTGTGCTTCTCACAGAGCTGTGTGGACCTTTTAGATAAACGTGACCCTCGAACTCGCAGATAACGAGGCAAACATCACTGATGGAGGGAGAGCCAGTGTTCAGCATGGTCCTCATCTTAATGTCACATCAGGTGGTGTGTCATAATCTGGATAAATCACTTTATTTTGGAATTACATCTGTGCAGGATTATCCAGTTATCTTCCATCATGTCAGGCCCTGCTGCTCAGAGAGGAGGTCTCTGTAGCAGGCCAGTGTGTGAATGTAAACATACACAGATCAGCCAGAACATTATGCACGTTTCCAACTAATGAAGCCGTAGCTCGGCGCTCTGACATCCAAATCCGTAAAAAAATCCAGGAGAGTTACATTCCTTACAAAGGTGATACAAAAGAAAATCTTTTCCAACGAAAACTGGAAAAAGTTATATGTTTTGTTCATGTAGCACCAAACGCTTATACATAAGGCTATATCAGCCAAACCCAGACATTAATTTTCTGGTTATTTTGTCCACGAACTCTCTCATAAATTAACCTGAGCTCTCTGCGAGAGACAGGGCATTCAGAAGTGATGCTGAAATACAATCAAGTTGCTTTCATGGTGGCCAAGTAGAGCTGATTTACTCTCTCGAAACATTTGTATGCAGTATGTGAAGCTATAGGTGGACTCCCACGCTTAGTTTACTGACCTGGTTGTTTGTGCTGTCAGGCAGGAGTCAGTCTGATGAAGGGGCACCCACAGCTGGCAGGATGCAGCAGAAAAGGAACATCCAGATCATCGAGTGGGAGGACCTCGACAAAAGGAAGTTCTACTCCTTCGGGGTGTTCATGACGATGACCATCCGGGCCACCGTTTACCCGGCCACACTCATCCGCACTCGGCTGCAGGTGCAGAGGGGCAAATCGCTCTACAGCGGCACCTTTGACGCCTTCTTCAAGATTCTGCGCTCGGAGGGCGTGCGAGGTCTTTATCGAGGCTTCATGGTCAACACCTTCACGCTTATCTCAGGCCAGGCGTACATAACCACCTATGAGCTGGTGAGGAAGTACGTCTCCCAGTATTCAGAGGACAATACGGTGAAGTCACTTGTGGCGGGCGGCTCGGCCTCCCTGGTCGCTCAGAGCATCACTGTTCCTATAGATGTCATCTCTCAGCAGCTGATGATGCAGGGCCAAGGGGAGCACCTCACCAGGTTTCGGCTCAATTGTAACACAGAGACTGGGAAGTCCAAAAAAGTCTTCGGCCAAACCAGGAACATTATGTCACAGATATTCGCTGCTGATGGTTTCCGGGGCTTCTACAGGGGATACGTGGCTTCTTTACTCACTTATATCCCAAACAGCGCGGTCTGGTGGCCTTTCTATCATTTTTATGCAGGTAAGATAAGGCTGCCATGTCATCTGTGTTCCCAGTGCATCTATACACTGTACCGGTCCTTGTTGTGTAGTTAATCAGGTATCTGTCTGATGTCCTACAGAGCAACTCTCCAAACTGGCTCCCAGTGACTGCCCTCATCTGATTCTACAAGCCATGGCCGGACCGCTGGCTGCAGCTACTGCCTCAACCGTTACCAACCCAATGGACGTGGTCAGAGCCAGAGTACAGGTAAACTTCAGGCATCTGTCAGACTGAGAATCGTGTTGTTTGAGGCTGCTCTATAGGACGGAGAGATCCACAATCCCCAGATAGCTTTCGATTTTGTACTGTTTGAGTATTTTATGGTTATTTAATGTTATATTCAATATATAACAATGATAAACTTTGGAGGACTTTTGAGCTGATAGTTTCCTGTCAATATCGCACCAGAGATGAGTTTTCCTCATATTTTTAACAACCTTTTATATAATACATATATAAATATAAAGGATATAAAGGATGAGGCTGTTTAGTAGAGAGAGTTTTTGTCACAGAAATGAACAAAATGCTGAGATATTGCTCTGCTGTATATTTGAAAAAAAGCTTTCTTAAACCTCTTGAGTGCTCACAACCCCCCTATGAAACTTTGGCGACCCCTAGTGGTGGTCAAGACCCCCAGGTTGGGAACTAATGACATCGAGTTTATGCTGCTTAAAGCGTCTAAATCTTTCAGGTAAAAGGCAGAAAAGTACGCTGCAGTTTAGTAATAGGTGATGCAATACATTTTGATTACTCAGCTTTCTTTGCATGATGTTTCAAGTTAGCACACCACTCTTCTGTGATTTGCATACATTGGCATATCAGGGGAGCTTTTCCTGTCCACGTGGTTCTACTTAAGACAACAGATCACAAGCCAAGTGACGCCTGAAGAAGAGTCGGCTACCAAAATGAATGAATATTGAGTGGTGGGAGGTTTTAAGTCAAAGGAATAATGTCTAAGCTTTGACCTGAAGGTTCAGCATGAACAGCCTTATTAATCTGTAATGTTCTTGTTATGCCGATGTTTAAATAATCACAGAACAAATGAGGAAAAGATGTTTTTCTGCACATTACAGCAAGACTAAAACACGCTAAACAACACTCGAGTCGGTTACAATCTTTGTTTGACTGAAAATAAACACTGCATGTTGCAACACCTAAAGTTCCACTCCACTCCATCAACCCACCCAGGTCTAGCTAAGCTGAGAGGCTGGTTTGTGGTTTCAAATATTAACCTGACGTGTGTTTTGTTTAGGTCGAAGGGAGGACTTCAGTCATCGAGACGTTCAGGCAGCTGATCAAAGAGGAGGGCTGTTGGGGATTGACCAAAGGACTGTCGGCGCGCATCATCTCATCCACGCCCACCGCCATCGTCATGGTGGTCGGCTACGAGACGCTCAAAAAACTGAGCCTGCGACCTGAGCTGGTGGATTCGAGACACTGGTAGGAGACGCCCGGACCACGTGCCACGTTGACTCTGCGTGAACGCACCGGAAGATAGAAATATTGTTTTAAATAACAGCCCGGGGAACACAACGGAGTCAGGCCACTTTAAGACATTCAACATGTATGTGCGTACCAACATTATTAGTTGCAGATTAAATATCAGAGTTGTTGCTTTGTAGTGCAGTTGAAAAATGAATGTGATGCTGTTTTAACACTGGAAGATGCAGACAAACCTTTAAACGATTCAAACGTTAACGTATCGACACACACTCCATGATCATTTTAACATCTTTTGCAGCGAAGAAAAGTGGAATTGATTGCCGACAGTCTGTTATCATTATCGAGTCGAGCCAAGCAGTGTTGGGCCTGTATTTTAAAAAAACCTGGTTTTAATCAGCGTTTGGAGAAAAGTAATATAACTCACGATGACGCATTCACATCGGCAGTAAACAATCTTTCCACAAGCGTTTGGTTCCTTACACTCGCCAAGCTGGCTCCTATGTCCGCTCTGCAGCTCGTTTGTCGTCTCTTGGCCTTTTTATTTTTATTTTATCGATGCCTTCACGGTGCAACAAGACAAACCTTTTGTTATTAATCGCTCAATGTGTGTAAGAAGCAGAGTAGGCAGTAGAATCTGTGTGGTAGGTATAATTTCATTTCCAGTTCTGTACGCTGACACGACAATACTTATAAAACACAAAGTACAATATTTGAATCAGCTTTTTTTGTAACATACTAGTATGCTGTCTGTCTGGCACTGCAGATGACACTGCAGTGATGAAGACGGCTGGAAGCTGAGACAATGCAGTAAGCAGACATAATGCTGTTTTCCTATCGTGACAGTAAATGTGCAATAATGTAAATGTTTTATCCTCTTCAGCACAAAATGTGATTGTACTGTATATTTCTTGTAAATTGTGTGAATAACATGTCTTTAAAAAAAATGAATGCTTTAATTTATTTTATTCAAGTTTTTTGGGGGGTGTTAAGACCACAGAAGTGTCCAAACTTCAAAAAATTCACATTGCCGCATTAAGTTTGTTCTTCATTTGTTTTAATGGGATTAACTTTGAGTGTCGTGGCTCATGCAGTTTGTTGCTTTTTTCCCCAATTAGGAGAGTTGATTTTTTTTTTTTTTTTTAATCAGATCAACCTCAGATGTGATCAGTTTGTGGAGCTGATTATATTTTTTAAAAGACATTAGATTCACGTAACCTTTAGAAGTCGTCACTGCGAGTATTTTCATCATAGAAGTAGGAGAGTTTGATTTTTAAATGAAGCCATAAAGTTTCCTGACGTTATGCATAAATGTGCTCAGGCCACGCCAAGTTCTAAACACTAAATGGATACCCGATGAGCTCCTGCAGTTTCTCAAACACAGTTAAATGCACTTTGTCAAAGTCTTCGTTTATCTTCATCTTTTTAAACGCAGGTTTTACCCAAAAACCTGAAACAGGACTCCGTGCAAACGTCCTGTAACTAGATTAACTACAGTCTGGGAAATGTGATTTTGATTTTCTCTGCACAACCTTCAGTAACTCTACAAGTGTGATCATCACCTGTCATGTACAGGAAACATGTGGTTTCACATCATGTGTCGTTCAATAAAACATCACAGCTGTCTAACAAAGTGACGTTGTGTTTTTACTGTCCGGTACACAATTTTTAAATAATTTAATGAGCAGATATCCTGTCACATGTGGTCAAATCTTTATCAAATGAGCCTGACTTTTATATACTTTTCTAAAGCAGATATCAGTATTTCAGGTTTCTTCCTAACAAACTTTCTGAGAAAGCACTCGTAAACTTCGGTTCATGTCCTTTTTGTAGTTTGAGTGTAGCGTAGGATTTAGTGGCATCTAGTGGTGGCTGAGTTATAGATCCTGCCCGTGCTGCTCTTTACTTTCATTCCTGGTTTATACACCCATAAATTTTGTTGAAATCTTGAGGGAATACAGAGAAACTTGTTTACTTGTGTTTGAGGCGTCAGTACAGCAGAAAGCCCAGACCTTTGAGACTACACAGAGAGGCACAGAGAGGTAAAGAATTATAACCAACAAAACGAACTAAACAACACTTTTTCCAGTCGAAAATTAAACATGCCTCCGCTCTCTGTCGAACAAACTAATGGCTAAACTGTCCCTCGTATCTTTGGTATCTCCGTACTGAATGACATGTTGCCCTCTGTGCACAAAGTGCTATTCAATACACTGATGGTAACAGATGTTTTGTGCTTTGAATGCACTTAATTCTGCCTACAAGAGAAGTTTTATCAACAGAACATAGCTCTCAAATAATCGGCCGTGCGACCTGGCCACACATAATTCACACACGATGTGTTCCTGAGCTGCTTGGAGAAAGTTTTCAGTGTTGTTATTGCCCGTGTTTAACCTCGAAATCCTGCAAATGCCGATTAGACCAATAAAATAAAGGTCAGGCTTCGGGAGATCTTAAACAATGACTTGAATCACTGCAGACAAAGTAGATTTGAACATTGGAATTGGGGTATTTCTTCAGTTAGACAACAAATAAATTAGTTTAGATGTACAAATATTACACGTGAAGGACATTTTACTTAAATTTAGCAGCACGTGTGTGGAAAGCTTTTGTGTGCACGGCAACATTTAGTAAAAAAAAAAAAAAAGTCAATATTTTGCATTCCTGTTGCCCTCGGGGAGTTTGTGGTGGTCTGCGAGGAGAAAATTTGATTCTGCGGCCGGAGAAGTTAATGCATTTCCTTGATGTTCTCATAACTGTGGGGCGTCCATACATCTTGTTGAAGGAGACACTCTGACACCAAAGGTCATAGCTCATTATGGTAGTTAGGTAATGAGATGAAAGGATCAGGACAGGGCTAAAGACAGCCTCGTTTAAATCTGGTGTTTCCTCTGTGGGGACAGACAGGCTGGACCAGTATCAGCACCAGTACGGATCTGGCGCCAAATACAGGAGATATATTCAGTGTTTTGTGATTAAAAACTACCAACACTAACAGTTTTTTAAATATAGTAGTGAACAAACAGTTTAACCTCTGCATACGAGTTAAAAGATACAACATTTAAAGTCAGAATAAACCTTCCAAAGCCTCAGACTTTCCCTCTGTCCTGCACTCAGACGTTCACTCTCCCCTTTTTGGAAACAAAACATAAAACCACCCCGAGACCAACAGACAAATCTACTGATGAATGAAACAAACAAGGAGGCCTGGTGAAGACAGAGGCAGAGGGCTTCTTTGAGCTGACACTTCATGGTGGGATGACGGAGTGCTCCCTGTTCTGCTCTATACATTAATTATCAAGCCGTGTCTGGAAGGCACTTTGTCAAAGAGACTGATGAGGCGGCTGTCAGAGCGGGAACAAATCTGACTTGGCCGGGGTTAGAGGAAGGGCCTCTCATTCTCATGGGATGTAATGGCCATAGCTGTGCGAATGTGTGTGTGTGTGTGTGTGTAGGATAAAAGGTGGGATAGTCAAAGCAGGAGCGGATCGACATGACAATTTGAAAAGCAGCAAAAGACAAAGAATGTTCGAGAGGAGCGTTCATTATTTATGTCCCATCTTCAGACAGAAACTGAAGTTTGCTGGAAATTTACATGCGCATTCGTACAAATATTTCATCTTTAAAGGAGAGCTCCAATCCTTTTTTTCTTAAAACAATACTCAGATGCCCATGTGTGCGTTGAAACTGGTTTTGGTTACTGGCCATGAAATCCTCTCCTAATGTGATTTTCCGATTCTAAGTGTTGAGGGACAAAATCCACAAGCCCTCGCTCTTTAAGTTCAGCTGAAGTTACACAAATCAAACAAGTATTTTCCAGAGTTGGTCTTTAAATGAATAAAATTCCCTCTTTGTTTAAAAAAAGTCTCTTTTAAGACTTTTACTTTGGAAAACTTTCACTTAATTTGTCAAACACGCTACTGAAGCTTCATATTAACTTCAGCTGACCTTTATGAAGCAGGAGGGTTACTTTAAAAAGTTACTGATCACCTGCTATAAAATGTAATCAGTAACCTAATCGATGTATCTCAATCTTAAATGAACATAACGTGATTTTTTTTTCTGTTGGTTTTGGATTACCTCGATAATAAATGAAGACAAGATTGCAAAGATCCAGTGTGTCAGATTTAAGTGGAACTATCGGCATAATGTGGCAGCATTTTTTTCCATTAGTGTGTAATCACTTGAAAATATGAATTTGATACCTTAGAATCACTTTATATGCGTAGATGGAGTCGGTCATTTTGCACCTCCGTGTTTCTACAGTGGCCCAGAACAGACAAATCGAACTTTTCACAGGGAGGATGAGGCGAGAGGTACTCAGTCGGCTGCAATGGTCCTTTAAAGAAAAACAATGAATGACAGTGTAGAACACAAAAACACAGTTTACAAAACCTCAGAAGAAGAAACATTTACAGATAAGACCTCAATCTGTAATGGAATAGAGTTAGTTTTGCATCCTAATTACATAACAATGTTACATGTAATCTGTTACTCCCCAAGCCTGTTAAAATAAAGGATACTCTCATATAAATCCATTAAAATCACTCTAAGTACTGATCTCTTCACGTCCAGATAGAGAGCAGGAACATGTAAAGTAATATATGAGCACTGTTTAAAGCTAACTTTAAAAATGAAACCCTTTCATTTAAAGGTGCAGTGTGTTTTATATCTACAGGCAACACGGGTCCCCTTTCATGGAGTCCGCCATGTTGAATCACCATGTTTCTACAGTAGCCCAGAACGGACAAACTAAACAGCGTCTCTGGAAAGTGTACTTTGTCCACCTCTTACACCAGATACCACCAAATCCTACACACTGTCTGTGTCTGTTAACTATCAGTCTACTCTTCAAAACACTTGATATCACTTTGACGTTGTGTTTAATGCGTTACATTAAGTGTCAATCCACCCAAATTAAAAAAAAAAACCCCTAAACTTTAGTGATAGAGAAGAAGAAGAAGAAGCACCGCAGACAAACTTCTATTCATCTCCATTTTATTGACAAAACAGTCTCGATACAACTGGAAGTTATTTTATTTGGGTGAAGTGGCCCTTTAGTTTGAGGCTTCTGACTCATACTTAAAGGCTTTAAAACTAAATATTTGTGTAAATGCGCCATTAAGTTCCACTAAACCTCAGATCAGATCAGATGCCCGATACCGCAGATGACACACCAACAGCGTCCAAGTGAACCATAATTTAGCACGGCCATTAGAAGAAATATCTAATTAGAATAAACCATTAAGAATGTGTGTGTGTGTGTGTGTGTGGAGGTGAATGTCTGTAAATGTGTGTGTGTAATTAATGTGTGTGAGAGGAGGCGGCGGTGGTGGTGGTGGTGGGGGGGGGGGGTTGGAAGTGGGAGGTGGGTGTCGGTGGTGGTGGGGCTGTGTGGGATCGCTGCACACAGGGAGGAGAGAAAGGAAAGGAGGGAAGAGCACAGGGAGCGACAGAGGAGAGAGAGAACGAGCCAGAAGAAAGGGAGCGGAGGAGACAGACGACAAGGAGGCTGAAAGGCTGACACACAATCATCATCGAGACCGCACCGCGCAAGGAAAAATGCCAAATTTCGAAGGCACCTGGAAAATGAAAAGCAGCCATAATTTTGAGGAGTTGCTGAAAGCCCTGGGTGAGGATGGCTTACTCTTTTTGTTTCCTGTGAAGGTTTGAATGTGTAAAGAAAGGATGGTTATGTGCACTGTAGATGAAAACTAGAAGGGGATGATTGTAAAGAAAAAAACTACAAAAAAAGACTAGCTGCATCACACTTGGAGGGGGAAAATGGAGACAATACTTAGTATAGTAAGCATCTTAGCTGGTGGCAACAGACCGACACTTAAATCATGTTTCCACAAATCCAGTGTGTCTAATTATTCTGTAGTTTTTTTATGTGGAAGTTTGGCTACAGGAGACAAATTTAACACTGAAGCTGCTCTCTTCCAAAGTGCAGTAAAACTGATTCAAATCCCAGCACGAGACAATAAACTCCTCGTGCATTGTTGCCTCGCTCTGAGTGATGTACTGCGAGGATGGATGGAGGGATGGATGGATAGGAAACAGACCCAAGGCGTTCCCTCCTTCATCTCTGAGTCAGAGAGAGAGGGTTAATAGTTTTTTCCACTCGTTCAGACGACAGACTATCGAGATCTACAGGAGAGTTAAACAAAGCAAGCGGCACCGGCATTCCTCCCTCTCATCACCTTGTCACTGCAGCCTCCATATTTGCAACATCTGCTGATAACAATCGCAGTTGCAGCTGCGGCAGGATTGTTTTGTTTTTTTTCTTATATGAAAACTGACGTCTTTATATTAAATTATCTCGTCCTGACAGCTAAAAAAAAGTTTTTTGTTTTTACAGCAGCATGACTCTGCCTGAGAAAGATAACATTATACATTCCTTGGGTAATAAATTTAATCTCTAAAATAGACGCCAGAGGCAAACAAAAAATGTGAGGTGCCACAACTCAGTGTCAGATGATACAAAATGTTGAAAGTAGGTCTTACATCTAGAGATAATCGGCGGGTACTAAGAGGTTTTATACATCAGGTCATTGTGTTACCTATCTACTACTCTACCCTACTTAATATTTAAACTGTGGGCTCATAGGTAGCTTTGTACGTCTTCCCAGGTGTGAATCCCATGCTGAGGAGGGTAGCGGTGGCGGCTGCCTCCAAGCCCCACGTGGAGATAAAGCAGAACGGCGAGCACTTCTATATCAAGACTTCTACCACCGTCCGCACCACAGAGATCAACTTCCTCGTCGGAGAGGAGTTTAACGAGGAGACGGTGGACGGGAGGAAGTGCAAGGTAATTTAACTGGCTCGTACAAAAGGAGAGATATCCTGAATTGTGGTCACTAATTTGGCTCAACGCCCCCAATACCAGAGATCCTACATTTCCCATAATGCAGCTCAGTAGTGTACTGGTCCTTGGTGACATCATCAGGGTTATCTTCTTACTGGCCGCCTTTCTGTGACAAGCAGACTAAACTTTTAGTGTAAAATTGGGGGAAGTGTCCCTTTAAGTGTTTTATTGAAATCGTCGGCGTAGAAGTTGATAAAAATGCACTCAAACATCTTAAATCTGACTGTTTAGCAAAAACCTGTGCAAAAGCACGCGACAGACAGCAGATAAAAGACAGGGTCTCCGCTGAGCCCTCGTCTATCACTTTGCTTTACTGCTGACATCCTGTTAGTCAGGTGAAACTATGTGGAATAAAGGAAACCTCGTTAAAGGTTGCGGCTTTTCTTGCAGAGCTTGCCCACTTGGGAGACAGAAAACAAGATTTACTGCAAACAGACTCTACTGAGCGGGAACGGTCCAAAGACCTTCTGGAGCCGAGAACTCAAAGGGGATGAACTCGTACTGGTGAGCAAAAGTTTTCTTAAGCTAGAAATGTGGTGACAGTTAAAGTGTATTTATGGAGTGTGTAAAGTGTGGATTGTACCCGGAGATGGTGTCTCTTCAGGATAATCCCCTTTGTTTCTCTTCCTATAATAAAAACAAAAAGCTCCCTCTGTTTTATAAAACTGCGGCTCCCAAAAGCTCTCGTCTCATCAGCTGGAAGACGTCGAACACAATGACTCCCATTTTCATGTAAAAATCTCTCAGCGGATCAATGAACAGATGTTGGGATGGTTTGCAAAGTGGGATGAGGTGTCATAGTTGGAGGTCGCTGTCTTTAACCACATGAGCCTTCTCTGTTTCTGCTTCATCGTCTGCCAGTGAGAAAACAAGGGGGACCGGCTGCTAACGGGACAGCGCTCGATGTGTGTCAAAAAGACAGTGGTTTCTTGTAGTGCTTTGTAGCCGATCCTGAGAGGAACTTTAATTCTTGGCCAGAGATGAAGAAGAAGCTTGATATCACTCTCATATCAGACCGCTTGCACCCAGGCAGCAAGTTAGCTCAGCTTAGCTTAGCATAAAGACTGGAAACAGAGGGGGAACGGCTAACAAAATCCACCTGCCAAGATTGACGTGTTCCAGCTTCACAAATGTGAATATTTTCTGGCTTTCTTAATCCTCTATGATGTGAAACTAAATATCTTTGACTTTTAAAATCATATTAAATGAGACATTTGTAGACTCCGGGGAGGATTTTTGCAACTTTCCAGTGTCTTTTTTACCATTTGATGACATAAATGTCAAAAATAATCAGCAGATTAGTTGCTAATGAAAACAACTTGCAAAATAATAGCTGCAGTCTCTATTTTTACACTTAGAAACCAAGACGTACAAGCTGATCCGTACAGACACATGGTTGGTATCAATCCTGTCATCCAGCTCTTGGCAGAGCAGCTTTCTTAATGAAGACAGCCATGCCGGGAGAATCCAAACCAAGACAGATGGTCAAGAGAGAGAGAGAGCATAACTGGGCGGTCACACCAGATGTGAAAATGTTAAACGATCTGGTCAATATTTTTCCAAAATACTACGTAGCCCCTCGGAAATGTTCTGCATTCCCACGATGGACACCATCCATTTCTCGCATTTCTCTCGTTTGCCAGATGAGGGTGTGGATAAACATGTCTGTATCTGTGAGACGGCATATTATCGTGACGCGTTGTTTCTTTCTCCCCCCCCCCCCCCCCCCATTTATTTTCCTTAATTTATTCGCCTCATGGAAAAATAAAACAAAACATGAAATGTAGACCAGAAATCAGACACGGCCAAGTGTTTTTCTTCTTCATTTGATGTCGCTGTTGGCTGCGTGATCCACATTAATAAAAAGGAAAAACACACAGAGGGAACAGGCTGAGAGTGAATTATTTGTTACAGTTTGCAGCAGCACCTATTCACAGGCTCCACGGGGAAACTCGGTATAGTTTTCAAAGGAATAAATTAACATTTTCGCTGCCATACGTTTGTTGTTAAGACAGCGCTTCATGATCTTGTATCCATCAGAAACACTTCTGCCTCCAGTTCCTGGCAATCCAAGATCACTAAGACAAAGCCGGGGTTTTTTTTTCTTTCCTTCCTGTAAACATCTGGGCCTGCTTGAATTTATTGGCCAGATGGACAACAAAGCCGAGTCCAGTTTGACTGTGATCGAGACCTCCTCTTTACTGACTGCGACCCTACAGAGAGGCAATCAGGAAAACATTTGATAGGGGCTGTTTCTTTGGACTCGGTGCACGTTTTCAAACTGGGAACGAAGCTTTGAACGTGGCCAAATCTGTTTTTATTCAAGATAAGGGTGTGTAAATCTGTCTGCGCTGTTGTTGAGCGACAGGCTGTAATCCGATAGGCATGTGGGGCTGAATGATTGGAAAGAAAAAGGTGACTTTTCAAAGAAAATATAGGTTTTTATGTGATATCAGCGAGGAGGGAGAGGTCAGATATTTCCCCCCGCTGCTCCGTAAATTAAACATAACTTTCTCATATTACGCCTCAATTAATGTTAACGTCTTAAGATGTGAACGATGTTGAAGCAGAGAGACCGAGCAGCTCCGAGGTGAAACAGACTGTGAAACCTTCACAGAGAGATTCATAGTACCGGCTGGTCTGTTACTGAAAGAAATACACATAGTCTCAGTACACTTAAGTACCGTCTTCATACAGATTTTATGTACTGCTTTGCTTTAGTTATAAATTACTGTATGCAAAAACTTTTAACTTAAACATTATTCAGCCTTTTCTTTGCTGACTCACAACAGGGATGCCGTTATATTACACACATGGTGACACAACTCATGTCTGACAGATTTATTTGCACAAAAGGTTAAGTTATCTGACATGGGATAGTTTATTGATTTACAGCTACATATGATTACTTATGTATTTATGTAGTTGTATACTGCAGTCAAGTGTGGGGAATTACAGCGGGGGCATGCAGTAACAGGACGAGTGAGAGTGAGTGGAGAGTGGTGTTGATTGGACTTGAGTTAATTGTAGTAAATGTGTTTTGATTTTGCACATTGTGTAATAAACGGTCTGGTCTACACTACCTGAGAAGGAGTGTTTCTTCTAAATTTGCCTCCTGGGCGACTGACAAGTGGTGTCAGAAATGGGATACCCTCCCTGAACTGACACCGAGTCACATTATTTCATCAAGGGGGCAGTTGGAAATGACTGTAACTAAGTGGCAACCCGCATCTGCGACAGCTCAGGTCAGAGACTGAAAAGTTCAGACTCGTCTAACTGGAAGGATTTTAGCAGACAGACAGTGATGGGAGCCAATCGGGTTGAGTGGAGTAGACCAAATATGGCAGAAATGGAATATAATATGCATAATTATGTTTTTATTAGTGTATAAACTCTTAGAAAAATAAGACACTGAACTAAACACTGAGTCTAGATTGGACCTTTTTCATGGTCCTCACGCTTGAAGGGTGAGGCGACTAGAGTGCAATCAGGAACTACACCACTAGACGGCACTAAATACTACACACTTTAATTTGACATCTAATCGTGTCCATTTTAAACCTGTGAGGAATGTAGCGCCACCTACAGCTACAACCTCTGTGAGCTGCAGCTGGTGTCTGCTAGTACCAGTTCAATATTCTGCCGCTCGTTCATCTACAGGAAATTAAAACATCATCTACCAGCACGAGTCTACTCTCCGCTCACAGATGAAGGTGATCGATCCTTTGGCATAAACAGAAAAACAGAACACACAGATTTCACTAAAAGCACCGGCCAACAGATGAGGAAAATTAGGTTCTCGGGGAGAGATGGATGAATGTGGAGCTTAATGAAGACAACATGTGGTTACTGCGCTCGCTGTGATCTAAGAGGGGTGGACTGTAATGACCATTTGGAAAGCGTACCGTAAAAAGAGGATAAATTCTTACTTGTCCTCGCGAGGAACCTCATATACCTCCTTTTACATTTCAAGCCAATAAATATTGATTTCTTAAAGATTAATGCAGTCCTGCATTGGTTACTTTATGATGCGACTGAAGACGGATGAAATTGTGTGAATGTGATGGTGTTGGGGTGGGTGGGTGGGGGTCCAAATCTGTGTGTGTGTGTCCTCCTGTGGGCTTTTAATTGGTCTCATTGATCATGTTGTTGAGAAATGCCAATGGACCCTAACGTTACCTCCGGTTAATGTCTCCCTCGGCATCGCGCCACGTGCCAGATGGAGTCGTCTCAGCTCCATTTTTCACGACGCAGCCCTGCTTCCCCGTCCCGCCACACTGCACGGCCCGAGATAATGATGATGTGTGGCGCTGCAGTTGGCCATAATGCTACGCCCCTGGGACTCCCATAAATCTTCGGACTCGGACACACCCACCCCTAACCCGGAGCATTTAATGTTTCTTTCCCCCGTTTTCATATCAGTTTTTGGTTGGTCACGTCTGTTTCTTTAGCATGCAGCTGTGTCAAATTAACATCATGAATGGAAGCCAGCGTTTAAGGCAATTAGCAGTGGAAATGTGTTGTTAGGAGGCATTGCACGATATTGTTAGGAGAAATTTAGGGACTACAATACGTGCAGCTGTGCAGGGTATTATTCCAGGAGCTTTAAAATTACACATAAGGACAGTTACTTCAACTGCAGAGAGTACGTTTGTTATGCAGCGTTGTCTGTTTGGCTGCAGAGAAACTCTTGTTATACCGTTTATGTAATGTTATGTACAGGACCAGGTTTGGACACACCTTCTCTCTATGTTCTTTATGTTTTTTTTTTTATTGTAGATTAACGTTGAGGACATCAAAACTATGAAATAATCAATATGGAATTATGCTGTAAGCCAAAATAACTGAGAAATTCAAGAACTTTTATGCGTCTTCACAAGTGTAGTCACAAAAAACCCCCCATCAAACACTTCTATGAAACTGCTGCAGAGGAGAAGTTTGTTACAGTTACGAGCCATATACCACATAAAAGCTTCACGGAGGTCAAGTAACATATCTCTACATCAGCTGTTCAGAGGAGGCCGTGTGAATCAGGCCTTCATGGTCGAATTGCTGCAAAGAAGCCATGACTGAGGAAGATCAAGAAGAGGAGGAGAAATACTCGAGCCAAGAAACACAAAGAGTGAACGTTAGATCAGTGGAAAGCTGTACTTTGGTCTGATGAGTCAAGTCTGAAGTTTTTGTTGAGACGAAGAGAAGGTGAAACAGATGGTTTCTACATGTGTGGTTCCC
Organism: Nibea albiflora; assembly: GCA_014281875.1. Classification (NCBI taxonomy): domain Eukaryota; kingdom Metazoa; phylum Chordata; class Actinopteri; family Sciaenidae; genus Nibea; species Nibea albiflora. The sequence continues at coordinate 6,368,458 of CM024795.1, read as the reverse complement.
ACCGTGAATCACGGAGGGCGAGGTGTGATGGTGTGGGGTCGCCTTGCTGGTGACACTGTTGGATATTTACTCAAAATTCAAGGCACACATAGTTACCATAGTATTCTGCAGAGACATGCCGGCCCATCTGGTTTGTCCTAAGTGGGACCATCATTTGTTTTTCCAACAAGACAATGACCCAAAAGACACCTCTGGGCTATGTAAGAGATATTTGACCAGGAAGAAGAAGAGTGATGAGTGCTGGCGTTCACAATCTCCTGATCTGAAACCTAACTGAGACGGTTTAGGATGAATTGGACCACAGAGTGAAGGGAAAGCAGCTCAGGTGCTCAGCATATACAAGAACTCCTTCACGAGAACACCAAGAAAAAAAGTGGCTACTTTGAAGAATCACAAAGACAAATATAGTTTTGCTTTGTTTACCCTTTTTTGTTAATAATACTCAATAATATAAACTGAATAAAACTCAATGCAAAGGTGCATTATGTATCTAATCTGTGGGTCACATGACTGGAGACACCCTCAGACACCACCCAGGTCAAGTGTTGAAAGATGTTCTGTGAACTGAAGCACAGACTGGTCTAAACCTTTCTATTTGTGTGTCCACCAAGTTCGAAAGAGTGTGTCGATTAATAAAGAGACATCAGAGAAGGCTATTACTGCTGATGAAGTTATAATCTGACCCCTCCTTCTCATCTCGTTTCAGATCTTCGGAGCCGATGACGTGGTGTGCACGAGGATCTACGTACGAGCGTAGCAGACGTCCTTCAGACTCCAACCTTCCTCCAATAAATAATCTTTCAGTGTAACAATCTTCACGTAAAAATCAAATAATCTGTCTGAAATCTTTACATTCTGTGTTTTGCATCTTCATGAAAATCACATACTGACATTGGATATTACCACTTTTGTTTTCCCTTTTTGTATGCAAGTTTTCTAACATTGAAAATTAAACAATCAAAAAGCATCATTTCTTTTTGTTATGGCATGCAATCTTTAGATCTTGGGAGAGTAAAAACGATAAACCGCATTAGTTTCATCCAAACACAAAAGGCAGAAATGAAGAAAGAATTGGCCAAGTGAGCTTCCGTCTATTTAAAGGATAGTTTAATGCCAAACACCATACTAACACTCATGTACAACATCATAAAAGTCAAGAGAAGAGACACATTAAACGAGGTACAAACCATGTCTTTATGTACAATCAACTCTGCGGGACTTCCTGTGGTGTTCCATATTAAACACAGTAAATATATAAAAATAAAAACCCAAGTAATAAACTGTTCCAAGATTGTCTGTAGCTGGTTCGGTTACTGACCCTCGCCTTTAAAATGGAGATCAGGAAAATGTTGATGGATGAAGTTTTCTTTTTAAAATCAGGCGGCTTCTTTTATATTACTTTCCATCCTGTTTGATCCATCCGTGAAAAACTATAAAAGTATCTGGCTGTTTTCTTTAAGTATTAAGAAGGGATTGTTTCTTATACGTCTTTACAGCCTTTAGTGACCTAACGTCACCTGGAATATCACCAGTTCAACTAAACAAACTGCAGAAGGGGAAAAAGGCGATACGAATCCTCAGTTTACGTCCCTCTTTTAAGGAAATACAACATTCATTTGTATTCGAGCAAGAAATACAAACGGATAGCTTTGACAAATGAACGAATGAATTATTGCTTGTTTGTTTTTAGAATCCTTAAACTGTATACAAGTCACATTCACGTATTCGCGAACTGCACATCGGCCAGTATTCGTCGTCAACACTGGACCAAACCGACACACTGTGAGAGCACTGAACCTGTCGTACAGATTCAAACCATTTTGGTTAAAGTTCAAATACAAGAAGAAGTTGATGGTACTGTTAAGACTCCAGTACTGAAAAAAGAGGAGAAACTGCGGCTCAGCTACATTCAATCACCTTAAAAACCACGAGTGACGATGCTGCCAGCGACTGAAGGTCGAAATGCGCAGAGAGAGGTCGAGACACATATTTATATGTATATATAAAACGGGCTGTTTTCTACTAAACAAAGACTTGAGGGACGACACGTTAAACAGACTACAAAGGAAAAAAAGATCTCTAATTAACATCCTTTGGTAAAAAACAGTTAAAATTTTGCATTTTCTTAATAAACTTCTCTGCAACCTCTAGCTAAAGACTGATACTGTGTGTGTGTGTATGTGTGTATGTTAATGTACGCTACACATCAATAACATCTGATTTAAAAAAAAAAAAAAAAAAAAAAGAAAAAATCTAGATATAAACAACATATTTACACAAAGTGTTTGGGCGGTCATAAATTATTGTACTCCATACACACTGCTAGCATTGTACTGATGCCAAGCATCTAACCAGCAGTCGCCGGAGATGTTGAATATACAGTATGTGTGTGTATATATATATAATATATATATATATATATATATATTTAGTGCCTTATTGCACCTTTACCACCAAAAAAAAGGGAAACATTCACAGGCTATACAAGTTTACAGCTGGAAGTGTTGTGAGAGAAGTAACAGGTACTTGTTCTGAGGTGAGGTCGTTTGTATTTCCTGTAAATGACGAGGCGCTCCTCAAAAACAACACTTATTTCACTGAGTTGCTGAGTTTTGATGTGAAATGGAGTAAGGAGTGTTTTCTCAGTATATTAAATCTTGTAATTAACCTGTATTTAATAGAATAATGGGATCGGTGAGACAGGTGGGTCTGTTATACCCCCGTCATAGTAACCTCGATTTCACAGCATCATCTGCAGTAAAAGCTTGAAAGTTAGGACACATTTGTAAAAAGTGGAAAATGTCATTTCTGTTCAAATCGTGGATCGACAACCCTCAAAAAAAAAAAAGATTTTGGCAACTGAATCCAGTAACAGCAGTTTGGAAAGAGTCCACATGAAGCTACTGTATAACATGAAGTCATCACTGGCAGTTTGTCGTGTGAAGACAGCCACAGTTTATCTGTCGATGAAGAGAGACTACAGTGTTCTGTACTTCACCCGGTACTTGTTAATGTTGAGATAGTGGAGGACCTCGGGGCTGCAGGTGGTGGTGCAGGACAACAGGCCTTCCCGTTCGTCTCCCATCAACCACTTGCGGTTGTTGGCGGCCATGTCGCTGGTCACGTGTTCTTTGGCCCAGGTGTCGAGCCAGGCCTGAAAGCGTCTGTGCAGGCGCGTGTTGACCCGCTGGTGGGACTGAAAGAGACGGCAAACAGAGCAACATGGGTCAGCTACTGGGACACCAGCACGCGAAGAACGGCAGAGAAATATCACGCCAAGACAACGTAGATCCGTCCGGTAACTTCAAGACTTCAGAGCGTCTTAATCACTTTACTACTCGAGATAACAACATTCAGTATTACTTTTGATTGTTGGTCGTTAACTGTCACATCAATGTGTAATAATAAAATAATTCAAGTCCATCAAATAGAAATATTTGGAATTCTACAGGGAGCCTGAAGGTTCGTCATGTTGTGCTGCATATTGGAAGAAGGGCGCCATCTTGTGACAAACGCACTCTGCATCACTTTTGGTTGGTGTGTCTAAATCAGGGGTCTCCAAGCTGTTCCACAAAGGGCCAGTGTGGATGCAAGTTTTTGTTCCAACCAGCCAAGAGCACACAGTTTGACCAATCAACTCTCGGAAGACTGCGATCAGTTGATCAAATGAGTCAAGTCTGGTTGGCTGCTGCTTGGTTGGAAGGAAAACCTGCAGCCACACCGGCCCTTTGTGGAACAGTTTGGAGACTCCTGGTCTAAATACTTGGCATTGTGGTCGAGTTTCACTCTGTAGGGTCTCTTTTCCTTTTATCCACATCTTCCTTGATCAGACCCCCGGATCACCTCAGCTGGCTCCTTTTGACACGACAGAGCAGCGGCTCTACTCCCTCGCTCTTCCTCACATTAACTACTTTTCCCATCACTCATGAACAAGACTGAGAGATACTTGAACGCTAGGTTTGATCAGTCGAAATAAAGATTTGCTAGAATCTTGCACTTGTATTTGTTTATGTCGAGTTCCAGCTCACCAACAAGTAAACACAACGATGAAGTCACATGCTTACCTGATGAGCCCGTGTGAGTGCCGTGTGTCTGTACATATAGTCTTCTGACTTGCACACATAGACCATCTTGTAGGAGTTGAGCTTGAACATGCACTCCATCTTCAGCTCACTGCTGCCGTCCTGCGGCTTGTCCGAGGGAGCCTTGGTCATTCTCTCCTGCTGCAGCTGCTCCCAGCCTCTCTGGCACTTCCTTATCCGTCTCAAATTCCTGCCGAGCGAAACAGAACGGCAAACATGAATGACACAGACCGAGGCTGGAGAAATTCTTCTGATGATTACTCCACACATCAAAAAAAAAAAAAAGAAAAAAAGGGGGTGCATCACGTTTACAGGGAAAGTTCGCACAAATTTCTGTTATGTTATACACAGTTTTATATATATATGACAGAATTTTGTCTTTGAGAGTATACACTGTATGATTTTAAAAGCTTAGGATGTAGTCAGGAGCAATACATGTGACATTTAGCAAATTTGAGAGGACTGTCCCTTTAAACAATTATTTTTTTTAAACCCATGCATTGCAACTCACCGAGTAATAGAATTAGATAGGGAGTCAAATCATTCGTGGGAAATGTGGATCTATAAGAGCAGCAGAGGCAGCAGTCGTAATATATTTCTGTACAGTGCACTTCCGTTGCACAGCCACATAATTCAGAATCTAAATATGTTTGGCAAACAAATATTTAAATTGGAAAATGTTCCAGATTTTTGTGCAGGTAAATTAAAAAAATAATAATAAAAAATGCAATTATTCACCCCACCTGAATGAAAGTTTTAAATGTGTACTTACCACTGAGGGTACAGGTGAGCGGGGGACTGAAACCATGAAGCATATTTTTGCATTCAGGGCTCCACTTAAAAGACATGACAGTGAGGCCAATTTCAAGTAAAAACTGTTAGAAAAACAAACACTAGAAAATTGCTGCCTGATCGGATACCAATCAAAAAAATATGAGCTGAGAATACTTTGATGTGCACATACTTTCACCAACAATGTACAGAGTGTTATGATCATGAGATGAAGACCCAACACAACTGAAAAAAGAAACTGCTGGAGTTTTTTTTTTTTTTTTACTGCCATTGAAGAGATTTGTGAAGTCTTTTGACCTCTTGTGCTGCTGATCTCTCATAGATTTGATGAAAACAATAAAAAAAGGGAAAAAAAAGAAGGACAAGATGTGGGTGAGCCCACTGATAAATCATAGTCAAATACCAGATTTATGCAATGGGTTAAAAAAAGAGAAAACTAAGAACAAGATTTTTTTTTTTTGTGCATTTTAAAAATCCTTTTGAAATGTTTATGATAATGGACAGCCATCTCAAAGAATAGCACCAAAAAGCAATGACAGACAGGCTTTATGTGCAACAATCAACTGAGAGAGAGATTTAAGATTTTAAGAGCGGACACAACCCACGCCTCCATGCACGGCTTCTCGGGTGTCGGGGGGAGGGAAAGAAATACACCAACATGAACATACAATTTAGACAATCATTTTATTTACAAACCCTAATCCTCTGTACAAGTGTTGCAGATAATGTGCTTGACCAGAGTTTTTAAAAACTTATGAGCACTAATCTCTGTCAAACCAGTGGAAAAAAAACCTCACCCACGACAAAAAGTTGCAACGGGAGTGCACTGTTTCCACTGAAAATTATTACAAACATAACACTGAGTATAACAGACTTAAACAAATGGACATTTGAACATTTACATTTGCAAACAGTGATTAAGTCACATACAGGACCTTTGATCTGAATACAATCACAAACAGAGGGCATGTTAAAGGTAGAAAAAGGAAACCATGACTTTACTGTCCTGTCTTAACAAAGTCACTCAGGTCCAACACAAGAGCTTCAGTCTCTCAAACTCAGGTCAAAGACATCGTAGAAAAAAATTAAATTGAAATGAAAAAAAAAGGGGGGGGGGGGGGGTGGAACCCATTTGTTTTGTGCATTCAATGACCTTTGCTGTTGTTGTTGTTGTTGCGTAACACAATGAAAATCAGCATTGAAATTCAGTACAATAATGTGATAATCAAACCAAATCATCCCTTATAAGCTGTCTGCTAGGAGGAAATTCAAAACCCACGATCAAGCCAAAACCATTTTTTAAAAAACCTTACTGTTAATAAATAAAATTCCCCATTAAAAAGGAACTGAATCAATGAATAAATAAATTCCATTTTCTTTTAAAAAGATGGCCATGTAAAGTGCAATCTTCCTTGTGAGGCAGAGGTCAGAAACACAAAAAGTCATGTTCACGGCCGATGAGATTCTTAAAGAGACAGGAGGGCGTTCAGGCACTGCAAGCACTTCACTGTAACGGTGGTGTTACTCTTTTTAAATCGACTCTCTCAAACCCTCTCTGTTCGTCCACGACTTAAAAAAAAGAAGAAGAAGAAAAAAAAAAAGGCGGAGATCTTACGCCCCCAAAATTTGTGTGATTACAGAGAGCTTCCTAAGTCAGGGTTGTGCAGAAGTGCCACTGTTTCTATCTCTGAAAAAGGTGTTGTGTTTGGCAGCTGGTTTGGCTTGTCAACAGTGGAGTGGCTGCTCGGCTGACTAGAGCCTCGGGACAGAAGCTTAAAGTGTGCAGACAAGAGGGAGACATGGCTGGGGCCTCACCTGGGCAGGAACACCGGCTTCTGGGCAAGATGATCACGCAGCTCTGGGGATGCAGAATCTGAGTTCAGGTATCTGCCCACGTAGTCTGACCACCTCTGTGGAGACGGAGCAGAAAACAAACTTACAGACATGCAGAGCCTCTAGATTTGACCTTTAATCCCTGTTTAGGTTAGTTGGGTTGAAAATTAGATTATATAACTAATATTATATATCTTTATGAATATGATCAGATATATTAGCACTGATGTATATGTCCGTCAGTAAGTAAGTGATGAGATTATACAATGCACTTACTTTGCAACTGTCTTCTGATCAGCATATATTCTCTTACGCATAATTCACAAAAATATTTGTTTATGTTGTGTTATCAGCCAGAATATAGTTAATGGTTTTCTCAGATGTTGTCAGTAGCCAATAAAGTTGCAGATAAATATTCTTTTTAGTGGCCTCGCTATATTTCTTTGAGCCACAGTGACTTTTTCCTCCGACCACGCACAAACAATTCCACATCATCATTAACTCCGACTTCAAAAACATTCATAATGGTAAGATTTATTGCAGGCTGAACTGGAGGACACAAGATGGAGCTACATACTGTAGGTGTATCTAAAAAACAAGTCTCACCTCTGCCTCCGCTGGCTCATCAGAGTTCTCCTCCTCTGTGTCCAGCAGCTCCATAGCCAGACTGACAGATCCTCGGCTCTTTGCGAACATCAACTGGACGAAACACAAACGATCACAGGACTATGAACAAAGCGCCCACGGTGGTTTAGACGCGTGCACACGATATCATCATTTCTTTCCGGGCTCGTCGTACCTTGAAGCAGTTCTCGTCTGACATGAGCTGCTCTGCTTTGCGCTGATAGGCGCCCTCTGCTGTGGCCCTGGAAGTCTGCGTGGACAGTGTGCCCCCTGTGGCTTTGTTGGCACATTCGCTCAGGTACATGTCGGTTACACGTGCACAAACGTCGTCAGTGACGAGGTGCTGGAGCTGTGGAAGCAATAAGTTTGATTTGCAACAGCTGTGTCCACACAAATGCAAAACACTGAGGCAGACAACATTATTTATTAGCATGTATTTATGCATATTTGCACAGTTTAATGATGTTTAAACTTGAATTGAACTACATGCATCACAGAAGTTAAGCACTCTAGAGACTTGAGGTGAAATCTATGAAATAATCTTGAATGTGCTGACCTGCCGGACGATGCTCTGGATGAGTTTGTCCATGGTGAAGGCAATGTAGGCATGGATAGTAAACATTTCCCTCAGGGAGTCTTCGTACTGAGCTGGCTCCATGTTTCCATCCAAAAGATTACGCACCATCTCCAGAAACACAGAGTAATAGTCCTCTACGTCCACGTCCACTGCAGGTAGAAAAGTAAACGTGTTAATGGAGGGGAATTACAAATATAATACACCACTGTTGCGTCATTAAGGTTCTGTTACTTACTCGGCTCCTTCATCTTCAGTTGGATAGCTGGATTTTCACTTTTCTCTCTCTTGAGCCCCAACACTTCTCTTTCCCACTCTCGCTCACGAGTCTCCTCTTCGATCTGCTTCTCAGCTTGCCCGTAGATTCTCAGCAAACGAGAACAGAGGATGTGGTGAAGACGAAGGAAGATATACCAGTAGTTGTTCACAAAGAACAGGTTATAGGCGTCATCTGTGCCTCGCAGCTTCTGAGCTGCCGTGTTGCTGAAGAGGAGCTTGGACTTGGATGGGCTGCTGCCTGGCAGGCCATTGTGCTTCTTGGGGCCGTCTTGGTCCATCTCCATGTCTTCTTCCTCCTCTTCTTCCTCCTCCTCCACGTCGGAGAGCTCGCCTCGCCGTGCGAACAGCAGGTCGGGGATGAAGTGGTGGATGATCTGCTTGATCTTGTACTTGTCTTCTTTCTGGATGCCCACTTGTCGTTTGACGTGGTGGATGATGAGGGCAGCGGCGTCCTCCAGGATTTGGCTGTCGTCGTAGGTCAAGGTCATGTGTGGGCCGCTTGGTGGCGGTGTGGCAGTTTCCTCTGATGCTCGCTCCTGGCGCTAAAGGACAGAGACAGAATAATGGGGTGAACTTTGAGGTATTTCAACTGTGTTGTGGAAAGTAAATACTATCAATGTATTTCATTTCCTTACGTCATCATACAACATCTCAATTTCATTGAGTAAGGTCTTTGAGCGCAGCACTTTGGTGTCATTCTGCTTGAAGTTGATGCCTTGGTGGTCGAGTGATTTCAGGTAATACTTTTCATTCTGCTCCCGCCAGATTTTGTTGAAGCCTCTCTGGGCTTCTCTCCACTCCTCGTCCTTCATTTTTAACCTGAAACAGTCATAAAAAAGTGATATAGCACCTTATAAAATATGAACAACTGTTGAAACATAACCAGGTGCAGATAAAGTCAAACTATGAACCTCTTCAGCACGATGGGAACAGACACAGCTGGGTTCCTCTTGAGCCCGTCGATGATGTCGTGGCCCTTGTCCCCGTATATCCTCTGGATAGCTTTGCGGTGAATGACCTCCGAGGAGCCGCCCATTGTGTTGTCCAGCTTGAAGCGCAGCTGCTCCTCAGCGGACATGCGAGAAAGCCTCCGCTGGACTGTCTCCAGGGCTCGTATCGTGGCGAGGTTGGCTTCCAACACGACGTCCAGCTAAAAGGGGAAGCAATCACGGTGAAATTACTGACAAGTGAGTTTAATTGTGGCTGATTGCAGCCGGTGGTGTCAGCAACAAGGTTTTCATTAGACATCTAAATCTCCTGATTGGACATGAAGTGCTGCACAGTCTTAGAACCAAACTGCAGTCTTTAACGGGCAGTTCCTCACCTCAAAGCGCTCATCCTCACATCTGTAAATGTGCTCCTCATATTGAGTCTTCTTCGAGCTCACAAATGTAGAATCCTCAGACCACGATGGAAACGACACCCACGTGTCATTCAGAACCTGCAAGAAAATAAATAATGTGCATGAGAGACGCTGTGAGGTTTACCAAACGATTTATTCAAAACAGATCATCATGACATCTTTAAACAGAACGCCTCCTTCAGTGACTCACCTCTCTGCACAGTGGCGTCCTTCCTGTGCATTTGGGCTGCTGGTAGCTCTTTGGTAGCGCTCTATAGCTGGACCCCAGCCTCTTGCAGGAAGCATAGTCGATCTCCATGGCGATGCCCTCTGTTGCACGCTCCTTGGGTAAACTCTCTGCGTGGCTCGACTCTCCGTGACTGGACTCTCGGTAGCCCAGGAAGTTTTTAAACCACGTGAAAAGCTCCGGGAATTTTCTGACAAAGGTAGCAGATATAAAAATATTATAAAATCAGAAATCTATATTATGAAACTATAGTTCACTAAAATCTGACAAGTACAACATATATATAGTTATATAGTTGTACTTTGACTTCATTTTTATTAAATTTTTGAACCAACTATGGACTCTACACACTCTAGCTACAATGCAGAACAATGCAGTTATAGAGGCACTACAGCACTGATGACTGTAGGTATGTGTGTGTTTAAACTCACCCAAGAAATGGGATGACTAACTGCACCAGCTCAGCACGAGAGATTACTTCCTGGTTAAAAATGTGAAGACACCGCAGGAAGTTTTCGTACGCCTCAGCGCTCCGCAGAGCTTTCTTCACCTGTGATGACCAAAAAATAAAAATTTAAAAAATTAAACTTTTCCTGTGTTATATAAAGTTTATTAGTACTTAATATAATAATACTGACCTTCTCAAAGAACATAGTTTCAGTGCTGGTGCTGTGTTTGCCGACTTCAGTCATGCCGTGGTCTTTACCCATTATTTTGGGTTTTTTCTGCAAGTGTAAAGACAAAAGTACGATTGTTACAGGATCTGAAAATCTTTTATTTTGTAATTGAAAACATCCCAACAGAAGACAATGTTACCATTCTAGGGTCTGGGTAGATTGAAATAAACAAGTAAGTCAGATTAAGTCTAATAAAACAATCCTGAAATAAGCGTGAACCTTAAATTCATGAAGGTTCTCAAGTTCAACTAGTTGAGAAGTGTTGATTCAACTTTGTGGCCATTTGCTGTAGTACGACGTAGATGCTGCTGAAATCTAGTTATGACTTATTAATGTCTACTGTCATTAAGATACCAAAGACTGGAGACACATATTGACATTTCCAACATCTAAAACATGACAGAAATAAAAGAAACAGGCAGTCAGAAATGTAGACTGGTGTGTACCTTGACAGGTGGTGTGGCTCCCACTCCAGAGGGTCTCCTGATTGGCAGGCCGTTCTGGCTCAGCTTCTGTTTGTTGTTCAGTAAGGGTCTCTTTACTGTGCCGCCGTGATCGTTACGAACCGACTCTGCCCGGTCTGGTGTAGTCTTGCCCAGAAGCTGAGGAGAAAACGACACATCACAATGTCAGCAAAGAAGAAATCACAGAAAAATGATCAGATGCGTGACATTTTCATACAAATATTGCCAATAGTGCTTTTCACTGATTGTAAAAATTAATTAAAAAAACTGTAATGACAAATCTTGAGGATTTTTAATTTTAGTCTTCAGGATTTTCAATTTTCAGTAAGATGGCAAAAGCAGAAGTTCGTGAACTTTTTGTGACGCCCCCGTTCAGAAGCAGAAAAAAGCAAAACAGAATTTCATTTTCATCAATGATTAACAATACCACGGAAGCTACTGACAACACACTAACTAACAACAGCACAGAAGAGGTTATGTTCCTAATTATGTTCCTGCATTGTTACATAGATATTTAATCAACACTAAACTAACTAAAAGACTGCACACAAGTTCTGCACACAAGAAAGGTCAGACTTTCCTTCGACTTCCAGGAAAAACCACAAACTGCCCGCGTTAGTTTAATCTCACCATTGAGCTGTTTGCATCAGGCAGGAACTGTCCAAACTCCGAAAGCAGGTCCTCCTGGTTCTTGAAGAGTCTTGCCACCTGAGTGTAGACCTCCTGCTCAGTCAGTGCTGGGGTGTAGTTGCCTCCTGCCTCTTTAGCATTTCGTTGCTCCTTCTGGAAAATCATAAAAGAAATAAATTAATAAAAGAGGTGTTGACATTACTAATGGTTATATCATATACTTTATGATGTGTACAATAGAGCTGTTGGTGCCCATCATAAGTTTGTTTTACCTGCTGTGCTACATTTCCAGAATACCTTTTTCCTTTGTGTGTATTTTCTCACCTGGTACGTGTGCAGGATTTCCAGGAAAGCTTTGTAGATGTCCGGCTGTCCCTGGAAGCGGTTCTTGATCTTGTTGACATAATTTATAGCGTGGTTGAATTCCACAGGCTGGTTGTTCTGGAGAGGTGGCCCACCGGACGGCGTGCTGCTCACGGGAGTGTGGGACTGGACTGAAGGTGAGCGCGGTGAGGCGTAGGATGGGATGGATGGGTTGGGCTGGCTGGTAGGTGTATGGGCTGGAGACTGAATTGGCTGATGGGAATTAAAAAGAGCACAGAGATGTCATTAGACTCAAGTAAAGATTCAGTTTGGTGTGCAAAAAAAAAACATATTCGCAATACTCTTTATTCTACCTTGCTGGTTTTATTTGGAGCAGGTTGGGCGAGGATGGATGGGGTGGTTGTCGTGGTGGCGGCAGTGGTGGTAGTGTGCGGGCCAGCCTGTGGCAGAGTCTGGTGCTGGGGGTGGCTCGCAGGTTGGCTGGACGCTCCGCTTACAGGGATGTTCTGGACAGAGATGCCGTGAGGAGTGATGTAGTGGATCTGACCTGGTGTGGTCACGTTGACTAAATCGTTGGTTTGAACCTCAATCTTATATCCGGGTGGCAAGAAAGTGTTAAACCCCATGATGAGGTCTGGATGGCCCTTGAAGAGCTGGGACACGCGATTGATGACTCCAGGAGTGTCTATGCTGTAGTATCAGAATGAATAACAATAGTTTAGCATCTGATTCATCATCATGTTAAAGCTTGACACTAGATTTTCTCCTCATGTTGAGGAAAATGATGAAATAAAATGTTACCTCTGTGACTTAAACTCTTTCATAATATCAAGGAAATCATTATAAACTTGTGGCTGGTTCCCAAACTGCAGCTTCACTTGATCCAGGTAAGACAAGGCATCCTCAACCTATAAAACAAGTTTAAAAATTATTGTCTCCAAAAACAGGACATTCAGAAAATAATAAAATGTTTTTTAACGGTTTAATTAGTGATTTAATTATCTTCTTTGGTAGACTGTGTATGTGTTTGTCCGTGTGGGCGTACCTTCAGCCGCTGAAACTGCTGCTGTCCTTGGGCTGAAGTCATGGGTGCGGGTGGATGGACATGACCTTGGACCACTGCTGGGCCCTGGGACTGAACTGTTAGGCCGTGTGCGTGGGGACCAACATGAGCTGCTGTGTTGTTATGTCCGTGTCCATGTCCACTTGTGCTCTGAGGCATCGTAGGCACCTTTTCAGGAAGAAATTTAGAATTCATGAAACTTAAAGATGATCACGTCCTCAGTGCGGTTACAGTCTTCCATATATTATTACAAATACGCTGAATAAAGGACCGTGAATTAACAAACTTCTTAATAAACATTTATCTGAACCTAACAGCTCCTCTGTTGGCTCTTGTCCAAGCCAAACACACCAATGCTATCCATACCTGGTAGCCTTGTGGGAGAGAATACTGGATGCCGGTGGATGGCTGCATGTTGTCTGCAGCTGCCTCTATCACAGTAGGCGCTGGGGCGAGAGCCCGGTGCTGGAAGCTGTCTGCAATACCTTGAACTGGGGGGCGACGTGATTGCTGTTGCTGGGGCGCAAATATTAGTTCCTGGTCCTCCGCACGCCTCTTCATTGTATACGCATACTCAAAGGGGCTAAAGTGGACAAAGACAGACGGACGAGAAGTCAGTCTGTAAACTTCAACAACCATATCACGTGTGTGCGGTAAGTTTATATCAGGAGTATCAGAGGGAAGTACTTTATATGGCATTTCCACTGCATGGTACAGTGCAGCTCTGCTCTAGACAAGTTGTTTTTGGTAGCAGGTACTTTCTCAGTTGTGTTTTGGATTTTTAGCTGATCGCCACAGTGACGGCTCATTAAACTGCTGTGATATCATCTTCAACATGACAGAAACACAGGAGCAACAGAAAACATCAAAGCAAGACAAAACACGCTGAAAAACACCCAAGACTTCAACCCAGGAGTTACCAAAAACTATACGAGGTACCCGGCACTATTAACAACTTTTGCCATTAGAAAACTAAAGCAAGCAGAGTCGAGCCAAGCTGTAGCGGTAGAAATTAGCAGGGCAACTGTTGAATGTTACCCACTAACCTAAGACTCAGGCTTAACAAAGAGCTCTTAAGTTCAGTTTCTGTGTAACTAAACACTGGATGTAAAACCGAGCCCCTCAGAATAGCTCCTCTCATAACGCGTCCTCATTGTAGCCTGAGGGAAACAACTTAAAGCCTGAAATACCCGTGTTTGACAGTGTCCTGAGAGAACCGACACTGCTGTGGAATTTCTCCCACAATGCAGCCACCACGGTGGCATTAGTGTGCCAATTGGCAATCGAGAGCTGGATTTTACTACACTGATATTAAGGCGACTTTAACTGACTTACTACCAGAACTGAGATGTCCTAAAAAATAATCTCTAGAACGGCACCGTACTGTGCATTTATCTGCCTGCTGAGGACCGTTAATCAGCACGAGTGACTTTTAAATCTTTGTTACAAAGCAGTTGCAGCGTAATGTGAGAGACAGACACAGATTAGAAGCTGGGTACTCGAAATAAACAAAGTCAGAACACAGCAGGTGGAGTATCAGAGTTTAGATAGCCTCAGTTTCTGGGACATTTCAGGCTGTCTGTGGAGGCGTTTGTTTGATTCGATCGTCTGATTGTCACTACCCCCGCTCAGATGAATGGAATAACCTGCGTCGTTCATGCTGACATTTCACTGATATACGACTGTCCCAGCCCTAACCCCGTCTCCATGCTATTATATTTGTGCTTTTAGTGTACCTATATTTACACTTGGAAAGGCATACTAAGGAACAAGAACCATATTTTTTTAGTAGTGCTGAATTAAAAATAAATAAAATCATAAAAAAATAAAAATCAAATCCACAAATTGCAAATAAACAAAAACAAATAAATAAAATAAACAGAGAAACCCTAAAAGGCAGAAACTAACTTAGTGCACAGCACTTGTGCATGTCTGTCCCTAAATAGATGTGCTATCATTGTTCAGCAGAATGGCTGTGCTAGCCTGTTAGGGACCGTCTTTAAAGTGATGGACACAGGCCCTAAGCCATTCTTAGTTTACCTGTTGCCAGTGTAATCAATTCTTTAATGCAAAAGATAAATAATATTCATAATATCCCTGCAGTTCTTAAGTATTGTAATGACAAACAGAGCTTACAACGTTGACAAATCTGAGTTATAAAACATCACCCTGAATACAAAATAAAGGCATACCATCTTCAGCACGCTGCTTATTAACATTCTTATTTTTATTTTTAATATAAACCCCTTTCCTGTGTTTGTAAGTCATGATTCAATTTGCAGTATCTCTATACAACACTTAATTTCAAAAAATTTCCACAGTCAAATTTAATTGTATATAGCTTTTAAATCACCATTTGTAGTTCTATTTCTTATTTCCTTAACTTTTATATAGTTTTCTGTTTCTAGTACAAGCTGTAATATAAATTCAGAATGATCTTAGGTTTGTTTACATGCTGCTACTGGACGTATAAACTTCCCTCAGGGTCCATCCATTTATCTATTAAAAATATTTCTATTATTTATTTTTTAAAATTAGTTTTCTATTTATAAAAATCTTTGCAAGAGTTTAATTTCAATCCAAATGTATCTTATAGGTCTAATTTTAAGGCATATTTATTTTATATTTGTCTCCTGCTGCTACTAAATCCATGAATTTCTCATTCATTTTATTATTCATGTGGCTGAAAATACAGAAAATATGATGCACTTTCATAAAAATAAAAACACCCATTTCCCTTTTTTTTTACGCGTGTACAGGGAGAAGTAATTTGTCGGCAGTCCCTAAGCAGACGTCATTGCAGTCAGTCAGCGGAGAGCAGACATTGTGCCTCACTGTCCTGCACCACCAATTTACGGAAAACACGGTGGCCGATCGGACGGTCTTGAGTCGCCAAGATCGTACCTGTCGCACATCCAGCTTCAAATACTCGTTGTCGAAACGCGAAGCTAACACGGCAGACAGTGAAAGGAGGCGAAATTAGTTGATTAGCGCTACAAAAAAAGCACTTTTTACAGGCATGTAGGCGCTGCCTCTCTCTCTCTCTCTGCCTGCCTCATCCCCTCCCCCTCTCTGCCAAACACCGAGCTTAACGCCATCCGTTTTCTGGTGAGCTGACCGCTTTCGCTCGTCTGATGGGGGGGCTGACGTTGGCTTTCGTCCTAGCTCCCCAAGTTATGTTGGCAAGCAAGCAAGCGAGCGAGCGAACAAGCGAGCTAACCTTTTTTTAGTATTATTAATATTATTATTATCATCTGCAGACGGTGAAAGCTTAACCGAGCCAGTGAAGTGTCGGTTTGTCTCTCTCTCGTCCTCCGTAATAAACGGGACTATGAGCTGAACGTGTGTCTGGGCTAACTGACGTTAGATGTCGAAAGAAAGAAAACAGCCACGCTTTCATCGCAGCTGACAACGCGACAGCACAGTCGGCTGCTTAGTTTGTAACATACGTGCTGCAGTTGAACCCGAGCACTCGAATAAAAAGTTACACGGGCGGTAATTAATGACGGCGACGGTTAGCTCGGTTCAGGTCAGGAAGAACGCTAGCCAAGCGAGCTAACAGGCTAGCGGCTACACTACAACGTTAACGTCGCATTACCGTCAAGTTTGAAGAGAAGCTGGGCAGAAAATAAACAGTTAGCACGCAGGCGGGTTGTGTGGCGGTGACGCTTCTCTCATGAAAACCCAGACACGGGCGGTAAAATCACACACAGCGACTAATAACAAGAGAGAGATACATGTCAGGTCAGCGTTAGCATGTCAGCTAATTCATGGTCGCCGCCGCCGCCGCTCTTAGCTTGTGCTAGCTTCGCCGAGACTAGCTCGGCTTCAAGTTATTAGCTCTGGCCGCCACATGGTGTTTTGTTGGAAGACGAAAAATACACCGAAATGTTTGAAGCAATCACAGAAAAGCAGCCGGTGTTGGATCGGCATCTGCTCTGTACGGCAAGGTTATGTAGCAGCTAGCTCCATGCTAAGTTAGCACAACAACCAACCCCCCCATCAGCAGTAGCAGGGTATCCGGCTAGCGAGCTAACACTACTTTAACTTACCTCGCAGGACTGCCACCAGCAACAATTTGACACCACCGTGTTAACGCGGGGGTCTCCGACCGGTAAACCGCTCCTCGTGTATTCACCTGGCCGTGACAGAAAAGTGAAGTTCAGGGAAGTGGTCGCAAATGAAAATGTCCCCCCCAAAAAAATGAAATTGGCCGTAGTGGCTACGTCGCTAACAACAGTGTATGTATGAAGCGGTGTTCCCTGAACATAGAGGGCGTGCCTAAACACGAAGGCGGGCTAGTCTCCTCCCAGACCGAGCTGGGATTGGTCAGATCTCCAGAATGAAAACAAATACAGTAAAGGGCAGCGAGCCAGTGTGTTTGATTAAAGGCGTCTGGAGAGTCTGCCTTCATGACAAGTGCAAGTTTATCTGCAACATTAACTCCAAACTTAAAGATAACCTCATGAAAAGGCATGCTTTATGAACTAAAGCCTGTGGCAGCTCTCAAAGTGTCCATAACCACTCCATGTGCATGTACATAATCACAACACAAAAGAGACAAATATAAATCTTTCAGGGTGCAGATAGCTCCTGGCCTTTAATAGCCAATAATAATAATAATGCAGGAACTTTTTTATCAATCACAAAAACATATAGACAGTACATAAATAGGTTAATAAGGTGAAATAAGGGTGTTGTTTAGCTCAGTTGGTAGAGCTGGAGCCTATCCCAGCTGACCTTGAGGGCGAGAGGTGAGGTACACACTGGACAAGTCATCACAGGGTACATAGAGAAAAATGACCACTACAACATGAGCAATTTAGAGTCACCAAAAGAGTAACCTGCGTGTCTTTGGACTGTGGGTGGAAGCTAAAGTAGTTAGAAGTTATAGTATTGGTAGTACAGCAGTTTAAAAAGATTCTATCTAAAAGCGTCTGGCTGGTAAGGGCATCAGTTTTGACCAGTTTGCACATTGACGAAGCTAAACATCACTTTGCATTTAGACTACACATGCAACAGGTCTGTGAACTGGAGTATATCCTGCAGCTTTTCTCTGAATCATCCAGATGTGAACTTAGATCTTCCAGTCCAGTCCTTTAGCTGTATTTGTTTATCCTGTAGAGGATCGCAGAGGGTCGAAGCCAATCCCCACCAGCCATCAGCCAAATTCTGGTAAAATATGCAGGTTAAAAGCCAAAACAAACTATTATCCATCTATTAAGTGGCTGGTTCTATTGCTTTTCCAATATCTGTATCTCCCTGGAGCAGCCAGACTCA
The DNA here is from genome assembly GCA_014281875.1 of Nibea albiflora. Taxonomy (NCBI): domain Eukaryota; kingdom Metazoa; phylum Chordata; class Actinopteri; family Sciaenidae; genus Nibea; species Nibea albiflora. Next base: position 6,350,247 of record CM024795.1, on the reverse strand, counting down.
TACACACCTTTAACCTGATGTGTGTTTTTTTAAATGGAACAGATTTTATCAAGATTTTTAACATGTTTTTTTTAAAAATCAGATATGTTTTACATGAGTAGCTTTACATCATACAGAGTTTTGTTATCTTTAAATTGTTCAGTATAATGGACTTTAGCTATCATATTGAATAACAGCATACACATACATCATACATTTATAATAAACATTATTATTATTAGTAGCAGCATTAGTGTTGTTATTCCATCTGCATTACAAGCACGTCAGTGACTAATAATGTTAAAAATATCCTCTGTCTTTCCCCCAGTGACTGCACAATTGTTAGTTTTATTACTATGTGCTACAACATTTCTTCTTGTAATAGCTGAGAAATTCACCAGCATTATAATAAAACATCATAACAATTTATTATAGAACAGATCTTTATAACTATAAGCACAGTAGTCTTAAATATTTGCAGATGTTTAAATACACCTATATTTTATCCACAGATTTAGTGTTACAGTAGTTAATAAGAGTCATTATTATCTAAGAGTCAGTACTAGTAATATCTCAGGCAGACAAATCGTTCAGCATCGTTCAGTAAAGGAAGATGTTTTGAAGAAATATACAGATGGTCAAAATCACTCCTGCTGCCACGGCTGAGGCCTGTTCTGGAGCTGCAAGAGAAGATAGGTTACAGAGTTAATGGTTTAATAAGTTTGAAAACTTTCAAACTTTTAAGTTTGAAAACATGACAAAGATTTTTTTTAAGACATTAAAAAGGACAGTGTGACTTAATTTAACTTAAGTGAAATAACTCAGAGGAATCTTTGTCATGAAGTTTCTCATTTTGAGGCCCCCTGGTGGCTGTGGGACCCAAAGCACTTATTTAGTCTGCGGGTGCCTGTAGTCAGCTTAAACAGCTTAATATGAGCCAGAAAACATTCATAGAAAACTTAAAATATAGGTCAGTAGATTGATATTTCAAGAGCAAAAGCTTATTTAGAAGATAACATCTTACCATGTGAGGTGGTGGTGGTCTGTGATGCTGCGGCAGTTGTGGCAGTCGTCGTAGTTGTAGTAGCAGTAGTCGTGGTAGGTTTAGTAGTGGTCACGGCAGTTGTAGTGGACGGAGCAGCAGTCGTGACCACGAGGCTAATGGGTCCTGAGCTGATAGTGTAGGAACTGGTATACACACTGCCAACCACAGCTCTTGTATCAAAGGAGCGGGTACAAATGTCAGGGCACTTCTGAGAGGGTAAGGTGGTGATGCACAGATTGACTGTGCACCGGACATACATCTGCAAAACAGAAAATCAATGGACACAACTTTATAACAGAACTTTAAGACATGGCTGTCATGAGGCACAGCAGCTAAATATTAATTATCATCATGCTAATATGCTCACAATAACAAAAGCTAACATGCTGATAATGTCAACCGTGGACTGCGATGTTAGTTTAGATTGTTATACAACATGCAAACGTTAAGGTAATTAATGATGAAAAGTCAAAAGACCAACAAATCACCAAATATCAGGCAATAAAAAAAATCCAATCCATTGAATAGTTAGTGAGACATTAAATTGTCATCTACATGGTGTCAGTCATTAGGATTTGCCTTCTGGGAAGTATGAATGTCTGTACAAAATTTCATAGCAATTCATCAAAGAGTTAAGATATAGATAGAGGCAGACCAGACTTGCAGACTCCGTAGAGCCACGTCGTAACCACTGACAGTGCAAAGAATGGGCATGACGTCACCCACAGGTTTCTGAAGAGCCATTTTGAAGCTCAAAATCTGTGGCTCTGTACACCACCAGAGCAAAGACTTGGATCATCTGCAGACCTGCGGTGGACCTGCTCAAACTAGCCACCTGTGAGCGACCACAATCTAAGCGACCATTCATGGTATAATGTGAATGAGTGAGGTACAATTCTCATGAATGGAGAAATTAGCTATAGAGACCAAAACTATTTTTTGTACCAGGCTGTAAACATGTTTATTTTTGCTGTGAAGTTGGATATTTTAACATGGGGACTTATGGTGACTGGCTCGTTCTGTAGCCAGCCTTTTTGGCACTTCCGCATAGGCTTCACTTCACAGCCACTGGCCACTCGGTCATAAAGTTGCTACAAAGTTGTGATGAAATTTTGAATTATAGACGTTTGTCCCATCAGTTTCAGATGGCTCAATTGGGGGTAAATCTCTACAACATCCCAGAGAAAGTGAGAGTGCCTTATTCAAAGATTAAAATAGAACTATTCACCAGAAAGTCTATATGTAAGTTCAGTATGTAAAATGTATTATTTCTACTTAGACAAGTCTTGTGTTGTGTTGATGAGAGTACAGACCGTTGATCCTTGTGCCTCCAAGTTGCTCAAATCAAGGCGGTAGACCTTGGAAGTAGTTTTTGCTGTAACGATCTCTAACGTGCTGTTGGACATTGTACACCTGAAAGGAAACAAGAGAGAGAGTCAATATTTCTCTTCAAGACGGTAACTTAAACTATTACAGGAAACAAACCGATTTTCACTGACCCTTGGTCCAGAATAGGGCTGGATACTGTAAAGTCCGACGTCTCAGACTCAATACAATTGCTCACTATCATCTCGGCTCGATCGATGCTGCAGTTGGACATCACATGGAGATCCAGCTGTCTGATCCTGGATCCGACACCTCCGCTGCTTGCAGTGGTGGTGACGGTGGTGGTCCTTTTAGTGATGCTGCTAGAGGGGCTGTTAGTTGGACTGATAGAACTGCTGTTAGTGGAGATGGTAGAGGTGATGTTATTGGAGCCGGTAAAGGGGCTGTCAGTTGGGCTGGTACTGTTGCTCTCTGATGGTGATTCCACATCTCGACGCACTCGCCCCGGCAGAAAGTGGGAGCGAAACTCCGGGATGCGTGTGAATTTCGCCAGTGGCCCCTTTCCTGGCATGTGAAGTTCTAGCCAAACCCTAATTGCACCGAACGTCTCCTTCTCTGAGGGCATACCAATTTTGTAGTGCGGTCCCTTGGCCTGGACTCCAGGGATACGACAAGCCAGAGGGAGGACGAGGGACGGCAGGCGGCTGACCATAGTGTAGGGGCGCACACTTTGCAATGTGTTGGTGTAAACCAGCTCTGAACCAGAGTGCTGGAAAATCAGAGAGAATGAGGGAAAGTATAGTCGTTATTCACACTCAGCTGAATCTGTTAACACTAGACTGAAAAGAGCTTGTAACCACAACTGCACAAGTACAACTTAAACCACTTGAGGTCAGCAAAGACATGAAAGAAAGACAGAAAGGTGGAGCGTGTTACCACAGCCTTGGTGCCGCAGCCATTCAAGGAGATGCGCGCGGTCAGGTGTGTGTTGTTGTAGCTGACGGGACAGGTGGGGCTGTTGAGCTGCAGTTCGTTCAGGTTAATGTTAGTCAGGGAGGAGACAGGGAGCACCAGAGTCATCTCTGTTGTCTCACACTTGAGCACTGCAGGAAGAAAACAGCAGATTCTTAGATAGAGAACAGAATAAGTACACTCCAAAATGTTTTGTCTTGAAAGTGAAACGTTTTCTCGACCTGTTCCAGTGGGCAGTGTTCTCATTTCCCCTGAAAGAATAAAGAAACACAGTCAATGCTTGAGGTTAGAACAGGTGTGCGCTGCAGTAAAACATAACCGGCATTCTTATGATGGTTCAGCGAGAAGGCCTTACTTTGGTACAGCCACACGCATCTGGGCTCTGACTGCAAACTGGAAAGACAAGAAGTGCAAATCAGACCACTCAGGCATGCTATGTTCAAGACATGACGCCTGACTGGCAGTGTCAGCACGGACATGCGTCAGAAAGAAGCTGTAATCCACTTCTACTGTAGTTCCATGTTTTAGATAGCTTATAGGACAAAACAGGAAGTAAACATGGAGAAATGAGATGGAGGGCTATGACATAAAATGTCCCCTGTCGGAATTGAAGTACCGCAGGCAAGCAGGCCAAGCCCTGCAGTTACAGATTTTACACAGTCAGTCTGTGTAAATGTGCACAAGAAAAACTGGTTTCTGCTCATTTATCTCAGTGTATACACTCTATAGACATGTCATTTCCTTTTCAAATACAAGGACTGCATGTTAAATGTTGTGCCATTGAGCATTTACAGTCTTGTGACAAGTTATTAGTGAGTATGAGTAGCATAGATTTGTAATTCACTATGTTTTACTGCTAAATAATGGCACTGCAATGACTAATAACTGAATTATGGTATATAGTTTATAACAAACAAAAGAAAAAAGAAGAGTTCTGTAATTTGTAATTTTATAATAAGTAAAAAAAGATCCTGAGATGTCTTTTCAAACAAACTTAATATACATTTCCAGAATGTTTTCTTCTGTAGCTTATTACAATAACTTATCTTAACAGTATCCTCTGTCTGCTAATGGGAGGCCGGAGTGTGATCACACCACTGCATCTGCTAGCATTAGTGCCGTTCACTCCAGAGAACAACCTACCTTTCTGTGTTTGCAACAAAGCAAATGGGCAAAAGGCGGGCCAGTTTGTTTTCGGAGCGGACCCAGACCATGGTCATCAGCGCCAGGGGGCCGACTGTTTTGAACCCAAACCTGTAGAGTTCAGGCGGGCCGACCACTGCAACCTCTAAAACACTGCAAATATAAAATAGAATATAAAACACTGCAAATATAGATTCCCTCATTTACTACTGCACATGCAGCAGTTACTCAACTCTTTAGTGACTGTAAATGTGACAGACAGGTGTGGAGCCATAAAACATAAACTGTACGCTCTGTAAAATGTGGCACGTTGCATCGTCTGCGTGCTTCTTTTTCATTACATTGTCTGAATTTCATACAGAGCGTACATTTCACACTCAGACTAAGTCACCTACCTCTGCAGCTCTGACATGAAGTTGATGTTGAGCTTCACCTCCTGGTACGGCAGGGAAAACAGCGTGGTGTCCTCTTTGGGGGTCTCACCTATTGCCACAGGTTCATCACTGCATCTGGTAGTCGACTCCTCCACTGGAAGGACGGAGAGTAAAGAGTGTTGTGATAAAAGAGGACACTGTACTCAATCATCCTTATTGTGTGTTGCTGAAATTAATGTCTGTATCTAACTGATAGCCTCACCAGTGAGAGAGAGGTGCACAGGGACAGAGCTGAGGGGTTTATTGTTTTTGACTTGGATGGTTTTGGGCACAGGAATCAGGTCCTCCGCCATCAGGTAGATGAAATACTGCCCTGCTGGTGCGTTTCCAGTGAAGGTCAGCATACATTTCTCCTGGTGAAAGAGTTCAAACAGAATGAGTGAAGCTTTCACTGTGCAGAAATAATTTCAGTGTTCAAGGTCAGCAGTGGCATCTGTGGGTTTTTCAGAGCACCCACAGGGCTTTGGAGCCTAAACATTTGACGGCTGAACTGTGAAAAACAGTAACGACAAACGATGAAAACAAACCAGTCACTCTCGTTCTGTTTACAGCTTACTATGAGAAAAAACACGTCACTGGAAAAGAATGATGAATTTAACATGTTTGGGGTCAAAAGTCCAGACAGTGATTGAAGGTCTTGTACATTGTTTCCGGCCACTTGAAGATATTTGTCACTGAACAAATAATGGGAATAAACACAACCATAATTATACTTATAATAGTCAGGCTGCTAGTTGGCGTAACTTAAAGTATTCCTTGAAAGGAAGTCGACGCAGTGTCGAGTGTTTCGAGACCGGCAGACGTCTGCTTACGACCCGTACCATCACATTCCTAACTTACACTTCTCTGTAAACAGTAATTGCTCATCTTGTATCCCTACATCACTGAGTCTTCGTACACATAAATATCTAAAGGTAAAGTCACAGTTTCCGTTTCGCTCAGATACGTCATTCGGTGTTTAGACAGTGAGGTTACCTGGTTACTTGGTAACAGAAAAGGGATTTATTAAATACTATCTTAATATTCCATATTATGTGACTTTTCACTACTGCTTCACTGTATGTCAGAGAGAGACAAGAGATTTGTCTACTAACTTTGTAGATGTTACATGAAAAATACATGACCAGCCTCTAAAATATGATTACTGATGCAGATTTAACCTTTATGTCCTTTACCTGCATATTAGAAATAAGAATTGTGCATATTAAAAGGAATGATGGATGGCAGTAAGGAAAACTGACTAATTGATATTTTTGGATATTCTTTCATTTTTAAATCTTTTGATTTTCTCTCATTATTTTTATTTTCTTTACTCTTCATTCTCTCCAGATGTTCATGTGTTGCATCACTGCCAGCTGTATGTGTGAATGTGAATATATACAGATATATGTGTATATACATACATATACTGTATATAGATGCTATATCTTCCCACAACTTATCTATATGAGTGTACAGTTGTCTTTTTGAGTATATCGTACTATCTGTAGGTATCAAAGTTTGAGATCATGTCACAGGATGAAGCTAATTTTCAGTTTTTCTTCTTGATTTTTGCTCATGACATATAAAGATACAACTTTAAAAAAAAAAGCAAAAGATACTTAATATGTAATTAATTTGCCAAACTTCAGAGTGACTGAAGACATTTCTGTGTTATTTTGTGTACAGCTTAAAACTGAAGTTAGACTCACCTCATTCAGCTCCATGAAAGAATGCTGAGCACAGTCGATACACTCTCCTTGGTCGGAGCGGGCGAAGCGACACCGCACCTTGTCACCATCCAAGTCTTTTACTGACAAATGAAAGTGGTGAGGGCAGTTCACACGGGCCCTGATCCCACGACACAACGAGAAACAGAAACAAAGAAGCTGTGATCACAAAGACGCTCACAACAACGAAGCCAAAAACCTGCACAATAACAACAAGATGTGACTGATTACAGTGGAGAGATTACAAGATAGTACAAGAAGTAGACACCGTCCTGTAAAATGCTGACTTGTCATTTCATCTGCTTCTCTATGTATTAATTAAACACAAACACGGCATGCGTTATTAGTGAGTTTAGAGGTGCCAGGCAGAGGATTTTATTTACATTTGGGCAGAGCCAGGCAGGTGGCATAAATCATCTCATCTAGGCAAGAAACTAAATAGTCAACTATTTACAACACAGGACAGGAGAACAGAGACGTCATACAGGTGTGTGTATTTGTGGTAATGTGTACACTACTCACAAACAGTTATTCTAGATTATTCGGCTTTCGGATGAAATTTCAGAGCTAATATGCGCTCTAACCTGAACTGTGGTGAACTTAATTTGACCTTCAGACTGTTCACTGTTTCAGAACTTATTGCATAACCTGCTGTTCTCTAACTATCGTGTGTCTGATCCATGAATCGACGACACCAAGACGACACCTAACAATCCATGAACAGCACCTGGCCAGTGCGAGGCCTCAGGCACTCAGTCATCAGCAGGTCAGAAATGTTTTGTTATGGTATACCCACCTCTGCTGTAATATTTTGTTTCAATAAATTGTTTGACATGAGAGATATTACAATTGCGTGCTTCTACTTAAATGTCCTACTTTCATGGCACAATATCACTGTAGAATAAACTTCTTACATTTCCCATGAATTTCACCCGAAAGTCAAATATCCCTAACGGAAAAACCTGTACAGGGGAAAGTTGTATTGGCATTGAAACAAGTACTACTACAAACACATTTATATGTTTTTGTACTGTGATGTGTCACTGTTTTGGTGTGGAGAGAAGGGGGTTGAGAGTCACTTCCTGCATACGCTCTGACACCAAAATTAAGTTGTTCAGACAAATCAGAACAGCTTAAGCTTAAGCCTCTGTACCGGCGGCAACACACTCATATTTAAACTCTAATAGAAACTTGGACGTGGCATGTCTTAACAATGTCAGGAATCTTCACTGACAACAAGAGCCAGTTACTCTGACCACAACGCGACGCCTTTGTGAGTTCACCTGGAGCGCAGCCACTTGTCATCAAAACCTAAAATAGCCAGCGAACATGCATTAATGCGTTAATAACCACACAATTATGTAATTTCATATTGTAATCCAATTACAGATGATATATAGTATGTCTTCTGCCAGTCCATTTTTTTACAGCTTGTGGTAGTCATGTTAAGTGTGTGATGGCGGCAGAAAGTTAAAAGTGAACTGAAAAAGAAAAAAAAAAAGTGTGTGTGTGTGTGTGTGTATGTGTGTGTGTGTGTGTGTGTGTGTGTGTGCAGTGTCTCTTTTTTCATTTCAGAGTTTGATGTAAAAGCCAAAATTACAACCTCATATAAAATACATATATACTTAAATATATGTTACCTTAGTGGAGGAGGGAGAGCAACAAAAGCAGGTTGGTTGAGTCTCCCACTGTTTGCCCGAACATTTGGTTCTGCGTTCATAGACACGTAAAGCTCTGTGCTGGACCTGAACATTTAAGAGTGTGTATTAGAGTAAGTGAAACTCATATCACATTAATCAAACAAATAACATCAATGAAACAAGACAAATATTAAGAAGAAGAGAGTAAAACAGAAGCGTGCATTAAACATAAATCAATGGCAGTATAATTAGCAAGATAAGTATGCAGACTGAAGGTGTGTGCTCTTTATTTTATTATATATTGATTGTGCATTATGCATTTATATTCTTGAGGGAAAGCTAGACAAACACAGGTGAATAAAGAGTAATAAAGAGGCTGCAGTATCCACAGGCTCGCAGTTACATTCAGACAAAATGGAAAAAAGATTTTCTCCTTGTGACATCACAAAACAGGAAGAAGCAACAATTAAAGATGAAGAACAGACCAGTGCATAGGTTAAATGTATGCATGTAGGGCTCGTACCCTAAACTGATGGTGGCTTTGTAATTACTAGGGACGGTTTTCTGCCACTGGCGGACGCACCAGCCCGAGTTGGGTTTGGTGCCGTTGAAAGGTAGCGAGGTAGGATGGACCAGACAGTCCTCCCCTACGGCGCACAGTCCAGACAAAGATGGACAAGGAATCGGAGCGATGGCACTGAAATGAGCTCGTACCTGCAGGAAGCAGAGAGAGAACATGACAAAGTCTTGAGTGTGCGAGTGTGAGCTGATGATCAAGAACCCAGAGAGTGAATTCAGTCTGTCCTAACTCACTAAAATAAGTGACATTTATCTCTGTCTACCTGTGTATGCGATTTTAGGAGGATTCCTTTCTTTTTTTCTGTTTTGTACATAGCTCACAGGGATATTAATCAACTCCAACTTTAACTTTATTGTGCCCACGGGACCTACGCTTCCACTCGGACAGTTATTCAGGGTCAGATCACTGAACCGGTTCAGTGTGTTACAAATAACTAACTCATTTCTGAAGAAAAGGCAGCGTGATTGTTGGGTGTTGAAATGCTGATGCCAAACTGAATTGCTGGTCTTGATTTCTACAAACCTGTTTCCAAAAAAGTCGGCTACACGCTGTGTTTGGACCTGGAGGACGTAACGTGCATGATTTCCAGAAGCAATTTGAACTGTGGATTTCGCTTTTCATGGTTGAACTTGCATCTGTGGATGCAGCGAGTGTTTCTGAGCCCATGCGGTAATTCCCTCTTACACGATCACGTTGGTTTTAAATGCGCAGCTGTGAAGGCGCAGAATGTCCAGTGTTTCTGAGCACTGCACCAGTTTCTCAGTCTTCTGCTGCCCGGCTTTGTTGTAATGTGTTGCAGGCATGTTTATCAGTGTGAAACGGATCAGCGAATCATTGCATTGAGTGAATATTTTAAAAGGTTTTAGTTGGAATTGAAAGTCTAACACAGATCAACAGGTTTCAGCTGTTTGGTAAAAATAACTTTATTCCATCTCGGTTTCGTAACAGGGGACGAGAATAGCAGTAGACAGGTGACGTTAAACTGTCTGATCTGTCTCACATTTTCCGGTTCGAGTAATTATTTTATGCCTCAGGCCTTCAACCCTCGATGACTCAGCTCTTGATTAGTTTCTTAGTCACGACTGATTAGGTTTTTAAGGCGGCTCAAATAAACCTCAATAAATACTAGAAATGGAGATTATAGATAAAATATGTTTAGACTTGAAGACGCTGTGACAGAAAGCTCACCGTTTTGCCTCCAGTGCTGTCCAGGGGCACGACATGGACCGTGAGCCCCAGAGAAGAGGCTTCACAGGCTGGGCCTAACAGGAACAGAGTCAGGCCCTGCAGCAGGATGCTGAGTTTGTATCTGTCCAGCATCTCAGCTCCTCAGTCAGACAGGAAGTCTGCAGACACAGAGCATTTCAAAGTTGCTATTTTCAACACATATTAAGCTCAGTGATCCAGTCATCCATGTTGCTCTCACACCACAATAAAGTTTGATTCGGTTCACGTACAATCAGACGTTTTATGTACTTTACACACATTACCAATAAATCGATGGAATGTAAGACCTACCCAGCATGAGTGTCGTGCTGTTTGACGTCTGTGAGAGAGAGAGACTGCGATGTGACAAGAATGTTCCGGTAATATTCAGTTATTGTTTTGCAAGGTTTGTCAGAGAAGTAAAAGAGGCTGCTGACTGATGATTATGATGTTGATTGATAGGAACTGGTACCCCTGCATTTTGTTGTTATATACGGTGTGTGCAATTAGTGATGCCTGACGTAGGTGAGTTTGAAAGGTTAAAATAATAATAGAAGTACTGCACTGTTAGTTACTACTGAGTATAAAAAATACTTGATACATACATACGAGTTTTAAACATTTAAAATGTTAACTAAACATAAACAACAGTTTTATATGTAAAACGAATGATTATTTTCATTATGGATTAATCTGCTGGATATTTTGTCATTAATCGATCGATTGTTTTAAACTTTACAAACCTTTAAACTTTAAAATAGAACTGATATAAATACAGAATATTATAAATACCATCAAAGTTACGTAGACCAAATCTCAAAATTATTAATGTGAAGTAGGAAAAGCAACAAGTCTCCACATTTAAGAACCATGAAATGTTTTTACGTTAAAAATGACTTAAACGTTTCAAAGTAGTATTTTCAACTGACTACCAGAATAAATAAAGTAATAATAATAATAATGCACTAATCATCTCAGCTCTACTTGTATATAATGTTGTGTTGAAGTTTTAATTTATAACAAAGCATCATATTCTATACACATTAGTATATAACACGTCCAACTACAACTTCTACAGATCAAAAACAAAAAAATACACAAAAACAAAAATGTCTGCTGCTTCTATTATAAATTAGTGCTTCTTATATGTGTAGAGTCGTTTGACTGACTCATATCGCAGGTTCTTGTCTTTATTGATACTGTGTGATGTGAATTTGTTTTATTGTTGGGTGGAGCCCAGGAATAAAAAATCTAACGCAGATCCAAAGAAGGAGTAAAGTCTGAGCAGATAACGCAGCAGTGTTATTAAGGATTAAGTGTGATAGTTAAGAAAGTCATCATAGAGTAGACAAGTGCCACTCGGAGATTTTCACTGATGGAACAAATTCCATTTAGAAAGGTAGAACAAAGAGCAGCTGGCACAGATGATGATAAGGACAATGTATGCATGATTGACGGGTACAAACACACCTAACCTTCTGGCTGTTTTATGCAAAATACAGTCCTGAATCTTTAACAAACCCTCAGCGCTCTGTCTGTCTGTCTGTCTGTCTGTCTGTCTGTCTGTCTGTCTGTCTGTCTGTCTGTGCAGAATGTTCCAGAGGAGGATTAAGCAAAAAAAACAACAAACAAAACATTTAGTAAATGTCACATTTCTGTCATCCTGTTCCTTCAGATTTCATAAGCTCTTAATCATCCGTCACTGTTCCTAACAGAGTATAACAATTAAAGAAACATTCATTAATAGCTAAATGCTGGAGGAGGCTCGTGGGGTGTAACATGGGCACTACTTTGACGCTCAATATCACGTCTAACTAATGATGATATTACTCTTGAAGGATGAAGCCAGACTTGGATCAACAAATGATTAAACAGAGGTTAACACACGAGGGAATGAGCAAATATTAACATATGTAGTACAGACAACTACAATTAAGGTTTATGAATGAGTGTCGACTCACTGCCGCATGCCTGTGAAGTGATCGCTCTACCTTGTGATCACATTTCAAAGCCGTCTTTTAGGACTTTTTCTCGTATTTCCTCACAGATTTGTTGAATTTACAGGTGAAAAAATGAGATTTGGTATTCTGAGTGGTTAAATCCTGAATTTTAAATACAAGCTCAGCTCCCCATCTGTCTGTAAATGATCTTTGTCTCTCTGATTGTTGGCTTTAAATGTCTGCATTTCCTTCCAGCAGATGTTAGACTCTTTTAATGCCAGCATGACTTTTTTTCTATATACGTTTCTCTTCTTAAATTCTTTACCGATGACTGACAGGATGTTTCACACAGAAACTATCCATTAATGGTTGAGAAACTTATTTTTCTATTTGCTGATTCAAGATGTCGGTTTAAAACAAGAACTGATTAGGATTTTTATGTTGCCTCTCTTAATCTTAACGTATCATCACCTCTTCCAAATTTAAATGACTTGATTTTATGTTGTATTGTCCGTGTTATTGCTTATCTTCATCTTTAATGTTTTCTTTTATTGCTTACTGAGGCATACAAACAAACTATTAGTATATCATGCCTTTATTACCTAAAGGGCCGACGCTGCAGGATCCTGAACCAGCTGGAGAAATGGTCTGAAGTGAAGATTCATTTAAGACATCCTTATTATATGCAGTTAAAATGATTAAAATGAAACTTTAGGTAGATCCATCATCATCATCATCATTTATCTTTGTTTACATTAGATAAGGATGACGGGACAACAGGTGCCGTTAGCAGGTTAGTATTAGTAATACATGTTATAACACTTTAATGTGATTTTAATTAAGGTAAATGATAATATGGTCTAATGTTTGAGAAGAACCGGTTTGAACTTTATTACAGAGCGGAACAGCGTTTACTTTTGTTCTCTTAAAGAACAGGTTCAGAACTGGAACTAACACATTACAGGAGCATGACCGACTGTCAGGTATGCAGAGCTTTCAATGCAGCGCATAAGGAGGGAAAATAGTCACAGCCTCGGTTACAAAACACTGGTTTAACATATTAAAGCTGTTCAAACATCACGACTTAAATGTTTCACTATTTATCGCTGTGTTTTAATTAGTACAGCAATATCACAAGTTCCTTCTTCAATTCAGCATCCATAAACACGAGAAATCCTCTGTTCTGCACATTATTTTGAAGTTTCTGTCATGAAAACATTTCGCATTACATCATCACGTTTAGTTAATCATCACAGAAAGCTTGTTTTACTTTCAGCTTGGTACATCGTCACAAGAAAGTCTGTTAAAGACCAACTACACGCTTAAAATATCAACATAAGGGTTTACCCAAATTGTAAATGGCCAAAACTAATTGTATTGATATAGTATTACTGATATAGTATTGATATAACTGATCCATTCGGCCAACTTTGTTGCCAAAATTACAAATATTGGTCGTCTTAAATCTCTTCAATACACTGTAATGCAATGCAGCCAACAAAATGGAAACCAAACACTTCCAACTAATAAGTTAAATAAATCAAATTACCGTAAGACACCTGCCACGCAGCCTTTCAAGAGTTTTAAGCCCCTACCTGATGTTGAAGTTTTATCCGGCATCAAACAAGTGATGAGTTTTCAGAAAAGGTGTTTCTCTATTTAACTCCGTCAGACCTGTAAGCTGTAGTTGAGCTAATTTTGAGCAAAGCTGGAATGGAGTTAAACTGGCTCGACTAGAGATAAAAAAAAAAAGAAAAAGAGGCATGACAAAAGTTGCATGACAAGAGGCTGCCTTTGAGGTATGAGATAATCCCAGTTTGCCTCAACCCAAATGCCTTGTATAGCTTATCAAATCCATTGTGTGTGTGCAATGTTGTACAATCACTGAAAAACAGAAAAACAACAAAGCACCTGTAATGACAGACTTTTATTTATTCAAAGAGTAAAACATTATATTCTGTGGAATGATGGTGCAATGGTCTGCAATCAAGTTCTGCCGAAGAAGTGCTCACGGTTCTTTCTAGTAGTCACATGATATTAGAATTAACAAGACTTAGTCTCATTAAAACATTTTTTTTTCTCCCTTTCTGGTCAAATTTCTAGTAAATATGTTACAGCAGCTCAGCACCCACATTAGCATCAATTTATGTTTGGTCAGAAAACAGGCGGTCCTAGCCTAAAAGGAAAGGTGTCCATTCAGGAGGGGGGTCCCTGCAGTTTGGTTAAGTGCAGACAGGGAATGCCGCCTTCTGCTGCTTTGAACTTTTACCCCATCAGGTATGTTGGGGACAAAGTAAAAGCAGCTTCTGAACTCCAAAAACTTCCTGTCAATGCGGCTGGAGGTGCAAAATCTGTCCATTACTGGCCGTTTTTCGCGCTGAGGATTTTCTCCTGTGATTTAAAAAAAGAGACGAAGAGTCAGCGTACAACAGTCGCATAAATAAAATCATTTCTATACTGACTGCAAGCACATCATTAGTAAAAGTGTATAAACAGCCCAGTGTTCTTACTTTGATCATGGTCTCCAGCTTGATGGCGTCAGCAGCAAACTTGCGGATGCCGTCAGACAGTTTCTCCACGGCCATGCGGTCCTCGTTGTGCTGCCAGCGGAAAGCCTTCTCATCCAGGTGGATCTTCTCTAGATCACAGCTCTTAGCTACAAAAAACAAAACAAACCATCAGGACCAAAGAGGGAAACGTATCTTAACTTAAAAAAAAAAAAACCCAGAACAGATTTCCTGTCTCACAGTTTATAGAACATTTCATGTGAGGTTCATAAAATACTTTTGTAAGATAATTTCTCTCCCAGAACCTCCTTTTAGTTTAAACATTATAAACTTATTCCCTTCAGAGAGACAGGCAATTCAGGGACTGACACTGCAGCAAAAGGACCCATGTCGGCCTCAAACCTGGAGGTTGACCGATAATAGTTTGACAGCCGACTCATCGGGTGAAAATTAACGAGGGTGGGATTCTTTTACAGCGAACGTTTGAGTTACACCTCTGTACCTTTCTCCACGTTGAGCATCTGTTCGATGGTGCTGTGGTCCTGGCTGAGCTCTCCGAGGAGCCCAGGGGAGATGGTGAGCAGGTCGCATCCCGCCAGGGCTTTCACTTGACCCGTGTTTCTGAAGGAGGCACCCATCACCACGGTGCTGTATCCAAACTTCTTGTAGTAGTTGTAAATCTTTGTCACGCTCAGCACGCCTAAAAAGAAAAACAAGGCAAAAATGCACTAAATGCTACACATGCCAACAACTGTCGTCAAACCACCAGTTCCCATCTGTTTTCTCAGCGTTGACTGGTTCAGAAATAAAAACACAATAACTGCAAAAACACTGGACTGTATTATTGTTTTACCTTCACACAGCGGTTCTGTATTTATAACTGCACATGAGAATAGTTATTCCAAATAAAGTGATGAATTATTGGTGAACAAATTCAACCTAAAACAGACGATATCTGCTATATTTGGGCTGCACCTGCAGTGCCGCATTTCCCAGATGAGAAGATTTGTTTCCCAGTTCAAACCTGCTGCTGTGATATCAAACTGTCGCTATGCTATGATGGGGGAAAAAACAAACACCCCCACACATAGCCAGCAGACAACCTGACAAAGGGCTGAAACTAGGTCAGATTTCAGGTGGCTGCATGAGGAACTGAAACACGTTTATTCAAGATCTCAACACAGCCAAATCTGAAATTTGAGCCATTACACGGATTACGTGATTAAGGAGGAAAGAACATGAGAGTGGCCTTCCATACCTGGGTCTTCGTGCGGCTCGTAGCTTTTGCGGTCTGTGTTCTCCTTGTACCAGTCGAGGATGCGTCCAACGAAGGGTGATATAAGCGTTACGTTCGCCTCTGCGCAGGCTACGGCCTGAGCGAAGGAGAACAGCAGCGTCATGTTGCAGTGAACGCCGTGCTTCTCCTCGAGCTCCCTGCACAAAAATACATTTTATTTAAAAAGACTAATTTATTCGTGCTTCTCATTTCAACCAGAACTTCCTCAAAGACTGAAAAACAAGCCACAGAATATTAGAATACAGACTTCTCGTGTTGCATACTTTTGGTTGAGATAAGTTCAGTCTAGGTGGAGTTAAAGGTTTTGATATCTGCACCAAAACTCGGGTATTACAGAGACATTCATATATGTAGAGAGGTTTGAGTCCATGTGTTTGTGCATGAGAAAACAGATCCTGGTACAGTCACATTCTCTTCTCCTCACGTCGCCCGTAGACTCTTAATCTTTGGCAATGAAGCAAAATGTGTCTAAATGTTTTCGTGGAGTTGATGACCCGTCAGGTCTCCAACATCTGTGACAGTTTCATGAACGCCCAATGAGTTACCACTTTGGGGAAAAAAAGACTGTGGTGGCATGCATGTACAGCAACATCACGTGTACTGTCTGCAGTCTGACCAACCAGTTTAACGCACATCAGATCGTAAAACCATCTGTCTGGAATCATGTGCTTCGAGTGTCACTTCATTCCTCAAAAACAGTGACTAATTACTGATCCTTCCACTGAATATACGACCGGTCAGATATTAGGTTGTTGGTTAGTTAGAGCCTCTTGTTGTTGTTGCAGATAGTTTCTGGGTTCAACGCTTCCGTTACACATCGGTAAACATGTGATAGAGGAAGGTGATATTTAGTTTGGACCTCAAGGAATGAGGCGATAAAGATAAAGACTGCATCACATACACAACGACAAGATTGGCGCATTAAAGATATTTATTACATACCGATTATTATAAATAAGATCTATAGATTAAAAAAAGTTTATCATAGTGTTGACACTAAAGTGTTTGGCTACCTGTAGCAACCTGCATTAAACCCACAGGTGACCTTTAAGATGTTAACATAGCCACAGATAATGTAGCTCTGAAGATGGAGGTTTGTAAAGTCAGTTTGATCACCATCACAGTATCATCCAGGATACATTTATTTCACACTAACTGTGCCGCAAGAAGAAGGTAGAAAGAAAGACATAAGGAGAAGCGAGATTCTAGACCTTAAAAGTTACACTGACTTCAGGAGGTTTCCTGACAGACAGAAAGCTTCACTTGTTGCTAGAGTAAGTTAAGCGGTGAGTTGTGCTGCCAGGGCTGGGAGCTCAAATCAAACTAGTGTTGGTGTTTACAGCTATGGACCACCAGGAGGAAGTTCACTCAGGGTTTTCAGGCCTGGGGTGAGGGGAAACGCCTTAGTTTAACGCCTTAACCGAAGCTGGGTGGGCGGGAAACAAGTTGTCTCACTATAATGAAGTGAAAATATTTGTACCATGATGAGCTGCTGCAGTCTAGGTAATGTTTTATATATCTGAAAGGTTATGAAACCTATCATCATCGTCAATTAAGGCGAGCATAACCGGTGCATATAGTACATACCTGCCAGCCTGAATTCCCTCCCATGTTGATGACAGCTTGATGAGGACACGGTCTTTGTTGATGCCTGCCTCTTTATAGAGCCCAATGAGCTTCAAGGCTTTAGCAACCATTTCATCTTTATCAAAAGACAGTCTGTTGGAAGAGAAACAACGCAACCATTAAGCATTTATAGCCATTAATTAAGCAAACACACCGGACATTTAAATAATTCTAGATACGGTCAACTATTTCATCTTAAAACATATTGCACATATTATATTGTTTATATATTATTTTCATTGCATGTATTACTTAATGTTTGTTATGCACCAAAAACACAAAGACACTTTCCTTTCATGTGAAAACCTGACTCTGAATCTTAAAGTTTCTACCTCAGGGAAAAACATGCATTTTCTAATTTCTAAGTTTTTGATTGCAAATACAGTATTGGTCAGTAATGTGGCTCCAGGCTGAAGGAACTTTGGAAATAGTAGTCATCTCTTTCTACAATGAATGTAGAAATCAGTGGTGGAGAGGGGACATGATTATTTTCCCACCTTTTGGGCCTATCGTTTCAGTTCTTCAGCAGAATGCTCTTTTAAACATTACCGTATCATGTCCAATATTTGATACTAGTTCTTATTGTTTTGCATTAAAACATCAGAGTTGCTTATTTAAGCTTTAATAAAACATTGCTTTACATTTCCATCCTTAATTTTAGGACATGAAGTGTGTTGAGTGGAGTTTTAGATATATTGTAAACAGCAAATTGCGCAAATCTTGTAGAAGGACCAACTCCATCCTCCAAATAAAGTTACGACATACAAGGTAACTGATGACTTGACTGGGTCTCTGAATACCAGCCGTCTTTGATAAATCTATCCTCATGAGTAATTCTGAATGCACGTTAAGCTTCTCGTGTTGTTGTGAAAAGTTCAGAGGCAACATTAAGCAACAAGTTCCCCCATCATAATAACCACCCTGTAACATGTGGCACATACCTGGCATCCACCTCAGTAGAAACTCTGCCTGGGACCTTCTTCAGGATCTCAAGCCCGAAACTCACAAAGAGCTTGTCCATGGTGTTTGCAACCTGCTCCTCTTCAGTTCTGGACAGAGAAACAGGAAACATTATGAAGCCGCTTTATTTAAAATGTATGAAAACAGACATTATAACTACTGCAAATTTGACAGACGATCGGGTCAAAGTTCTTTAACTGAAATGAAGTTTGACAGTTTTGGTATTCAACCAGTGAGGTGTGCATATTGTTTCATGTTATTAATGTGAATATTACATTAAAGTCTGAGAATAATTAATTAGAACATAAAAAAGGCATGAATTTTAGGTTTCAGTTAAAAGAGTAGAACATTGAACTGGCAGCTGTAAATTAAGGACGTTTGTCAGCACCTTGCACAGTGGAAACCTCTGCAAACCACATAAAATGTTCTCTTTACATAAATGGTGTCAATGCTGTTTATATTCAGGTTTGACCTCTTGTGCAATCCAATAAGCATACAGCTAGAGAGCTGCATCATTTTACAGTGTGTAGTTTAGTCTCATTTGTGCACAGCCTCTTACCCGCCATTGGCGATGCCGTATTTAATGGCCTGATCCACCAGGTGCTGGTAGGCCGGCATCTTAGCAGCAGCCAGGATGAGGGACGGGTTAGTGGTGGCATCTTGAGGCTTGTACTCTTCAATGGCTGCAGGATGGGAAGGTAGAGCAAAGGCTTTAAAAGTCACGTATGAACACATTTGGTTTTTTAAATACAAATGTGAACGGTTTATTAAATAAAACCCTTATTCTAATAGGTCCCATTCTTTAAATCTACAATATTCATCTCAGTGTATTCAACCACAAAAGTCCAACCTCACAAACAACAACCTAAACAAACAAACAAACAAAAAAAAAACCACAATGTAACAAGACCAGCTGGACCTCAGAGACCAGTTTATGGGTAGTTATCTTGCTGAGGTTTAAGATTTCTCTTTCGTTCAAAATCTCTCTTCAGGTGTCGACACGCAGGTAAAGAAAGGCAGAGTGAAGAGAAAGAACTGCGTCATGTTGAACCTTCAGTCTACTGCTGCAGAAATGGCTCCATCTACTGTATAAAAATATTACTACACCACCCTCTTACACAACTATTAAGTCAGTAGAGGCTCATGGACACCAGAGCTTCTCTTGTTATAAAGAACACAGACTATAAAATAATAAATTTAGGTGGTTTTAAACTCTCGTTGACGATTAAAAGGCTGACTTTATGCTGCTGCAAATCCTTAGACTCCCACACCTGGTATAAACAAGTTGGAAGTGCTGATGCTGCAACTTAAAAATCTTTAAAAATCAATAGACAAAAAAGAAGACACTGATTACATGACAACTAGTACAAGCCTCCTTAATTAATAATAAATGGCAGCTTTAGTGCTGAATATAGCTCAAAATATGTGAAAAGCTCTGATGAGCTGACTACCGGCCAAAACATCATGACACCTGTATTAATATAGTCCATGAACTATAGAAGTAAACATTAAAAACAACCTGTTGATATACATTAGTGACGCCTTTTTCAGGGAGTAGAGTGGTTTGAAAGGCGAAGTCAGACCAAAATGTGGCACTGAGGGAAAAAGTAGTACCTTAATTCAATTAATTTGAATCTGAGTCTGGCTTTGCAGTCTATGCTGCAAAATAATGAAGCTTCCTTTGGTTTGTGTCGGTTGTTAGATGGTTAATTAGGAGTGAGTGATCAGTGGTTGAACGACACAGACATGTGAAAGAAAGTGAGCGAAGGTCACTGAGAAGGCCGGTGGATCAGAGAATAAAGTTATTTACCGATTGTTTCATATCGGTTACGTTAATCACAAATAAACACACCCTCACCCCGTTACACAACCCGGCATCGATTTGCCGTAAACGCCTGATTTGGCCTGAATACAGCCTGTCAGCACTCGATTGTAACGGCTGAGTCCAGCCTCTGCTGGCAGCTCTTCAGCCTGAGAACAAAGCCTGCCTCTGTTCTGTAGCCAGCTTCCTCTCAGGCCCCCCTCCTGTAATAATCATTCCGCAGGTCAGTGGGTTTGGACCAGATACTCGTGATCAACAGTTCAAGAAGACACAACACAGCTGGAGCTGCTGATTACAGCAGTACTCCGAGAAAGATGGAGTTTAGTAAGCTCTCCATAATTTAACAGCCAGGCCAAATATATATTTCCACTATCGATGCATGTCCTCGACCGGGCAAATCTATAGCTTGAAGTTAAGATGAAAAGTTTAAACATGAATAAGAGATGGTAAATAATTTATCACGAGTCCAAACTTTTCTGTGCCGGCTGAAGACATTTTTTTTTTTACTTTTGTAGTTCAGAATGCTGAATCCACTTTTTAAAAAGTCAGTTATAAGTTTACCACGACCGTGCACCAACTACAGTTGAGGAGACACACATAATTGTTGGTACAGTATAAATATTTTATAACAATTACATAATTAATAGCTATTCAGCTCTGCTGGGTACATTTACTTGTTACAACACCTGCTGTGTACACAAGGGGACGTCTGACGTCTGATCAAGAACGTCTCGCTCAGTATATGAGACTGTTTTCAGTCTACTGGTAAGATTCATCCATTTTCTCTTCGTCATACTCTTTCAAATAAAATGACAACAATTTGTCACCTCACGAGGTGAAACCGCAGAGAATCACGCAGGCCTAATTAGTTACCAAGTACCGTTGAGCTAAAGTGCCTCCTCCATTAACTTTCAAACTATTCCTCAGAACATTACCCCACCTTACATTTACACACACTTAGCAACATAAGTGTAGTAAGAGTGTGCTGTTACACCATGTTTGACCAAATTGTTGCATTTCTTCTGTGTAAGAGAAGTGACTAACATTTCTAAACCAGTAAAAGCTGAGAAACCTCCAAGAAACATCCATGAAATACATGTTACATAAACCAGCTGTACAAGTGCATCTTTAAATCTTTTATCTTCAGGAGCCAAACAGACAGAATATCGACAGAGCAAGGTCGAGAAATGTTTGTGTTGTCCATTATTATCTGAACAGCTATCATCCTGCTCAGCATGCAGTATTGTTGTATTGGATTAAACAAGCTGCACCTAAACACAGTTTCTCAACATAAACTGTTGTGTGTGTGTGCGCGCAGTGGACTCCAACTGTTTACTGCTTATATTTGTACTTTACAAGTTACACTAACCTGTATGAACAGTTTGACTGCAGTTAGAAAAAACCTTGACTTTTACACCATTCAGAAACTGTTTACACTGTACACATCTTTTATTTTTTGATAGACCTCACCTGTTTATACCACCAGATATAAACTGTGGATATCCTTCTATATTTATACAGTTTATATCTTTGAGATTTGTCATATTTTTTTCTTTGGTATCTATTAACTCGTATATATTTTACATCTCATGTTTATTGCTGTTTGCACCAGGGATATGAAGGAAAAACTATTTCAGTTCTCTGTGTGTCCTGTACACACGGAGGCACTGACAATAAGGACGACTTGACAAAGAAACAACACAAATATTTGCTTTTATTTGCATTAAAGAATGTTGGCAGTTTTGCTTGTTGGACGACAACAAAGTATGAATTGCCGGTTTGTTTAATTATTTCATTCTCTGTTGGTCGCATCAAATTCCTGGACTTCCCTCAGGATGGATAAAGTATCTATTCATCCATGTAGTAAAATTCCAACAATGTTGGACTGCACTAAATGACACAGCTGTCCGTCTTATTGTCCTCTCCTTTCACGCGTCCCTCACAGACTCATTCATTTATCTAAACTACAATAAATACAAAGTGTGCAAAGACACAGTAACACACAGTCCATGCAAACACTATCCGCCACCTCTCCTCCTGCCAAGTGTGCATGAGTGTAACATTATGCCAGTCTTCACAGTCACAAGCCAGTTTTTGTCATGTCATCCTGAGTCTGCAACCTCTGGATGAGGAACTGTGCGGTTTGCATCACAACTAAATAGCATTATAACACACACGCAGTTCCTCATTCTGACCCATTGAGTAACACCATTAGCTTTTTCCTTCTTGGCAATGAAGCGACAAACGAGGAAGAAAAATCTCATTGGAGTCACACACACACCTCGATGCAGGTTAACTCACAGGTGTGCACACAAGTCTGTAAGTTAGTTTCCCCCTGTAACTACATTATCTGTATTTTTCCAACACGTAAACATGCCTAACGAGTGCAGGCTGTAGCCGGCTCTGGATTTATTATTATGTGAGGATCACATAAACAAAATAGCAAGTTAAACGTCAAGTTAGCACCGTTTGCTAGCGAGGCTAACCTAAACTAACGTTAGTCTCGCTAACCTTATCAACAAGTAGCTTTAATCGGATTATCAGTGACCAAGTTAACATCAGAGGAGTTGGTTAGAAAGCTAATTTTAGCCTGTAGCTCCACCTGAGATGATACAGATGCTAACATTTATTCCCCCCCCTCCTCACTCTGACTGCGTGATATTGACACGGCGGTCAGTTACATCCAAGCCGTGTCAGTTAAGTTAGCACATGCTAACCGGCTAACGGTTAGCGCGTGCTAATAAAAGTGAAGAAACGGCGGCGGTTTACCGTTAAAGTCCCCCGTGTCCGCCACCACCACGGTGTGCTTCTTCAGCTGGTTCAGCGCTGACTCCATTTTTCGGCGTTTGTCTGGCGACACACTGGACATGATGAGGAGAGACTGGGACCCTTTTATACACACACACTAAACACGTGAGCGCACGCGGACTGACACCACCGGCGGGAGCGCGCAGCGCGAGGAGGAAGGCTTCCAGTCAACTCAGCTGGAACGCGGAAGGAAGCTCGTGCAGAAAATAGGACTTTTACAAGTGAAGTTTAACATATAAGTTTTAATTTAACGATAAAAGTTATACCTATAATACATATCCTGTATAAATATTGGTATACATTATCTGTCTGTCTGTCTGTCTGTCTGTCTATCTATCTATCTGTCTGTCTATCTGTCTGTCTGTCTGTCTGTCTGTCTGTCTGTCTGTCTATCTATCTATCTATCTATCTATCTATCTATCTATCTATCTATCTATCTATCTATCTATCTATCTATCTATCTATCTATCTATCTATCTATCCATGGCCAAAACAGTCCTGACCTGACAAAGCATGGACTCCACTCGACCTCTGAAGGTCTGCTGTAATATCTGGCACCAAGATGTTAGCAGCAGATACTTTAAGTCCTTTAAGTTGCAAGTTGGGGCCTCCATGGATCGGACTTATTTGTCCAACTGATACAAGATTGGATTGAGTTCTGGGGAATTTGGAGGCCAAGTCAACACCTTGAACTGATTATTGTGTTCCTTAAACTTATTCTGAACTATTACAGCTTTATGGCAGGGGACATTGTCCTGAAGCCATCTGCCATCAGAGAATACTGTTTCCATGAAAAGGTGTGCATGGTCTGCAACAATGCTTAGATAGATAGTATGTCTCAAAGTAACATCCACATGAATGGCAGGACCCAATGTTTGCAGAAGAATATTAAAGTTGAATGAACGTAGAAAAGTTCAATATTTCCCTCTCAAATATATATGAACAAAGGGATATAAAAAGGAAATACTCAAAGTACATAATGTACAAAATACATTCACCAGTGATAGTAATGATATTATAATTATACATGTCATAATTGATATATTTAGTGATTGGCATTGAATAATGAAATATAGTAAGCCTTCAAATGTACATTTCATTTCATGATTCCAGACTCTTTTTGCTTCCTTTCTTCTTTTCCTGTCATTGGAAGTAAAAGTAGCGGCCATTTCAGCAAGTCCTGTAACATTCCTCTCAGAAAGACTTAATACTGACTAATGACTTAACAGTAGCACGTTTTGTCTTCTTCCAGGAAATAGTTTGCTGAGCACAAGGGACATAATAGCCTGCAGATAACAGCCTAAAATACTGTTTTGAAAGCATTTCTGAGTTTGAGAGATGTTGATGAAGTGTAATGACTAGTGTTTCCATCTCAAATAAACAAATATGACAAATATTGCAGATGGAAGATGTGTTATCCAGCGTTTTAACCTTGTTAGTTTCTTGTTTTTCTTCTTTTTATCTGCTGACACCATCTTGTCAGATAACCTGCAGAGATGTGAACATGTCGGCTTTGTTAAAGTCAGTCTGCTCTGATGCTGCTTCAAAACACTCCCTCAGTAGGAATGTCAGGACCTGATCTTATTCTATTAATACCAGGCACCAATTAATCCAATTAAAGGTGATGCACAAATCTGCAGAGGGCTCTCAGATCCAACTTTTATATGGATGTCCAAAACAGTATCACATATTCAAATAGTTTTCAGCTTTGTGTTTGAACTTGATTCATGGATTACATTTTGGGGGTTTTCTCCTGCCCTACTAAATCACAGTATTGTGGCCCAAGCACGATTATGTATCAAATGGGAAGTGCAAAGAAAGAGACTCTGGAAGTCACATACCGTGCCTCGTTTTATGACCTGGTTAAGTGTCTCACTCGTATATTACATATGGAGAAAGTTCGATATGGTATTATGAATGGTCTTAATACATTTTCTCATATATGGCTTTGTCTCTACAGGTTGTAGAGACAAACAAGCGTTCACACTCATATTAAATCTGCAATTTAGAGTCAACATTAACCTGGAGAGTGCATGTCTTTGGACTGTGGGAGGAAACAGGAGTTGGCAGAGAACCCATGGAGATACAGGGAGAACATGCAAAAACACAGAAAGGCAACATTGCTTGCCTTCTTCCCATAGGTCATCCTGGCTCTGTGTGTTGGTCTAACGTGGAAGATTTAATTACACAAAGAGCACAGAGTCTGCTCAGTATTTTCTGCCATAGCAGTGTGCGATTTTGATTTCTTGATTATCTCAATAACTGCACTGAGGCATCTGTTCCTGATATATGTTCATGCCCTCCGGTAACAGCTACCTGAACATGACTCTTACAGTAACTTAGCAAAAATAATGGAACAATTTAATTTAGGAAACCATTATATTTGGTGTGATTGCATAGCCGTGCCTGTATTCAAAAAGTAATACTTCAACCCTCAGGCGTCAGCAGCATAATGATGCTGTCATTTACTCCATTACCAACCTTGTAGGTCTGTTTTACTGACACATCCATATTTAAGAATATCTCAGAGTTGACACTGTGCCAGACAAGAGTCAGCACCAAGCAGGTCTCAAAACATTAGTAATGAACAGAAACCATTGATCATCCCCCGACTGATTTCAAAGAACTTCATATTCTGACACACGCACATGCACACGCACAGCACACACACACACCACACACACACACACAAAGCCTCCTTCAACAAAACATTCGCAGCCCAAAGGCAAAAACAAAAAGCTTCATCAGAAGCTGTAACGATGGGACCTCTCCTCGGTTTGACACAAGGTATTGTTTATTTTGCCAGAATGTGGGTTGTATTCCTGCTTTTGTGTTTTACATGTATGACACTGCATGGAGGACAGGACAGGAGGAAATAATCAATGCTTTGTATATGACGAAGACGTTTTCCTCCACACACACACAGTCACGCTCGTGAAGGTCTTCAAAAACAAATCCTGTGAGCAAATTCTGCATCCTGTGAATATACTCTCAATATAAGCACATCGTGATAGCCTCAGGGCCTCTGTCAGGGCTTGTGTGTTATGCTGTGTTGTGTGTGTTGTGTTTCGGGCTTGCAGGCTCCTGATTGGGTGGATTTTAGAGGCCATCTGGAAACTGGAGGCATCTGGCTTCTCACTCCAGGTTACATAATACCTGGCCCATCCCGGTAGATTTGGAGGGCTTCCTCTCCCCTGGCACCGCCTCGTGTAATGTTGGTTTGATTTTCTGTATTATTCATATGTATTGCTTGTTGTATGTTTCCCCTGCCAGTACCCAGCTTACGTTTGTCACCTCTGTTAAATACAAACCCAGCCATAAATTAACCTACATCTGTAAACAGAGTAACTTATTACCCATTCAGTATTTATTCCAGCATTGTCATGCACTATTGCACTATGTGTCCACAACCTTCCACATACTGTATGTAGTTTGTTGCCAAGCTCTTGCCTGTACCCTGTCTGTCTGCTTGTATTTGGTTAGCTATATGTCTGTGTCTGCACTGCCTTGTAAGATTGTCAGCGAGTACACTAAAAGCTACAGGAGTCCTTATATATGCCAACATAGTTCGCCAACAAAGCTTGATTTTGGTTCTGAACATCTCCTCATCTTCCAAGCCTTAAAACCTCCAAAAATCCCACCAATATTTATAGCTGCTTTCGAGAGTTGTCAACTCGTTGTTGATAAGAACATAAAGTATGTCTGTTAGCCAATATCTGGAACCAATATATTTCAGTTTGAGGAACTATAAACCTCACAAACAACCAGCCTTGTCATACAGCTTGTGTGTTAGTGAGAAAAAGAGGAAACCAACACTCATTTAACTCACTTCTATCTTTGTTTAAACAGTGAAAAGTAATCTATTCTTAGCAACACTAGCAGCATGGCTTTAGGGATGTTTGACAATAGGCCAGTTCACCACTGAAATGTCTCAACAACTGTTAGATCGACCGGCATGATTGGAATTTGATGGAATTTGATGCAGACGTTCATGGTCGCCAGAGAATTAATCCAACTGGCTGTAATGATCCCCTGACGTTTCACTCTGGTGTATCCAACAGCTCAAAGTTTGTATTTGCTCTGTGAAATATCTCAGCTTCTACTAGAAAAAAGCAGAAAATATACTCTTTGTTATATAATGTGTCCAAATTACTTCTCCTTACCTACTCCTTGAGTCTTCCTTTAGTGCCACCATGAGGTTCACATTTGTTGTCCTGGGTGAAACTTCTCAACAACTTTTTGATGGATTGTCATGAAATTTGTTACAGACATTTGACTTTCACCCCCAGGATTCATTTTAATAACATTTGTAATCCCTTAACTGGCGCCAACATCAAGTCAAAATTTGGATTTATTTCACATTTATTTCATACATTTCTGGCAAACTTGCTGACATTCCCATTCAGTTCAGTGCTGCTAATCAGCAAATGTAAGCATGCTAACACGCTAAACTAAGTGTCATCATTGTAGATCTTAGTCTTCTTTCTGCAAGAATTAAACTCCTTTGCTCTTTGCAGTCAAACACATTGGTTTGTCCTTTTGCCCCACATCCGTAAATATAATAAAGAGTATGAAAAAGACAGAAAAACATTTCACAGTACACGTGTAAAATATATTTAAAAAAAACAAACATGACGAACGACCAATAAAACAGGCTCGCAAACCAGTGCCAAGAAGAAATGGCTGTGCAAACTCAGAAATATGTTCAGATTATCAAATATCTCTGTGTACATGTCCATGTCCTTGAGTTGTCTTTAGTCTAGTCTGTTTTCTTCTTCTGTCAGATTTTGTCATGTATTTACTGTTAAAGCGACATTATTTAACCGTTTCTGCACTATATAACTTTGTGCTCCAGGTACGATCATCTATGAGAAATATGTAATGCTTTCTGGCACTACACGCCACAAACTATTTCACTGATTCTGCTGAAGCATAATCATATTTTATATAGAACATTTTCTGGTTTTCCCGCCGATGTCCTCCGGTTGCTGCGCATCAACTAAAGTAAACTGCTATGAACTACAGCTGCTGTTAGCTAATGTTAGCTCAGTTCGTTAGCCCGGACTGTGAGCTCAGAGCACCGGGGAAGTGTTAGTGTTTATACCACAGATGTTTTTGACCACCAGCAAGAAGAGGAGGTTTTAATGCCGAGAGTGTGAATGCTGATGGGGAGTGAAGTGGATGTCGTGCTAGAACCGGAGCTGGGCAAGCAGGCAACCTAACCAGGTTTATTAGCCTCTATGGACATGATGACAGAGGAGAAGAGCCCAAAGAGGATGTTGACGGAGGAAGCTAAGCAGAGAAAATGAAAGAATAACCAAGCAAGAAGTCACAGGACAAGAGTAAATCTGTGACAGACTTTTGGTTCGGGGAGCGCTTTGCAAAATGAAAGTCTTAAAGATACGACGGGCTGGACTTCTTGTTGTTGGATTAGTAAGTTACATTAACTGGCTGCTATTTCCGTCTTGTTGAGACAAACAGTTGAATCTGACAAACAAAGACACACTCTAAAATCTCTTTAATATAATGACCTGTAAAAATATGCTGTTATGAGTACATGACAAAAATATTACTTTTGGTTAATGAAAAAGAATTTGTCATGGTCTTTAAAACTATTTGGGTTTTTTATAAGCAGCTATTTGTATTCATCAGATGCTGCTTTTATATCGCCCACTGGATCAGGGCAAATTAGCCGATAAATTACTTTTGGAAAATGTCAGCGAGCCAACAGGCTCCACAAAAAGGCCATTGTTGCTTTCGGGTGCTGCAGCTTTTACTCACCACTTGATGTCGCCATTTTGCTGTTTGGAGTCGC
Source organism: Nibea albiflora (assembly GCA_014281875.1). NCBI lineage: Eukaryota > Metazoa > Chordata > Actinopteri > Sciaenidae > Nibea > Nibea albiflora. The sequence goes on along the minus strand of CM024795.1, from coordinate 6,321,438 downwards.
TGGTGACAGTCACATGTACACCCATGTTGAGAGAGAGAGAGACAGAGAGAGAGAGAGAGAGAGAGAGGAGAGCGTGTGGAAAGGAATAACTTGGGAAGTTTTGTCATACACTGAGGGAAGAAGAGGGACCAGCGGGAGAGAGTGCACAGTGTGAGATAAGTGAGTGGTAAGTCTTTTTCACATTTCTCTTAATATTCATATGAGTGATATAGCAATTAACATGTTCTCATTCCTGACTTTCTCCTCTGCTCTACCTCTTACCTTTCTCTTTAATATATCCAGCTCCTACACGGCGTGACCTTGCTTTAGAGATTTAACTTTGATAAATGGGGAGCTCTTACGAGCTGAGTTTGTCTAATTAGAAGGGATAAACTACATCCTGGTTCCATTTATCTTGTGTGAATTGGTCAATGAATGTTGCACTTGGTTTACTTAAGAGTGAGATTACATTAATCATACTTGAGCTCAGCGTTCCCCAGCAGTGTGATGTGCTCATAAAACCACTCTTTATTGAGTGTTCTTTTTGTTTGTGAGTCGTCAGTCCGCGTTGTAGTTGTCTTATCGGTATGTTATGAGTGTGGAAATGTGGTGATGTGTGAGTACGAGGCTCTCTGATTGGCCGAGGAATGTTTCCCTGGACCTCGATGAAAGACAGAAATAAACTTGTGGAGAGGAACAACATTTCAGAATACCAACCATTCCTCAAGCTACTCCCTCCCATCAGATTTTCCTTTTTTTTCTGCAGGGGTTACAAGAACTTAAGGCCTCACTGACTTCTCAAAGCCATGGCTGGTTGGCAAAGTTCAGAGGAATTTACTGCTGCACAATGTGGCCTTATGTTAGGTTAGCAGAGGTCTTCAATTCTCCCAGATGAAGCTGTTCCATATTACATGTGGCACATTAAAAATTAATCTCAACTTTAATGAAGGCAGAACAGCTGTGTTAAAGGGACATCTATACTAAAAAAACAGTTAAAACCAGAAATGCTTGTTGTATTCCCGAGTGCATGTGGTGTGTTTTTTCTTATTGTTGCATCAGTGGGATCTGAAAGCGGCCGTTCATGGAGAAATATTGTCATAGAGTGAGAGATGCCATTTTATGAGCACTGACAGAGACCATGCTGAATGCAGCTACAAGACATATGAAACAGCAATCTGACTTCTGACTGACTGCTGAATCTTCATCAATATTCATGGACTGCCTATGAAAACTAAATGTTTACGCCCTTCCTGTAGGAGCTGCTGGGTAGTGTTAGCCATGTTTCAGACCTCCGAACTGCTGCCCACATCTCACACCTCTTCTCACCAATTTGAACAGAAAGAAATATTATTATACACACTTAGCTGCCAGTTTATTGGGTATAAATACCTAAAGAATTCATGAAGTGTTTCTCAGACTGTGTTTTGATCGACTGCTTTGTCATTTGGACATTGAAGCATTTCTTTCTATTGTTTAGCGTGCCCTCGTTGATATAAATATCCATCCATCTATTTTCCGTAACCACTTATCCTCATGAGGGTCACTTGGGGATGGAGCCAATCTCAGTTGGCATTGGGTGAGAGACGCGGCACAGCCTGGACATGTTGTCCAGTTCATAACAGGGCTTGATATAGACATAACGAACAAAATATTAGAAACACCTCATTTGACACAAGCAACACATATTAAAATCTCAAACATGGCAACAATCAACACTTCAGTCAACATGTCACATTATAATCTTCTTTAATTTCAGGGTTTTTGGATAAGATTCTGGACAGACGTTCTTCCATTTCTTCAGTTGAACATGTCTGTGAAATCTGAAGGCAACATTTAGGAGAGCAGGAACTCTGGTCAGACTTTTCTCAACTCACATACCGAAACTTCACCTGCAGGTACTACATACCAATCTGATACCACTGCTCTTCTTTAGGAGATTCACTGTGTTGATCCCTCAATCAGATGTTCTTATTTCACTCGAGTTTTAAACATACAGAGCTGAAATACAGACACACACACACACACAAAAGACATGGACATGGAAAAGGAGTGATGGGCAGCCACGTACTGTAGCAACGTCCCGGGAACGTTTTAAGGGTTAGGCATTTGATCTCTTGCACTTCGTCAAAGGTGTAAATCCCTGAACAACTCCTGAACTGTACTAGACATCACAGATTCATGAATTAAACAGTATAAAACTATCTAAGGGCACATTTCTCCTTCATAAATAAGCTCATGTTCTATACATGATCTACTGCTCATGCTCACAGTGACAGTCAGGGAGTCTTGACACTTGCCAGGGATGTGCCCAGAGACAGTAAAGAGAAGGAGGCAGCTTTCTTTTCCTCATGTCTTCCCACATTTCATCAGCTCCAGCACTGCTGATCCGCTGAACTGATGGCGCTGGACAGTTGGCAGCTGCCCACTGTTTACATTTAGCCTGCAAACACTTGCCAAACCAAACCTGCTGCCGAGTTTTTCAACCTGGCTCCTGTGTTTTTTTCCCTCGCTGACTTACAGTGCATATGGCATCTAGGTATTTGGATGGGGAGGCAGTGAAAAATGTGCTTAGGAGAGGAGGTGTCGAGTGTTTTCTTTAATCGTCACAGCTGGTGTTTGTCCAACTTCAGCCCTGTGCCCGGCTTGTGGGCCTCTCTAGGTGTGGCGACTCTCTGGATAATTGCCCTGAACACTGGCTCTAGTGAAGGTGGCTATAACAAGGCTGCATTGTACTGCCGACTGCAGTTGTCTGTGTGTGTGTGCACTACTCTGCTCTACATTCACTCACATAATTTTCGCTCAGTGTGATGTTCCTTCACTACATTTTTTATTTTGGTAGTTTTCAGCCGGTCCTGTCTCACTTTGTTCCCTCAGTATATTTCCTGCCTCCAGTTTTCAGCCTGATGTTCTCGTAGCCCACTTTTCTTCAGTCCTGCCAGAAGAAGAAAGCACTGAGAAGTGTACGAATATATGTTCATGCAAGGTGTTTCTTTAGTTTATTTTAATGATCTTCTTCACTGCTGCCCCGGTGGAAGGAATTGCATGAGCGTATACGAGTGGAAGATATAAAACATCTTAAGGGGGATCAGGATTAAAGGAAGATAAGACGATAGAGGATCGGGTGGATGAGTTTTTGGATTTTGCTCAGCGTGGATGTGCGGTGAGGAGTAGCGTTAAAAACATTATGTGAAACATGTAATGCAACACTGCAGACCATTAATTATAAGAACACCACACCACGGCAGAGCTGAGATACTAAAGTATGACAAGACCTATATAAATTAATTTCTGTGCCAATAGCAGCAGTACGTGATGAAGATGCAGAGAGATTAAACTTTGATGGTTCTGCTGGGTCATTGTAGGTAACCACAGCATGAAACATAATAGTTTTAGGTTAGATACTTTTTTGGCAAGACAACCAATTTTTAAATCTTTCTATGCCTTCTACTGATTTAATGACCAACTATATTCAAACCATTTGATCATTTACAGACACACCTCTTGAAAAAATTACAAATGCTCTTATGTTTTCATGTAAATGTTACAAAATCGCCTTCATGGACGTAAAGCAAGCAGCAGGTGAATCAGTCAATACGACATCCTCTCCACTCCAAAACCGTTTTGTGGACACAGATTAGTATGCAAAGAAAAGTATATTTATATCTTAATTAAAACATGCCTGGAGGGGCTCTTTACTTTTGAAAATATAAGTTGATGTAGGCAGTAATGAATGTCCTGGTAGACTGAGAAGATGAGAAGGTCAACTCTAATTTCATGCTGCTCCATTAAAAATGAAGCCTGTTAGCTTAGCTCAGCACTAAGGCGCACTGATTTTGGCAAAACTGGATCATATTTTATGGCGGGAATGTTTTTTTGATTTTACCTCTTGGGTGTTCCTCCGGCTACCGTGATTTACATGATGGACAGTGAAGTAAACTGTTGTAACTGTACTGTAGCTGCTGCTAGCTCAGTTCGTTAGCCAGGCTACCTGGACTGTGAGCACAGAGCACAGACGGAGTATTTGTACCAGAGATGTTTTGGACCACCAGGAAAGAAGAGGATTTCAGGCCCAAGGCATGGGGGAATGGTGACAGAACAGGAGCTGTGTGTAATTGGGTTCAGCAACCCAATTTGATGGATGTTGACAGAGGAAAATGAAGAAGAGGGTAGAGGGTGAGCCCCCAATTTTAGTCATTGGTGTTTTATATGTCACCTCTCAGTATAGGATATTAGGTTAAAATTAACAAGCACATTTTTGTCCACTTTAATTTGTCAGTCAGTAGATTTTCCATACGGCTGATGTAGGATTTCTGTTAAGGCTGCCCTCAGCAATGAAAAAGTTTATAAAGGCCGAGTGTTTTTGACATCCCATGGTCACAGCGACAATAATTTGCACTTAACTGCACATTCTCGATGTCGCACACGGTGGTTGTTTTATTTTTCATGCCTGTCCTCTCAGGATGTGAGGCACCAGCCTCTTACATTTTGAAGGGTCTGCTCCGTCCCCTCTGTTCGCCTTTGTCTGAGAGCTCTGCCGAGATGTTAGCGCCGAGTCAAAACCACAAGCCATAACCACACTCTTTCACTGCTGCTGACTCCCAGTCTCACGCCCAGTTTAACACAGAAAAAACAGACACGGCAGGAGTTTTTTTTTCACCCCCACTACATTTCCTAATGTTTCCTCCCTTCCTCACACCCTATATCTCACTCCGTCCACCATAATTTACTCGTCCCGGCTGGCATTCCCAGCAATATATTGTGTTTAGGCGCCTTAGTTTGCTTTGTAGGTGATAAAAATAGCAGCAAGCATTTTCATTCTGTATATAGCTGCTTTTTTTTAGCCGTCTTGGTGGTGAAACAGCAGTCTAATCTTTACATAACATGTCATTTTGCATTGCTCCAGGAATTCTTTAATCATGGTGGCATCCCACAAGGTCAAAATATTTCCTGTACATTTCTCTTTGTATGAGCTATCTTCGTTCTTCTTGCCCACTAAACCTTCTGTCTGCTGAGCGTGCTCATGTCTTTGACATGATTACATTATGTTTGGTCTCAGCAGTGTATAATGAATGACACATCAGACCGCGAGAGCTTGCCTCTCATTTGCATTCATTTCTGGCAGTCCCCTCTTTTGCTGATCTTAATAGATTTAGTCTAACTTTATAGAGGTTGGCTCCCTGTACGCAGATTATGGTATAGCTCCAGAGTTTAAAAAAAAAAAAAATCAATTTTCATGACTTTAAAATGGAGAGCATCTGTCTACAAGATATGAAGCGCCTTCAGAAACTTTCCTAACTCCATGACATCCTGGAGTGTGCCACTTTGAATACAAAGCAGATTTGTTGTCGACAATCGGCACAGAATACCAAATGATAAAAAATTGAAAACCACGTTAACTTTTTTTTTGTTTTTTCGCCTCATTTAAAAAAAAAAGAAAGAAACATAAACACGTTTAAATAGCAGCAGTTTGTGGTTTAAATTATAGCTTCAGCTCTCCTTAGATGTGTCTTTGTTTGTTTGTCCCATCTGGATTAGAGGATCTTTTTTTGAACTGTTCAAAATGTGCCACTCAATAGGGAGCCTCTGTGAACAGCTATCTTCCCTCAGTCACTGCTGAGACTTTGAATGGGATGCATTGAGCCTGGGTTTTTTTTTTTTTGTTTGTTTGGCTCAGCCACTCAAGCGCTTATAAATTCTAGTACCAGAGCCTCAATTTAAAAAAGAAAAAAAGACAAGAAAGCTGTAGTACACAATCAGTTGTGTATTACAAACATAAGAGTTTGCTGTCAAATATCTGTCTTCTCATCATCTGATGTAGTTGTCTCAATCTGAATAGGCTACTGATTAGAGTAATTTCATGTTTTCCTGGATATGAGACGTCTGCCAAATTTGACAGAAAATTTTGTCCGTTGAAAAGTAAATTGGCACTTAGTCTTCATTGGCACTTGGATGTTTACTTTTTAGGGAACACTTTTGAGTTTCGGGCTCTTTGTTTACTGGTGTTGTGGCATGATTGGGTGAGACGAGAAGGAGAAGAGAATCTGAGAAAAATAACATCATGAGACACATTAGGAGAAATGACATTACCTAATAGACATTGGTGCCCTGTGAAAAATTATATAGAGTGATTTAATAAACCATAATTTTACAATGTACTGACACATCTTGGATATGTATCATTGTAGGAAGTTAAGGCAAGATTGCGTCTGTCAGAGGCTACTGCGCCCGGTTACATTGCCCACTTTCCTAGCTCCCGTTCTAGCACGACACTGGCTCCACTCCCCACCAACATTCCCCTATGCCACATCTGAAAGCCTCCTTTCCTGGTAGTGTCTGAAACACCTGTTAATGTGGCTCTAACTGTTTGCTAACAGCTGGACAACTTAAAAGTTTGTTCCTGCTTCCTCCAAGTGACCAAAGATCACGAATAAAGCATTATTTAGCACTTTTCCACCTTTTCTCTTTCTAAAAAAAAGTCCAGTGTGGAAGAATTAGAGAAATGGAATAAAATATTTATAACTATGTTTTCATTCAGTGTATAATCACCTGCATAAAAAGTAAGAATCATGTCTTAGTTATCTTAGAATGAGCCTTTTATATCTACAGACGCTGCACATCGTCCAACGTGTTGAACTGCCAACACACTACTGCCAGGCTTCGAGCCAGTCATCGAGCGGCTATATTTAGGGATTTTCCACATTAATTTAAGCTTTCAGCTATGTAGTGAGAGAAGGCAGTAATGAATGTATTGTTTATTCCAAAACACACCTAAATATACGTCTACACCTAAACACACACACACAGGGATGATATAACACGGCTCTATATTACCTATCTGTTGCTTTACAGTTAAAAAGTTTGTTGTTATACGGTTATAGCAATTTTGCATCATCCTCTTTGGCGTCTCCAAGCTGCTGTCGTGTGGTCACTTTTACAGCTGTTATTTTACTGCTTATTTACATTGGAGGTTTTAAAAAAATAATGTTTGCTGTGCTTTTGCCAAGGTTTTCTGCCGCATCTCTGAACTCTGTACTTCTGTTCTTGATCTGCCGCGTGACCTTTGCAGGCCCTTTATTCTTCACTCAGTTTGTTTTGCAGTAACAAGAAGGAGTTTTGTGTTTCCTAATGATGCCGCCCGCTGTGCTCTTTTAAACTTTTTGTTTCTAATGTTCACTTCTCTCTGAATCTTACGGCTCCCTTGGACCTTATGTGAGCTTTTTTGCAGCTCTGCCCTGTCATTGTACTTTAGTCCACTGTCATTCACTGGACCATGCCTGTTGTCTTTTATTTTAAACCACGTCCAACCATTTGAAACGAACACAAGCCGACAAGCTAATTCAAGTCGCAGAGAAACTTAACATTTAAGGGAAATTGGATGCACCCAAATTTGATTTGAAGTGTTGCCGCAGGCCGATGAATAATTATTGCCTCAAAACATTTCAACGTTTCATTTTTAATTCATTTGTAAACAACCAGGCCCATAAATGAACTCAGAAGAAGACGCTTCAACATTAATGACTCAGTGTGCGCAGATCACAAAAGTCGTCATGGAAGTGAACCAGAATTGTAAGCTGAAGTTTTGTCTTCAGAACTGCTTCATATTTCTGTGATTAATAAGAAAAATACTTACTAAGAGAACCCGCTGAGAGCATTATGTCTGGGAACTTTTACCCCCTTTTTTTATTATCGCAACTACTGTGAGCGATACTACCTTTTCTTCACTTCAGGACTCATTATTAGATTTTCCCGATCTGCCATATCTTCTTATTTTAAAGAAGTGTCACGTCGATAGTGCTAACTGATAGAATATGCTGTTTTTTTGCCATTTTGGGATGATTCATATGATTATACACTGCAATCAGCTCACAGTGGCTAATGTCACACATCATTAGGCCCTCTTGGCAATAATTTTCCCAGTACTGTAATTAACCCTCACAGTAGAAGCCTTTGTTGCCGTGATTACTCTTTGTATGGTCTGCTCCATCCTGGTCAAACCTGCACACACAATGACATGTGAAGAAAGTATGTTTATTATCATACAGACATGGATGGGTTGCTGAATGGGCTTAGTGGGCACAGGACCAGGAGACCCCAGAACACCCCTTAGGCCAAGCGCCTGCAAAGAAGCATTAAACAACTACTGTGAAGAAATACAAAGTGACTACAAAGAGACAAAATGACCATGAAGGGATGCATTAAGTCCAGAAAATGACCACAAAGGGATGCAGTACAACTACAAAGGGAAGCAAAATTAGTACAAAATCACTTCAAAGAGGTGCAGATTTACTACAAAGAGATGAAGAAGGACCACAAAGACATGCAAAATATCCAAAACAACCAGGAGGATATGTTAAATGACCATAAAGAGATGGAAAATGACCATAAAGAGGCACAAACTACCCCAAAGAGATAACATGAAGACATGACTGCAAAGAAATGCAGAACATGCATAAAAAGATGCAAAACATATGTAAAGAGATGCAAAACGTACGTAAAGAGATGCAAAATGACTACAGAGTGATACAAAATGACCATAAAGAGGTGCAAAACAACTATAAATAGATGTCAAATGTCCACAAAGCATCAGAAAACAACTACAAAGGCATAAAAAATGACTTAAGAGACATGAAAACGACTGCAAGTGACAGTAAATGATCAGCAAAACAGCCACAAAGACAAATAAAACAGCAATGACAGGTAAATTGACCATAAAAAGACAAAAATGACTACAAAGAGATACAAAACTACAGTAAAGAGGCATAAAACAACTACTAAATACCCACAAAGAGGCTTTTACCGTGCCGAGGGGCCATAATCTGTTCATGCTTTGAGTTGTATTAGTGATATAGAGGAAGTCAAATTTTCTACTTTCAGACAGAAGCGCTTACACACGCGCACCGGAGGGAAGTTATGGAGGACAAAATGCCTAATTTTGCTTCATATTTGTTGTGTTTCTATCTAGGTCTGTGATATAATTAACATTCACAGGATGCCACGCTTTAGTCCACAGTGACTTGTTCTCATTGAGAAGTTCACAAGGTAGTTCTTTACTGCCACAGCCTGCGGATTAGTTGCCATGGAAACAAAGCTGTCGGAAGTCAGGAGGAATACGTTACCCGATACTTGTGTTTGCTTCCTCCGGTGGAGGATACGTTACAGAAAAGTTTGAAGAGTGTTGTTGACAGAGGCTCGGGTAGCTCTCAGGGACTGAATGTGTTGGAAAAACATCGACATCTCCTCCTCCTGCACATCCCGCTCTTGCTCTCTGGACTCATTCATTTAAGTTTTATGTATTTTAGCAGAGATTTTGACTCTCCGCACCTAATTTGTGGCGATTCATTCATCAAAAGTCAAACGGAGGCCTTAAAAAAACAAACTGTTTAATGCTTAAAACAGACTAGAAAATCACAGACCTTGCATTAATGACCTGATAATTCCTTCATGAATAATTCACAGAGAGGAGCTACAGTATGTTTGCTTTATCCATCCAGGCTGTGTAATTCCCACCATAACCTTGAATTGTTTGCATTATTTCTAGCTTTTACCAGATTGTTATGATTGCAGTCTCCAGCCTGTATTCAGCAGTGCTTCAAAAGAATAGCTAATAGCGCTGTAAATCATCTCTGATGTTGAAAATAAAAAGGTGATACATCCTGTTGTGTACTGAGTGAAAACACAGCCTTCTTGACTCCTGTGTTCAGAGCTGACACCATAGAGCCTCTTTCCTTCCAGTCGATGATGGCGATGGAGCCACTGGGTGCCAGCTCGCAGTTTGGATGTTGGCCACCGGGGGCTAAATGAGCCATTAAGTGAGCCTGTGGTGGAGGAGGACAGAGCTGGATGATTTTCTGGTGTGCATTGCCCAGCAAGGACCGAGTTTAAATAAAATGTCTTAAAAATATATGTGTGAAAATGTTGGTAACATAAATCAGGAAGATTATTTAGTTTTCGGTTTTGCTCTTAAAGGAAAAAGGTTGGTCCAAAAAGCTTGGATCATAAATAAAAACTGAATGCAATGAACAGAACAGCAAAAAAAATCTTTTAATACAGGACAGAGAGAAGATAAAAACTTGGAACAGGGCAAACATAAAGCCAATTAAAGACCTGAACCTAAACAAAAACTCTGAGCTGTCCTCCCGCTGGTAAACTGCTTCGAGGAGCAGAAACTGGAGGTATTTTTTCCCTCAAGAAGCTACCTCATCATAGACAGTATAAAACATGGACGCAGTGTCTGTGACGTCACCTGTAGGTTTCCTGTCCGCTGCAATGGCACCTACTTGTTCATCAAAGCAGCCACTCTGTCAATTCTGCATAACTTCAAGCCTCAATATAATCTGAACAGGTGAGTTAAATAGAAATTCACCCTGAGTGCAGCTGTCATGAACTGAAAGATTAGCTATAGAGAGTAAAACTGTTTTTTGTTCCAGGCTGTAAACATGTTTATTTCATGTTGGACATTTTAATATGGGGACTTATGGAGACTGGCTCGTTCTGTAGCCAGCCTCAAGTGGGCGTTTGAGGAACTGCAGTTTTTGGCACTTGTTGTCAAGAAATACAACCCCAGCTCGAAAAAAGTTGTACCACAAATAAAAACAGAATTCAGTGATTTATAAAACCGTTTCAGTTTATATTCAACTGGAAACAGAACAAAGATGAGATACTCAAACAGACTTTATCCTCATTCTGGAAAGTTGAGATGGGGCAAGCTTAAACCTAATTAACAACCTAAACATAAATTCTGAGCTGTCCTCCCGCGGGTAAACGGCCCCAGAATCTGGTTTGCCTCCGGATATTTTTTCCTCCGGAAGCTACCCCTGGGTCTCTCCTCACCAGCCCCCCTGAGATGCTGAGACTGGGGCTGGCTAGCAGCAGCAGCTCTGTCCCTCCTGGTTCTTCTTCTTCTTCTTTCTCCTCATGTTGGACTGAGCGTAGACTGGATGCTGCTCTAACCTCTTGAGTGTTGTGATATGATAAGAAAGCACGGGCTAAAGCATGCCCTTAGTTGTAATTGCTTCAAATCCAGTGGATGATGTGAGATTTTTCTCATATTTCATGCTTCATAATGTGCAGTAACAAACTATGCCCACTGACAACCATTTTCAAGGTGTTCCCGAGCCCGTGTTGCAAAATCCATTATACAAGTGTATTTAATGCAGTGCAGCCTGAGGGATCGAAGGTCGCTGGCATGCAGTGTTGTTTTCCGGCCTTGCGCCTTACAAGCAGAGATTTCTCCAGATTCCAGTTTAACATTAAATGTCATGTCTTTGTACTGCGTTCAACTAAACATACAGCTAAAAGGATTTGCAAATCATTAAATTCAGTCTTTCTATAACGTCCTTAACTCTTCTGTAATCAGAGTTGTACCAAAGATCAAAACAAAGGATGAATTGAACAAAGTGTAGCTTGTGCATCCAAAACCTGATTCCTGCGTGCGACAGTTTTCCAATCCAAGGCTTTAGACTCCAACAGGAGCCAGAAAATGAATTTAAGAGGCCACGAGATGATTAACAGATACATGAAGTCATGCCTACTTTTTCTGATAATCCTTTTCTTCTTTTAAATTACTGGATAATTGTACTTTGAACAAATGATGAGAATTCTAGCAGATCTAAAGTCTTTTAAATAAGTGACGTGGAGGTTAAACTGCAAATGCTCAGAGATCACAGAAAGCGTTTGTAACATTTCACTAGGCTACAACCTCATACGGAGGAATATAATTAAAACAATTAGTGCAGATGGGTACAAGATGAATATATGAACATTTTATTCAATCTGATCTAACAGGATGAAAATATTTCTTTGACTTGGTCTTGAGACGAGATAAGATAGACTAATGAAACTTTATGTCACTGCCATCGTCAGGGTTCACAGCCCTGTTCTGCTGCGGGACCACAGCAGCGTGGCGATATGTCATCACAGCTTGGGTTGGCACTGTGAGAGTGGACAGACCCAGGACCATGGAAAAATCCTTAATAGACTTGGTGCTGAATGCCACAGACAGAGTAGGGAAGTGTGAAAGTATTCAGTGACGGACTAACGCTCGGCGGGTTTCAGTCTTTCCATGGGTTTGTTGACAATGAGAAGAAAGTGGGATAATTACAGCTTAATCCTCACGACATTAAAGATATCTTAAAAGAGAAAGATTTAAAACCTGCAGCTGCATTGAAAAAATCTACAGATGGGCGACAAAAGACATAAAACAGTTCAACTGTGAGGCGGCGGACCACCCCGAGCACCCAGAACATCAACAGAAGTATCTGCCTTTGTAATGATTCTCCACATTTATTCAGGTTTTTAAATGTGGGGTCAGAAAAAAATGAGTTTGAGTAACAAGCATGATGCTCCATTGATCTCTATCTCTTATTTTTCCCCTTTTCGTTTGCACCAGTCATTATTTCGTTCATGTTTTAATTCATTTAAGGCATCGTGCGCTCATAATGCAGCCATGCAGCATCCACGTTCACAAAGAAACATTCCCGTCTCACCGCGTAACAAACGCTCAGCTAACAGATGTATTGATAATTGGCTACGGAGGCGTCCTGTGCACTTGAAAGAAAGCCCAAGAATATCCATTGTGTTTCATGCCGCGTGAGATAGCAACAGCTATTACAATAGCTTGTGATTGCTAGTGAAACAACGTGTGTGAATGTTTAACAATAGGTGGTAGATATGAGAGCCAGTTTGATGGGATTTTGTTTTTGTAGTTGAAAGAATACGTCTCCCAGGACGACACACAACCAGTCAATTGTTCGGTATCTGGTAACAAACTGGATCAAACAAAATTATCCAGCTCAGTGAAACTTGTAATTGCGTTCGGAAGAAAACATTTGCACACACTGAATGATCAAACCTTTTTCTCTGTCTTGGAGCAAATTACCTTTTTTGTGATTCCCTTTGTGGTTCCTTGCAATGTGCCCAGAGGGCATGTACTGTAGGCTAACACCTTCCTTTAAATGTACTGATCCTATAGTCATTACTCAGAGGTTTACAGTGCATACTCTTTAATTCTGCAGTCTACTAAGGCTGCATTCAGACAGGATGTCGCCAATCCAACAGCGGCTGCCAATTAGACACTCGGATTGGGAAAAGCTCCAAAGTCAGCCTGAAAACTGAGACTGTCCAGGTGGATTCATGGACTAAACTCTGATACTCTACCTCTTGTGTTCTGACTTTTATTTCATGTACCCAGCTTTCACATCTGTGTCTGGCCCGACTTTATGCTTCAATATAGAGACACGCAGAAATGTAATTTGTCTTGTTTCTGTCGGCTTGGTCGAGAGACACAGACCGTGAATGAGAGTGGCTGAGTGCCGGCATCGATAGAGCCGGTTAATCAGTGAAATAAAAAGTTCCTGATTGTTACATCCAGCACATATACAGTAGACACACCCCTGGCAATCCACCTCACTGCTGCACAACCCTGCAGTGTTTTGCTGCAGTGCCTAATCCTGCCTGAATGCTTGATAACAGGGCGAACATAATAACAACATTTACAGCTCAAATATGTTTGATTGCAAGATTCCAAAAAAGTTGGGACACTTTGAGGACACAACGTCTGTTTGAAATATGGATTCTTCAGCTCCCAGCACAGTTTTAAACCTTCTGACAGTCCATCTCAGATTAGAGCAACATCAACAGTGTTTCTGGATGTTGTTGATATGAGTCTTAACTTCTGTTTGTCGATGCAGAGATGAACTGTGTTCTCAGACAATGGTTTTCTGAAGTGTTCCCAGCTCGTATAGTAATATCCTTCAGTATATGTATTTTATTTTTTAGTCAGTGTATCCTTATTGAGTTTTTTTATAGTGTGCAGAAGAACTGGAGATGAGACAGACATACAGAATAGAAAGACAAAAATAACAAACAAACAATAGATCATGGAGTAGTTTTTCTATGTCCAAAGCAATACTCATTTTCAAGGACCACAGCAGTGTGTATCTTATTTTTTCTATTCTGAGAAAATCCACCTGCCAAAGGAGAGAGGACGGTTAATCTCCCAATTCAAAAGAATGAGCAGAGTATGTTGTTCTACTGTGCTTTTGTCAGAGTACACCAGAAAGTCCGAGAAAAGGGCACGGTTCAATTGTCTGACATGTCATCTCTGAATAAGCTTCAAATTCAGAGAGCCAGAGTGCTTGTTAAGTTTAAGCCATCACCAAAGGCTGACAGGAGCTTGCTTGCATTTTGTTACAGGTAGGGCTGACCCCAGGAGAAAATATCGCTTGACCTTAGACATATGGTGCCGGTGTACAACCTTAAACTCACTCGTGTAGGTTTTTTTATGCGGTGCCACCTGAGAGATCGAAGGTCACGGCGTGCAACGTTGGTATGTGCAGAGATTTCTCTGGATTCTTTTGCTGCACACAGTTTTCCACAAAGTCACCCAGTCCTTGTTGTGGATGACCCTACCCAATCACGACACTATCACCGTTTAAAATTTAACCTGTTTACCCGTGGAATCACTGAGCATTGCACAACTTTCCCCCCTCCTGCCTCTGTCCCTACATCTTTGGACTGTGCTGCATGTGTCAAATACAGAGTGAGTGTATATTTACATGTTACGCCCCAGTCTCGGATTTTGGCAGCATAACATCACATTTAAATGGTCAAAAAACAAGCCGTCTGTTTGCTGCTACGAATACAAAAGCAATGCACACAACTGAAAAAAATCTTGTCTTCAGATTGGATGCAGGCAAACACAATAAATTTAAACCCTTCTCAACAAACAGGAGAAAACGAGTCCAAAGAAAAGGCAGTTAACTCTAATCTAAGTGACTAGTAAAACAAGTTAGAAAGTGAATTCTTCAACCAGGTTGCAAACAAAACAGGACCGAGCTGCCAGCCAAGACACGCCGTCTCTGGCAGGAAACAGATCTTAAATAGGCCACAGCGATCAGCTGTAGTGAATCAGCTGGAGCTCACCACCTATACAAAGATCCTCACAACACAGACAGGAGGTTATACTCTGGAAGAGGAAAAAAACCCCAACACAAACATTAACAAACAGCTACAAGAAACAATACAATTAAACGTCAAATATTTTGACACTGTAAACAGATGAATAGAGGATGAATTATGTTTTTATTTACATTTTACACATCTCTTCTTGTCTTCTTAAGGAAGGAAGAGCAGAAAAACATATTTCTCGTATTGTGCAGTCCATCCTCTTGCAAATATGTCCTTGTTCGTCGAGGGTGATGGATTAAACCGGGGAGCCAAACACAGAGCTTATCAACCAGTCAGCTATCATCTCAGAATTCAAATGCTAAGATGCAGAAACAACACGGATGCTGATCCTTTCAGCGAGCACTGAATAAAATAACACACATAACGTAGTATGTAATTATATTCTGACAGACAATGACCACAACAGCATGAGCACTGATTGGACAAAAATGATCCTCTTACTATCTCCAGTATTCATAGAGCATTCAGCCGCATCTCATCTCATCAGATTTGCTCGCTGGTGATGAGAGTGGACCTTGAGTTAAAAACATTTTGTCCACCTTCTACTTTCAAGGTCAAGACTGAATCTCTCGAGATGGCCATTCTTCCTCCTTGATCTGCCTCAATAATTACTCAGAGAACTGCTCTTTTATATATTTTTTCCTTTTTATTCTCTCCACTTCACTACGAGGGTTGAATATCATCATTTGGCTGCTTGTGTAACATCACCATAGAAACAGTCGCAATCCAGAAATTATCAAAAGATTACCAAATATATATTTATTACCAAAAATTATAGATGGCCCTAAAAAACATCTCATATTGCACTTACTGCCTGCACTAAGAGTCACAGGTCGGATTCAAACAGCAGCAAGGACTGAGCCTTTGTACATGGGGCGGTTGCTCTACCAACTGAGCTAAACTACACCCCAGCTAGGAAGTTTTTGACCTTTACTCCAGCACTCCTACAAAATATTGCAAGAGCGATTCATTAAAAAATGTGTGTCATCATCCTGAAGCGATGGAATTACAGCTCTCCTGATTGGGTTAGGTTTGGGTAAAAACGCAGCGCTCAGGATGAGCACGGCGGGGGGCGCGGGCACAGGGGATAAGTAGATATAAAATCTTCTGTTTGAATCCTTTAATTGAACCAGGATAGGTTAATGAAATATAAAAGAGATGGTTAAAAGGAAAGAAAGTTTCAGAACAAGTAAAAGATATTGTGTGGGTTTGTAATAAAAGAAGAGAGAAGGGTTAGGGTCAGGGTTAGAGGCTTCACCACAATCCCCACAAGCCACGACTCATGTCTGTGAGATGTGAAGGCAGAAAAACTCTGGGGAAGAAGCCAAGTAGTAACATGCAGTAATGAGACATGAATGGAGAGGGTGAGAAGAAGAGAGGAGCTCAGTGCATCATGGGAAGTCCTGCAAAAATAAGGCATGTTGCAAGACTCACCTGGGCCAGCCTGAACTTATAAGCTCTATCATAAATAAAGTCTTAAATGTGGAGAACAGTGTCTGCCTACAGAACCAGTACTGGGAACTGGTTCCACAGAGAGAGGAGCCTGATAGCTGAAGGTTCTGGCTCCTGTTCTACTTTTAGAGACTAAAGGAACCGCAGAGCAGCACAAGGACCGCTCCTTTCTGAGAACACAGTGTTCTCGTGGGGTAACGGGATACTGCGAGCTCTTTAAGACATGAAATGCATGCATGAGTTGATTCTAACATTAACAGACGTTACCAGCTCTGCTTCTCACCGCCTGTCAGGTTAAATAAGACAACACGGGACGCCCTTGGGACTCAGATTGCAGCAAGTTGCATTGTATCTATTGACAGCCTCGGCAAAACACAATGGTCCAAGGTCCTTGAGGAAAGATAGAGCTCTCTCTCTCTCACACATGTACACACACACATGCACACACACACACACACACGGGCAGACACTCTTGTGCATCAATTGATATAGCTTGATCTGAGTTGTTTCATGTCTGCTCCGGGGACTTTATCACTGGTTATCTCTCTGGTGCTCTCTGTCTTCTGGATCAAGCAGGTTTGCCTGCACACAGCCACCTGTCTCGACACTTCTCTGATAAGATTACTCACACTGGGATTTGGCCTGTGTGTGTTTTTTTGTGCGCGCATGTGTTTTGATGTGACACTCACTTAATGATGCGAATGAGGGAGGACAGATGTTTCTCCCTCTGTGTGTGTGTGTGCGTGTGTGTGTGTACGTGGACCTGACAGAAAAAATTAGACGGTGGTGGATTTATTTGAAATGTGACGCCTGTTTATTAGTCTATACGCTCAGTGAATCAATGACTGAAGCAAATGCAAATGATTAGATTCAGTGCATTATGCTAAATTAATATGTTCAATCTCCACACAAAGAAACTCGCTGCATCTGATTATGCTTCAAGACAATCTGTTAAACAGTCCAAACACTCTCCTAATCAAAGATACTGATTAGGAAAATACTCTCTGAATACCTCCTGATTGGATATCCACCCACACACATTGTGGTTTTACGGACCGTCGAGTCCATATATTCCCTTGTAGTGAATATACTGTGTATAATAAGCAACGCCGGTGGGGACAATCAAAAACTAGATTCCCAGCTCAAGTTACATTTGAGACGTTTCATGCTTTCCAGTCTGGAAAGCAAGACACACACGCGGAAATTGATTTTCACAAATCTGATTTAAACCATTGATTTGATATTCAACTCAGATTTAAAGAGACGCGTGTCTCACTCTGGCCGTGAAAATCAGATTTCAGACTGTCTTGTGTGTGGGCAGGTATGGCGTTGAAATGAGAAAATCTCATTTGCTTTTAACTCAACACCATTGGATGCACATCGAAAGAAAAAAAACACCTGTTAGGAAAACCTTTAAAGCAACATCGCTCACTGCAAAATATCTCTTTTCACTACAGTAAAATCCATTTTTTTGTTTAGAATCTAGTATATTTTTTATAGAATAATCTGGCAGTGGGTGTCATGTACTGTATGCATGAAAGCGTCAGCTACCTTCTCCGTGTTAACACAGTAGGGGAGGTCTTTCATGTATTTCTGCCACGAGTTTTCACATATGTGAGACGTGTGTTTGCGTCTGCAAAATGGATAGACGAATTTACAGCAAGCCCACGCTGCTTCTTCCCTCCGGGGGGAGGGAGGTTTTTTTTTCTTCTCTTCCCTTCATGTCCATAAATACATGTCTACACAAAAAGCATATTTGTCTGTTTGCGGGCAGCGTTTGACTGGCAAGCAGGGTAATAACCTTCCCGCTGGAAGGGATTAACAGGAGAATGCAAATGGCAGATGTGACACGTATGCATACATCATGTTTGCAGGTGCGGAGGTTTTCACGCCGGCTCTTCAGAGGTGCTGAGAAGAGATCAGAATCAGTCACGAAGCTGCTGACACCACATACGACAGACATGTTTGATGCATCAATGGAGATATTGATGAAAACGAATGGATGCTGATATTTATAGCCGTAAATTAGGTTTAGAGATTTCCTCTGTGTTCGTCCCAGGATGGCTAATGCAGCCTCTGGATGTCATTTCCTCGTCAATTTGTCGAGTGAAAGAAATTATCAACGGCTATGAGTAATTATATCATGAACTGGAGTAATGGGGAGAGCCACAAAGTGTAAATAATGGAAGCCGGTCTGTAACAGTTTTATCTTGTTAACAGCTTGGATAGCCTGCTACCATTAAATAATGTACACAGAAAGGATTAACCATTAATCTGGTACATTGTTTGTAATTAACAGCTCTAGAGGTACAGCTAGGAGGATTTAATGTGTTCTTTACTTTGTTAGAGCCAGGCTAGCTGATCACCCTTATTTCCAGTATTTGAGCTAAGCTACAAATATACAACACAGCATATTAACAGCAAGAAGCCCAGCTCGGCGGTCGGTCTTTCAGCCTTTCATTTCACCAAGCTCTCGCCAACACCTGAAAGGCAGTCCGTGAGTTACTCTTGCTCAATCGCGTCTTCTGTCAACGTTTCCTTGCCCAGCTCCGGCTCTGGCACAACACCAGCTGCACTCCCTGTCAGCATTGCCAAAGCAGCTATAGTTTGCAGAGTTTATCGGTAAATCGCAGAGTTGATGTGGAGCAACCAAAGAACATCAGAGGTAAAACAGAAGATGTACTTCTCGCAGGTCATCGTATCCGGAACACAGAATGACAGCATCAGACGTAGAGTGAGCAGAGTGGGAATGACATGGAGACGCCATTTACCCGGTTACAAACAAATGTGTTAGAAAAGTTACACAGTGGGGGCATTGGGGAAATTATGTTCTAAGTACTTATTGAGACAGGCTTTTAAGTTTGAAGTAATTAAATCCAAAGAGCACAGACAGCTACAAAAGTGTTTCATATTAAGTCTGGGTGCGTCATGTTCTCTCTCTCTTTTTTTTTTTTTGTTAGTTGGTGTTGTTTCTCTCTGTTCATGAACTTCATGTTTCATGCATTTTGTCATGACATTCCAGAGTGTTCCCCTTGACATATTAAATTTATGCAGTTTATTTTGACTGCTGCAGCTGCAGCTTGGTCACAGATGATTTGGCCTCTTCGGAGCACATTTGTAAATCAACGTGCTGATTACCAGACCTCTTTTCCAGCTCATAAATACTTACGAGTAGATCTAATCATATTTAGCTAAATTTCTAATAGTGACGAAATTACCTCAGAATTAAAGTCACAGTCCTTTTTATATTATTTGTCTGGCGGCTGCAGTCGATTTATTACACTGTGTGACTGTCACAAATAAGCACATGGAGAAATGCTTCTTGGCCACTGAAAGGCAAAGGGCAGCTCTGCACGCAGAAACTAAAATGTATGAATATTTTAAGACTCACCACAAACATTGTTCAGTTAGTGTTGGTAGCGTAATCACAAGTCGACAGGCCTCCTTTAAATATACATGTGAATTATGCACATGTCTGTCACCGGGTACTCTATTAAGACAAGCTCGATCTGTTGTTACGCTTATGTTGTCTCATTTGAGAACATAAGGAGACACATACCTGCTGATAACAACTTTAAACTTAATTAGTTTTCTGTTTTCGGTGGAGGCGGCCTGCGCTATAAACATTGCATAAATAATTAAAGTTCAATTTTCTCGGTTCACCTTCCCTGATGATAGGAAATTTACCTTGAGGCTGTCTGAACCAGCACCAAAGCAAAATGGTAAAACGTGTTCACCCTTTCTCACCACCAGCTGCCTCTAAACATTCGCCAGCCATGACACAAAGGTCCAAACCAAAAGTCCTTGTGTTGTGTCCAACGTGTTCGTCCGTTCCTCAACACTCCTCGATTCCTGTCTAATCTGATCTTGTTCCTCTCTTATCTCTTAGAAGTGGGACTAAGTTACTAAGCACCAATTCTGAGAAAGTGACTTGGAAAGTGTAGTGAGATAATCTACCAGTTACTCTACATTAAATAAAGATTCACTGCACTGAAGAGAAATGTAGCAAGCTGAGAAGAAGATTTACTTTTTATTGATCCCTCAAGGAGGAGAACTGTTTTTCTTCTTCCGATACTTTTACATATAATACAACCAGCTCCGTGCTGTCACAGTGCTCCACAATATCTCACAAGCAGAGAAATCTGCCTGCCAAACTTTGTTAACTTGGTCATTTTTCCTTGGCTTCCACCATGAGTCAGTAGGCTACATAGTTTTATAGCTTTTCTGTCTGATTTTATGATCGTGGGTCTACAGAGGGTGTTTTATTTTAAAAACTGACCAGATTCTCTATGTCGTATCTGTGTCCGACTTCCGGCCAGCTCGAGCTGCTTGGTGCTGCTTGACATGGCTGTGTATTCTGGAACACTGCTGTAGCTTCAGCACTCGTTACAGATCTGCAAATGCGGAAAGATGGTGGAGTGATGGAGCTCAGATTTGCAGTTGGTGCTTTGCTACTAGTCCAAGCTCCGTACTGTGGTCAGTGTTGGACTTTAACTGGCTCCAGCCACCAGTTTCCCAAGCCAAGAGTTACTGTCGCCACTACAGCAACATGGAAAAAGTTTTTTTTAAAATCCAGAACAAACTTCAAGTCAGTGCTGTCTCAGTGATTGTTACGTTTTAAATTAAACTGGGCTGCTCTCACTGCTCCATTATCAATTTGGCAACAAAACGTCATCTGTGTTTGCACAGGTGTATGCTCAAACTATAGATTCAATCAAAACTCAACTACGGACACAGAGACTCCCTCAGCATAAGTTATCCCATCCACACACTCTGCTGTTTTTCCTTTAAGTTAACTCAAACTCTGCTGTCTGTGCAGCAGTAGCAGAGATGTTGTAGAAATCAGTTGTGGGAGGTCATGAGCTTTGGGTACTGACAGAAAACATTAGATCATTAGGAAAAAGTTTCCTCCATAGGGTGGCTGGAACTACTGCTTTCTTTACATGGTGCAAGCTGAGGTAGTTCTAAAGAGGATACCACCTCCAAGGCGTCTTCCTTTGGAGGTGGTCCAGCTGGTAGGAGATCCCGAGCCAGACCCAGAACAGACTTTATAGCCCATCTGACCTGGGGGAACAACTCGGGATCCCTCAGGAAGATCTGAACTGTGCTGCTGAGGTAAGGGACGTCTAGAACACCCGTGACCCAACCCTGGACAAGCAGAAGAAAATAGATAGATGGAGGGATAGTTGGACAGGTAGCATCCACTTCTCAAAGCTTTATCAGACCAGCTGTTGTGAACCAAAACGGTAAAGTTGTGGGTCGGAGAACCAAAACTATGAGCTGAAAGACTGTAAAAAGGAGCTCGGGGACTAAAAGCTACTACTACTACTACTACATTTACCACAGTCAAGAATACATTTTCTTGCTTAAGAATAATATAGAATATTACGAGACATATCCTATAAATAAAGTGCGCGCCCTGGCAAACTGTGCTAGCTGTTAGGTCTGTGGGTGGGCAAGTCCTCAGAGAGTACTTTCTACTTAACAATAATTAACCAGCTTCAAACCAACAGCAGAGACTTTTCAACATTTATTTCCATTGATGCAGAGAAATACAAAAGACTGTCCTGCTTTCTTCTTTACATATTAAATGCAGGTAGGCGTCCAGAGCTACTCTTTTCTGCCACCCACATTCGAACTCTTTGCATATGCTGCATATATCGGTTTGGCTCTGAGCGCGCCGTACAGCATAATTACATTTTATGGTGTCGGGTAACACAACAACAGACATCAATGCGCTCATCCACAAACACGCTTGATGAACAATAGGTTGGCTCAGATGCTTTTCATGGTTGCTTAATTGTTTTGTGTCCCCTCATACAAAATCCCCTTGTTGAATTAATAACTTAACAGCAGTAATTAATGCTAAATTATAGCGCACAAAGGTATTAAATCACCACATTCATCTAATGGTGACCAAGGTGTGACTCATTTATTTTTAACTTGTGGGCTTTGTGGATTCATATTATTCATTCATGATAGTTAATGTGTGTGTTCATGTTTTAATTAATGTTTAATGTGCAGTATCAGCCGTGTCAGGATGTTTTTATGAGCATCACAGCTCTCCACACATTGTTATCCTGCGATCTACAGTATATTAGTGCAGGCCGACCTAAAAAGTGCTGTCGGCCTGTCCATCAGTTCATTGGTCCAAAGCCAAATGTCTTGGTGACTAGTGGATGAACTGCCATGAAATTTGGTCAATTTATGGTCATCGCATTCAGATAATTTAAGGTCCAGTGTGCCAGATTTAGACAGTTTAGTACAGTTGTCATGAACATGGAAATTAGATATGATACCAGGCTGTAAACATGTTTATTTCTGATGTAAAGTTGGACATTTTAATATGGGGGCTTATGGAGACTGACTCATTCTGCAGCCTGCCTCAAGTGGACATTTGAGGAACTGCAGTTTTTGGCACTTGCACATTGGCTTGTTGGTCCACTTGGTCCTCTTCCACAGAGTCTGCCATGTTTCTTATAAATGTATAAAAGTACTCTTGTACAACTAAAAGGTATGCATTCAGATTTCTGCAAAAGTACAGAAGCAATAGCAACGAAATGTACCTGAATAACCAAAAGTAAAGCGCTCATTATGGCTCCTAATCTTTTGAATAAATGTTGTAGGTTTCCACTGATTTCACCTGAACTTGATGTTCAAAACCACCGTGTGAAGTCAAACTGTTACGAAACGACTGTTTGCCAATCATTCGTTACTAAGAAAAAGAAGAGGAGAGAGAGGTCAGAAAAATGTTGCTGTGTAATATGAGTGGGATTATACACATTTTAAACTGTCTGCACACATTTTCATGGCAGGGAATCACACACTGAACTTATTGCATTGCTGTAAATATGAACTGTGGATACACCAGCCTGTACATATTTCTTCCAGTATCTCAACAAATCATGTTTTTATGTACACTTAAATTATTGCATGCTAATCAGTCAAACACTTTCCACCACTGATCGTCCCCAGAGGATGAAACTTAATTTGTTGATGTTTAATCTACCTTCCTCAAACTCCCTTACATCGCTTCTCTCATTTTTTCCAACACTGATCGTCCCCAGAGGATGAAACTTAATTTGTTGATGTTTAATCTACCTTCCTCAAACTCCCTTACATCGCTTCTCTCATTTATTAATATCCAGAAACAGTATACATAATGTAATACAATAATTAAGTAACCTTAGACATGCCATCTGTATTCTTGGCAGGACTGGATTCAGGTAACACATATATATTTTAAGTGGAATTAACTGCAAACAGCTGTGAGATTATCAGCTTCAGATTCTCTCACCCCCCCCATGGAAGCTCTCTTATCTAACATTTGAATGACCCTTTGTAACTGTTCTAATTAATGCTATACGCTTGCGCAGCCATATTACTATGCCAACTGTGCTCAGTGCTATCTTTCCTATCCATTTCTGACAGAACATAAACTCGTTCAGATTTCTGCCTGACTGTTGTCCAATACGTGATATTTCATTTAGCTTCTGCTAATTTTAGACACAGCTGAGGCCGCAGTTTGAAGTCTGTCTGAAGACAAATTCACTTTTCTGTTCTGTTGTCACTGTGCATCAAAATTATATCTAGATTCTTTTAAAGGGTTTTCTAACATTCGTTAATATGCTGGCTTGAAAATTTGGCACGTGTCCAGTAACTGTGAAGGTAGCTTTATTTAGAGCATTTTGTACCCTGTTGCATACAGCCCACGTACGGCACTCCTGCAGTGAAAACAACACGCAGAGGCTGAAAATGATGGCATGCCTTTTAAACTTCCACAATACCAGCCAAATGTTTGAAAATGTCAGCGTCGCTGCCATAGTCAGTATAAAGGATGGACGCTCACCCTCAAAATCTCCGGGTCTGGCTGCCGCCATGTTTGCAGTCGTTGGATCGCTGGTGGACCTGAGGTGGGCTGAATGACACCGGTTGCTCAAACAAGCCATCTGTAACGATTCCCACCTGTTAATCAAAGCGCCCACGCTGTTAATTATGCATAACTTTAAGCCTTAATATAATTCAAACCAGGGAGTTATATAAAAATTCAGACCAATAAGCCATAGAAACCAAAACAGTTTTTTTGTACCAGGCTGTAAACATGTTTATTTCTGCCGTGAAGTTGAACATTTGAAGATGCATGACGCAAGACGCTTCACTTCACTACCGGTGAGGTCACTGCTTCATTTCTGTCTTTATAATATAAAGTTTCATTTGTGTTTCTATATATTTACTCTTGTTTTGTTGTCCTATTGTCCACTGTTGTTTCTAGAACTCTCTGTTATATCAGACCATTGTGTTTTGAACAGACTCACTATAAATATAATAGATATCCTTCATTATTTTTTACCGTTTCTAGAGGGCTTTTACATAATTTGTTTGATTTGATCTTGCTTTTCCATTTTTATTAATTTTCCATTGCTGGTTTCACTTTATACCAAAGGCTCTGTCATATTTTAATGCATCTCTTTTAGTTTCATTATCCATAAATTTCTATTTTGTCAGTGAAGCTGATCTTAAATGCCTCATGAGTCGACCTGGGTGGGTAAAAGATGTTTATTTCCCATCAGAGCTGTTGGTATTAATCATCGTGTCTCTGATTCCTCAATGATCTTTTCTCTCATGTTGTTGTGAAAATGTGCTTTCCGTCGGCTCACATGCAGCTGTGTTTGTTTCTGTGTGACATCAAGTGACATGTTGGCAACACCTGAGCCTGGCAAATTCTCAGGTTCTGATGATTGGTCACGAAGTGACGTTCTGCTCTGCACATTATTCATGTCCAGAAAGTGGCATAGACTGTTGTGCA
This sequence comes from Nibea albiflora, assembly GCA_014281875.1. Taxonomy (NCBI): domain Eukaryota; kingdom Metazoa; phylum Chordata; class Actinopteri; family Sciaenidae; genus Nibea; species Nibea albiflora. The sequence continues at coordinate 6,296,234 of CM024795.1, read as the reverse complement.
GACTTGCAGTAAATCAACATTTCCAGGTGTTTTGTAAAGAGTTTTACAATAAAAAATCAGGTTTTAAATCATTTTGATGCTGCACTGATATTTAATTGGGTGAATGGTGTTTCTGTCTGCTCACTCTGTGCCCTGTACATCTGCTCTTGCAGTATGTAACTTGTGCTCCAGTTACGATCACCCACGAGAAGTACGTAATGCTTTATGGCACTAAGTCACACATCACCAACTATTTCACTGATTTTGGTGAACGTGGATCATATTTTATGAGGAAAATGTTTTCTGCTTTCCCTCTAATGTCCTCCGGCTGCTCTGCCTCAATTCTCTGATTTACAGAGTTTCCTGATGGACAGTAAAGTAAACTGCTGTGAACTAAAGTAGCTGCTGTTAGCTAATGTCAGGTCAATTTGTTAGCCAGGCTGCGTGGAGCTTAGAGCACAGGGGAAGGGTCACGCCTTTTGGACCACCAGGAAGAGGAGGTGTTCAGTAGTGTTCAGGGCACGGGGGAATCCTGATAGGGTGCAGAGCTAATGTCATGCCAGAACAGGAGCTGTGCAAGCGGGCAATGTAATCAGGCTCAGCAGCCATTATAGCCATAAGGGCAGAGGTGATAAGACCGAAGGGGACATTGACGGAGGAAAAGGTGTGAATGACCATGCAAGAAGCCACCAGACAGAGAAAATCTCTGACTGACGTTTAGTCACTGGAGAGAGCTTTGTAAAATAAGGCTAAAAGACAGACACAGAGCTCGGCTTCCTGCTGTTGGTTTTGGTATAACTGGCTGGTTTTTGATCATACGCAATATAATCATAACAAATACAGGTGCACATATTGCTAAATCACAAAAATCCACAAAATACACAAAGCTGCTTTTTCCTTTCATAGCCGTTATGATTTTTTTACATGACGGATGCTTCGCTGTGACCTCCTAATAACGTCCGAGGAGAAGGCTGCCTTAAAAGAAACATGTAACAAGTATGAAAATATTCATATTTTTTGTGGCTGCATAAGCTGAAATTTTACCAGGTAAACAGCTCTAAATAATTTGCCAGTCTCGTGGAGAGCCATTCTCATTTCATATGCTCATATTACTGCTGTGTGCGCACTGCAGTTATCCTTGTAGCCTGTTTTGTCATTTAGCAGAGATATTCACTGGAGACTCATATCCCGGCTTTAAACAAGGGAAAGCTAGCCAGACTCCAACCCCTTTATGGCTGCATGGAGACCAGAGCGCAGCACTGAACACTTTGTGCATCTCTGTCTGAGCACGTCAGTCCGTTTATGTACTTTCTTCACATCACGCCGAATCATACAAAGATCTGACATGTGCTCTTATTTCTAAACCTTCAGTTTTAACAGAAGAATTTCACAATGTTGTGGATCATGTTGCCTCGCTGCAGCCAGATCTTTTTTTTCCCTCCTCATCTGTGTGTTTGTACATGCTGAGGACATCAAAGCCGCATCAACCCCGGGGGTGCCGCTGCACACTCACTTTGTGTGTTGATTTCTGTGTGTGTGTGTGTGTGTGTGCAAGACTCAGAGGGAAAGAGTTGTGTTTGTGTGGCGGTGGATGTGTGAGGTTAGGAGGACGACATGAATGACATGAACATTAAGGTGTTGTACTTTACGGTGTCACGGTATGTTAATGGAAATCCACTTACAGGCATAATGAGCTTCCTGCTGCAGTCAACCCATCCTGGTGTATATTTCAGGAAAGTGACAGCAGATTGTGTCAATTGCTAGTTTAACTGTCACACAAGCGGGATGAGCCTCATGTTGTATAAATAAGACATTTCCCTTTAAAACGCTGCTTTGTTGAATACGCCATTCTGATTGGTCAATTACGGCATACTACGGACTGATATGTCTGTATAGCAGGCCGCTGCTATGAATAACAAACCGTTGCTATGGACACAGCTCTCATCAAAGACTCTGAGGCCCACAGTGAAGGCAATAAAATCATTTTTAAATCAATGAAAATCATTTTACAGTACATAGCAATGTAATAAGAGGGATAATATAGAGCAAGCCGGTCGTTGTAGTGAAATAAACCCCTTCATAAATCACCCTCGAGGGGTTTATTTCCCAACAATGACCGACTCGCTCTACATTATCCCTTACATGTATTGTGATTGATCGATATGTATCATGTATGAATGTGCGCGCTCAGTATAGAGGGAAGATAGCTTACATTTGCAGGGAACAGGATTTAGCTGTCCCTTCACCTTCAGTCACAGACAGTTAAAGTGTGCGTCTGTGTATGGCTGCGTTTCCATCCACCCATTTTGATGAATTCTTTGAATTTCTTCCTAAAAACAGCTCGATGGAAACGCAAAAATAATCAAATTTCATTATTACAGAAACGTTTTAACAGTAGGTTGAAGCCAGCTGCCACCGATGCTCCGGTGCATACCCTTGCTGTTAATTGTGTATGCGCGCCAGGTGTGTGGACACACACCAGCTGATGAGGCGTTGCCACCGCTGTCACCACTTCGTGGAGACTTGAGGAGTGACGATCCAATCCACCAAGAGTTACCCGTATTTAAATGAAACCGCCTGACAGTCGAGGTGGCTTGGCTTTGCTGTTGCGCTTGCCTCTCAGTTGTACTCATTAACAACAGACCTTTTTCACGGCAGCCATTTTGACAGGTGTTACCCATGATAGTAATTCAGGTCAAACGGAGTCAAGGTGCTGCCGTGGCGCATGTTGGCTCTCTGGAAAGTCTCTGCTGCAATAAATGGAACAGAACCTTAATTAGTATCATTGGAAACACCTGTGTTGGCCCTACTGCTTCATGTCAAAATGGCTGCTGTGAAAAAGGTCTATTGTGAGTGTTAGTGCGGATGCTAACTCGTTTTATGTTGAGGTTTCTTGTTTTTTATCTGAGGACTGGGCCAGGTTTAGTTGATGCGCTGATTTGCACACACTAAGGCATATATATTTTTTTTAGAAGCACTAGCTTTAGGCGTGCTGTTCTTGTGGTTTTTTTTTTGGTTATTTAATAATAGATTTTGAGTTTTTTCTTTCCTTTAGATAGTTCAGACTTCATTGGTTGGAACAGCATCCGCTTGCTCCCTTCTCGTTTACCTCACTCCTTTGTTAAATAATTAATCCAAATTCCTGGAAATAAATAATTTTGTTTAACCAACCTGGTTTTATTTCACGTCCTTCCCTTACATGTGCTGCTTCGTAACAATAAACCATGTGATGGTTGGTTGTGTGAATGGGAAGGATCGACCAGTATGCAAACCAAATTTATTCAGGTGGACCAAAAGTAAATGTTTCATTTGGTTTACCACTCAGGGCCTGCTTTGGATATCTCATAGGAAAAATACAGCCGGCACTTCAATTTTCCTGCCGTTTAGATGGGAATGAAGAAACAATAAAAAGACCAACCAGGCTGTTGGCTCCATAAACCTGCCATACCCTGTCACGTGATCTCTGTGGCCAATCAGGGAAGGTCTCTGGAAGAAGTGCCACTTCTTCTGGCCCAGGTGGCGTAACCTTATTTGGAGCTAAATTGAAGTTAATTGTACAAAATTGATCAAACGTTAATCACGTTTTCCCTCTCAAGATGCATAATCAAGACATACCCGCTGTTATTAAAGTTAATAAACCAGCAAACATGAAGTACACTCTTCTGAAAAGGTCAAGCATGTCAGAGAATTAAATCCTTCTTCCAGAGAATCTGTATGTGCAGGAAGACAGATCAAAAAGCTCAACTTTCAAATTTCACAAGTTCGTACATAAACGTGGATCACAAGAGTGAGAGGAACGTGCACTGAAAATAATCAGAAGTATCAGATCTGTGTGGAGACACCTTTCTCAAATTTACAAACACAAACAAAAGAGCCATATTTCCATTATGTATTTTAATTATGCCGTCTTGTTGCACCCTCTTTTTATGCAATGGATTAATAGCACCCGCACGGAGAACTAAAGCTACCAGCTGTCTCAGTGACCCAACCCAATATTCATGGAGCAGTAGTGGATGAAAATGTGTATTACTTTACAATCCTGTGAATTCAGTTAATTTTCTGGCTAATGAGAAGAATGCTTTTGCCAGTTTATAGGGCTGTTAAATGATGAAAAAAGAAATCGGTTTTATGTTTCATAATTTGTATGATGCACAAAGAATAATAATACACAGATAAAAGTGTACAAAATACTGAATGTATACAAACACCAACATCCTTACATCCCCGAAAGATTTTTGTAAAACTCTGACCATATTTCAGGACAGAATTTATCAAATTTGTTGCAAAAGCGAGGCTGTCGTTTTGAGTTTATTCTCAGCTGTATTCTATCACATTTCTTCTTTTTCCTTTCAATAAGTTTGTAACTGTTCCCTTTTTCTTCTCTGATGATTTCAAGAAAAAGTTGCGTGTAAGTTACATCTTGACTTTATTTCTCAAATCTTTATAGAAGAAATATTTAGTATTCAGTCCTGATTTTAGAAAGTTTTCAGAGAGACGTCTCTTTCTCGCATTAGGTCCCATAGGTAACTATTAAAACCAGAGCAAATTTCATCTTAGATTTGGGTCCAGCCATTATTTTGGTATATTTTTTAATAAAATCAGTTTGAAGGCTACAATTAAATCATGACACGCATGCTCATAGGGTTTATCTGCAGCAGTCTCATAACATTTGGTTTGCTGGGTATTTTAATTTCAATGAGCTTCGAATCTTTCTTTGGATTGAAAGAGATTCATTTCCATTTTTGTTTGATTTGTTTGTGTCATGTCTTTGTCAAATTTATAGCAGCTGTAGGATTATGACATGAGAGGCCAGAAATTAAGTTGTATTTTTGATATCCTGTTGGGTTTTGGTAGGTTTTGTTCGTCTCATTGGTGTTTTGGGGTTTAGTAATTTCCTTAAAGGTCCAGTGTGTTTAGGATTTTAATGACATTTAGTGGTGTAGCTGCTGATTGCAACCCTGTCACCTCACCCTCTTCTTCCTAGCGTCGAGGATATGGGGTGGCTGTGAAGCCAGGGTTTACTTTGTCGGTATAAGACTGACTCTATGGAGAGGATGGACTCTATATGAATATAAACAAACATAACATAATGATTCTTATTTTTTAGGTGATCATACACAAATGAAAATGTTGTTGAATTTCTGCCATATACTATAAATAGAGCCCTCTGAATCTGGACCTGTAAGTCTTTTTCTGTAGCCACTATAAACAAATGTCTCCCATAATATTTAAGAATTGGCCATAAAATGTAAAAGAAAACATTTGTTGCAGTGTGTGGTCAATAAACTACAAATCTAAATAACATCAGGGGATACACAACATCAAATAAAATCGTAATTTCAATGAATAGTGTAATGGTGATCCCAACAAACTCCAGCATGTTTTCATTGATATCAATATCGATATTTGCTTTTAATGCTCCATTTAACATACAGATCAGATCCCTTTACTTCTCTCGTGGTTGTACGACCTGAAAGTTAACCAAGTTTCCGTAAGATGCAGGAAGTCCGTAAATGTTCAGGACAAAAGGCTGTGCATGCTTCAAGATCCTTTTGTTTTCATGCACATATTATTTGCAGTCTGAAACGTTATGGTTTTCTGCTGTTCAATAATCTCAGAGCTGGTCGTAGTCTATGCCACATTCGTTGTAATAATGGGACCAGCATTTATCTGTTTTGACCTTGAGTTTAGAAACAGTGTTTGCTGACTTGTTGTTACTTTATAATCCAATGGGGAGAGTGTGGTGAAGGTGAGTCCTCGGTCGAATCAATATCCTGCATTTGCTGAAAGTCCAGGTTCAGATATTAGGTGCACTTGCTGTATGTACTTTTGACACTACAGAGAAAAATTTAATAACCCTAGTTTATTTGTGCGGGGGTTTGCTCTCTGACCATCATGTTCATGCTGCCTACACTGTGGGAGACGCTCATCCACCATCCTGAACAATGACTTCAGGAATCAGGTGGTGCAGCGAGATTCCCAGACAAAATTACACACAGAGATGAACGTTCACAAGCCCGCTCTGAAAATGAACAGATACAAGGCCAGGATTGGAAGATGAGATAATTCCTTGATTTGTGTGTTTTCCGATTGCCATGATGATGACATTTCATTTAGCAGAGGTGAGGCAGCCAAGCTGCTTCAAACACTGTCGAACACCTGCCACCGTCTTCGGTCATGTCTTCAGCTGTGGTTTAATTGAATAACAAGCTGATGGTTATTACTGTTTGCTTGTTGATCCATATATAACCCAGCACACTATATTTAGAAAATGCTGTGGGTACTTCAGAATGACGTCATTTATTGAACGTGAAACAATAAATAGATCTTGGTTTTGCTTGCTTTTCGAATATTGTGATCAAGCATAAAGAATAAACAGGGCCAACAACATTGTAGGTTTTTAAGTCAGCAGCTTGCTGACTAGTGGACTAGTGGAATTGCACCATGATGCCAAGGGCGAGGTTACAGCGTAAAGGTTGTAAAGATGACAGTATGACAGATTGCATGGGTAGATTTTGTAATTTAAAGTCCCCATGAAGTCAAAAATTGAGTTTAAGTGCTTTATCACATCTGTCTGGGGCATCTATGTGTCACCTTTACTCAAGTATCTGGCCCGGCTTGCGGATGACACCGCCAGAGCTGAGTGATTCCTATTGAAGGCTGCCACATGCATCTACAATATGTGCGGACCTCCCTGATTATTGTATAAACAGCACAGTTTTACAATTATTCAGTGATTTTGGTGAAACTGGATCATATTTTGCACAGGATATATTTGCAGGTGTTCCCTCTGATGTCCTCTGATCGACAGCTTTAGCTTCAGTAAAGTAGCTAACTGCCAATTAACCGCTGCTACCTGAATCTGCCGTTAGCAGGAAACAGCAGTCAAAGCCTGACTGGCTCCAAGCAGAGTCTCTGAGATCAACAGGGAAAAGTGTTACACTGCCGAGTTGGTTTACAGACTTCCCTGATGGAAAGATTGCTAAGTAGCGAACCACTAACTGCCGTTAGCTCGGCCGGCTGCGCGGCTAACTGAACTGACTTCAGCCCAACTCGGTAGGCGACCGTGTTCCCCGCCAAACTGGTGACTGCTGGTTTGGGAGGTTGTGTTTGGCCCAGAATCTGTAGAATCTGTAATCTTATAGGGACAAACAGGAACACACAAAAACTACAATTATAGGACTTCCATGGAAATATATCCACAACTGGTAAAGAATAAACTTCTATTTGTCCTTTCCCTGGCATATCCAGTTTGAAATACAAACATAATTGCAGCCTAGAAGGCTGAAATTCAAATAGTAAGTGCTTAAGATACTAATGTAACCTAGTAGAACAGCAGCTAGTCAAAGATTGACGTTGGGACATTAGTTCTGTATTTCTAGAAGAGTGCATTAGCTGCATCGTTGGTGCTATCTGCTCCTCATTACTCATCATTACACACTATATTTAAAAATCTTTGGATAAAAACCAGTTTGATGGATTAAGTCCAAAATCGCTTTTATCTTTTTGAAGCTGCCTCGTGCTCAGTACTGTCAGTCAGTAATCACTCTCCGAGGCTGCTGCCTCTCGGTCTGACAAAAATACACACAGGAGACAAAACAGAAATCCATTAAATACTTGATGCAGCCGTGAATAAAAGTCAGTACCTCTGCAGCTTTGAAACATCCCCATGGGCTCATCAAGCCACTGACCCATATGGCTACCTGCTTGTGGAGAGCACGCAGTTATTTTGTGTAAATGTCAGCAGCAGTGTGCTCTTGCCTGTACGTCTGTGCAGAGACACACTTTAGGTGAGTTGTTTTTTTTGGTGTGGAAATCTGTGCCAAGTGTGCCTACACAGATACTGTATGACCCAAGTCCAGGTCCGGAGGGAGACAGGGAGAGAAGAACATGACTGAAACCAAGCGTGCAGAGAGCAGCTTGGGTTGTGCGCAAGAACAACCTCTGCATGTGGAATGAGTTCCAGGCAGGAGGCAGAGAGAGGAGAGGAGGAGAGAGCACTATAGCGCAAGTGCAGCAGGCTTCCCAGTACTGGTATGTTAACAACACACCAGGTTTTCTGTGCCTCTGCGTGTGTGTGTGCGTGTGTGTGCATGTTATCTGGTAGATGGTAGGGCATGATTGGCGTGTGCACGAGGGAGGATGGGGCTGCCAGACACTGATTGGTTGCGCTCCCTCGTAGGGTGTGGCCAGAATATGAATGACTGCTATTGCCTTTCGCGCTGCCAGCTTTTGGGGACAGTTACTGAGGAGGGATGGGGTGCTTGTGCGTGCGGAGGGGAGAGCATCGGAGCTTGTGAGGGAAAGGAGGCAAGAAAAAGGGGGAGGGAGAAAGAGAACAGGAGCTTGTGAGAAAGAGAAGGAGGGAGGGAGCTTCAGGCAGCAGGACTGGACTACCGCTCAAACACTGCAGTCTTTCTTTTTGCTTCTCTGAGGAAACTGTCTTTCTCTTCTCTCCCTGTCCGTCTCTCCTTCTTGTTCCTTCTCTCGCTGCTTGGCCATGACCCCGGTGGACACCTTGATCTCCTTGCCCACCTAGAGAAGAGGATAGAAAATGCTGTAGCGGAGGAGGAGGGAGAGAGACGTGAAGAGAAGAGGGGACACCGCACACTTTGCCTGGAAATTAATTAACCGCCGTCAACACAGAAGGGGGAGCACAGAGAGGGGCAGGAAGAGAATAAGAAGGAGTTGAAGAGGGCGAATTACTAGATGTGTGAAGAGCAGGCTGGGGAGAGAGGCAGAGTAAACCCCTGGACACTTTTTTCAGAGACAAGTTAGGACAAGAATTTAAAAGCAAAAATGATCCACTCACATGCGTTATTCATCCTCTCATGCTTCTTTTCAACCTTCTTCTGACATTTGTAACATCGTCCCTCTCTCCCATCTCCTCGTCTCGTTTATTTATTTATTTATTCATATTTTTTCTTTTTGCATGTCAGCAAAAAGCAGATCGACAGCCACACGCTGAACACTCAGCCACGACTTAGAGAGCACAGTGTAGCATTTCCTTCTCGGTGTGATGTGTGATCTGCTTTAAAAGAAGTTGATTGGCTGACGCAGGGGTGCCATTACTAACCCCGCTCACCAGCCGAGAGCACCTGCTCGTGGATCTCTCGTGAGACCAGGTAGGACATTTCTGGATCATTTTGCCAACCCAAAGCAGCAGGAACAGTCGAGTCGAAGCCCTCCAGTCGCTTCCCCCCCTAACTGAACTGTTAGGAGACGAAACTGCAAACCGGTTTATCTCTCAGAGCATGACACCTGTGTTTGAGCGATTACAGAGAGGGAAACAGGGGTGTACAGATGTGTGTGTGTGTGTGTGTTGGGATTATGTCCTAAGTATACAGAATTACACAGGTGTTGCAGCAGGATTATGTAAAGTCTCCAGCTGAATAGAGTGACACTATAGGATTAAAAAGAGGAACTTCATTGAGGTGAATGGCAGCACGTTATCTTCCACAGATTAACTCAGATCAAGTGTGATCACGCTTGGGGTGTAATTAAATCACCCATTCCAGAGTTTGATAGAGGGTCATAACTATTTCGGGATAGGTTGGAAATTGCTGAACGACATCTCTCAGTGGAATAACTTCTAGACTTTTGCACCTAAAGTGCACCTGAAGTGACTATTAAAGACTCTTAAAGGCTCATTCAGCTTCCATAATGAGACGCTCCAGCACAGATGAGACTCCATACCGGCGCAGTCCATCTCTGGACAGCAAACCCGACACGCCGCCGTTCACTTCTGGGTTTCACCGCTTCAGCGGGGAGTTTGAGTATAAGCGGCCGCCGTTTGCCTTTGGCTTCCACACGACAAAGGGGCCGCAGACGTCCAAGGGGCGCTACGCCCAGGGGAAGAAGTATGTGGTGTTTTACCTGGACCTCTCCTTCATATTCCTCCTAGAACTGCGGCGCTGCAGGATGGCCGAGGGTTGCATGATGGCCCTGCGATATGGAATGGTCTTCTTCAACCTCCTCTTCTGGGTGAGTCCATTTATTATTTAATCTCTCTCGAGTGTGTGTGAGTTTGTTTAGCAGAAAGTCTCTCGTTTCTGTACTTCCTTATGTTGTTCAGAGGGAGCTCTGTTGTGTGTGTGTGTGTGTGTGCCTGTGCTGTGATGTGAGAAGGAGAGACAGATCATGCATTTAGATCATGTGTACAAAGCCCAATGTGTGGGTGAGTTGAGCTTTTTCTCTTGCCTATACAGCACTTCACGTGTGGGCGTACGCTTCATTGTTTGCTGTGTTAAGCTTTGGCATATTTGGAGCTTGCATTGTGTGTACACTAGTTAATCACAGTGTTACCACTGTGATGTAATTCCTCACCTATCTCTGCTTCCCCCTCCTCTCTGCAAAACAACGCTCCTCAGCCCATTAAAGCATCTGCTGTCAATCTGCCGTATCTGGCTGATCATATCTGTTTGCCGTGGGGATATTTGAGCTCCAGTGTCTATCTGACTGTCAATTCCACTCCGATGGCCCCACAACAGATCACTTCCATCCACACTGTGAAGACTGTCATGTTCCACAGCTGCACTTCACATTTAAAGATCCCCGATCTCTGTTTCACCTGCGTGTTTTTTTTGTTGTTGTTGTTGCTTGGCACAGAATCCCTTGCAACTTGCAGCAGAGATTTCATAAAGGATGCTGGTCTCTGTGGTTACCTTGCTGGGATTACTTTGATTGTCATACTTCTGTTCTTACTGGTAATGGAATGAGATGAGGACACGAACTCTGAAATGCAATCTAGCTGTCAAGACGCAGTCTCCCTCGGGGAATGAGTGACCTCTTCACCTCCGCATCTTCAGTCGGCTATAAACCACTGTCAAAGAGGTGTTGCAGTGTGTGTGTGTGTATGTGTGTGTGTGTATACATTCCCGCCGGGGATAAATAATGACCACATGACCGCATTGAGCCTTCTCCTGAGAAGCCAATCGTGTTATGATCCTCTAGGTAAGAACAGAGGAGCTCTTCCAATATAAAGCCTGCCTCCGAAAATATTGCTTTGGAGTCTCAACAGCAGCTGATGGCTAATGTCAGACCTCAATGTCGACACCATTTCAGTAGCAATTTACAAGCTGTTACATCTTTGCAAACCCAGTCTTTGTACCTCTTATTTGAAATTTGGTCTTTTAAGTGGGTGACTTCTCAAGGTGTTAAATATGACCTCAATATTCTGTCGACAGTCGAGTGGATGGGATGGCAGCACTTGGGACCGACTGTCAACGCAGATTATATGAACAGTGACCCAATCAAAATGTGTTTCATCTCAACTTTGCCTCAACTTTCAGAGCGACTCAGCAAATAAAAGTCAACTGTGCCGAGCAGAGGAGCACAGCCAGCGCTCTCACCAACTCTCACTTAGACTATTATTATATTTATTATTTATATCGGTGTGATTCCCGACTTCGCAAGCACATCTGTTTATAAGTTCTCACAGAGTTCCTGAGGAGGTAGAAGAAAAATATGTGACCTGCTACGTCATTTTGCGTCACTTGCGACCCAAAAACATTTTGACAATGTCGACATCGCCGTAAAGCTGAGAGCTTCTCCTTTAAAGACATACAGAAAACTCTGGAAATGTGTTTCTGGGTCGAAGCGACTCAAACTGATGGAGCAGGTTGCATATATTTATAATAAACTGCTGTCGTGTAGGTCATCTGTGCAGGCAGCTTAATATAACCTATATTTCTGTTAACTGTTAGGTGGAAATCTCCAGCGACCCTAGTGATTATGGCAGGAGCAGAGGAGGAGGTCAGGGTGGGTGGATGTGTTGAACACACCCAACTACCACCCAGGAGACCGCTGTTCACTTATTTTAAGTTATATAACACACTTAACTTCATTAACATTACATAACCTACTGATTTTAACCAACAATGATCTCTTTCTAAACCTAAATGTGTAGTCGTGGTGCTTCAATCTATCCAAACTGCGACAACGTGATGACGAAGGTCCTGCTGCTGGTACTCTCCATCAGTTATATATGTTATTGAAGTATGAGGATGTGTTGATAATATCATGCAAATAGCGCTCTGCACTGTGCGGCGTGCTGAGCAGGCTTTATGAATGACCTTGGCTGTGTTTTAGTGTTCAGAGTTCATGAAGAGTCTTGGACTTGAATCGATTTCACACGTCCGATTAGTCAGATGTAGCTCTGGCACATTTAAACGTCTTTTAAACTGACCTTGAGCTGGAGAAATATTCAATAAAGGCGCATCATTTTTAGGACAGCGTTGATATTTTTGTGTACAGTGATACTAAAGACAGACTTATGACAATTTTGTCTGCTGGGGAACTTAACTTAATATGCTGTTATTGCTGATTTCCCAAAACTTGAGATCAAAATGAAAGTGTGCGCTCAGCACGCACACCATACAAGAAAGTAATGTTTCCATTTTGAAAACATCTCACAGGATTATAAGGAATGTCAGTCGTCTGCTAAGAGTAATTTCCTGCTTGGGCCGTAATGGACAGAGATCAATCTTCTTTGGGATGTATCGATTCTACATTAAAGTTGCTACGCTATGAAGTTGCCATTTATTCAGCCCATTTTCTCGACGAGAAGAGGAAAACAAAAAGCAACTTAGACAAAATGAGAACACACAGCCGGGAAAGCTGCAAAAAAGATTGTTGGTTTCAGGCTGACGCCCCAGAACTGAAGCGATCGTTATTTTTCACAAAATTCAAAAACATAATAGATAATTCAATACTGACAACAAGTGTTAGCTGCAGCCTTAATAGTAGATAGTGTATCATTGCTGTGTCCCAAATTGCATACTCTCAAATACTAACACCTGCTGTTTTGAGTGCATAAGTGCGTTCACCCTGTCCGATATGGTAAAATGCAGTGTACTGTGAGTACCTGGATGGTGAGCTCATAACACTGGACTCTTCTCACACTCAATGGTCACCATTTGACTACATAGCGAAGAAATGGAAGGACCAAGGAAGCTGCTGGAGCTGGAATATACAAATGTAAGTTGTAAATTAAGCTCTACAGCAGCCTGATCATTTGAATCAGGTGTGGTGGAGGAGGAAACATCTAAAACATGCAGGGCAGTGATCCCCGAGGACCAGCATTGAAAAACACTGGACTGGAGTCCTGCTCTGCAGCGTGGTTCGCTCAAAGCTGTATTGCAACAACAATAATAATACATTCATGAGTATTCTGGCATTTCCACACGTCTGTCAGCAGCGTGTAATTTGCTTAAATGCCACTGAGAAATTCATCGCCCTCCTGCTGTGTTTGTGTTATAGAAAAATGCATGTTATCCAGAACTTTATGAGTGTTAAATGTCTGAATCTTTTGCCCTCCAGGACTGTGATGTGTACTGCAGTTCGATTGTCCAGTTTTCTGACATAAGACCAAGAAGTTTTCTGTCATGCAAGAAGCTAAGTGTCCTCCTAGAGGCAGCAACAGCAAAAAACTGGGTAGTTATAGCATGTGCAGTGACAGCTTTGGCTAAAATGACAAAGGAAAAAAAAAATAGTGCCACTGCTACTGAGAGACAGAGGAAAGTATAAGAATAAGGACGGCATTGTACAGGCCTGACTGTTAAGTGACAGATGATCTCTGCTAGTTGCAGAGCAAAAATAAATACACCATAGCAACGAGCACCGAAGACATCAAATATATAAATAATAAAATCTCACCAGTTACCAGTTTAACCACTGAATAAACCCACTGGAAACCTCCTCTAACCACAGAAAACTAACCACAGAACTTTATCTTGGTGCACTGACAGCTAAATTAAAAAGTGACAAACTGCACACACCCACATACACACATGTTTTTCACACTTTAACGTACAGTATATGAAGACTTATATAAACCGCGCGACAGCCTCGGGTTCACACTGTTAAATTGACACAGTTTTGATATGCAGGCAGAGGAAAATATGAGTCTGCATGCTGTGTGAGAAGACAGTGTGACACATGTGACAGACAGAAGAGGACTATACATATAAGTCTACAGTATAACTTCAAATATAAAATATTAAATGCCTGCAGGCTTAAAATGTGGCTCTGAAAAGTCTGTATCTGAGCCGAGCTGATGTCAGCTTGGATTTACTGAAGTTACAAAAGATTTAATGGAGGAAAAATCTCAGGGTCATGGCAAAATGAAAAAAATATCAAAACACATTGATCTACTTCTCCATTGTTTGTCTGTACGATCCAAACACCAATATTGTTACCAAACAAGAAAAAGACAAATAAATTCACAGCTTCCATTAGTATGTTGCCTGGTTAGAGTGCAATACCATGTCATAAATATGGAGAGCTGTATTTGTTCTGATTACATTATTGCTCAAAAATTAGCAAGTTGACAACTTTGCTAACAGCCAAACATCGAACATGTGCAACAACACGAGACATATCAGCCAGCTACTGCTAGTAGTCCAACAGCAAGACGCCCAGCTTGGTGTCTGTCTTTCAGGCTTTTATTTCACCAAGCTCTCGCCAACGACTGAGTCAGTCCCAGATTTACTCTTGTCTGGCTTGTTCTTGTGGCATCACTCTCTCCTTTTCTCTTCTTCTTCCATCAGTCTGTTCTCCTCTGTCAATATTTCCACAGAGATGCCCGGTTACATCCCATGCTTGCCCAGCTCCTGTTCTGGCATGACACCAGATAACGCGCTTCCAGTGCTTTGAGCTGTTTAGTTTACTGTCCATCAGGAAACTCTGTAAATCACAGAGAGTTGATTCAGAGTAGACGGACACCAGAGGGAAAAACAGAAAACATTTTCTCCATAAAATATAATCCAGTTTCACCAAAATCAGTCAAATAGTTGGTGGTCTGTGACTTAGTGCCGCCACACCCGGAGTACAAAGTTACATAGTGCAGAAACAGATGCAGGGTGGGAAAGACAGAGGCACCATTCACCCGATTACAAGTCAATGTAGCATAGCAAATGACTCCTCATCTGTTATTTTATGGTAGAAAAGTTACACAAAAACGGACCCCAATCTGGATGAAATGAAAGTCCCAGGCGTTGTGGAGGATAGCTCCCAGCGGGATATCTTTAGGTCAGATGAGTACCTGAGTGTTTAAGATTGAAGACAGGCCTTCTTTCTCCATTTTTCTCCCAGCTTGGCTTGAACATCTCCCTCGGGATGGGCAGCAAACTGCCAATCACTCATGCTGTGCTACCCTGAGCAAAACAGGAGGTGGAGGAGAAACTGTGGAAGAAGAGGTCAGGATGCTATATGTTATTGCGGCTGATAAAATAAGACCAGCAGATGTAAAACTCCAGCTTTGTTCTGATACGATTTCTTAGTTAAACAGGTGACATTTTCCTGTCAACTCTGGCTTGACTGCCTTCACATTTGATTTCTTTTGGTGGATTAATCGGAAGTTAGGACTGTTCTGACACTATTTTGCATTTGTTTTTCAGCAGCAGTAGTTGAAGCTACAGTAACACCTTTCTCTCCAGGTGAGGAAGTGCCAATTATCTGCTACCTCCAGAATCCCTGGAGTTTAATACTGTCAAACCAGTAGGTACAAAGTAGTAAAACTAATTTATTGAAGAAATGGTGGAAGTTTTTGTCAAAAGATGCCATAAAAATTGCAAAAAAGTACAGTCGATCAAAACTTAAAAACTAAAAAAAGTTTATAGTTTGCTGTTCAGTCATTGAGGTGCAGGCTCCTTCATCTTTTTCTATTTGTTTCATGTTTGCTAGAGCAGAAGGTTTTATGGCTTTTGCTATAAATTTTCCATCCATCCATGTGAGAGTTTTTGCTACTTGTGTTTGCTACTTGTTAACTACTTATTTTGTTTCCACTCTGACTGATTGCATCAATTAATCATCTGCTTGTGATCACTTATAAAACATCAAATAACTCATTTTAAACTCCCTTTGTGTTCCGCGTACCATCAACCCAGAAGAAGTATGTAACGCTTAGAGTCACACACCGCCAACTATTTCACTGATTTTTGTGAAGCTGGATGATATTTTAATGGCCAAAAAGTTTTATGGATTTCCCTCTGAGGTCCTCCGGCTGTTCCGCATCAACTCTTATCATGATTATTGACAGTTTCCAGTTACCATAGCCGCTGTTAGATAATGTTCAGTAAGTTTGTTAGCCAGGATGTCCGGACTGTGAGTTCAGAGTACCGGGTTTTCAGGCAGGCTGAAAGAGAGGCATGGAGTGTCGTGCCAGAACAGGAGCTGGACAAATGTTAGAGGTGAAAAGACCGGCGAGGATGTTAACGGAGGAGATTGAGCAAAGAAAAGTAGAGAATGAAGCTGTCAAGAGTAAATGTGGGACTGACTTTTAGTCGTTGGTGATAGCTCTCCAAAAGGCTGAAAGACAGATGCCGAGCTGGGCTTCTGCTGTTGGACTAGTAAGTAATATTAGCTGGCTGCTTGTCATGTCTTGTCTCGTTGCACTTGCTTTATGTTTGGCTGTGGTATCCTGTATCCCTAGCTGTCCATGTTTACGACAGTGGGATTACATTCTGAAACTGGGGGCGCTAAATCGCACAGTGTTGTTTCTACACAGCGCTGTGCTTTCAGTCAGCAAAGATGCTCATGTCACAGCAGCCAGAAGTGATTTTCTGGGACAAACTGTCTACTTGTGTTGGTGTCACCCACTAATTTGCTCTCAAGGCAACTGCAAGAGGTCAAGGAGTCAAACTGTGATGGTTTAGTGAGAACTGTCGTTATGATTGAGGTCAGAGCTGCTGGTCAGCAGCTGCTGAAGGAGCGGGGATGATGGAAACAAGTACAGATGACAGTATCCGCTAGTCCAGGAGGGGCTGCAGCTTTATGAAGTTTTTCTGCAGGTTCAATCTACATTAAAACTTTAAAGCCACTTTCCTAAAGTTGGCAGAATCTATATTAAGCTTTAAATCAGTCCTGAAAACTGAAATATTTTATTGCACTTGTGGTTAAATGATTCATTCTTGTTTATTATTCATATCTATCATTTTTATTACAAGCAGTGACTTTTATGATGACATTGTTTGAAACCCTACACCATTGTTTCTTTTCCCACCATTTTAAGCTTTTTTTTCCTTAAAAGCACCCACTGTGTTTTCTCTGTTTGTTTCAGGAGCAGGTTGAAACCTAGTTTCACTTATTTTTTTATGTCCCCAAGCATCAAGTTATGGTCCCCGCTGCAAACACTTCTCATCTCTGTTTACATTAAACAAGGCCCTCTTGCAGTGTTGACAGCTCAGACAATGCTTCTGGTAATAGAAAGGGAAAAGAAAATGGGAAGTAAACACAAATGAAGTGCTAATCATGCATCCGAGTCCCTCTAAGTACGTCATAAAAATGAATAGTTAAACTGCAGTGAGGTTGTGCTTTTTAAAATCTGATTTCACCTGGAAGTTTTGCTTCTTTATATGAATTGCACACTGTAAAATAATCAACGCCAACAATTTTAAATTACGAATAAATAATGTAACCCTATATATGGCCTACAGGCTGCTATATTGCATACTAGTAACAGAAGATATAGTTGTGTTATTGCCGGTGGAGTCTCATTTCATTCTGTGGAACAAAGCCATTTCTCAGCCTGAATTTGGATTTCATGCTTCCGTGTCATTAAAAGGTGCATCAACTCTCCGATTGTCATGGAAACAAGTTTTTTTTTCCGAAGCACAGCATGAAAAGGAATCACAAGGTCTCTGTTTGTTTGTATGTATGTGTGTGTGCGGGTATGCGTGTGTGCTCACGTGTGAACACGCAAATAAAGTCAACTGCGGTAAACACTCACTTATATTGGAATCCAATGACTCTTCAGTCACTCAGGGCTACAGTCAGATACTCTTGTGTTAATTCCCATTTACTGTGAATGTGTGAAATAAGCTCAACGCTCCGACCTCGTCAGATCAACGTCTGTGTGGGTGTGAGAGCAGCCTGGGTATCACTTCTTCCCAGGCGAGGAAGAGAAAAAATGAAAAAGGAGAGACGCTCCAGGACCACTGCTTATTATCCCCTAAACGTAACAGCAATGACTGCACCATAAAATTGCAACAGTGGGCAACTCAAAAAATATGTGACGATGCACAATACTAATTGTCTTCAGCGGAAACTACCACAGAGCTGGAAAAAGCGCCCCACAGCTACAAAATACCAAAACAAGACTTCTCATTTACAACCACTTTTTAATTAATCTTGTTATCAGAAACAGCTTTTCCACACCAGGGAATGAAACCCGAGCAGCAGCGGGTGAGACTAGGACAAAGAAGAGAAGATAGGAAGACAGCATGCAAGAAGGAAGAGACTGAAGATGTGTCCTCTGAAGTTCTGTTTACTTGTCATCATAATGTAGGTCAGAGCCCAACGGAGGATCCATAGATTGCCAGAGTTGTGAACGGTTTGCATCTGTCTGCACTGATTTAGCCGGATCAATAGAAATTGTCTTTCTACTGATTTGAGATCTGTCAGCAACGCCCCAACCAGCCCCTGCCGCCACACAGCCCATCGATTCGCAGCAGGGCCAGGGGGACGTGCGCAGCATGAGTGGTCCGGATTATAGACCTGCAGTTTGCATTTGCTGAGTTTGGCATGTTTGTGCACAAAGCTCACAGGCGGCTCTGTCACACCCACCTTCGATTGTGGAGGAAACTCTTGGAAATTGGAAAAAGGAAGGGACACGGGGGGATGACTTCATCTCCTTCTTTACTATAAATCATTATTATGTTTAGAGATGATGACATACTTACTGTGTTTAAACATCATCAGCAGTTTTCTCAGGTCTGGCAGATCTGTCGTGTCATGCAGTGGGTACAGCTAGTTAGTGCTGAATAAATGAGAGCGTTTTGAATTCAATATATTCTAAATACAGAAACAAGTTTATTTTCTGACATGCTATGGTGAAAATATCCTTTAATAAATCTCTCCCGGGGTTTTTTATTGGCTCTGAAAGGGGCTTAGGTGGTGCCTCAGTGAAGCTGCTTTGGCTTTATCATCGCTGCCAGTTTAATACTCAAACCCCTTTGATTCCAGGCTTCAGCTTCTATAGACACCAGATTTTGGCATTGCAATAACACTGACCTACTTGACACATTCTTGATCTGTTTAAAATCCAATTTTGTTCTTGTTTTTCACGGCTATGAAAAGCAACAGCCACATAAATTCGTCACTATGAAGTCATGACTTCACTTGTTCTCACCAGTGATATTTATAAGTGAGCTGTAATGTGTTACTATGTCAACATATAAGGGCAGCTTTCCATATATATCCTTGTAATGTGTAAAAAAAAAACAATCAAACAATCAGTTGACAAAGAGCGAGCTGGTGAATTCTGTAAAGTCGAAAGCCGACGGCAGCTTGTTGCTGTCAAGGCGGTAATCTGCCCAGGTCTTTGGTCAGGTTCTGGTAAAGTTCTTCCTCGGTCATGTGGTTTGTTCTCGTGGGCCAGAGTTTGGAAGGTTCTCTCTATCTCCTGACTGGATTGCAACAACACATTGCTGTCCCTGTTGGTAAGGCCTTGAACCTCTGCCACCATGGGCCGGTCATGGCACAGTGAGCGTAGATTCACTTAAACTCCTGTCGAAGTGTTTGACCATCATGCTTCGGAGCCTCCTCCATCACTCCAGTGGTGGTTCTGGCCTGTAACTGTTCCTCCAGGTTGTACTGCATCCTCATTTCCAGTTGGTCCCATTGGCGGGCCAGGTACTTATTGTCCAAGATCAGCGCTTCCTCCTTCACTCCAAGCCCGGTCTTCAATCTTCTCCAGGTGGCTGCACATGAACTGGATCTCCTGGGTGCAGTTAACCTATCTCGCAATGTTAATGAATCTGTGTATCTGCTCTAAAACGTAATGGATTCTTCCTTGACCCATGCTGTACCCTTCCACCAAGTTTTGTGAGACTCGTGTAGTTTTTCTGTAATCCTGCTGACAGACAGAGAAACTGAACCATCTTTTTGTTTTCGTCTTCTGATGCAGCTAGAGGCTATATGAGGTTTCATTCTAAGTTAAATCATGTCAAAGCACTCATGAGAGCCGCTTGATAAAAAAAAAAAAGTATGTCAGTAACCAGATGCCATTGAGTTAATAAGCTGATCTCAGGTCTGTTTTGGCTGCGTGTTTTTCTCCTGCTTCCCTGGACACTCCAACATTACTTTGAGCCGACAGACTTTTCAAGAGCTGAGCAGCGTTCGGGCTGTATTGATGTAACTTATAACATGACTTGTGCCCTTTGTCGGCTGCCAACATTCCTCACATTACAGTCAGCCTGTTCTAATTGGCCCTTCAAAAAGCTTCTTTATAAGAACGTTCCCGTTTCCACAGCTTCGTGAAGGCACTTTTAAAAAAATGTCCAAACTGTTCATGTTTTCTGTGTTAGAGAACTTTACATTCGATTTGAGCTTAGGTCTGGTGTTGTGCTCATTAATGGTGGGATTAACAAAAAAACAACAAACCTGCATATAGAGTAAAAAACATTAGTAGTAGTAATGTCACCCTCAGGTTTATGAAGAGCTGTTGTGATGCGCAGTGTGTGGTGGTATCTTGGCAATCCTGCCTCTGCCGCCTCCCGGCTAATCCACAGTGGGCAAAGATGTGAAGCGTGGGTGGAGCTGAGGGGGCTGTATGAATCCTGAGTGCTCAAACAAGCCACCTGTGACATCACCCACCTGTCAATCAAAGCAGCCACGCTGTTATTACGCATAACTTTAAGCCTTACTTTGCAGGTGAGTTATCTAGAAATTCAGCCTCAGTACAGTTGTAATGAACAGGGAAATTAGCTATAGAGACCAACACTGTTTTTTGTACCAGGCTGTTAACATGTTTGGACATTTTAACATGGGGACTTATGGAGACTGACTTGTCCTGTAGCCAGCCTCAAGTGGACGTTTGAGGAACTGCAGTTTTGGGGACTTTTCTCGTTGGTTTCACTTCAGACACCGAGGTCACGGCTTGGTTGAAAAATTTAAAGGTCCAGCTTTTAAAGCTTTTAAAGGTCCAGTCCGTCATATCGAGAGGGCTCAAGCTGGAAATAAGAACCACTGTGTTTTTGTTACCTTAGAATGAGCCTTTAATATCTGCAGCCTGCCATGTAATACTGGCTTCAGATAGGGTATTATGTGTTTTTTTGTGTTGTATTTGTATTTTCTCCTTTATGCTTGGAGCATGTGGGTGAGTTGGAGTGGTTGCAAACCACAGCTACACTGCTAGATGCCACTAAGTCCTACACATCGATCCTCTAAATCAACATAACTGTCATTGATTGGTGCGAAGAGGGTAAAGTCAACTGCTTAAAAAAACGCTACTGCAGCTTCCACGTCAACTGGAAATGATAATCAGCCTGATTATCAGGCTAATTGGCATCATGGATGGCGGATTAGGCAAACATCAATGAGAATAATTTCCAGATTAAGCCAGGCTAGCTGTTAACCCCTGCTTTCTAGTCTTAATGCTAAGAGGCTGCTGGGTTGGGCTTCATATTTAATGTACAGACACGAGTAGCAGCAATCTTCCTCTAAAAGTTACACTTATATTTACTATCGCCACTCTTCAAATAATGTGCTCCTGGACAGTAAACATGTTTATTCACTGAATCACTGATTTAAAAGAGTTCGCTCATCACTTGTCTGCCGCACTTCCAGAATAGCCCGGGGACAGAGTGGAAGTATTTAGTGAAGGATGCGCTCACTATTTTGTCAGTATACTGACAGTGAATTATTTCCGTCACTGCATCAGTCAGGCATGACTGCAGCGTGGCTGCTCTCTGTACACAGACGGGCTTGTCTACCCGTGGCAACAAAGGACATCTCCTAAAAAAATATAGATTTTAAAAATAAAACTTACATAATACTACATTTCTTGAGAGAAAGGCCAGTGCACTGATCTATATTTTAGGAAGACTACTTGCTGTACTTCAAAAGGGCTCTGCCAGTCTGCTGAAATTAATAAATATTAAGTAATCACATTTGACAGATCTGAATCATGAAAATCTTAAAATATTCATAAAGGACACTTGAGGGCTGGAAGTGTCAAAGCAATGTGCAGTGTAGACACAGCATGTAGCTGCACTGTTCTTCTCATATTGTAAAAGGTGGGTCATCTCTCTTTTTTAGGTCACTAAGAACAGGATTAAGACGTCACGTGTCAGACGTGGCATATCAGCGTCAGCGTAATATTGATTTGAATAATCGTTTCATTTAAGAGCAAGATACTCAGAGTCAAGTGCCCATCACTTTAATCCCCCCTGTTCCACTTTGTTGTACTCAGTTGACCATGCGGGGACGCTTGAGGCGGTAATGAAAGGTCTATGGACAATGATGTGACAAGGATACAACAAGATGTGCGTACGGAGATATTTTCTGTGTCAGTGTGTGCAGCAGTCCGCCGTCACATGAGCAGGAGACCTCTGCCGCCCTGTCTCATTACAGATGGAGACCAGATGGAGGCAGCGAGTTCTCAACCCCCCCACCTAGTCAGCTGACGTAGGGTGGAAAAAAAAATGCAGCTCGATACACCTAATTGACAGCGTGGTGTCATGAAAGGAGCTTTAGTTTAGGGTGCAGTGGAGTCCCAAGTGGAATGCATAAGCAGCAAAGTGACACTGATCAGAGCTGAGCGGATCCTGCTGTGGCTGCTGAGGAGACGCTAAAGGGACCGAGCAGGGACAAAACTTCTTGTTCCGTGACGCAAATAAAAACAAAGTCGATGTTAATCATCGACAGCTCTCAAGGCATGGTGGGGGGGGAAAGGCAAAAGACACTCTGGGATCTTATCTTGTTTTTAAGGACAATCAAAAAAGAAGCTGCTTTTACAGTTTCACTTGTGTGATTATTCCTAAGGACGCTCTGTATTCTTGGTGTGACGCTTTCAGAAAGAATCAGAGAAGACGTCAGGATGGAGGGGGGGTGCAAATCTTCAGTAACAAGTCATTTATGCCCAAGAACTAGCAGCAGCGTACAAGTAATGTCAATTTGAGGAGAGACAGAATTTCTTTCTGATATGTGGTTGTGATCTTCCCACGCACTTGGTAGTCTCTCTCTCTCTCGTGCGCTTTTTCTGCAAAAGTGCCGTTCTATTGATATTCTCCTTCCTCTCCGTGGTCTCTATTACGTCTGTGGAGAAGCTTTGCTCGCCATACTGTCAGGAAATATTTCTGGTTATAGGGCTTATTCAATGTAAGATGGGGCAAGGCGAGGCAAACTTTTATATAGTACATTTCATGCATGACGAAAACACAGCGCGCTCCACATGAAACATTTAAAAATGCATAGAAAATAGGCGGCGATAGGCTTAAAAAGAATCAAAAGAAAAAGGGGCACATATAGGCTTAAAAAGAATAAAAGAAGAAAATGATTTTTCCTTTTCAATTTCACAGTAAGTCGCTTCAAAATCCACACTCTTTGGCTTTGCCACGTATATATTCTGTATCTGCCTGATCCAGAACTTCATTGACGTCATATCAAACGTACATTAAGTGAAATACCGGATTTCAGGAAGGATTTTATTTTTACAGCTGCTCCGTTCCATTAAACGGAAGAACTGTAAACGCCTTTGGAAACTGGTTTGCAATACACACACACACACACACACACACACACAAAAACACGAAACAATAAATAGGACCGTACACTCACAATAAACGGTACACAGTACAAACACAGCACTGTCATGCACTGCTTATGAAGGACAAAGATTCAGTATGAAGAAAATGATGTTAATATGAGCTCAAGGACACATTTTTACTATTATTATGAGACCGGTGATTATGGTTTAGTGTTTAAATGTAATAACACCCCAGTGATTCAGCATTGCTTTGCCATAAAGTTGTGTAACTCAAAAGAGTCACGCAAGATTGAACACTGAGTAGTAGTTGGTATTTTTGTCATTCAGCAATCCAAGATCTCAGAGATTTGCAGATTTGTACACGGGTATTTGTCATGGTTATATTACTTATGATCAAAATTTGCAAGTGTAACAACGCAAGACATCAGCCAGCTTAATATTAGTTGCTAATCCAACAGCAAGAAGCAGCTCGGCGTCTGTCTCCTGCCAACGGCTAAAAGTCAGTCCCAGATCTAGCTTCTCGCTCAGTCGTGCTCTCATTTTCTCTTCTCAACGTCTTCTTCAGCCTTTTTTTTTTACTACTGTCATTATGTCCACAGAGGCTGCTGAGGCCGGTTACATTGTGAGCTTGCCCAGCTCCCGTTCTGGCACAACACTTGCTCAACTCCCTGTTGCATTCCCCGAGCAGAAAAAAAAAACCCTCCTCTTCCCAGTGGTCCAAAATGTTCCATCAGGAAACTCAACACACTCACTGTCACTAACAAAGAGTATATATATGTTGCTTAATCGGAGGCCTATAATTATGTTTTATATTATATTACTTAGTTACAACAGCAAATCAACATGTTTTAATTAACATATTCGGTTGGTTATGGTCGGTTTGGTTAGGGTTAGGCAATCAAATCACTACCCAGCACAAAATTACAGTGCCGACATTGCCACTAAACACAGTGACTGTTTCCCTCAAACTGTATTTGGCAATACAAATTAACTGTGTGAAAATGTAATTTGTAGGAGACAGGATTGAAGCAGCAGAGGCAGCGATGCCCTGACTCTGAGTCCCTGGTGGTGGTCAGTGCTGACGCAGCCAATAACATCATTTCTTTAAATCATCTGTAAACAGTACAGCTCACATCTTTCAGGCTTCCTATCACATATTTCTGGTCTCAAAGCCCCGAGAAGAAACAAAACTGTTCCAGAGCCACAAAAAGATATTATGGAAGTGTTTACACAGTGTCAAGAATCTTGACCTTTCTGTGCAAAATCCCCATTTAAATAAACGTCGGCAGCACGAGAACAATCTACACAAACCTCTGAATCCACCTAAAGACGCCAAACGAACGCTATTATCGAACATAAAAATCCCCTTTGTAGTAGAAAATATAACAAGACAATAACAAAGTGTCATATGTGCGGAGAGGAGGTGTGATTTCTAGCAGTGAGTCACTGTTGTCAGTAAACTGAGTAAACCAGCTCTTTCCTCATACAGAGGAAGTTTGGCAAAGACAACACACGCCTCCACACCAACTACACCACTTTTACAAATCAGAAGCACGCTTCTCCTCAGTACGCTCCCTCACAGACAACCTTCCCGTCACTTACTTAATGGAGTCCACAGCACTGTAACGTGGCATGTCACGGCTAATCACACATCCATACGGAGAGCTTTTTTTTCTGAAGTTATTTTCACCTCCATCAAGAACATGCATGAAACGTGGTTTAATTAGATTTATGCCAAGAGTGTTCGCTTCGTGATTACAAAGCCGAACACCTGCTTGCCACCGTCGTGCTCCTTCAAAATCACAGTCAAGGTGCGGAGAAGAGGTGATA
This sequence comes from Nibea albiflora, assembly GCA_014281875.1. NCBI lineage: Eukaryota > Metazoa > Chordata > Actinopteri > Sciaenidae > Nibea > Nibea albiflora. The sequence continues at coordinate 6,270,937 of CM024795.1, read as the reverse complement.
CATTTCCATTTGCTTGCATATTTTATTCTATTTTATGGTCAGAATCAGCCGCATAGTGTACCGACTTGACAGTGATTATCATTAAGTGTGACATATTTGTAATACTACATCTTTAAATTTGGAGAAATAATAGCCTTTCACCGTAAATCTCTATCTAAGGAGAATTTTCAGTGCCATGTTGTTCTACAAGCGCTTTAAAACGCTATGGCGGATAACAATCAGTGACATTCACTGCTGATGTTTCCTCCTTTTTTCGTAGGACTGTTATACTTTCCACCTTCCTGTTTGTAAGTCCCTGTGAGTGTTTTTTGCATTGCTGGCCAAGTGAAAGACTTATCCAAGCTTCAAGTGCTCGTGTCAATGGCGTTCATCTCTGCTGTCGCCTTCAGCCGTCAGTCAAACTATTTAAAAAATAAAATAACATGGAAATTTTTAGACAAAACTGGAAAAGAGCAACTTCACTGACTCTGTTCGTGCTGCCGCTTACTATTCACACACGTGCACACACGTGCACTCCCTCAGTACAACACGCGCATGCACGAACACTTTTCGCACCTCCACACATTAACAATGATGAGGGGATGCATAGATGAGGGCCTGCTCTTTGCAGCAGGCTATAAAAATAGAGGCTTTTATTAACACTGATAAAAAATTCCATCTTCTTATCGACAGGGGAAACGGAGAAGGGCGGGAGAGTTTTGCTGCAGCGCTGCTTAGAATAAGGATGCTGCTGGGCAGAGAGACCGAGAGAGGGAGAGAGAGAGAGAGAGAGGGAGATGGTTTGGATGTGGAGTAAAGGGGGAAAGATGGGACACAATATCTGTATTATAGTGAAGCCAGAACAGAAGCAAAATGAGTCTGGACAATGAGAGGACCAGATGGTGACTGGGGGAACCGGACTGGGCAGTGAGAGATGGAGTGTGTGTGTGGGGGGAGAAAGCTAACTACCAGAAGGAGAGGGAGACAGATGGAGAGAATGTAAGGAGGCGAGGGAGAGGGGAGTGGTGGGTTTGTCTTTACTGCCCTTGTTCGTGTAATCGAGGTTTTTGTTGTAGGAGTATAGAGAGAGAGAGAAAAAAAAAACGACTGCAGTGTGGTGCAGCACAGAGTCCGAGCGGCATGGATGTAGAAACCAGAGGATACCCGTGCACCTTGGGACCTGTGCTGAATGCAGGTGGAGTGTGGTGCAGAGACAGGAGAGCTGGCGGTGGAGGAGGAGGGGACGGTGTGGGGGGAGGTAGAGGGTGAGGAGGGTGAGTGAAGGATGAAGCAGGGAGCAGGGGAGACGTGGAGGTTGCAAGAACAGGTGGGGAAACAGCAGGTGGTGAAGGGGTAAGGGAGGGGGAAAAAAAAGTGGCGGTAACAGCTCAGGGCAGGCTGCATCATGAAGTACCCTGATGATGCTTTAATGACCCAAACGTGCTTCCTCATAGAAAATGAGCTAAAAATACACAGAGTCAGAAAACCTTGATTCATTGAGAGTGACATTTCAAATGATTCCCTAATGAACGCTGAGTTTAAACCCATCATTTCACGAGAGCTTGACCACGGGGGCTTATATTTAACTTTTTAATAAAGTAAGATCCCAAGAGTTTATTAATATTTTCTTTGCACCCTCTCCTTGGTTTTAGCATTGAAGGGGAACCACTATGAAAAAGAGTTCAAATATAAAACTAAGGCTCTAGTGGAAGATACTTAAATTAACACTGTTCACAAAAAGTTAGGTGTATTCAACTTTTGGGTAAAAGTAAATAATTTATGGAACAAAAAAGTTCATGTTACAGTGATATTATATCATGAAAGTAGGGCATTTAACTAGAAGCATGTAACGGAAATTTCATCATATGTCGAAAGCCGGATATCCCTAACTTTTTGTGAGCGGTGTGCTATAGGTTGACTTTATATGAGACAGTTAACACTAGAGATGTTCAGATCATTGGTGGATTGGTTGATACTAGTGAATCTTGAAATCCTGAATATGTTGACCATGGAGCCAAAGCCAACAAAAATGTATCTTGTTCACTCTGATCTTGTTTGACTTCAGTGGATGGCAACATCTGGTATGGAATAAATTGAGACCAACTCTTTGTATTGTAGTTTCACTGCAACAGGTACCAATGTTCTGAAAAATCCTCTCCATTTGAGGTTGAGAGACTTTCCCAGAGCCTCTCTCATTACTTTAAGCACACTGCGACTCTGGTAGATTATTGTAATCTCCCGATATGATTACAGAATCTGTACGCGTGCTTGTTTGCGGAGAGCAAAAGGGGCTCATCGCATTGGCTGAGATGCAGTCCCAGAATCCAGTGACAATTTAGCTTTTTTTTTTGCAGATATATGTTTATAGAGATTAGATTAAAAGTGCCTTCCTCGTCTTTCTCATGTATCAAGTTGCTGAACAGATTGCAGAGGAAGTCTTGGCCTGGAAATCTGTTATCTGCTACATCGGAAACCGAGAAACTGTTGCTGCCACAAGCTAAAATCTTTGTCAAAGAAGAATATCAGAATATAAAACCATTTCTCCAGAACTTTGTTTTGTTTCCCAGTACTGCACCCTGTAACATACTCAAATATTCCCTTGTTTCTATACACAATACCTTCATTTAAGAACTCAAGAAATCATTTTGGATTTAGTCATTAATATCCATATTCTGTGTTTATGCTGACATGTTGGTTATATATCTATTATATATATAGCTGGTTGTGATGTGAAAAAATAAGCCAGGATACAGTGACATGTTGTCCTCTCTGTATGAGAAATGATACCGATCTTAATCACACAATAGAAGGCTGGAATCTGATCTCTTATCCCGTTGCCAAAAATAAAATACACATTCCCCCCGCCCTTTTCTAATCACCTGTCTAATATTTCTTCCCTAATAGGTTTGATTACATTGGAAAAGGCTCAATATTGTTGTCACATTTATCAAGCCCGTGCCATCTGTCTCTCCACGCCGTGATGGAAGCGTGCCAAAGGGTTCAGCTCGACCTTGCTACACCTGACACATAATGATGACTTAGTATTCAAGCATCTTCCCAAGGTATCTGAGTTATCGCCGACCTCATCATTCCCACGCACTCTTGTCTGGCCTGGCAAAAGGAGCAGAGCGACTTCAGCCGCAGACACAATAATACACTCGGGCGAGACAGAGAAATTGCCTCTCGGAGGAGACAAACGCTTGTCCAATCAATCCCACGACAAAGCAGGGTTCCGCCTGAATCTTTCCAAGAGGCACCCCCTGCCCTGTCCTCCTTTGTAGTTACCACAAAGAGATCCTCAGCGGAGTCTTGTACTGATCAAACGCCATTCCCTCCATCTTTTAAAGAAAAATGAAGGACATCCATTCTCATTAAGCCCTCAGTCGCGTTTCATTGAAACAACCGCGAGTCTGTGGGGCAGGCGTTTCGTGGCCACACAATGGGATGTGAAGTGATACCGCAGGGCGAAGCAGCCTTTAAGACAGATTTGTTAACTGTTGACAAGATAAACATGGAGACCAAAACCAAATGTCCTCATGAAATATGCATCTTTCCAAAGGGATATAGGGCATGTTTATCTAACAGGCTGTGTGTGCTGTGAGTGATAAAACATGAGCATCCACCAGCGGCCTTATTTTATATAATGCGAGCAAAGGCTATGATAACAAAGCCAAATGTTCTTTGCAAGCTGGTTGTGAACTTCAGCAGTTTCATCTGATACTGCACGCTGCCTTCAGTGTTCCCTATGGTTTGGTACTTTCTGTACTTTTCCTGCAGATACTTTGAAGTACTAGACCACAGGGCGTTTTATGAACGGGCAGGACAAAGTATGATAAGGGACTAAAACCTTGATCTCGGCTTTGAGATCAGTCCTAATGAAATCAGGGCTGCAGCTAATGCTTTCATTGTCGTTTTGATAATAGTTATCTATTGCTTGTTAAAGATATTTAACTTTAATATTCTGTTTGTGGTCCTGGAGACCCCAGAGCCTTTAAAGAGCTTAAAAACGTACTTTTTATTGTTTTTATCGGCTGGATTTTTAACTTTATCAGAATTACTTGTGCAAGCAGTGGGACTGATTAAACCAGAATTGTCAGAGATAAAAGATGTGGGTTCTTTTAGGAGCTCAATGTGCAAGAATACCTCCAGACAAACAAATTGAGTTGGAATTTTAACTTTTTTTGCATAAAGAAACGCAATATGCATACAACCACAAATAAATGTGTTTTCTTTCAGTTCCCGTCTCTTATTCTTCGTTCTTAAGTGTGTGTGTGTGTGCACAGCCACAATCTGTGGACGGCTTAGTCTGGTTCAGTTAAGGGTTGGTTCTGTATTAATCTTTCAGGTAGCTCCAGGAGGTCCAGGGACTTTATTCACTTCATTACTTTCCTTCACAAAATATTTAAGTTCCACTAAGTTTCATATAATCATCTTTTAAAAGGATTAAACTGAAATACATTTTGCAAAACAAACAGTAAACATTCAACAGTACACAGCAACACAGTTACAGACATACGCAGTGGCATACAGCCCCTGTTCTGGAGGCTACCAAAGAATGGATGGACAGCGCATGCGTGACGTCATCCACAGGTTTTTTTGAAGCTCAGAATCTGTGGCTCTCGGCCAAGCCACGTTGGCAGTCCTGTCTCTTCTGCCTGCCGGCTAAACTAAAAATAAAGATGTGGATCATCGGCCGACCTGAGGTGGGCAGAATGATGCCCGGGTGTTCAAACAAACCACCTGTAATGGCACCCGTCATTCATGCAACTGCAGTTTTCAGTGCTTCCGCATTGACTTCACTCCACAGCCACGAAGGGTTGCGGAGCCACACTCTGCAGGGAAAAAGAAGTGACCTCATTTAACCAGGATGTTTACGTCTTTCGGCCGTCTCCACTTACTAGCTTATCAGATTTTTCCACTTGGACATGATGTTGAGCTGATAACACGTTTCAGAGGTCTCCTACAGAAAATGCTGCATTATTTCTGACTGGGGTGTGATTGATTTTCATGCTCTGTACTTGTTATTGGTGTTCACATTACTTTTTTTTCTCCACATGCCCTCCCTCCTAAATCCCAGATAGGTTTATATGGATTAAGGTGTTTTATGGCAGTTTTCTCATAAGGGGTCTAACTCCCTGTCCCTGTTAAACCGCTCTGTGGTCTCAGAGATGTCAAACATAATTAACATCAAAATATAGGACAACATACTGTCTGTGAATGACTTCTGGCAAACAGAATGAAGACGTATTTGTTCATGCCTCGGCCATGTAACGCATAAAACATGAAATATTTCCTTGTTTGGGTGTAATAACAAAGTTTTATGGTCAATTTCATCAAATGTTCAAGTGCAGGTTGTTGCGGAGGGAAGAGTTATCACTTCAATACCTCTCTACGCTCCAACCAAAGAGGTGGTAAAAGCAATTTTCAACAGAACATGAGGGTTAATTTACAATCATATAAATCAGAGGAACGCTCACATTCAGGAGCTGGAAGCAGAGAATGATGTTGCTTGATTGACATGAAATAGTTGCAGATCACATAAACTGGCAATTAGCTAATCAATGAATCGTTTCAGCTCGAGATGGAATAAGCTTAATTTGTTGCGTGATTATCTAGTTTGGCAGAGAGTTGTGAGGAAGAGCAAAACACGGAGGAAGAAATACAACTGTATAGATCACATGTTTTAAAATAAGATCTCCAAATTATACTTTTTAAAAAAGCATTTTGCATCAACGCCTCTACCATCTGTCATGTTGATTAGGCTCCCATGTGGTTAACTGATAAATACAGCAGCCAGAGATCAGCAGTTTTAATTATAGATGTTTTTTTTTTTTTTCTCAAACGCCTGGGAAACCAATTAAGGCGTGCTGTGCACACCCATCACACTGATGCTCGGATACATGCCGCTGCATGTGATTTCTCAGCAATCTCTCACTGACCAGAAATTATGAGACGCTGTCCTCGTAACGAGATCTCTAATTTGAGTGCCACTGCTAATTGATGTGAGTAAATATTTCCTGTCACAAGTTAATGTCTGCTCAAATTATGAGTCAAAGATTAATAATATTTTTGTTTTGTGAAGATGAGATAGAAATAGAAAATTGATGTTTTTACCTTGTAAATATATGTCATTTGGAAACAAAGTAACAAAGGTCTATACTGGCTCTATCTGTAACCAAACCACGATCTTCTTCAGTCCTAACCAAGTTGTTTTGGTGCATAAACCGAAGCTCAAAGGAATCGTTTGGGGAAATAAGCATATTGCTGTTTGTCTCCATGTGATGAAGAGTCGACCTGCTCACGGTTTAACCAACCTCTCGGCCCCGTGTCTGTTGGGATCGGCTCCAGCCATCCATCTAGAAAATAGATGAATGGAAGCTTATTTGCCTTCTTGTCTAACAAGACTCTCATTTCTGTCTGCAAACCATCTTGTACTGTAGCTACAGAGAGAATGAAGATGATTAACCTGGCTCTGTCCGAAAGTACAAAAATTTCCCCCCAGCATTTCTAAAGCTCATAAGTTACATCTCAATTGTTAGGTACCAAAAAAGAGACTCTCCTGGAGTCTCCAGCAAGTTATTGCAGCAGGCCACAAAACAGTTCAGAACAAACCCACATAAAACGGCAAAGTGTTTTTACAGGGTTTTTTTATATACAGGGTGAGATATAACCAAGTGGGATCTACTGTGGCTGTGAAGTAAAATCAGACATTTGAAACACTGCAGTTTCTCAAACGTCCACTTGAGGCTGGCTACAAAACAAGTCTCCATAAGTCCCCATGTTAAAATGTCCTTCACAGCAGAAATAAACATGTTTACAGCCCGGTACAAAAAAACAGCTTTTATAGGCCAAAGGCTTAAAGTTATGATTAATTAACAATGTGGTTGCTTTGACTGACATGTCGGTGCCGAGGTAGCTATTTTGAGCAACCAGGCTTTATTTAGCCCGCCTCAGGCCCACCGACGTTTCACGTCTTTGCAGATTCTTAATTAGGACTCCCAAGATGGAGACATCCAGAGCCGCCACACTCTTTCTGTGGGTCATCCACTATGTAAATGAACAGCGGTTCAGTCCCCGGCTCATCCACTCTGCAGGTGTCCTTGGGCAAGAAACTGAACCCCAAACTGCTCCCAAAGGCTATACGAAGGGTGCGTGAATGCGTAGCTGGCACCTTGCACGGCAGCTGATACCATCAGTGTACGAATGTGTGTGAATGAGATATGAAGTGTAAAAGCGCCTTGAGTGGTCGGGAGACCAGAAAGGCCGTTAGAGACCATCTACTCTGAGTTTCACAGCGGCTCTTCTGACATCACAGATACAGTCTATGGATCTCACGTGGTGTTGAGGCAATGGCAGGCGAGGTTTCTGCCTGAAGCTTAATACTGTATACATTCATAGACAGGAGTGTTGTATCAATCTTCTCATCTAACTCTACAAGAAAGCAAATGAGTGTTTTCTTTCTTCAAAATGTCAAACTATTACTTTCAGGCACCAAAACAACTTGGTGAGAATTAGGCAAAGTGGATGTGTTGGGTTAACAGAAATGCTCTGACTCTGACAACAAGTGTCATATCAGAAAGAAAAAAAAAATGTTTTTGCTATTCCAACAGTTATTTGAAACAGTTTTGAAAGGCACAGACAGCCGGGCTGATAGCGGCGTCAGATCAGAAACCTCTTTTGTGTCGTTCTGGAGGGAAATCACAAACAACGTGCTCCTCCTTTAATTTGAAGGATTTAAAAGGTAATGTGTGGTTACAAAACAAATTATAAATCTAAGGTTTGTCTATGATGTATATAGATTAGACTAATATATATTCATAAATGGAGTCAGTAGGTAAACAGTGCGGTTTTTATCACAAAAGGAGCCTTACTGAGACTATTTTTGCATATAATCACACATTTTGTGGTGTAACTCCTCGCTGCAAGGTGAAAAGACAACACTGGTGACTAAATATGTACCAAACGAAGAACACGGCAGTTCTCACTCTTCCCGGTGTGTCGAAAATGACAAGAATAGTGGCGAAAAAATAGAAATTGGCAAGGAAATGAAGGAATAGAAGTCGTAATGTGTGTCGGTGGCAGCTGTTCGCCATAGGTGGAGGTGAAAGAGCTGTGAACTGCTTCTCACTGAAATCACTGTTGGCTGCAAACTTAAATTCTTTCATTTCTTTTCAGAACTCTCTGTTTTTCAATCGGCGACATTACTATTGTCACCAAACTTTTATTCTTCCTGCGGTGCCCATTTCTCTCTGCTCTCCCATGTTTACGGAAATGAAAATATAGGAGGTTGGAAACCGAGGTGTTACAAGCAAGAAAAAGTCATTTCTGAGTATTGATCAGCGACGCTGCAAATCCCCCGCAGAGGTATCAGTTGTATTATGAAGAAAATCCCTTTTATTTTTTGATAATAGGAACAAAAATGTAGAATTGGCTCACATGCAACATGTAGAGAATTCAGGGTATATGCAGCTGTGAAGCTCACTTGAGACTAAGCAGGATTCCTAATCTGGGTAATTACCGAAGTAGACAGAGTGATTGGGCAGTCAGGAGGGGGCTTTTTAATTAGGCAACATGGACCACCATTTCTTTGGAGGCTGATTGGCCCCTTGACATTCATGTAGCTGATTCACTGATGAAACTGAAAATACTTCAGCTAAATATACTGAATGCAATCTCTCTTAAGTCTGGAATATTTAATTAATCAGCGCTCAGAATTATTCCACGCTATCCGACATCACGTTATTGGCTCGATGGCAGTTTCACAAACCGAACACTTTCTTCTGCGTGAAATTAGACTCGTATCATTGCGCTGGACTTCTCAGCCTAGAGGCAATTAAATCAAATGTGGTGTTTCTAAAAAAAAAATAACACTTCAATGTCAACGCATTGAACAAACACTGTGTACACCTGGACTGTTGGTTTTATAACACAACACTATTAAAACTGCTTGCTGTGGCAGTGCTCTTTCCTGCCTGATCAGGAACTGGGCTGCGTTTGATCACTCCTCTCTCCTCCCGTGCACCAGTTTTACTTCCCCGGTGCATTCAGAGCTGTTTGATTCTGCAAAATACAACACAACCCCCATTTTCTTTTACCCCCACGTTTCCTCGTCCGTCTTGTTCTATTTGATGCACAGGCCTTTTGAAATATTCAGAGCTAACCCTTCCATCGTATTACCTGCGTATCCAACTGGATATGGAGGCAGTAGGCTCCCTGCTATGCAGCTGTAGGGTGAGTGTGTATGTGAGCAGTAGAAGCTCAGAACCCGTCTTTTATTTGATTAATCCTGCTCTTAACACAGGCTTCTATGTCCGCTCTCGGGGCAGCACCGGGCTGGTTGAGCCTGCTCAAGTCTAAGCCCGTCTCACCCCTGGTGGATTTGCCATGCTGAGAAGGCTGGTGGACACGGAGGTGATTTGAACTGGTGACCGTCGGAGGAATATGACTGAGACGGGAGAAGAGAGGTGAAGATGAGATGAAAGGGGATGCGGAAAGAGCGAGGGAAGATCGGCTAAAGGGTGACAAGGTAAAGATACAAAGGAAAGCAAAGAAAATGGGGGAGATGACTGAGAGAGAGAGAGGGAATGTGGTGAAAGCTAAGAGCTAATGATGGAAAGAGAAGAGGAGGAGGAAGAGGAGAGGCTGAGGTGGAACAGAAGAAGGGGGGACGCTTCAGGGAATGAGGTGTTAATGATCGTAGCGGGGGGAGGAGTGAGAGGTAAGGATGTGAAAGACGGCAGAGAGCAGCACAATTAAGAAACAAGGAATTAAAATGTCAGAGAAGTCAGCTGGGACAGCGAGAAAGACAGAGTGAAGGAGTATTAAAGGGTTTATAGATGGCCTCGCTCAGCTGAAGCACAAACACACACACAAACACACACGCTAAGGTTGAAGCGGCGAGGCTGAGTGACACAAAAGAAAACAAACACACCCGTGTTAGCATGTACGTGACAGAGAAAAGAGGGCTGCTGTCGCTTGTCGGGTTTGCATCGGGACAGGAAGTGAACACAATGTAATCGCCAATAAATCTGTTGATTATGATTATGAAGTGATTATTTGTGTAGTTTACAAAAAAACGTCAGGAAATAACTGGAAATGCTCCAAACAAAGAGCTTAAGGTGACGTCTAAAACTCAAAAGATGTCAGCGAATCATCACATTCGAGAATTCATCAAAAAAAAAATGTCTAGAACGACAGTTCTTTGGCACCCCGGTGGCCTCAGAGAAAATATGATGACCAGGTGAAGTCAGGGACCTCTGTTCCCCATCTCCTTTCCTGTCATCTCTCTGCTCTGAACTTTATAATAATGGCATTTTTAAAAAATCCCCCAGTGTCCTGAAAAAATGTGACTCACCACAGTAAGTTCAGAGAACTGTGAACGCAGCATCTAAAAGGTGCAAAGGGGCAGGAGACACAAGCAGCAGGTGGTAACAGCTCAGATGTTGCAAGTTGTTAATAAGCAAGTACTGCATGTCAAATTATAACAGTGAGGTCTGTCTGTAAACAGCTTTATAAAGGAGAGGTTACACTTTTTCCTGGATCTGCGTTTCCAGGAAGTTCCACAGACAGAGAAATAACATGTCATTCAGTGAGCTTTTTGAGATGCTTGAGATAGGTGAGGTGTCTGAAGAGCCAAAGCATACAAGTGCATTTTCCGAAATGTCAAACTATTTTTTTAAAGGTTTGCTTGGATGTTTACAGCAGACCATTTTACAGTTTGCCTTCGTTTTATCTTCTAAAGTTTGGTCAAACCAGCAGTTTGTGTCAAAGACAGCCTGAATGTCTGGCCGCTTGAGATTCTTGCCATAACAGTTTCAGTTTCTCTTTGTCTGTTTGTTTTTTAAGCCATGTACAGTCGCTAGCCACTTACATTTTAGCAATTATGATGTTTTAAGTGAAAGAAATCATGATTAATTAAAGATCTAAATCAGTTTTCTGTCTCAAACTCTTCCACCACGTCATAATCTTGATCCTAGATCATTCTGCAAAACATTGACGATATGACAACGACGGTTAAGATTACGGATTGACTGCGGTTGGGTAAAAGAAAGCATGAATCAAACCCTCCACGTCTCGAAGGTCAAATGCATCCATCCACTGCCCAGCCCTCCACTGGATTACTTTCCACCCCTGCTGCATAAAGGGAACATTTATATCTGCTCTGGATGCAAGTCATGACTTGCGGAAACATCCGATATGATCACATTTCCTCTGATACTGGTCGTGAGTTTCAACACAAGTCGGAGCAGATTTGTGCTGGAGGATTGTGGGATATGGAGCAGGGTAACTCAGCCTCCAACCGGCCAACCGCTGCTTAACAATTCTCTGATTGAACGACCCCACTGGCCTATTTGTCACCTCTCATTCCCCCTCTTCACTCTTTCCACCCTGTCTGATTATTTTCATCTCGCTGCCCTCCCTCCTCTCTCCTGCCTCTGCCTCTGTCTTACGTCTTTTGCCTGCGACTGTATTTTGTCATGCAGTTCTCATGGGACACCCTTTACTACTCTCTCCCGTCCCTCCCTCTCTGCTGCGTTTCCTCCCCACCTCTCCCTCTCTCTTCCTCTCTTTCCATTAATAATTTCTCATGCCACTCTTGCTCTGCAGGGCACTTCTCATTGGTCTCCATTTCTCTCTCCTCCAGTTCTGATTTGTTATGCCACTGCCATTCCCCCATGCACGTCTCATTGGTCACTGTCCGTTGAGCTTTCTATTACCCACTCTCTCTCGCCTTACTCCCCCCCCCACCCCCTCGCCTCCGCATGTTGTTTGATCTCATACTTTCGCTGTCAGAGATTTGTTTCTCCCCACAGCATGCGACCGAGGTGTTTTTCATCTGCGACGCCTTTATCAGCACAGAAGTCTGCGCGGCATCGGCGGGCTGCGTGTGAGGCCAGCAGCTTAAGTTTTGTCCATATTTCCATTCAGGGGGAATTATTTAGTCAGTGTTACACACACTGTGTAGATATTGCCATTTCAGTCTGTCATTAGTATCACCTGAATGCACCACGAGGCATTTTAGAAGGGCAAATGGGAATATGGGGCCATTATTGGAAAACAGAGAAGCATATGCTTTGTGAAATATTGCACTCCTGTTTCCCGTTAGAAGTGATTGGATCTGTGTGTGTGTGTGTATGTGTGTGAGGGAGTGTGTGAGGGAGTAAAGTGTGCAAGGACACATTTATGGAAATGCTAGCCCATGACAAAGAAAGTGAGACAAGCGGCTGCACCAGCAAATCAGTTCCCATTGAATTAGAAAGAGTTGTCAACTCCAAAAGATGCATCAATTAGTTTTAATTAGTTTTGCACATTTTACATTTATTACATGTCTTTGCCTCACATGCGCGCAGATATTCATAGGCATAGATGTAAGCTCCGCTTTAGAAATAAAGACGGCACAGACTTCTCTGATCTGCCGTAAATGAGACTGTCTTCACCAGAAAAATGACAGCAGCAGTGGTTTGTTCAAAGACTTCAAATGACTTATGTTCACAAACTGAATATCGATTTTTTTTGCAGCTGTGAGAGTAATGATTGTCTCCAGCCGCAAAGGCGGAAATAACGTGACATTGTTAGATTGTCGTAAAAAAGAAATCTTTCAGGCTGGTCAAAAGAAAAAAGGGACAAAACCTCTTGTTATTCACAGGCGAAGCCATTATTTCAAGATTACCTGATAACACTGTACAACACCAGATAAATGAATTAGCTTCTGTCGCTGTGTTATGTAGTTGTAGCGGTCAAGTGAAACCAACACAAACAAAATATTGGATATAATTCCATCTCCCCGGACATGAAATTACAACTTGGAGGCTTTTGTACTCAGCTGCTCTTAAAGCAACATTGTGTAGAACCTGGTCTTGGTTTAATGTCCCCAGTTTCAGAGTAGTGGCAAATATGGATAGTTTGTTGTCAACTTGAGTCCAACTACTAGTCCAACTTGGACCTACTAGTCCAACAGCAAGAAGCCCAGCTGAGCGCCTGTCTTTCTGCCTTTTATTTCACCAAATTTGCCTAGTAGTCAGTCACACTCTCCTTTTCTCGTCTTTCCTTCCTTCATCAACGTCCTCTTCAGGCTTTTCACCTCTGTTATCTTGTCTATAGAGGCTGCTGAGTCTGGTTACATTGCCCATTTGCCCAGCTCCTGTTCTGGCACAACACTACGTGCCACTCCTGAAAGTCTCTTCTTTCCAATGGTCCAAAACATTAACACTACCTGCTGCTCTGAGGCAGCCTGGCTAACACGCTGAGCTAACAGCAGCTACATTTCAGAGCACTGTACAGCAAACCTCCAAGGAAGTGCAAACAGATCAACACTAAGACATGAGACAAACAAATATAAAGTAAACCTAGAACAGGTGCACAGTTGTCATTGGGTTGTACAAGCTTCAATGTTCAAGTGCTGCACTCCATCGTCACATCAGAAACAGAAGAACACAGACATATCTCATCACAGACAAAGATGGGAGAACACAACAAGTACAAGCACTCCACGTATTTGTGAGCTAAGTGGACAAAACATCAATTCATTTGTCTCTGCAACTCTTATATCAAAAAAAGAATGCAAACATGCCTTTTTTTGGAGGCATATATAGTGTTGGAATCAACCTTTTCTGTCTTGGTATGAGGACTTGTTGTGAGCTCAACAAGCTACAGAGTGTCACACAGTTCCGGCTCCGGCTCTGGCCAGAAATCAATTGTAACCAAGGCTAACAGACAAAAGCCGAGCTACAGCACAGCGGAAACAGTAAATGCGGTCTGATGAGTTCCTCTTATGTCTGCACAGGTTTGTGTTTGGAGGATACAGCCTTTACTCTGCCCAAGTCTGCTGCCACTGTTAAACATGAGGGTGGATCTGTGCTGGTGTGAGCGTCTCATCCCGTTGGAGTCATTACTGTAGGTCTGATGATTGCTCTGCACAATCGTATAAAGGCTGAGGTATATGAGGGCATTTTTATAGCAGCAGGTGCAATCACGGCTCCATCCCGATGCTCTTTGACTTCCAAAGACATTAACTCCCCCCAATTTATTTGTCAACAATTAAATTCAAGGGTGGCTTTGTGGACACTTAGTGCCTTTCGGGGCTCGCTCGATCAAGATTTAAACATCAGTGAATGTTTATTTTTTTTTGTCTTTACTGTTCCTGCAGGATGTTTAATGCATTTGGTATAGCAGTGGTACAGGATGTGAAATCAGACAGCCACGGAGGATCTGCATATGTTTTTTTTTTATAATTTCTCCTCATATTCTGCGAGTACTTTATGACACAGACCTTCATTTTCTCTGTACATGTGTGATGGATGATTATATGAAGGAAGGTCACTGCAGCAGGTCAAGGTAGATTAACCACCTGAACCCAAATGATAAATGTGAAATTTCACCTTCACACACAGATAAAACTAAAGTCATACAATGTCAGATTTTGTGTAAACAAAGCTCACTGCCTGCAGTGAACCTACACGACGCTTGCACTGAGGGAAATATATTGTGTATTAATTTATTTATGGAATTCATCATGACACATGCGGCATCCCGGGATCGCAATGTAATTTAAAATAAAGGTCCGTGGGTCTGAACAATGGAATCACAATACATATTTATAATGAAGGCTATGCTGAAGAGGTTACCCCTGGCATCTATGGTAATACTTACATTTTACCCTTTTTGCCATTGTTTACTACCTTCCCTTAACTAGCGGTCACATATATGATGCTCCTTTTACACCCTCGGGCTTTAAATGTGGATTTCCTGAGTATATTCCAATAACTGCTATTGCTTTGACGTGTTTGAGAGATTTAGGTGCTGCACTTTATGATGGTTTTCCTGATAAGTGCAATATTTCCTGCACCTGTATTTCTATATGTTTTATGTTATTGATGTCTTGGTTGCCTGATTGCTTCGGTATTGATTTATGTTTCCATCATATGCTGGATTTCTTTCTCTCTTTTTTTTTCGGACTGTGAATGTGTTGAACTTCACTTCTCATGCAGGAAAAATTTAATTGAAATGTCCGACAAATAACAAATCTTGCTCCGCATGACCAAACATTTTTTATTACCTATGTAAAAAAACTTTGCTGCAGTTGCTTGGATTTTTGTGATATAGGCTAAATTAAGATAAGCTAAACTAAGATGGATTTTATTGATCCCTTGCAGCACCTCATATACACAAGGTGGATAAGGAATTGGTCTTCACTCTCTGGTACGCTCCACTGATAGTAAAAAATAATACTGTATGCATGATGTCACCCATAATCTGTGCCTCTGCCTCTTCCACCTCTCAGCTAATCTAAAAATCAGCAAAGATGTAAACATGTTTATTTCTGCTGTGTAGTTGAATATTTTAATATGGGGGCCTATGGAGATTGACTTGTTTTATAGCCGGCCTCGAGTGGCTGTTCTAGGAACTGCAGTTTTTGGCACTTGTGCATTGGCTTCACCTCACAGAGGCTGCCGCTCGGTCCGCTCTCACAGGTTGAAAGCCGTCCAAAGACATGCCAGCGAGTTCATTCAGCCCCGTCTCTGTGATCGATACTCCCTCCGCAGCCTGGTTAGCGCCGTTATCCGGCAGACATCTTACATTTCCTATGATAACAGACAGTACCGCATGGTTGGTAACGTCTTTTCTGCTCCTGGCACTGAGATCGAGCTCTGCAGCCCTGACTTCTCTCACTTCGGCACGTATCACCGATCTTTCCATTGAGAATATGCTAGCCCTGCCTGATAGATGTTCTCATGTGTGTAAATGAGAGCCGTGGTGTTTTTTGAACGGGTTACCCAATGTATTCATGAAGCAGTCCGTGTAACAGAAAAAAAGTCAAATCACTCCATCGTTCCACGTCCAGAAAAGGGGTCAGAGCTGCTGTAACTAACTGCCAACCATGCAACGCCATTGTAAGTGTACAGTGTCGTATAATGTCTTGGAAGTTTCTGTGTTTTTAAGAGATGTCTTATGTTGAAAATTTCCATATTGTACATCTCATAAAACATTTATAGCATTGGCGCAGTCATCCTAAAGCCAAAGGGAGTCTTCTCCTTATTAGACAGTCACCATCCTTTATGTCTGTGTTGCTGGTACGCTTGTTATTATTGTTATATGGTGTATCCCCCATCATGTGGGAGTTTTATGCACTTGTGTGCATATGGCAAAGTGACTCAAGCACACAGAACCTGTTCCCAAATGAGGGCACATTATGATCAGACAACACTCGAGGGCATCGGGAGACTGAGGGTAATTCACTTCACTTCTCACAATATGATTCCCCTCGTAATGAATTCGAAAATGGCTGCACAGAAATTGAGGAAATTTTCCAAAATGAGAGCCTTGATGATTTCTGGCTTTGAAAACCGTGTCACCAATTTGGGGCATGAGAAAAGCAATCTCTGCAGGTCAAATGGCATGACTTATTCAGAGGAGAGACTTAGACAGTTATTTACTCATACCATAAGCATGCATATCATTAAATAAGAACCAGCGATGTGTTTCTGCACAGCTGTTGGGTTTTTTTAACTCAATGTTTGCCGAACTGGAATCACATTTATACACGTGTGTAATGCATGATTTATGTGGCAGTTTTAGCACCTGGCGTTAGGGAAATAAGCAGAAGAATATTAGCTGTGCGTGAGCTGGTGTCTCCACTCTGACTTTGCCCTGGGACTGGATGACTGCTGTCACCATGTCTGACAAACCGGGCGCCGCTGCAACAAATCAGTCTCCTCCCAATCCCACTCGATATAATGAGACCAGACCTGCAGGCAGCTAGAGGTGTGTGTATATGTATGTGTGTGTTTACGTATGTGTGAGTCCCTGGGTTGCACAGAGGGATGGGGGAGGAGGAGGGGGAGGAGGAGGAGGAGAGAATACTCAAGGGATTAGAGATTTATTGATTACCCTTTGCAGTGTCTCCCCCTCTTCTCCCTCCCTCCCTCCCTCCCTCTTTCCTGGGTCTTCCATTCTCTGCCAGGTTATTTATAGAGGGTTGTAGAGGGCAGTGTTTTTGGCTCTGCAGTGTGTTACAGGCTTCCAGTGACCTGCCTTCTCTTAAAACACCATTCCAGAGGCTTATCGAGTGCACCATCATCATTATAATGGAAGGAGAACATGACGGCAATAAGCTGCAACAAGCCTCCTCTTCTCTCTTTACAAATGCACCGTTGTGTCTCGCGCAGCTGCGCCTTGAATAGCGTTAAAATGTAAATGCGCGATGCACCCTGCCTCAGCAGCACTGACAGGCATGGAAAAACATCAAAATGTAGACATGCAGATGATTGTTCCCTTGCTGTTTGATAATGATGTGGTTGGAATATGAATGAACGGCAGTGCAGAGGGCGGCAGGGGTGGACAAGGTTGCGGGGGCAGGTAATGGTCGCGACTTGGCAGTTTGTGTTGATTCACTGGAGGCTTCGGGCTTTTTACAGCAGGATGTGTTGGCTCATACAGTTTTCCCCTCTGCCTCTATGGGAAAACACCAGAGTGGTGTTTGTGTATGAGGACTGTATGAAGTCCTGCTACTGAATCTTATCCCTTACAGCAGCATGAGCAGAAAATATCAGACTCCTCTCCCAAGACAAACAGCATCTCCACAAATGCCCGAAAATGACACATGTTTGCGTTCAAGTGGCAAAGCCCTCCAGTGGCTCAGTAATTACGGCTCTTATCTGTTGGGAACAGAGGAAGTCGTGTGACACAGTTAGAGAGCCACAAAGTCTGTGTAGGAAGGACAAACAAGAACAACAAGTTAGAGCAATGACAACGAAGGTCCCTAAACAAACCAGATCTCTCCCTAAACTGCTGAATTTCACTTGGCACGGCTGCGACGCAGATAATCGCAGACTTTCTAGATGTTGAGTCCACCAGAAGCGTCATGGTTCATTTCAAAAGCGTCCCAGAAGCAGCTCTCTGCTATTCTATTTTTGATGGATGCCGGACCACCCATGTCATTCACCACAGAGCAGACTGAGCTGGTCGGAAGTCAGACACAGAATTGGCATAGAGAATCTGGTTGACTTTCAAATAAAACCCCCTGTGCAAACCTCTGATCATGAGAACAGCCAAAAGGGAAACATTTTAACTACAGTACGTAGCCTATTTACTCATGGTAGGAGCACATGAACCAAAAGAAATGACCAAATCCGATCAAGTTAACAAAGCCTGGCGGCCAGAACGCTCTGCTTCTGAAATGTTCCTGGTGGCGTACAGACCAAAACAGCTTCAACGTAACAGAAACCAAGTGGCAACCTCCAGTGCTGGGAAATTAAGCCAATTAAGCACAAGTGCTAATAAATGTAATTCCTTGTGCGGCCTCTTGAATACAGGCTGCAGGAGTGAGTCAACCACTGCAAGCGGCCGTTTCAGAGCAGAAATAAACATGTTTACAGCCCGGTACAGGAAATCATTTTGCTCTCTGTTGCTAATTTCTAATTTCTCTTTCTCAGTGGTATCAGAAAAATGAACCACTCTGGAGCGCAGTTACAACCTGGTGGAAAATCTTTACACAGGAGCAGGATGAGTACAGTTTTCTGTACCACAAAGCAGAACAATACCGCAATAAGGAGGAGGAACATCTAATCCGGAGCATTGAGGAGTGATCATGGGTTTGTCGTGCATCGTACCTGTCGGCGGAGACGCCAAGCCCCCTTCCAAAACAGCCTGCAGGTTTAGAAATTTCCTATTCTCCTTCTTGGCAACGAAAGCCAGATTTAGACAATGCCTCCAGCCCAAATGAGTATTTTAATGTGTCCCAGACTTACAGAGTGGGAGTGGAAGATGACGGCAGGATGCTGCACAGCTCAGCGGAGGCTACACAGCAATATTTCTCAGCTCAAAAATACCTAAGGGGAAGTATATTTCTTTTATCCCACTGCACCAACCCTAATAGACTGGAAGATATTAAGTGTACAGCCGTCTTTTTGCAACACTGTAGAGCACAGATAGATAATTTAGTGGAGATGGTGTTAGCCCCAGCAGAGCAGCCATGGGTTAAAAATCTGTGTAGATAATTAAATAGAAAATGGCACCGTGGATATTCTTCACAGTTGGATATATTCCCATCTATCCAGGACAAATGTGTTAGCATGGATTTTGGATGGGCAACAGACATCTGCAGTGTTGTTATATTTACTGAGCTTCCCTCCCGTGTGTGTTCAGTAATGGGTATCTTAACGTACTTTGAGAGTTGAGATTTCATTTGGATGATAAACAGACTGTAATCCTCTCTCTCTCACACACACACACACACACACACACACACACACACACACACACACGCAGGCACATCACCTTGGGAATAAACTACCAGCAGCACAGTTTGACCCACTAGGTTAAATACCTTTTCTGATTTACATACTGGGAGAAATTGAAGTGGAACAAGACCAACTGGATTTTTTTCCCCCTCCTTAGCATCCAGACAGCTCATAAGTCAGGTCTTCAGTAATAGTTCTGGCTGCTTGTAAATTATGATGTAGCCTCATCGAAGCTTTTACCGTCGCTTCGCTCACTCGAAGTTTAAAACGGGAGCTGGAAAGGGAATGTAAAATATTCTAAATGGAGAGGGAGCGCCGTGCACGTCCGTTTCAAGATCACACGATCGCTTTCTGCACAACTTACCAATTCAGCTCGCTGTCGCTTTCTGCTCTCCAGCATCCTTTAACTCTCTCATTGTGCTGACCAGACCAGACTGTCTGACTTTTAAGATTCCTTCCTCTTTCCAAGTGGAGAACAACTGATTTCCAGGCTGAACAGAAGCTGTCAGGCTTTTATAGAGGGGGGGGGGAGAAAAAAAAGTAGGTCAGCGTATGAGTGCCAAGGAGTGGCCTTTCATCCAGGTGTGGAGCGGCTAATAGACTAATTGACTGTCGGCAAGCTTAGCAGGCTTCATGAGATGCTCTCAGTCAGGGGGATCCTGGGATGCCAGAGGCAGGCTTCAGCATTAACACTATAATATCGAGGCAGGATGAGACTGTTCAAACTAACACAGATACTGAATGAATTTAGAAAGTAAGACTTCACAGATTACTGTTGTGGTGGCTGATATCTTAATGCAAATACACCTTTTCTATGTGGATTTTGCACCAATATGAGGCTGCTGTCTAAAACGAATGACTTTATGTTAAATAATTCAACATATACGTGGTCAAAAAAAGTCTAGTTGACATTGTTGAGAGCTGCCTCTTCTCTTATACTCATGCGGCTTGTTACAATATTGTAAATTGCTCTTCGCTCTGCTGGACGAACTTTGCAGCGACACCAATATATTACAAGTATTTATTTCTGCATTATATTGTTACAGTGAACGGCTGAGGACCCACAAGTGAAAACACAAGCCAGGATTCAATGAAAAGCATTGAATTAAATGATGTGAAAGGTGCTTAACAGTTTTTTTTTTAGATCTTCGAGTCGTTTATTCTTCGAATTGTTGGACAAACAGGAAACAGAAAAGATGATGAGACGAAGCCAGACGCGGCAGATTTGATCAGAATCAGGGTTTGGCCGTAGTGTAGGTTACCACTTGAGTGACGGAACGATCTGGCACAGTCTGGAAGGTAGAGCCGGTGTTTTATCATGAGTGGGTTGATTGGTTGATGGGAAGCAGCTGTAGCGGTGATTAGTCATGTGAGAGGAAAGAGGCCATGCCCAGCAAGACAGACAAGATGCAGAGAAAAGGGGGGAAAACACCAGAGAGGGAAGAGGCACAGCCTCATCCTGACATACATACCGGAGAAAAACCGATATCAGTATGAGTCTATGATAGGCCGATATCATCAGAGCGATATATCTACAATCTAGTACTTCACTGGTGTGTGTGTATTTGTGTGTGTGGTGAACGGATAACCAAGTACATTTACTCTTGCACTGTATCTGGAAACAATAGAGCCATTTTTACATGAAACAGTCAGGTCAGCTCGGGTGTTTCCAATGATAGTAACTAAGGTTCTGTTCCACTTACTGTAGCAGAGACTTTCCTGCGAGCCAACATGCACCATGTTCTCCCCGTGTCTGTGTGATTCTCTCCGGGTACTTCGCCTTCCTACGACAGCCCAGAGACATGCATTTTAATTCGTGACTCATTGGTGTGAATATGAGCGTCAACATGGTTTTTGTTTCAACATGTCAGCCCTGTGATGAAATGAGCCGTGGTAGTCTCCAGCCACCCGCGAAAGCTGATGAGGACAAGAAGTTACAGAGAAAGGATGGATGGATGAATAAACCAGTAGTTCTCAACCTTTTTACCTTGTGGCCTTTTAGAGAAGGTCAGTGTCAGTGTCTGGTTGAGGGCTTTTTCACATACAAAGAACTAGAACATTTTATTTTCTTTAATCATCTAATGCCCTTCAGATTTATCTTGTGAACATTTGGAGGGGCCGTTTGGAAAGCACAAGAGTGAAATACCTCGCTGTATGTGAAGGAGTTAAAACTAGCTCCAAGAGTTACCATAATAACAATAATTAGAATAATAACATATAATAATAACAATAATTGTGCTTAGACATTCTTGTTTTAACAATATAGTAAGAATACTTTCTCATTTTGGTCACAAGGTGAACAATGAATACTTATGTAAGTGAGGAATCTGAACAAGCTCCATGAATTACTCTTTCACTTTCACACCCTAGAAATGAACGACTTTCTCTTGACTGATGGTTAACCTTGATGTGTCACAGCATGAAGGACTTGAGTTCTCATTTCCTCCTTTGTGTGAAGATCAGTCCGATCAGTGTGTTGATATTGTTCAGGTATGAAGTGGCTGCCTTGATCGTTTCTGTGACATTCGCTCAGTACTTGTTGATACGTAGACTTCATCTCATTTTTACTCAAAGCATCAGCACCTTTGCCCTCAAATTAAAATATATAGAGAGATATATTTCAACAAAGTGAGTTTAGAAAATGTTTTTCTATCTATGATAAATATTAATTTCTTCAATTATCTTTTGATCAACAAGGAAATCCAAGAATTAGCGCCGATATGAAAAGTACGTTTTCCTGTCGACAGCTTACTACTCCTTTTTTTGAGAAATGCACAACAAGCTGAAAACTGAAGAAAGCAGAAAACTGTTTTGTTACTATTACACAAGCAACTGTGCCTGAATAAACTACTTAAATCAAGTAAAATCATTGCACCCTGTGGAAGTAGTAGGTTTGCTGTAGGGGGAATTATTGCTTGCTTATATAATACAGTTTTAAATGTAATTTTCCATGACATTTCCACGACAGGCTACAGTGCTTCCTCAAACCAGATATACTAAAAACCATCAGTTAATAAGATGAAGTTCCCCCATCTTACTGGGATATAATATTTGGATATGCTTTGTTTTTAATCAGTCCATTATTCGATTGCTCGTGGTGCTGACTCTTGCACATGAAAACACTGAGGTGCTCCAGAGGAAGACGTCTACAGACCTCTGGAGAGAGTCAGTTATAGAGTGCATAAACTAATTGCCTTTACTGCCAGTGTACAGTGACACTTGTGGGCAATTTGTGCAATAGGATGTGTGATTGGGTTATAGCTCTTGATTATAAAAGAGATCTGGTGACTGGAGCTTGCTCTAAAATATGGAGGCTTGGCAGATGATATTAATATTTAATGAGAAGGGAGAGGGAGAGAGGTTTGCTCATGTGGACGAGAGGGAGTGTGAGGACGGACAGGGGTGATGCAAAAACTTTCGAGGAGCAGTGTTACTGTACATTTCTCTGTTGAAGCAACATGGTGTAACTTTTCTACCCTACTGTACATTGACGTGTGATCAGGTTAATGGTGTCTCTGTCATTCCCACTCGTGTCCCAGGTATGATCACCTGTTGCGCTTTACGGCACTAAGTCGCACACCACCAACTATTTCACAGATTTTGGTGAAACTAGATCATATTTTCTGGTTTTCCTTCACCTGGTGGAGTACTGTTTCGAACTGCTCAGTTAGCTCAGTTTGTTAGCTGGGCTGCCTGCACTGTAAGCTCAGAGCACCGTGGGAAAGTTTGTACCACTCCCATGGGGAAGAGGAGGTTTTCAGGCCCTGGCTGTAAGTGAATGCTGATGGGGAGTGGAGCCGGTGTCATGCCAGAACTGGAGCTGGCAATGGGACCGGGCTCAACAGTCTCTATAGACATAATGACAAAGGTGAAAAGACCAAAGGGGGCATTAACGGAAAAAGCTGAGCAGAGGAAAAGAGCGAGGGATCGAGCAAGAAGCCGCCTGACAAGAGTAAATCTGGGACTGACTTTGAAAGGCTGAAAGACAGACGCTGAGCTTCTTGCTGTTGGACTAATAAGTAATATTAGCTGCCTGCTATGTGTTGTTGACCTCGCTTGATGTTAGCAAAGTTCTTTGTAAGTAATGTAACCATCATCAACAAATGCACGTGTACAACATTTTAGTATTTACAACAGTAGTATTGCACTCTGAAAATAGAAGTGCTAAATCACAAAAATTCCAATTTCTACACAGTATTGCTTCAAGTATATCCAGCCTGAGTACTCCGAGACAGAAACATTGCAAACATATTTTTTCTGTCATTTAATTCTGTACGTATTCCAGAATGTCTGGAGATTATTGATGCCAAAATATCCCTCAGGAAATTTGGGTCCAATGCAGTTATAATGCATATTGGAAAGTCAGGAGCCTCGTGTATCTGCAATTTTTATAAAATGGTAATCTGCAACAACAACTGCGTGTGCACTGAGGAAGTGGATCAGATGCTTGTTAGCTGAAAGTTTTGTTTTTGCTATCAGGACTGCGTGGGTGTGGTGTGCCTGCCAACACGAGCAAATCACCACAATTTTCACTACACTGTGTTTGTGTCACATGACAACCGAACCCTGCCTGCCTTCAGACCAATAAGAAAATCAACAACAAACACAGAAATGCAAAAAAATCATTTCTGTGAAATGACCAAAACTACAACTACAAAAATAAAAGTGCATTGTTATGTAGCTCTTCAGCGCTTTATAGTAAGATGTTCATTGTGAAAAGTGTTTCCGCGGGGCCTTTTTAAGGTTCAAGGTGAGCCAGTGATATTTGTTTACTCTTTGAAAGATGAAGGCTTCAAAAAGGAAAATAAAGATCACACGGTTGCTTATCAGATACAAAAGCGCTGTGGGCAAATATTCACCCAGGATACTTGTTTAATAAGTTATTAAAGGACAGAAACAAAAACAGCAATACTTAATGTTCTATACCTTACTATTAGAAAATGAACAGCCTTTGTAGATGTGGCCTTTTGCCCCCCATCAGCTCCGTTATTATCTTTTATAGAAATGACATTACGCTCACTCGCTGGCCTCGCTATAAAAAGGCACACCAGAAGAGCAGCTGTCCCTCTGAAAAACAAATAAGGAACAAATTGATTATGAAGTCTTTCATTTGATCGTTTTCAAGCCTCGTTGTCATTCAGCAATTAATTTACAGTGACCGTACTGAATGCTATCATCTTATATTATACTTTGCAGGTTAACACTGACTTTATTGTATTCGTGTAATATTACTTTGATTGTGTAACACTTTATCCTGGCCGCTCTTATCTGTATGCTTTTGTGCACCGATTCTGTAAATAAAAGGAGATTTGTTTGTTGGATGAGGCAGTCAGGGGGCGGGAATGGATTAGTCAAACTTGTATCCTGTCAAAGAAACACACCCACAGCAGGTAAACCCACAGTGATGGTATACAGCACTTAGGAGTCCTGGCATTGACAGGACGCTTCTTTGGCTCCAGTGTAAAGCTCCATGTGTGCCAGTTACCACTCATAAACCTGAATATGATGTGAATTTAAAAAAACTGGGTGCATTTGGAGATGTGACCTGCCAGCAGATTTCTTCACCTAGAGTCATAGTTTAGTGTTACTGGCAGCTGGAATTAAGACCGAAATGCAGACAAACTAACTGTGAGGAAAGTTCAGCAGCAGCAGCAGCAGCTCTCTGAGAGGAGGTGACAAGGTTGCACGCAGGAACAGATAGTTGGCAGAGATGTCAGGAAGTCATCATTGTAATGTGGCAAAATCAACAATGTGGCCATCGCGAAGGGTGAACATCTTTAAAGGTGAAGTAGAAGGACAACAAGCTGAAAATCTTGTGCACAGCTGTGGGTAAAGTGTGTTCTTGTGGCAACCTCTGTTGCTGTCTGTTGAAGTCAAACTGAAAGTGACAAAAACTGCAGTTCCTCCAACGGCCACTTGAGGCTGGCTACAGAGCAAGTCATCTCCATAAGCCCCCATATTAAAATGTCCAATTTCATAGCAGAAATAAACATATTTACAGCCTCTAACTAAAGTTTAAAGTTACATAAATAACTTAAAGGTAGGTGTCATTACAGATTGTCTGAGCACTCAGGCTTCATTCAGCCTGGCCTGGCTCTTCAGGAACCTGTGGGTTACGTCACTGACACAACATCTCTATTTATTACCGTCTATGCCGTAAACACATCCAGTGGTATACTGACCACACATGTGAGTACATTTCCATGCTGCTTGTTATAAAAGCTCCGTATTTAATAAATAAATATGCTACATAGGATCAGCAAAAGCAACAAAACTGGAGAGAACACCCTCATTAAAAGAAATAAGCAAGTAAGACGTTTTATTTATATAAAACTTTTTAAACACACAGACAGAAAAAAATGACTAAAAGCGAGAGAATAAATAAATTACCAAATTAAACACAAACAGAACACACCAAAAAAAACACACACACACACACACAAAAATAAAAGAATGAGTATTAAGGAGCTGACTAAATCAGTCCAAAACTTAGTCGTAAAACTGGTTGATACATTTTATGTCTTCTGAGCCATAGCTATTAAACAGTATAAAACATCGTGTCAGGGTGTGGTGGCTCTGGGCGTCTTCATCTTGGCAGTCCTGCCTCTGCTGCCTCCTGTCTAATCCAAACTGGGCAAAGACGTGGATCAACAGTGGACCTGAGGTGGGCTGAGCAACAAGACTCAGTACAGTTGTCATGAACGGGGAAAGCTGTTTTTGTACCAGGCTGTAAACATGTTTATTCCTGCTGTGAAGTTGGACATTTTAACATGGGGACTTATGGAGACTGACTCGTTCTGGAGCCGGCCTCAAGTGGACGTTGGAGGAACTGCAGTTTTTGGCTCTTCCACATTGGCTTCACTTCACAGCCACGGATGCTACCGCTTGTTTAGTGCCTACTCAGCAGATTCTAGAGCAACCTTTTATGCCTTTCACATCTATGATGTAAGCATAATCCTCCTGCTAAAATCCGGATCAATGAGACATGAATGCATCCCACAGCTCCATGATTGACTGTTTTGATTTTGTGCTCAGTCATGTGAGACCGTGCATCTCTGACTCATCAGAAACATGCAATGGCACTTCTGCTGTAAACGGAGAAGTTTTATAATCTCCTCCTTATTTGCACTGCTTGTCAGACGTTCTTTTGGATGAACAGATGTGCTGAAAACAGGCACGGCTGTACATTAACTTAAATAGAAAATGAATGGGGGTTTGGTTTTTGAATTAGTTCAAATGAATTCATCAGTCTTTGCACTTTCAGAGCTGGTGTGAAACTTGATTGGTGTTAATAAGCTCCCCGTCAAATTTAGAAGTGAGTTGTGCGCGCTGACAAAATATGCAGCGTTTTCAATTACCAATTTTATTTGAGTAACATATGTTGAGCGTCATTGACTTAAAAATGCTGGTTTTTCACAACTTCATTTGCAGTCCTAATTATAAATATACCCTGATGGTAATATCTAATGTGCCGTTGGATGCATAGGTCTGGGTTTGTGTTGGAGCGTCTCTCTGTGTCGTAGCTGTGAGAAGAAGATGCTGGAGGGAAGTTTACCGTTTGCACTATGCTTAGCAACAAGGGACAGGGTATTTATAATTTTTAAATTCCCAAACTGAAGGCAGCAAACAGCCTAAGGTTTCCTGTTTGCACAATGGCTTACCAATAAAAACACAATTTTAGCAAAAACACATGCATGATTTGGGCTTATTATCTTTTATTTGATATTTTCTGTTGCCAAAAAGATGATTAAAAGTTTCAAGGCTTAAAGTTTGATTCCAAACACTGCTCCATGTCACATAATGGAGAACTACAGAGACCCAAAACAGCAATAAAAGGAACAAGAAATATGGAAACATGGCAAGACATAGCCGCATTAAACACATTACGCACAATACAAGATAAAATATTAAAGGTGCTACAAATACTGAAAGAGCTAAAGCTGTTCCATTTTAATGCAGAGGACAGGTTTTTATCTAAGGCCAGATTATATAAAAGAAACAGTTTCTTCTGTCTGCTGCTGCATTCACGGGCTTTGAAGCGACTCTAACAGAGAACATTTGAAAATCCTCGACTAGGGGGTGACGGCGGCTATCAAGGATGGCATTTGCCTTGCTGAGCAAATGCCCTTCAATAATTTCAGCCAGCTGAGCCCAACTCTAGTGATCTTTAAGATATTTTGTCTCTCCAACCAGTTTTTATTTAACATAGTCGAGTTCAAAATCAGGACACCAGACTGAAACCTCGAACCATGAATCACTATTCCTGTCTTTGGTTTTTGATTCAGTTTTAGTGAAAGGTCGTCACAGCAAAGGAAAGGAT
The DNA here is from genome assembly GCA_014281875.1 of Nibea albiflora. Lineage (NCBI taxonomy): Eukaryota > Metazoa > Chordata > Actinopteri > Sciaenidae > Nibea > Nibea albiflora. The sequence continues at coordinate 6,243,400 of CM024795.1, read as the reverse complement.
CCATCATTAAAAGTCTAAGAATGACCAAATGATCAGCAAGCTTTAAGATAAAATAGTTTTGAGGACGGCGGCCCGTTGTAAATAAGACATGAAAGGAAGAGAGCGCACAACCTTCAGCGAGAGCGTGGATGAAAAGAGGATGCAGTCGTGTTAAAGGCTGAGAAATAAAATCAAACGGAGCGGTGCATGAGTCTTCCCACATCATATCAATCATCCACATTACTGGTGTGAACATAATGTCATCAGCTCTCCTAACAATACAAGTAAACTGTAATAGATTTTTCACCTCCACGGCGTCGCCCCAGATAAATTTCTCTAATTATTTTTTGAAATGCCTTCATTACTTAATATGTGAAGGCTTAGGCTCTTCCTGCTGCAGCTGATTTTTCATTTCATTGGCATCTCAATGGCATCCTGGTTACTCAGGATAATCCACAGACCTCACTACTGAAACTGTCCACAGACGTCACTGTGCGACAGTGTTTCTGCTTTTTATGGTGCTGTTGAGCTCTGAGAAAAACAATCAATGTTGGGATGTCTACTAGACGACATCAGCTGATTATCCTAAAGCATTAGATCATAGTTTGCTATCAGACAGACCCAATTAAATCAGGATGAATCCATCAGGAGCCAAGCCAGGACCTTGGACACACCAAACTGTTGAGGTAATATATTAGATTTTAATTCACGTTATGAGTTATAAGGTCCGTTCAACAACTTCATTCCTTACTCCCTGACATAACTCACGTTTCCCTGGTATTTATAGCAATTAGAGGACAGAGGGAAATGCACTGTTACCTTGAATATATTCAGGAATTCTCTGGGTTTGAACAAATTTGGGATAATGCAAGTACAAATCCCAAAAATATAGCTCTTGAGTTTTTAGACAGTTCATGCAGAAATGTTACCTCGTATCACGAACAAGCCGTTTCCCAAATGTGACCTAAACCTGACTCATTAAATACGTCATCGTTTGTTGTCCAACTTTCCTTTTTCTAGTTTAGTTTAAGTTGTTTTTAGGAACTATGCAAAAATCAGCTTTTCACACTGTATGTATGCAGCGATGGTGAAGATTTTTATACACAAACATATTTTCAAGCAGTTTGTTTCAGCTGCAGTCTGCAGACCTTTATGTTGGCAGCTATGCCTTGTTCTCAAAAGTTGCTCAGTAATGACACCAGAGACACATGTGGGCTGGGTGTAGATATAAATAAAAACGTCAGATGTAAGCATTAACCACATGAAACACGTCGACCCTCAGAAATGATCCAGACATGCCTTGGGCCAGTACAGTCAGACGGAAGTTATTAACTCTCCAAGTTTTATTAAAATGAAACTTGTGAGTAGCTGTTATGGCCTGTCAAAGTTTAAAACATCAAATTTTGTGCCTCATCAGGAAAATTAGTTTCTGGTGCCAGTAAGTTACAGTTTTGTATCACATCAAATGACTACAGTGAAAGGATTGCTTCCAGTGGTGAACCCGCTTGAAATCATCACCCAGCCCAGCTCTACACAGATTTCAGTCAACTTTACTGACTGTTTTGGTTCATTTCAAGTGAATGGCTGAGCCCCGCGGCAAACGTCGACCCTCCCAAAAATGAAGCAGCCAATTTCAAGAAAGCAGTTTAAGTATTCACTACCTGCCCAGCACCAAAAACCAGTCAAACATCCAGCAGTTAAACAGACAGCTTTCCCAAAAGATGAGGTAGATTAACCCGGCACTAAAACCATAGACAGTGGACGCTGTATCCATGATGACGCCAAAAGTGTGGTGGCTCTGGCCATCACCATCTTAGCAGTCCTGCCTCTGCCACCTGTGACATCAGGTTGCACCAGGCTGTAAACATACATGTTTATTTCTGCTGTGAAGTTGGACATTTCAATATACCGGCTTATGGAGACTGACTCCTTCTGTAGCCATCGTCAAGTGGTGGTTCGAGTATTTGGCACTTCAGCGTTGGCCTTATTTCACAGCCACAGAGTTGTTGGTGCTTGGTTGAAACAAGACCGTCCCTACACGAAAAATAAAAGTGTCAGCTGATTCAACATGTTCACAAAAAAACAAAAACTTGTTGATGTTGATATTACAAAGCCGCCTAGAAGCTGTGAGAATTGTGATTGTTGTAAACATTGTAACATTTCTGTAGAGCTACAGTCTGCAGAGGGATGCAGTCAGTATTGTTAGATGGATCAATGACACTTTGGATCTTGACACAGAAGAACACCTAAACAACAACTTTTTCCCAGTCTCGGGAGCTGCAGTCAGCTTTCATTCATAACATATCAACAATTTAAGCTCATCAGATCAATAGTTTGAACCACGGCCTTCAGAATTTGAATTTAAGTGCTTCAGTGTGACAAATTTAGCAGGTTACAGATCAGTGGCGAAGTTAAAATAAAGCTTAAGCCCCCCTAAATAGTTTGTTGTTGTTTTATTATTATTTTTTTTTAGAGACAGCCCCTTTGGTGCGCTGTTATCCAATCTATTCAGAACGCCCACATTACTGAAAAGCATCAGCTGTGTTTGTCTTTACGCATGGATGAAACAGGAGCTGAGCTCATTCACGTATGATTATCGTCAATGGATAATCATAATAACAGTAATAATTACACTAATAATAATAATAATTACTCCACCACCCCTGTTGGCCTTTAGGAGTCAGGGCAGTGGAGCACAGTGAGCGAGTCTAAAGGAGAATAGAGTCATTTGTGATGCAGACAGTCTTGAACTTTTATGCAACTCAATTTGAATAATAAATATGAAACATTTCTGTCAAGGTGCATCATATAGGACTCATGTAACTTTTATTTGAGAGTAGTGATCAGAACGTGGAGGAAGCTAAGTTATACACACACACACACACACACACACACATATAAATGTAAAGCCTGACCCAAATATTACTTTAATTCATGTAATTAAATAATATTTTTTCAGGGCTTGAAATTCCAACCATTTTAGTCACATCTGTGCCCAAACTGTAATCTGTGGGACTTCAAAGCAAACAATTATTGTGTTCTGAGCGAAAGTCATGGCATTAGCCTCTGTGTTGGTCAGTTATTAATTCAGTTCATTGTATATTGTGTAGAAGGGTCAGGCAGAAGGAGATGTTGAGGGAGAAAAAGATCAACGGGCAAGGAGATCCAAAGGCAGAGGAAGATCAAGTTACTACGGAGAGAGAAGGAGAGCAAACCTTTGTTTGCTGTTGTACTGTATTTAAAAAAACAGACAGATAATAACAAATAAATTATTTCTCAGTCTTTGCTAGCTGTTTGTGAACTTTTGTGCTCGCGTGCTACTTTCGCTCACACCCTCTGCATCGCTTTGGGGCTAAGCCCCCCCCGTCCTTAAAACCTAGTGACGCCCCTGTCACAGATGTTGTTACAAAATGTCAGATGCATATTTAAAGAGTATTACATATTATACATATTCAGCTGCTCTGTAAAAGTATCACATCAGACTCAGTATTGTCGGTTACCCCGTATTGACAGGACTTGGATCTAGGCCTAAACACTCTCCCTCAGGAGAGCTCCAACATATTACCCCAAAAAGCGGTGGTCAGATTTAGAACTTTGACCCAATTTAACCGATCAATTTTGCTCTTAAAGGAACAAGATAGTGCAGAAATCCATCTTTGCACCAGGGTTTTTCTGCCGCTTTCATAAATCAAGTGCACTAGAGAGGTAGCACAGATCTGAAGTGTAAAATATATCAAAAAACCTTTTCAGCTTTCATAGCCGCTTATTCTTATCAGGGTTGCGGCGCGCTGGAGCTGATCCCAGTTGACATTAAGTGAGAGACGGGATACACCCTGGACAAGTTGCCAGTTCATTACAGGGCTGACACATAGAGACAAACAATCATTCACAGCAATTAACCCACGCAGACACGGGGAGAACGTGCAAACTCCACACAGAAGGCACGCTGGTTGATTGAAACCTTTTAAACCTCATCACCAGGCTCTGACCATCAGAGCAGATTTAAAGGTAGGGTATGCGATTCTGGACAAACGCTGTGACTAATACCATGACACGGTGCGAACAACAATGCCGTAAATAATGTAACAAAGTACGTTGTGGGGTTTACTGCGGCACGGCCACGATACAGAGAGGATGAGATGATTTCCCAGAGCCATCGCAGTATCCAGACAGTGATACTCACACCTCTCCTGCTACTATAGCCAACATCACAACAGCAGCATATCTTGGCAAACAAGAAAGGAGCTGTAGATCTGTGGGTACTTTTACTTGACACGTAAGTCCTGGTGGGAAGTGTTGTCAGTCCGAGCCACTCCCATTTACAAAGCGTGCACTGTGTAAAACCTCCAGACTTTTTCAGGGCACACAAGGAACAAAAAGTTAGCGGGCCGTGAGGAGACGGATGCTGAATTTGAAGAAAAGTCTGTTGTCTGTTGAATTACTTGAAAAGGTGCATTGTGTGGTATCCAGCAGTGATGCTGCAGTTTGCAACCCAGTGAATACCGCTCGCCACACCCTCACCTCCGAGCGTGGAAGTAGGTGCAGCATGGTTCCATAGACTTATTCTAAGGTACAGAAAATGCAACAATTCTTACTTTTAAGTGATTATTAAACTAATTCAAATATACCTGTGAATATTGCATAACACTTTGGCCGTATTCCTTGAACAGAGGCCCCTAAGTCTTACACACTGGACCTTTAAGGACCAGAATTCACTCTTTTAGGGCAAACCGAATGCACGATTCACACATCAAAGTGTCACAAAATAAATAATATATGAAGCAGGATGCCGTAGTGCTCATGAAAATACCCTTTTTTGAACTAATCCCTGCCCCTGAGAGCTTCCCATTTTATTCCCTGTATGTATAAGAATTCAGGTTATGACCTTAATTATACCAGTGTAATCATATCAATATGTATTCCTGACCCGTGCGCTGAATGGAGCGCTTGCAATTGCAACGAGATCAGAGTCATGCGCTGTGAATGTAGTCATTAAATCATCCACCTGTGTTATACATTGAAAGCCCAGGAGTCAAGTACATCTACCGCACATGTATATTTTATCGAGGAAATCATTCAGAGAGACGTCCTTTCATCATCATATCATCAGAGTTATTGATGTAGATACTTTGGCTCCTTCATGCTAACTTGTGTGGTGTTTCTGATGCAATACAGTTCAGTTAAAAGGTATTTATTAATGAAAACTGTATGTTCTATTCAGAGGCTCTGCTTCAAACACATAAACCTGCAGTGAGAGGAGGCAGTCCAGATGGCTGCATGAATTTAAAAGCTGCAAATCTGCGTGACTGTAAAGATTTAAGCTGCTGTTTCTGTGACGGATGTTAATTAGGAACCAGTTGTGATCAGAGTGAAAGTAAAAACTTCAAAACTAACTGCACAAACAAGACCACATAAATGTTGCAAGAAGTCGATGCTGCAATATAATATTCCGTGGGTATTGTTTCACGTTTGTGCAAGCAAGGTAAGTCAGGGGAAAAGGCTCAAGTCCAGATGCTACAGGAGGCCAAACAATAATTTAATAACACAAAACACTAATTTATAGGGTGGTGAGGCAGGCAAGGCAATGTCCAGAAAATCAAAGATCCAGAAACACAAAAAGCTAAAAACAAAAAAACACTTGACACATAGAACAGCAACAAACTGATACTGAAACCAAGTAACGCAAGTGAAGGAGGCATAACAAGACAAGTGAAGTCTAATCATGGTGGAAAAGCCAATCAAACACAACAATGGCAGGAAGTAAAGTTCCAGACAAGATTTGTTTTTCAAAAGAGGGACAAACAAAATTGTCAGGCAGCTCGCACACCTCGCTTTATTATCTGTTCGACTATAAACAGGGCCGCAATTTATGAAACGAACATCACTAAAACGTCAGACGAACAACTGGGAACATTAACTCACGAGAAAATGTTTCACTGCAGTCATACATCAATGCGGGGGAGTACGTCATTCTTCCCATAAGACTCCATACAATCGAACATGATTCTTGCAGCCAGTGGAGTTTTCCCCCGTGCTACTCATTAGAAAAGAAGCAAGACACTTCCTGGAAGCTCTGTCCACTAATTATATGCTGTCAATGGATGCAACACCTGTCAAAAAGGGGTTAACAATGGAGAGGAAAGTGAGTCATACAGTGGAGAGAACCTGGAAAACGTCTTCAACAACAAAATGAACTGATTGAACACTTCTTCCTTCAAATCCCCGTTTCTGTTGCGATGTCTGAACAAAGTGTTCGGGACCATTTATGCAGCAGTTATGTCTTTGAAAAAAAATGTGTAGAGTCAGCAATAAATTGACAGCTATCTACCATATGACATTAATCACATTTATATCATGCTGGTAGCTGGTTGGTGTAGTTCTCCAGCAGACCTTGGTGTCGATTAATGACGTAGAAATGTGAACTGCATCCATGTTTTTATATCCTCCACTCTGACGAGATTAACAATCTGATCCCACCGAAATCGATTCACGCGATTCACTTTTCAGCCTTCACCTTTTTTACTGCGGCCGTTCTTCATTAGGAAATACACTCTGGGGTGTAATAAGGATCTGTTGTGAGTGACGGTGACCCAAGGACCCTTAATTTGTAAGATGCGGAAATCTCCCAGCAGTGTTTGATAGTGAAAAGAAAATCTGCCTCTGTGAATGGAGTCCCACATGAGTGCTTTTTATTTCTGCCTTGCCCTACTTCAAGCTCAAGAAGCTCATTAAATAAGATCCTGTGTTAAAGCTGGAAATAGAAAGAAAAGTTGGGGGGTGGGGGCAGTAATTGTGTATATAGCCATGTAAATCTCATTGCCTTCGGGAGTCCTGTCAAGTGGCCATAGCGAATGTGTGAGTCTGTGTGTGTAGTGTGTGTGTGATGTCGTCTTGTAGACGCATTTTGGAGACACTTTTTGATGCACATCATAAATTTGTTACTGTTTTTCCTCTCTCACTATCATTTGATGTCTCTGAAAGCAAACATGCTGTGCTTTCTTGAAGAAAAATAACATTTCAGAGAAGAAAACACAGGATCCACACCGGCTTTGGACTCCAGAGTTCAGATTTTCCCCCCTTAGAGCAGCTGAATTGTTCAAATAAGCAGCACAGGCTGACTCTAATTGGTGTAATATATTGAAAAGGTAACCTCTGTGGCAGAGATGATAATTAGACTAATATCACACTCCAGGATGTTTAATAGGAAATTCATACTTTCTTTCTTCAGTCCATGTGAAGTAAAACAGTTATTATAATGAGGTAAACTCAAGGCCGACCCTGTCTCCTAGAAATTATGTTTATACACATGTGATTTGCACAGACGCGAACCCTGGAGTCACAGTACCGGAACATAAACAGAGCATATTATTCATTAAAACAAACGTGAGCATAATGTAGACTGCGATTATATTTGTCAGCATAATTTCATTGGCCAAACAGAGGAATACCGTGCATACATTTCATTTCTAGGTTATAGGTGACTCTCCACACGATCCTGCCAGAAAATAAACTGTAACTGAACCAACATAAACCCAAAAACAAATTTTTGTTATTGTAAATATTAATTCTTGTCTATGTGATGAAAAATGGTTCCACTGTATGTACGGCTGAAGATCAATGAGCTTGGTTGTCTCATTGCTGTCAGACACCTCTGCACCGGTGTTGAATCTCTTAGGCTCGCTTCAGTTCAGTTCAAACAAACTCTTTGTCACGGTTTAGATCAAGAAAGTGAACACAAAAGCAGACTTGAAGGCGAGTGAACAAAAGGAAACTTTGTAACTTAATACTAGAACAAGATGGTAAACAACACACATACACACAAAATAAACGAAACAACAAACAAACTAAATCCATCAATCCAAGAGAAGAAGTCCAACAACCAAAGAATACAGAACTGTGATCGACTAAGAGCAAGAGCAGGAACACGGTAAGAAGAGTGAACAAAGCAGGACTGGGAAACAGACACCTGACACTGAAGACAAGCAACAAAGGAAACAAGGACTAAATCCTCAAGTAAAGGCAAGATGACTAGAAGATTGGCAGGAAACACAACAAATGCAGGAATTAAAGTCAGAGACACGAGAAAATGAAACAGGAAACGCTAAACAAGAAATCAAAAACCATGACACCCTGGAGTGTTAACTTGAAAAGGAAGGCCTCCAGCCAAACAAACTGGTGTGGTGTGTTTGTGGTGCGAAAGCAAAGCAGGCTAACTACTGGACTTAGCCGAGTGTGGATATGTGCTTTTAAAAAAATGAATAAGCCTGATTAAATTAGTGTGTTTATTGTGGGAACTCTAAAGGAAAGAATGCCCGAAGAGTTGTCTTTGAGCAACCTTTATAGTTATGCAGCATCATTTGGTAAACATGCCAACATGTTGGCACAGGCGCAGGGATTTTCCCTGATACATCAGAAAGATAAAAGAGCGGCCCCTCATTAAAAAGCGAGGGCGAAAAAGCATCCGCACACCAAGTTTCCCTCCTATAACATGTTTCGCTGTGTTTCTACCCGTGCGTCATTATCCATCATATATTCCAGTTACAGTCAGGACTAATAACACTTATTTTGAGAGAGATCATAAGGTGCTGTAGGGTGGGTCAGCGTTTTCATTTACAGAGTGTGAAAGTTCATTCACTGTTTTGTTTTAATAGTTTGGGCTTCCTCGCTCTCCTGCTGGGCGTTATATCATCCTCACTCCCGCGTCTATACAGTACAGCTGGTAGGCTTAGCACCTTCACTCACCAGCAGCGCTAAATCTCACTAATAAACACGTTGTATCTCGTTAATGTCAGAAAACTAATTCCACTGACTGACTGAGACCAGTTGCCAGGCAACCAGTGATGATTCAAGGAAGTTACTGTCAGAACTTGTCACTTTTCCACTTTGGTTTCTGTACGGCTTAAATTGACGAATGACATGTTAATTAGGGAGTTATGTAGCGGGTTTTGCCACCACAGCACATACCCGGGCTAGCTGTTTCCTACTTAACTCTAAGCTAAGATGGATGTAGCCTTAAATTCACTGGATAGATGTGAGTGCTATCTCTGCAGAAAAAAAAGCAAATAAATATATTTTGCTTATATCTTAAACTGCTCCTTTTTGAACTGTGCTGTTTCGGAGGCTCGGGTTGCTTTGTTCTGCTACATCTGTTGATCTTCTATCCCAGTGGTTGAGTTTTTGACAAGACTTTTCCCTCTTCAGTCTTTGCATGCTCTCACTGGCATTCACTTTAAAACAAAACCAAAACAAAAAAGCACCGCCGTGTGTTTGATTGTGTCTCTGTTTAGGATGAATTTGACTGTGACACTGACAGCTTCACGCCTCTTTGTGTTTCCTCTGCAGTTGGGAGGATGTGGCATACTCGGGGTAGGAGTCTGGCTCTCAGTGACCCAGGGAAACTTTGCCACCCTGTCATCATCCCTTCCCTCCTTGTCGGCAGCCAACCTGCTCATCGCGGTGGGGACCATCATCATGGTGATTGGCTGTTTGGGGTGTGTGGGAGCTGTCAAGGAGAGCCGTCCTCTGCTGCTGACGGTAAGTTATTTGCCAGGAGAGTTTTTGATCGCCGACTTCAAAGCCTAGGATGTGTTGATGGGATGATGCCACGTAATCATGTTACATTTTGTTGTTGTTGGCATGACAAATGACAACACTAAGTTCTCCCAAAGTAAGCTTTGACGTCCTCACGCGGCAGTGAGTTTCTGTTTACGCTCCATCATCCACTGATATGACAAGCTGGTGATTCAATCAGAGTGTCATATCAATCTATTTCATAAAAAAAGCAGCTGCTGCTATTTGGGTGAGCCGCACAGAGGAAAATATCTCGTACACAAGACGTCTTTTATTTTACGTTTGAAGCAGAAGCGCACGGTTACTATGAGTGTCAATAATTGTCACGGCTTGAAACTAAAAACTTCATCAACACAAAATCTAACGAAGAGGCACCTTGAGTCATTAAAATATGTTGATGCAGCTGTCACAGTGTATTCTGTGTTAGCATACATCAAAGTCATTTCTGTTTGAGGGCCACATGCAGCCCCGTTTGATCCAAAGTGGGCCGGACCAACACAATATTTCATAATTACCTTCAAATAACGACAACTACTGAAGCTCATCTTCAGGGTGGCTGTAGAACAAGTGAGTCTCCGTAAGTCCCCATGTTAAAATGTCCAAACACAGCAGAATAAACGTGTTTACGGCCTGGTATCTGTAGCTAGTTTTCTCGTTCGTGACAACTGTACTGTACTGAGGCTGATTTTTTATATAACTCACCTGTCCAGTTTATACTAAGGCTTAAAGTTTTGTATAATTAACAGCCTGGCTGTTTTAACTGACAGGTGGATACTGTTACAGTCGGCTTGTTTGAGCACACAGGCTTTATTTAGCCTATTACTCATTTTAAGATTAGCCCAGAGGCAGCAGAGGCACGACTGCCAAGGTGGTGATGGCCGGAGCCACCGCACTCTGCTGCTGCTGCTGCTGAAACCCGTGGGTGACCTCACGGATACGATGTCCATATTTTATACCGTGAATGGAAGAATCCATTAACACTTTAACAGAACCCCGGATCGCAAGAAAAAATAAGTAAGCAATTAAGTAAGTAAAAGCAAGTGCATTCTGAAAACGCTCAGAATTAATGAGACGCCCGTGCACACATCTTTAAATACGATGAAAAATAATGCATTCCTTGTTTTCAGACGGCTTCATTCTTGTCCCCTGAAGCATCATTTTACAAACTATTCACGGTTTAATTTGGCACCACGCAGCTTTCCTGAGCTGAAAATGTCATTCCCTCGTCGTCAGCACGAACTCAAGGAACTCCACTGTAATGGTCCGAGCAACATCTGTATAATGTCCATGTTCTCATCACTTTAACTAAGAATGCAGCAAATGACTTCATTTTGTGCCTAATTTGGCTCCAAAGCCCCCTTCATCGCTTCTCTGAGCATACGATTTCTGCAGCTCTCAGCATGCATGTCTCCACAAATTCATCCTGAGAGTACGGCTTTGATGCTGATTGTGCTGCCATTTGCTAGTTTCCTCAAACGCGCCGACAATTCATTCATCTTCTGTCTTCGGTTGTCTTTGCAAGCTCTCCACCAGAGAGTTTTCCACCAGCTGCTTCTATATAAGGAGCAGTGCACCCTTTGGTGGACACTTCATACTGCTGATGTAAATAGTGGCAATCTACAGCTTTATATTATATCTAACAGACGACTACCAACATTAGCTCTGCATATTAGAGGCTAACGCTAATGTTAGCTTCACAGATTGACGGGACAGTCCGCTTCAAAGTACCAAATCCTGAATGTTATTATTCAGAATATTCAAGCTTTAAACAATTACATGATATGTTCAGAAGTTTAACTGGGACATTCAGACCGCAATCTACTATCCACCAGCTGTCAGTTTACACTCGACAGCCACGGAGATAGCTGCCAACTGCCCGTCTGCCAAATGGCGTGATATGAACAGCCAGTGCCAAGCCGTTTATCTAGAGGAAGACCCACTACAGCAAAAAGACTTTCTCTCCCCTCACATTTCAAAATGATAGTTTTTTTTAAGACAAACCACCTTTGACCACTCTTATAATACAGTAGATGGACATTAATAACAGCCAAGAGTTTACCTCTTTGGTTTGTTGCCAAATTTGCCATCAAAATTGATGTTCACCTTCAGGTTGTTAACCATATAAATAATGGCCTGCCTACAGCCGACTGAGACATTCATAATGATGTCAATGGTGTGTGAAGGCTATACTGACTTCAAATAATCAAAAATGACACAACCTAATAGGTTATTTGGCTGTAAGAGAGGAAAATCTTTGGAAATTCCAGCGTTATTCAAATTTGCAAAGTTGCTTTTGGTGTCTTAACTCAAAGAAAGTACAATACATGATCATAAACAACGTGCACATGTTTGTTTACAGGGGTAATTAACCTCTCTTTAAAGGATCAGTGAGTAAGCTTATCTAGCGGTGATTGCAGCCCCCTCTGTTCCAGGCTCACATGGCGGACTCCGCCATAGAGAACCTGTTGCATGTGTAGATACAAAAGGTTCATTTTAAAGTTCACAAAAACGTCATGGTCCTTTTGTCAGGTGATTGCACAATAATGAAAACATACTGGTGGATTATTATGTTCCATTTCTGACATATCCTGTAAATAGAGCCCCCTAAATTTTACACGCTTGACATTTAAACCTGCAATAACTTTTACAGAAATATCTTTTTGGCTGATACTGTCACCATTTCCTGACAGTCGTACATGAGAGGGGCTTAGTGGAGTGATACCAGCAGCAGAAGCTTTTGCTTTTGTCGAAAAGTTGCCAGCTGCAACTTTAATGGCAATAAACTTTATATTAAATACACTGCTAACACGCTACAAAGGCCGAATGAATGCTGCGTCAGTGGCAGAAACGGACGCAACATTGCCTTCACAACAGAATACAAGTAACGGTAGCTAAACTAATTAAAAATGTTTAATAAAATAAAAATATTTTTAATTTGGAGATCATTGCTTCCCTGTGCCTCCAGGAGGAAACTCCACTGCAGTTTATGGGCCATATGGGGTCCCGCCTTGTTATCACAGACCCACCCCAGAACACCCACTGACACGCTGTTCCTCTTCTATTCAGTTTAATGTCTGGAGATATTTTTAGCAGCTTCACTAATCTCATTACAGCAGCTCCAGCTTGTTTGTATGGGGGGGTTAACAGCTGTTGTCATTCACACTGAAGCACTGTTGCAAGCACGGGAAAGAGCAACTCAACGCATCATGGCTATGACCACTTCAACCAGTGCAATGTCAAAACACTGTACATCACACAGATAGAAAAAAAAATCTCACTTCAGTATCACTTTTGACCTTCATTCAGTTTACGCGGAGCTCGACAAGGCCTATTATTCATCACGAGTGCTTCATCATAACAAGAGCAGATGCTGTTCCGTCCGTCACGGCGATGATTTATTGTGCCGGTTATTTTGAAAGCTAAATCAGCAGTAGAAGTGCGTAACCTCCCACTATTTGGCATTTAAACTTAAAAAGCTGCGAATGAAATGTGCATGCCAACTCGTTCAAAGCACGCTAAAATAAGAAAGGAAAAAAAACAAAACAATTATTAGCGATAATTAGGGACTGTAAATTTTGCTATGAGTTTACAGCAGGAGTGTCTGACACTTCACTCACTTGAAATGGCAACGGAAAAAAAGCGATACACTCTCTAATAAGCGAAAGTGGTCACTGGAAGTGTCTGACATGGAATATTGAACATTTTCACGCTGTAATTTATGAAGATTTTGAGCTGAGTTCCAGTTTCAAATCAGGCGTCCCCGATAAAGTGTGACCCCCAGAGACATGCCAGACTGATAAGTGTTTTGATAAACAAACAGGCTCGTTTAATCAAGCGCTGACATTGTGCAGCATTTATCAGAAAGAATGATTCTCTGCGTGGCAAAAATAGCATTAATCATTAGAAAAATGGCACAGCGGGAGAAAGCAATTATAAGCTCTGTGGGAATAAGTCTAAGTGTCGATCATTAGTATGATCCATGACATTTTCCCTACAGTGACCACATGAATTCCTGCGCTGTGTCAATATAATGAGACCGGGCGAATTATAAGTCAGCTTTAATGAGTGACAAAGCAGCCCGTTCTTCATGGAGATTAGAAAAGACTTTTCTCCCTTCAAATTTCACGGCTAATTAGCATGTTGATCACTGATGAGGGACACAGAATACTGCAACATCGCTATGAGATATTTGAGGAATTACTGTTGCACTGGCACGCTGGCAAAAGTATTATTGCCTTTTGTGCGGCTTGTAATTTATGGCAACAAACATCAGTTATTGGTTTACAGTTTGCGAAATATGCTTTTGCAATTCTGTGATCTGGATGACTTCAAAGATATTTTTGATCTGAATGTAAAAACTCTTTTTGTAACTCATAGTCTGTCAGCTCTGGTCTTGATGTTTTTGCCACAGCCTCAGGACAAAGTTATAAAAAAGTAATGGGGGTTGCGATTAGGAGCCTTTACGCACCCAGACGACCTGTTTTCTTTAAGCTTCCCACCATGAGCGATGAAAGCACTACTTTCTGCCAAATTCAGAACAATAGAATTGCAAGAGGATGTAAAGAGGTATTTCAGGTATTACATTTTCTTCACAGACAACATTAGGTAACCGTTGGAGCTCTTCCAAGACAAAAACAAAACTGTCCTGGTTGAATCAGCAGCACAGCAGAAGAGCAACTGCACGATAATATCAAATATAAAATATCAACTTTTGTCTGTAACATCCGACCACTGAGCATAAACCTCGAGTTTATATGTTCAAATATCTAGCCACTGACATCAGTTCATTTTCAGATCCTGTGTAAACTTTGGATGAACTCAGCAACTGGGGTGCTTTTCTTTTGTTTCCAATTATACCAACAGAGCCTTTCTAATTTGCAGCAACTTTGATTAGTGCCTCTGGTTGGCTTCTTCTCCATGGCAACAGAAACTTACTGGAGTTCTGGCATCACAGCGAGGTTGCCAGGCAACCAGCAGAGACTTCAGGAAGTCACAGCACCGGGCTAAGAAGTTGTCAAGCACATAACCGCCCCCTAAAATCACAACCTGACATTTTTTTTCACTTTTTTACAGATAAAACGAGAAATATAATGTGTTAATTAGTTCGTTCGCAAAGCGAGGCTAGCTGTTTTTGCTTGTTTCCAGTCTTTATGCTAAGCTATGCTAGTTGACTGTTGGCTCCAGCTTCATATTTAACAAGGAGAAGTCAAAAACTTAGCAAGAAAGCGCGTGTCCCTAAATGTCAAACTGTGCTTTTGAAAAGGGATTTATAGTGGGATCTGCTTGACAATGGTGATGTCACATGTCTGTGCACCAATCAGAATTTAGAGGAACCAGATTTAGTTGGAGGAAAACATCTAATGTTCAATTTCTATAACTGATCATTTTAGTCAGAAAATGCATTTTAAAGAGAAAAAAAGTCTTTCAGGTGGTTGAAAGTCTTTGTTCACTGTGCAATGACATTAAACCAGATTTAGAAACAAAATCCAATACCTTGTCCTTTTAAGCTGAAAATAAGAGCCATTTGGGGACACTAAATTTCTCCAGAAACCCAATTTCCATCAGGATAAAGGGTAATTAGAGTCATGTTTCACACTAGTGAGTCCGGACAGTCAATACTAGTGCAAGTCAAAGACACAGGCGAGGTGTGGCGGGTCTGCGACCTAATCTGCCCACAAATTTGTCAGAAAGGTGAGATCACTGTGGTGTAAATGGAAGCAGATTGTTTATATGGAGCAGCTTTACACGGGTCTGAGATATAGAGTCTGTAAAAATCATTAGACCCGCCACATAAAAAGAACACAGCAATCGCCTCGAAGGCTTCCCTCCATATACACTCGAGGGAGCAAGATCCCAAAAGGTATTGATTTGGGAGGAGCTGAAGCACTGCGCGCCTGACATGGCTCAGCCACGGTAGCTTTAACACTGTGTGGAAATCACAGCATGGATAAAGATGAAGGAATCAATCCCTGTGCCTGGACTTTGATTATGGTTCTCATCCTGACTCCTGCTAGGGCATCAATCTCTGCTAAACAGTGATATCAGGGCTGCTGGTTGAACTGGATAAAACATAAATAAGATGAGTGTATGCAAGGGGAGCCTCGGGAGTGCGTTATATAAATTTTCCTAATGCGTGCGATCTTCATTTAGACTTAAGTGGCCAATAAAAGCTTGTGTTCTTCAGATATATTAAAGTCTGCTTAAACGTAGAGTAAATATTACAGCATAAATCTCAACTCTCTGGTGACTAATTGCAGCTCTGTTTTCCGGCTATGAATTGCTCTGATGCAATAAAATAGTCTGCAAACATGGAAATACTACTGCTCTGTTGTGGTCGCTTGAGAAGTGGGTGTCCTGCGGCTTTTTGCCCCCCCCCCCCCCCGAAGGTGTTGGTTAGATACAGACCAGCTCATTTACTCTCACGGTACAAAAACTGTACTGGAACAAAAAGCAGCAGGACATCGCGACGAGAATTGAGAAGTCTTAAAGGACCACTTCACTGAGTTGTATATCTCTTGTGACAGACTGCAATGATATTAACATCATTACACATGTCAGTGCTATCTGTATTTCATGGGCTTGCACAAGGAGGAGCGGTAGCAAGAAGAAGAAAAAAAAATAGCGTGCAGTTTTCCTGGTTTCAAATTGTTAGTGTTATCTGGTGATGAGAGATGAGAGGTCTGCAGGCCAGAAATGACTCTTTCTTGCTATTGCTGTCGACATGATCAGGGATGAAAGCACTCTGCACTCTGATACGCAGAGTACTGGCAAGTGTGATGGTTTATATAGGATGTCACACTACACAGCGCGCCGTGGAAAGCACTGTGCTTCAACGCAACGTTGAGGTAGTATAATTTGAGGAAGTATATCAATTTTATTCTTTCTACTTATACTGCACCGTAATTCAGAGGGAAATATTGGACTTTTCACTTCAGTATATTTATTTGACTGCTGTAGTTAGTGCTTACTTTTCACGTTAGGATTTTGCATAAAAAATATATGATAACATTATTAAATACAGTGTATAGTTAAAGATTAAACCAGTGGTTCCCAACTCTTGCGGCTTCTGAGCCCTCGTATAAAAGCAATATCTGTGTCGTGGCCCTTTCAGATGTCTACGAGTCGTTAGCAGTGTTAAGAGATTTCCCCTTAAACTTTTAAGACTGAAGCCCAAAGAGAGGACTCGTCTGCAGGTTATTCACTAATAAAAACATAGCTGTCGCTGTCCAATGAAAAGTCTACGGGCATCATTAAACTCTTACTGACCAATGAAAAGACGTTTTGTTACATCATGTATGTAGGATAGATGAAGGATCGATAGCTTTGATTAAAGATGGATGACAACTTCTGTGATCTGTCTGGAGTCAGACTGATGCACGCTTGGAAAGCCGTTCAAACAATTTCTAAAAAAAAAAATCCATGTAAATCCATTTAAAATATTAAAGGCTTCATTGATGGCTGCGTACATGCAGAGCATGTTTTGGGCATATAAACATGGACGTTGTAGCTCAGCGTGTGGTGGCAGTCCTTCCTCTGCTGCCTTAATGTAATTTGAACAGGTGGATCACCTAAACAATGCAGTTGCATGAACGGAGAAAATTGCTATGGAGACCGAAATTATTTTTGTATCAGGCTGTGAACATGTTTATTTCTGCTGTGAATTATTGTGCTGTGTTATTTCTGCCAATTTCCGCATTGGCTTCACATTTAAATGTATTTTGTAAGCTAGTTTCTAAGAAAAAGACTTCTTCTGACTCTTTCTGACAGCGACAATAATATATTCAGTATATATAGTCCATTTCTGACATATTCTGTAAATAGAGCCCCTCAAATCTTACATAATGGGATAGTAACTTAATTAGAGTTTCAGATTTTAAATACTTCTAATAAGTAAGTTTTTCATATTGTGGTATTGGTACTTTTCCTTAAGTGAAAGGTCTGAGTACTTCATCCACTACTGATAGTAATATTTTGAAAATCACAAGATGTTGTCTGACAACAGTTTAGTAAGCTGTAAAGTTTTTTTTTGTTCCACATGAATCCTGCTTACAGTCCCTTTTTTGTTTCCTTTTATTTTGATCTCCTATAAATCTTTCCTGCAGTTATGCTGCTGGAAGCCACTGCTGCAAACAGAAAAACTTATTTCAGTTTGAATAATGACAATCCCAGAAAAACATATTGAGCATGTTTTGGTTCTTTTGTAATGGGATCTGAGTCTTTGTTTATAATAATTTATCACAGTGAGACACTGAGCGCACACCAGCACAAAACAACCCCTACTTCAATTTTAGATTCTGGCTGAGATATATACGATACTCGAGTCCATTTGCACAAACCTTACTTTGAACGCAACCTGCCATTAAAAGAGAAGCGCAGATGCAAATGTATTTCCACCGCCAGCTTCAGTCTGTCACACATAAACACGTTAGTCTTTACAGTCTAGTTAGGCAACCGCCTGTCAAAGTAATTTGGAGCAAATTATGCTGTTTTATTTATTATTGTGCATCTCAGTTAAAGAGAAAGAAAGGATTGTTTTCATCCAGCTGTTTAGTTGTCTTTATTATTATTATTAACACGATTGGAAAGTTGCATCTGTCCTCGCAAATAAATTATGTTTCATTTGTTTCATCATCATCATCAAGAAAACAAAGGCGTCCGAATGATTCCTCTGCACTTGACTTAATTGGCGCACTGTTATTGCTCTTATCGTCATCATCTCCGCAGTTCACAAACAAATCTTCCTCATTTACAGTTAATTTCTGCAACAGCTTTCTTTGTAGTATATTCTAAAAGCAAAATGCAGTTTTTTTGCCATCAAATGTTCCCGCTGAGTGTGGCTATCGCCCGTGGTCTAAAAGAAGACCAGTCAAATTTCTTATTAAGAGCAGATTAATGGGGAAATATTCGGGAAGCCACAGGGGATTGGGTCTGTTTGTTTTCCAAGTGCTGGTGATCGCTTTCTCATTCTTAACGATGTCCCTTTGCTCTCTGGTGCGATTTCAGGAATGAAAATGGAGTAGAGAAAGCAGCAGAGCAAAGAGCAACACGGAGACAGAGAGTGAAATGATGAAAAGGAGAGAAAGGCAAAGAATATGAAAGCTTCTCTCTACCTTACATGTCCGGTCCTTTGTTTTCTCTTTTGTCAAAAAAAAAAAAGTTACAGTGTTAAGGTTAAAGTTTAAACATTTAGGACTCCCAAATGATGTGTTCATAAGCCATTAGAGATAGGCGTAAAATAAAATCCCTTTTTATAGCAGCTTTAAGTCTATTGCCTAGGAGGAATGTCTTCAGTGGGAACCTTGCAAACTGTTCTGATAAACCAGCCGTATGCGACAACAAACTGACAAAGTAAGAAACTACAAATAAAAGAAATGCAAACGTCTTGTAGCGAAAGATTTGTTCCGGCTTTCAGAGTGAAAATTAAAGTGATTATTGGACATGTCCTCTGATAAATAAAGGCTAATGTTCTCCTGGAAATCTAGCTCTGACCTCTGAATTGCTGTTGACATCTGAATTGTTTTATACAGCTCTGGTGTTCTGCCCATTACGTTTTCCCAGCTGGAAACTGAGTCAGTTTAGTATGGTTAAAAATGAGGATTTCCTGTGTCACAGCTGGAAACATTGGAAGTGTAAGATAAAGACAGGGTGCATTAAATCCCGCCCACACAGGAGAGGAAAACAATTCAATTGGTTCTTCAGTTTTTCCAAGAAAAAGGACGAAATAGTGGTGATTTCTCTAAGAAAAAGGACAAAATAGATGTCATTTCACCAAGAAAAGAAAATTACAGAGAAGGGACACTCAGGTAGTATTGAGTTTGTCAAGATACCTTTTTGTTTCGTGTTGACTTACGATGCTAAACTAACATTTTGACATACTGAATTCTAACATTTTAGCTAGCTACATGCACTTGTTTCAGCGTCTGGTCGATGGCAGCGTTGGTTGTCTTCCCATCCACTGGTTGTGGTTTACGATTATGGCGAGTTGCACTCTTCATGAGTTGTTGTTAGTAGACCGAACTATGGGAATGGCAGGTCAGCTTAATTATCAGGTTCCTCTTCTGGACATGTAACTAAATATACAGCACATTTCCATAAGAACTCAATTAAGTGGTAATTTGTCTGAGCTGCGCGTCTGTCAGAATGGATTCATGGCCCGTCTGCTTGTTTCTGACTTCGCCTGCCTTCTAGTTTTAATCGATGAATGCAAGTCTAAGTAGGAAAAAACATAATCCAATAGGAGGGTTAAAGTGCCAGAGACAGCAAGAATCTGCTCCAGAACACTGAATCTAAATTCTTATCAGTGAAGCTGCACAGTTGACCCTTCACTCACTTAACGCTGTGGAGGGGAAATATTTTCCTTTTGGGATCAAGAGGGTAAAGAAATATCACAAAGAAACAAAATGGCACAGATTCAAACTTGACTTTTGGGTCTCTGCTGGTCTCCCTCATTCAATGTTCCCAATTTTACCAGTTGCTGGACTGTGGTGAATAATAAAAGTAAAATATAGTGTCTGGGGTAGAAGCTTGTATCTTCAAAATGTCAAATACTCAGAGTGTAACACTTGAATGACTTGTATTTTGACATTATCTTCTGGCCTCTTAAAGGATTTCATCGGCCTAAAAGGCTTGTTTAATTCACAGTGGAGCACATTTCTTCAGTTTGAATAAACACCTGAAATCCTCCCAAATTAGAGTCAAACTCAGCATTGATGTCAGACAATGACAGAACAACAGAAATTGATTTCAGGCAGGTATTTAAGAGCGCTTCTTGAAGAGAGCATGAGCAAGTTTAAAAACACCATTGGCTGTATGCTGTTACCTAGTCAGTTTTTCACCTTTCAGTGTTGCCGTGCTCAGTGATTCATTCATGCAGAAGATGCCAGAAAGACCTGAGGGGTAACTGGCAGCTCTGTTCGATGCCAGTCTATGTGAACCAGCAACACTTACATGCGCTGTCAAGCAAACGGCTGAAATACACAGGGGGGACGTGTAGCCATGATGTCTTTGAAAAACAACATCTCTTCTTTGAAAAAGTTTTGACCTTCTGTGGTGGTCTTGTACTTTCTGTGCCTCGCTCTCAAAAAAAGAAAAAAAAGGAACACAACACAGATTCAGTAGCAGCTCTTTGAGGCAGCGCCGCTTTGAGCGAAAAGCTCACCATGACATTGTGCTCGAAATCATAATGTAAGCATACCGACGTTTAGGTACGATGTTAATCATCTCTGGTTTTACAGTATGCTTCCTGTATCTCTAAAATATCCCGTCTAATAGAGGTGAAAATGCCCGGAAAGAACTGAATCTTTCCAGGGATGTCATTATCTCAAATTGTCAAATCAGAAATGGGCTTATGTATCACGGGTACATTAAAAACATTAACTGCTAATCTGTACTTCACTTCCATTTCCAGTCTTTACAAATATAGACAAGTATTGAAAAAAGTGTGGCTAGTCTCTTCGCCTCTGTCATCCCGTCCATGGAGGCTGCTGAGCCCGTTAAACGTTGCCCGCTTGCCCAGCTCCAGTTCTGTCATACCGGCTCTGCTCCCCGCCGGCGTTCCCCTGTTCCCCGGACAGGGAGAAAACCTCCTCTTCTTCCTGGTGGTCCAAAAACGCCTGTGGTACAAACACTGACACTGCCTCTGCGCTCTGAGCTCAAAGTCCAGACAGCAGCTACAGTTCTTTGCTCCCCATCGGGAGAGCTGAAGGAGGTGAAAATAGTGAAATAGTCGGCAGTGTGCGACTAAGTGCTGTAATCTGGTTGACACAAAAAATAGTAACCATTATCGTTCCCCAGAAATACAACACCGAGCTGATGTGTGTGGATGTATTTGTCCACAGACATCAGCTGATAATCTCACGCTATTTCCTGGAGATCTTTTTGTGACCCTCTTGGAAATGTGTTGTTTCGTCTCTCATGTCAGACCGTCACTGCTTCAGACCGTCACTCCCATGTGTGAAAGACAGAGTCATGTTCTAGCAGACAAGCTGATGGATGAGCTCGTAACTGTTTTAAGCACTCACATGGGCCATCAAAGGAAGAAGACATATCACCCATCAGACTGCTCATCCCAGCTGCCACAGAGAGGAGGGGTGGGTGAGCGCTGGTGGGGAATAAAATGTGGCTCTTTCAACAAATTCAAAAGTGGACGGAGAAAAACTGTATATCACCCCTCCCAGTTTCTCCTACTTGCTATGATTGTCCGACCTCGTCGTGTCTCTCTGCTCTCTTGACCTGTCAGTTAGAAATATTGATGCTGAACGATCTACAGCTCTTCAATCGTCCTCACCTCGCCGGCTCCTTCTCCTTGGCAGTCTGTGGCGTTTTCTTTCCTCTCACTCTGGCGTCTGCTCCCTTTTTTCCTTCTCTTCAATTTAAACTTCATACTGTCTTCACAGACAGATGCCTATTATCACCCTGTGGCCTTTTTCCTCCTCGCTGATAAATGGTGGTATTAAATAACTCAGCTGTCTTCACTCTTTCCTCTCTGTCTCCACAGTTCTTCATCCTTCTCCTGCTCATCTTCTTCCTGGAAATCCTGTCCATCATGCTTTTCTTCATCTATCAAGACGAGGTAAGACGCCGTGATTGCTCATCGTGTTAGATCCTGTGATTTTTCACCACCTGAACAAGATAATGGGGGGCTGTGAAAAAAAAGTTATTAATATGTGGTGCGGGTTCAGATTTAAGCTGGCATGTCAAAGAATGTGTCTCAGCAGCGAGGTCGATTTAAAATCATACAAACGGCTTGTTTGTTGGCAAAGAAAAGAGCCTGTCAGCTGACATCCTGTATGACGTTTCAATGAAATTGTTTTATTTTGGTTTATGTAAGCACAAGAAAATAACACACAGTCCACATTTTCCTTTCCTTGTTAATAAATCTCACTTTATCTCAGCTCATCCATTTGGATGATCTCCCCTGAAAATAAACAAGTCAGACAAGAGAAAAGAAGCCGAACAGCTATCCCTCCTCTAATATAAATTCCTAATCCCTTCACATTTTCAGCTAAGGTTTTAATCATGAATTGAAAGGGCGTGTGTAATTCCACTCATCTTAATCATAATTAAGGGTTGGATTTGAGGTTTGTTGTGAAATCTTAACAATAAGTACAAAATATTTCTACATGCCACTGCAAATATTAAACTCTGAAGCCTCGTGTGTGAGCAGTGACAGTGTGTCTTCCAATCTGTCCATACACATCTATCAGATCATCTTGACAATGGGTATTAGTGTGAGATTAGTTTGACCATTGGAGGGAATTACATTCAGGAAATGCTCTGATGCTATGAATGACTGAAAATATGGCGCCTTTTAAAGCCCTCGAATATTCAAGTTATCTTGTAACACAGAATTGCTTCTTGAGTGCTCTGACTATTCATCCCATCATTTAAAAGCACAATTAATTTCTAAACAAACAAAAGAGCTCGAAGGTTTTTGCAATTACATAACCAAAAAGTCCAAAACATGTATTGTTGTGTTTTAATAAATTTACAAGTTAAATTCAATTTGCAGGCGACATGGCAAGCGATAACAACAGCGGTGAACAAGTGACTGCTTTTGTATAATTTCATGGTTGATCCTTCAACAATTAGCAATTAAATTACAATTTCAAATATGGTTTAGCATCCAGAGCTGCGACTAATGATTATTTTCATAGTAGATCAAGCTGTTGATTGTATTTTTAGAATAACTGATTAATTGTGTGAGAATAAAATGACACAACAATTTCCTGTAGCATAGATATTGTGTATACGCATGTATAGATTATATTTCATGTCTCTTAATATGTTTGAGACCATTAATTGTGTAGTTAGATGTAGCAAAATAAACACAACAGTAACGGCTCAATCTTTCCGGCTGCAACATGTTGCCAGTATTGATTGCAACTATTTTAGACAATAGTTGTGATTTCAGCAATAGTGTCACAGCACATTTCAGAAGCGCCTTTCTTTTTTTTACTCTGACACTGTGACAAGCAGCACATAGCAGATTAAGATGCATGGAAGTCAGCATAGAGAATCAATTAAATTAAATTATTTTCAAAATAAAACACCCTGTGCAAAACGCTTCTCAACCGCTGCTGTTGGGATATGAAGTGCATGACCGGTGAAATCCAAGTGTAATCCGTATTATGTTCAGAACCACTCAAGTAAGTAAAGAGACACAACAGTCCGTCATTACTTTAAGCCATGAAAGCCAATCCACAAAATTTCAATGTGGAAACTTTGAACGTTCAGTCACAAAAACCTTCAAACACCATGATGAAACTGGCTCACATGCGGACCACAAGGAAAGGAAAGCCAAGAGCTGCCTCTGCTGCAGAAGATAAGTTCATTACAGTCACCAGCCTTTAGAAGAAAACAACAAGAAGAGAATTGCTTGGACCAAGAGACACAAGGAATGGACAGTCGACCGGTGGGAATCTGTACTTTGTTCTGATGAGTTCAAAATTTGAGATTTTGGGTTGCAACCTGTGTCTCTGTGAGATGAAGAGATGGTGACCGGATCTGCATGTGTGGTTCCCGCTATGAAGCATGGACGAGGCGTGGAGATTTACTCAAAATTCAAGGTACCCTTATCATCAACAACAGCATCAATCATTTCTGCACTGATAATGCCACAATAGGCTTTTTTTCCATCCACGTCTCGAGTATCCTATAATTCAACAAAATAATAAAATCACCAAAAGAAATATGCCGGCGCTGCAATGTCATTTCGTATACGGTACATCGGGTGCCCTCTAGAGGCACTTATACGACCATTGCCAGGTGGAGTGGACCTTAGTTGAGAGACCTACCATAAATCACTGGCGATTTTTCAACCGCTTGCATTACATTATTCATGTGTTGGGACAGAGAATATTATCCCCTAAGACTTAGACAAAGGCCAACCTTGACTCTAATGCCTTTGTACATTTTGGTAAATAACAGTCTACTTTGTTATTTCCTTCATATTGCTGTATAAATTATATTTGCGACCACAGACCTTGGACCTGTATGTATTTTGTAGTGGCTTTTATCCCTGTTATTGTAATTCTGGCATGATTATATGAGTGCCTAAAGTATTGTATTTCCATCGCCATTTGTCTTTGGTGGTGTAATCCAATGATTAGGTCTGAAGTGGCGTGTTCTTCTGGGCTTTCAGCCAATCAGCATTGTTCTGTTTAGCTGTTAATGAATGTTGTCTTTTGTCACGCCTCACCTTTCTCTCAGGAGCTGCGTTGCGTTCCCTTATGTTCAGCGCACCCCATTATTCAGCCGCTGAATAATTCAGCTTTGTCTACCCAGGAGGCGATTAGCGACAGAACAGAGTAAAAAGTTAGTGATAGTCTGGATGCTCTGCTGTGCTGGCGCATTAAGGGAAATCACTCTCGGTAAAGAATGGGTGGCCATTGCCAGAACTGTCATTGAAACTTTTTAAAACAGCGTGGGGCGTCTTTATTTTGCAGATTGTTGAATGTGATCGCTGCTGGAAAATTGAACAAAAGCCATGGAGTATAATATCCCAAAATATATTTAACAACATGGGTCACTTTGGCAAACAAAGGATTTTTTTTTGAACTTTTGCACATGAACTAAACTAAAAAATTCACTGTGGTACTGTGCTTCCATTAGTGTGCATGTCCGCCAACTACAAATAGTGTTTTAGACCACAGAAATATGAATTATTCTGAGGTTACGGTTTATTATCTGTGTTGAATAAAATGATCTACTTTATTAAAACTCCAGAAACTATTCATATACTTTTTTATAAACTAAAAGCCTACCATCCATCCATCCATCCATCCATCCATCCATTTCCTTTGCTTATCAGGGGTAAGGTTGTGATGGCAGCAGATTTAGCAGGGAATTCCAGAGATCCCTTTCCCCAGCAGTGTTTTCCAGCTCCTCTTGGGGGATCCCGACGTGTCCCCTGGTCCCTCCAGCATTCCTCCCAGTTCTAGGTCTTCCCTGAGGACTCCTACCAGTGGATTGTGCCTTGAACTACTTTAAAGGAAGACACCCAGGGGGCATCAAAATCAGATGGTCTTTTGATAAGTAGGAGCAGCGACTCTACTCCGAGCTCCCCCCGGATGTCTGAACTCCTAACCCTGTCTCTAAGGCTGACCTTCAGCATGCATTGGGGTGATTTGCAGCCGAGTGTTAAGTGGTCGGGATGAGAGTTAGCACCTCCGTGTCTGGGGCCATGGCTCTCTGCAGGAAAATGGTGCAGTTTTTTTCTCAGGGTTTGGAGCGAGTTGCTGCCCCAAGCGAAGGAGTTCAAGTATCTCAGGGTCCTTGTTCACGAGTGATGGGAAAATGGAGTGTGAGATGGGCTGGCAGGGGGTAGTGCTATCATTGTAGGTAAATGGGAGCTGAGCCAAGGCCAAAGCTTGATTTTCTAATCCATCTACGTTCCAACCTTCACCATGATTTTTGGGTAGTGACGGAAAGAATAAGATCGCGGATACAAGTGGCCGAAATTAGTTTTTAAAAGACTACGCTTCCTGTAACTACCCCTCTGATTAAGTCTGATTATGTTCAACTGAAAAAAAAACTGTCATGGATAAAAGGATAGGAAATAATAAAAAACTTTTACATGCTTTGTGCATCCAACCATTATTTCTAAAAAATTGATATCTCATTTTCAGCAGCTTGAAAACAAGTATTTGCTGTAAGTATCATTGCTCTGCATCCCATGCAAGCAAAGTGATGTAGGGATAGGAGGATACTACACAACCAATGCTAGGTCTTGTTTTGAGTATCAATTGATTTGAAACAAAAGAAGGACCTCTCTCTCTGTGCTGTTATTTCATGAATGATTCCAAGAATTATATCTCTGAAAACACGATGATTCCTGTGATTGAAAACAACTCTTTGTGAATACACTCCGCTATTGATGTGCTTCACCTTGTTAGCTCCACACAAAACAAACACACAAAAGGAATGAAGCTAAACATACGAAGGGCACACCATTGATCAACCACGTGGATGTGATTAAATGAACTGAAAATAGTTAAAGGAAATCATTGGATGGTAATGAAAATGTATTATATTAATGACACACCACTTAGATTGTGCTACCTCGTTCTGTCCTACATGACAGTGCTTTAGCTGCACTGATTAGTGATTGTTGCTCTGGTATGGTAAACCATGCAACACACTTTAAAATAAACACTTAGAAACATGAATTAAACAGCGTGTTCGTGGTGTTTTGGCTCTGAAACAGGGTGTTGAGGAAGAGCATTATGCACTGTTTAAGAGTTCAGTTTATCATGTTGAATATATTCAAACTGAAATACCTGCAGTTATTTATTGTTTGGGGAATTCACTCTGAATATGGCATAAATAAACCTACTAGGTGAAAGAATCTACTCAATCCAGTGGAAAATACTTATTTTCAGGCGCACAAATATTTTTGGACCCACACTTCATGAGATCCTTGTCAGTATTACTTTGATTATATCAAGAGTGTCCCACGGTTTTCAGATCTCACCTCCTCCATCGCCATGGTAACTCCCTGGAAGCTGTCCTGCAGTTTGGATTACAAGCCAATGCCACTCCTCCACTGTGCAGAGCCTTCCCGATGCCGTAGCTGAAACAGAATGCAGCAGTAGGTGAATGTTGATGAACTCCAGCCCAGGCTTCGGGGATGGTCACGCTCAGTGGTTCGGTTTATTGCACCTGCTTTAGACCTGATAAAAGGCTCTGCGACGCAGCTGGAAGCTACTTCAAACAAGTCACAGATCCTCCATGTATCTGAAACGGCTGCCGTTTGTTTCACTTTGTTGGTTCCTAAGGATGACGAAAAGGTCCTCTGAGGTTAACTTCAGTGGAGCCACTGTGACTTCAGCTGTCACAGTGAATAAAAATGAGTCTGACTCAGCAGCGTGATATTGAAAATTGATGTACAGTTTGGATGTTTTATGCCATCTCCGCACGGGTTTACAGCCTTCTCTGCTTGACTTTATTATCACCTCAAGGAAAATTTGCCCACCAGGCAAACATAAACATAAACATAAGCAGAGCAGCAACAGCAGACCACAGGCAATATTTTATCTAATGACCAGGGAACTATAAATAGTCTTTATCTTATAACAACTATCATTTCTATTATTTTATGTTCACTTAGTTGCAGTAGTAGTAGGTCAGTGTAGGAGTAGAGCAGTAGGAGTGGGAGAGAAAATCTGATCTCATGACAACAGATCTAGATCACACGGATGAAGTGTGAATGAGCCCCTCGCACTTGTTTAATAATTCAGCGTATAATAGCTGTATGTGTATATTTGCATATTCTGTTCTATTATTACAACCTGTTTCTAAATTAAGCTTCTTTGCTCCTCTGCTGCTGGTTAAGTCAGCTCATGTGGAACAGACAAATGAGAGCATGGAAGTAAAAGGTCATATTTATATCCACAAAGCTGGTTGCAGATGAGAGGCTGCCGTGGGTCAATCAGGAGTTCACTCAATGCACAATATCCAGGTTAGGACAAAAAACATATAGCTTAATGCTAACCTCGCTGAAGTGAAGCAATGATCTCTCAGGCTGCAAACAGAAAATACAGAAAACCACTTCCAGCTTGAGTTGACTTAAAATTTAATTTCATGTACAATTTTAGATTCATATTAAACTTTAACAATAATGGAGTCAAAAAAGATCATATTATCCGTGTCACACCATCCATATTTATATAGTCTAGCTAGTAACATGCTAGCTATTTAATAATAGCTAGCATTTTACATTTAACACACTTTCTGGTGTGACCGGGGACTATAGGGGAATATAACACAGACACAGTCTATGGTGTGACCAGACTTACCAGTTTCAAAACGTCTCTCCTCGTTCTGTACATCTTATATCTTAAATCACATTTTCAATCTCCACATGTGCATCCACGATTAAAATTCCCTCAAAGCTGACTGAAGCTGTCTGAAGGACATGCAAATTCAAGTCTGTACAAACTCACACGGTCCTAATAAGAGGCCTAATCAGATAGAAGAGGCCATTTTTCCACTTGTCACGGCAATAAACACACAGGTTTGGATGATGATGAGCCAGCATGCACAATGGGATGCAGCAATCAATGTCATTCATTACACCTGTGCTGTGCCACGACTGTGAAAACACCTGTGTGGGTGTGTCAAGGTCTAAAATGTGCAAAGGTGCAGGGGCGTTGCACTGAATGTATAGTACATTGAGTCATTCAGTGTGTTCTGTAGGTAGCGTGAACAAAAGGTAAATTTAATCACTTATAATAAACAGGCAGGTAAACACACAATAACAAAAGGTGTGTGTGGAGTCCAGGTAAAAATAACAACATAAATACAAAGAACAGACGACAAACAAGAAGAAATACAGGACTGAGATAGACCAGGAGGGGAACGGACACAGACTAAGTCAAACAGGGACTAAATAATAAGAGACCTAATTAACTAATCAAACACAGGTGACACAGAAAACAGACAGTAAGTAAATGAACATAAAACACCCGAGCAAAGCCTCTTTCAACTTAAACCAGATAATACGTTTACTCGGCTGTAAGGTTTGTCTTCCTTCCTGACTGTCAAATGCTGAAAATCTATGTAATGTTGCTTTGAATAACTAAACACGCTTCCACCGCTGAGTGTAGAACTAAAGAAGTATTTTTGGTGGTAGTTGCCATCTTGACTACAAGTGGCAATTGTGCTAGTGATTGTACTTACTTATGATAGTACTTAGGGTTGGTAGTAGACTAGTAAATTAATTGACTCTTCAAACAGCCTGCAGGGATGTAAAAGGTTCTAACAGAAGCATAAGTAATGAAGCGAGCACTGGAATAAAGCCAACCGATTGAAAATGTCGGCACTCAATACGCACAAAGCAAGTGGTAGAAATTATCGGCCGTCCTCGCTCTAGATCCTCGATGTTACCCCTGACGTGCATAAAGCTGCTTTGCTGATAGGACGATCCAAATCCCGATCAATAACAGATGGGCTTTGTGTGTTTGTGTGCGCTGATTTAGACGGCTTATTACACCAGAATCCTTTATATTGCAACAGATGTATGAACAGTCAGCAGCCCTCTTTGTACTGTATAGTTGTAATAGTTTCATCCATTCACTGTTGAATGGAACCAAATATCAATATTTGCTCTTGGGTGTTCACGCTCTGTTCACGCTGTGCTGTGAGAGCACCAGAGAAGACATCAGTCAAACACATATATCTATGAACTACTGTATGAATGCTGTGAACTCTTTGATTTAAGATTAAAATTCAATACCTGCTTGATTCCAACAGTGATACGCAGCAGACGCCTGCATCTACCGGGATCTTCGACTTCAATCACTGTTCTCAACAAAGGCCCCGTAAGCAAAAAGGTTTCTATCTGACACTGATGGGTTAAAATTAAAAGCAGTAAAGCTCGCCCTCAGACCTGCTCTGTGTGGTTTTCACTGCGGATGTCACTCACCTTAGTGTTGTACTGACTTCAGCCTAACTTGTCACAGGAAAGGCGTTTGACGGCCTGGTGGATTTTACATTTAGATTGAGGAGTGAAGAGACAAATGAAGGGGGAACTTGAGTTCGAGAGTTGTGACCTTTACATAAAAAGCAACATGTCTCACGGTTGTGCTGTGTTATTATGTATTCAGGGTATGCTGAGTGGAGAAATTGGTATCTCTATCTCAGCGATGGATGGTGTTTCTGATTGGTTGAACAGTGCTAGAAAATATCCAGAACAGCTGCTAAACGGAACCTGCGGTGGGATTGTTTATTCAGCTACACATTTCTGTCTCGAACGCCACTTTATGCCGTCGTCTAGACAAATAAATCCTTCAGCGGAAACATAATATCATACAAATCTAATCCGCTTACAAATTGATAATGAAAAATTGCACTGCTGAACGACAAAATTGACCAACATTTTTCTTTTTTCAGGTTTTATATTGCAGAAGTTGAGTTTATTTATTGACCCTGCTGATGGCTCACTGGTCCATGATGATGTAAATCTGTATTTATTAATTTAATGCATTTTTTTTCTGCATCTAAATAGCTTCGAAATGGGAAACAAATTCCAGACACACAGAGCCGTATGACTCAATCAGATCACTTAGTCATACAAAACTACACATCCGTAATTGCCATAGTTTTGTCCACTTATGTAATTTTGTACTTTTATTACAGTTAAGCAAGGCTGCTAATGCATTAATGCATTTTCTTTTATAAAGCAGGTTTATTTTAGCTAAAACTCATACAGTGCACCTTCCTTTTTAACTCTACTCAAAAAGAGCATCCAATTAACCGTCAGAACACTTTACATTTGCCGTTGCGTAAAACCATTTGCGGCTCCACTAGAAGTTCAATTATGAAGTGAAAATATAATCTATAATCATCTAGATCTGACATCCGACTGCTACGTTTTCAGTTCTTTTTTTAACTCAGGATGCAGAGATGTAGACTAGCACAGCGGCTGAATGTTGGCTGGTGTTAACAGGTGAAGCTTCAGATCAGAGGACGCATTAGAGAACAGCCACCTGAGAACACGGGCTGAACAAAAGCGAGTCACACTGGAAAACTGCTCACAGGGGAAAACTGGGACTCCACGTCAGAATGTACAAAGGCAACACAAAGCTTGCAGTCAAAACACCAGAGTCACTAACCATTCGATCACAGGCCATAATCTGGCAGTGTGTGAGCGGCATCTTGACCAGGTCTTCATAGCAGGAGTGACTGCTGATGAGACACATGGCAGACCAAGCATAACCAAAAATATGAAAATGACACTGATAAACAACAACTGGGTGTAGTCGGAATAGCTGGGTTGTTTATTTTAGTATTTATATGGCACAAGTGGACTATTTTCCAAACTCACTGACCGGATCATATTCCATCCAGTCCGGGAACGCCTCTGAAAATGTTTCAGGGAGCGGGACGCCTGGAATCCTCTGCTTAACCTGCTGCCACTGCAACTCAATCCCACATGAGCAGAAGACATGGATATAACTTTTTCCATTAGATGTTGCAGGATTCTGGTTACTCTGTGATCCAGGATGCATACCATAGGGTCAGGTGCAGAATCGATGGTTTGTTGGCTGGAGATACAATACAAATCCAAAGGGAAACTTACGGAGATGGAAGGGCAGAGCAGAGGGCAGGTGTGCTAGTTCAGCATGGATTTATTATCATAACCTGCGGATAGCACCATGGATTTTATTCTACCAATAATTTCCTAAAACTTCAGTCAGATAAAGTAAAATAAAGCAAAAATAAAGCAAACTACACTTAACTGGGGCAGGAAACCAAGGATAGAAGATGCACAGCCTTATACCAACACCGTGAACCCACACACAGCAACAATGTGGAGCTAGCTGTGACTACAATAACAGAGCAGACCCTGCGGTCTACAACACAAGAAGCAACAAACAAAGCTATTTTTTAAAAAGAGACTGATCGCCAACATCTGTGACGAGCTTATGAATCAATTTACCAGTGATGTTTTTATGTGGCAGCTGTCAGCTGAACTGAATCCAGCAGAAATACTTGTAATCCACATGAAATGTTCAAAAATCCAAAACATCCTACTCCTTTTCATCTTCACAAACCATCTTCTTATCAAGGACAATATCCCAGCTCTCTATGGAGAGTAAAAGTGAGATTTGAGAGTCTGGCCTCCTTCATGCATGCCTTCGGGCAACAGAGACTGTGTTCCACTTTTCACTGGCAACTGGTAGTAGTTTGTAAATACGATACAAAATACTGATGTTGGGGAAATGCCCCCTTTATTTCCAATTCACTACACACAGTACGTAAAGATAAAACATTATCTAACACCTGCTAAGCTAGATCTAACACCTGTCTATTTTGTCGTCTGTGGAGAAGTTTTGGAGGCCCAGAGTGGAGAAAAGTTTCTCAAACTGCTGCTCAAGACATAGAAATATTTCCTGAATCACTTCGTTTTCTGCCACCTCATCATGGGAAGCATCTCTGGCCTCTCTTCCTCGTAAACTCATTAGAAGAACTGCATCTCCTAGCAATGTCTTGGCAAATTTCAATCATGTCTTCTTCTCGGGCTGTGCCCTAAAAGTGTCAATCAGTTGGACATCTGTGCAGGCACCTAGCCATTCATTTTGGAGGTAGTTATGTGCGTCTGCAGTATAGCATTCAAAAACCAAGACACAGTTTAATTAAATGTGCAACGCTTGTGAAGTTTCAGAGGCTTCACAGTCTTAAGTTGTGTTCTTTTATCCTCCCAAAGTCGCATGTATACTATATCCATCGGACATATTTTTTAATGTTGGTTCTGTCACACATTATGTTGGCTACTTTCTCCTCTAGGATCTTAAATTATGGGAGGCTGAATCGATGAGTGATCCCAGTGTGCCGAAAAACAGATTTGCGCTATACTGTGAACATCCAGGAGGATTAGGTTTAGACTTCAAGGAAATCTTTTTTCTGCGCCACGCCTGCAGCCTTGAGAAATAACCACACATTATTGTTGCCCCATCATATGCCTGGCCCTGGATTGTTTAACATTCTAGATCTTAACGCATTAATTACATTCACAAGGGACATTATATAATGTATCGGCATTGCTGCTTGGAAGCTCTGCAAACTGAGTAAAGTGCTCCAGGCTGTTGCCAGATTCAGTGACATACCTAAGGGACAGAGAAAGCCGATCTATCCTAGTAATGTCTTTCTGGCAAGGGCTGAAATTAACTCAGTCTGAGACTGATGGCCTAGGTAGGTCACACGCATCCTATTGGACAAGCAGCTACACTAGCTCCAAGAAGTTTCCCCTGTTTGAGGAAGGCGCATCCGACACAGCACACTCCCTATACCCCCAAAATGCCAAGCCACGTCGAGCTAAAAACAGGGTGCTGTGTAAAATGCTCGGGTTTCTCTCAATCTGTTCCCTGTCAGCTTTGATTAGCCGTCCTGGATGATGCGAGACTGCACCGCAGACTTCTCATGTTGCTCAATTTTCTATACCCTTTTAAACTTTGAGATGCAGAGTGTAGTGTCCTGCACTCTCATTTTGTTTACAACAAAAAAACTAAAGATGGCCACTGTATTTTGGGGAGTAAATAAGCCATTGTCTATCCACTGTGCATGACTGACCTATAAAAAGCTTATACCGCACAAAACTGAAGTGTCGTTTATCTTCATTATATGGGAATGCTTCATAGCTGGCTTTCAGCCCTGGCTGGTATGAGCCGTGCTCCATCAGTACTCTGATTTGCTCAGGTGTGAGAAGTTTCTCTTTGAAATAGCCAAAGGATCCTTTGGGTACTGCTCTTCGGTGTTAAGTTCAAAAGAACAGACGTTGAATGAGTACTTGTGGTGCTACCTGAGACTGAGGCACATTGATCGGATCCAGGGAAGTAACTGAAGGAGGGTCGGAGGTAGTGTTTGTGTCCTCAGCAGCACTGGTTGTACCAGTTTCAGCATAGACGTTACTTTCCATCATGAACTACAGCTGCATCTTCCTACCGTCATCATGATCACGATTGCTGTCCTACATACAGTACTGACCACCTGCGCAGAGGTAGCTGTGTGCTCGGCTAACACTAGTTGTGAAACTATTGGTAGGACACTTGTGCATGAAGGGTTGAGATGTTGAAGGTGAGAAGAAGTCTGTGAGCAGGACACGAGGTCAAGAGATCATTCCTCTTACATTCACATTTAGCTGACGCTTTTATCCAAAGCGACTTACAGGGATTCAGTATCCTGCCCATGCAGACCGGAGGAATCAGGGATTGAACCACCGATCATCTGATTAGTGGACGACCCACTCTACCGAGTCTTACAGTATACTGTGGCTACTAACACTTTAGTCCGTGTATACGGACAGAATACAGCTTGCTAACGTGCACACTACACAAGTCAAAAAGAGACAACACGCATGCAGCTGCAGTTCAAAGTCAAAGGTTAAACAGAGAGAGAGATTGCCAGTTGTAATGACAATGTTACATCACATCGTAATTGGTTGGGGTTTTTCATACACTAGGGTACAAACTGAGGGCTCCAGGAATACAGCAGACAGCAGGCTGCAAGTGGCAGCCAAAGCCAGAGTGTCGGCAGGGGCCCCGAGGGGGTACTAGGGGGGTGAAATCAGACCGCAGTGGCGTTGGTGCTGTCTGCTGCATACCGACGAGAAGCTCCTTGTAATGGTGAGGGCTTGTCTCTGATCTGTAGAAGACACAGGCGTCGTCTTTTTATTGTTTTCTGCAATGAAGACACAAACTTCTATACAAACAAACAAAACGCATGTTCAGTCAAATTTGTCCTTTGCGTACTTGGTGATATGTAAAACCAAATGTCAAATCTCAAACCTTTTTGAGTTGTGACCTGTGTGTCCCATTCACTTCTCATGAAAAAGCATGAAATAGGGTTCATAGTTCATGTGCAAACGCAGATTTGGAAGCTAATATGATGTGTAGTGCCCAATTTACAACTTTAAGTGGTGTAATATCACAAAACCCACATATGGCCCTTCTTTTTCTCTCCTCTGTTGCTCTCAACTGTATCATAAAAACAAAGCACAACAACACGAGGCAACAAATGACCATATAAAAAAGGTCATTTGGACTTTGCCCCGCTGCAGCTTTATCACAACATGATGATCTAATTTCAGCGTGTACCTACAGTGTGGCTCATCCTGCCAGTTTCATTTGTGTTCTTGCCTCTACATGACGTCAGTTATTATAGGTCATTGCAGCATGAGGTATTTCCTCTGCTGTCCACTGGCCGACGTGTCGACGAAGTGCCTGTCATGAGGGCAGCAGTGGAGGTGATTTCATGTCTGCTTGTGTGCTTTGAGACAAGTCAAGGTGAGGTAATGCTGCTGTAAAAAGGAAGTCATGAAGAGCTATGGTCAGGTTCAATCCCCAAAAGACCTCATCCACTAACCCAAAGGGCAGCAAAGCTGTTAAAATGAATCACAGCAGCTACTACATCTACAACAGCTGATGTAGTGACCGTGAATTTGCTTCTGATGGTGCCATTTGTAAAACTTTAAAAATGGCTGCTATTAAAAATCAGTACGCTTTTATTTCAACCACCTTTACTAAGCATTTGTGATCAGTGCCAACAATTAAATAAAGGTCTAGACACACTATAATGAGCCATAATACAGCTGTGAGCAGAGATAAAGTCATTTTAAAGTTAATAAACTTATCAATAGCTATAACCGTTCCCGTGAAGCATCCGTTACTGGTGTACGTACAGATACGTCTTCATATTTTATTTCAATGCGCTAGCTTTAATCAAGTATTAAGTCCATTTTATTCGCTAGTTGCAAGTTCTTTGGATGTGTAAAATCTCTTAAAACTCACAGAGTTCTGGAACTTTTCAGCTGCTACACATCGACAGATTTTTTAGGATTCTCCACAATTAATATGTATATTTTACAGAAACCATGAGCACCGAAGTCTCACTATAATTTATTTACTGCGGAAACACAGGAAAGTGGTATCCTCCCTACTTCACTTTAGTCCTTTGGATTTTATTAAAAGAGAACCGTTTTTCACAGAAATGAATCCAAGCTGTGAATATTGTCATGTGAAGTCCATGGTTTACTGCCTAACTTCATCCATGAATCAAAGACCGCTCTCCGTTTCTCCATGAGGAGGCTGTCACGTTTTTTAAGGCTGAATTCAAATGCAGACACCGGACAGGCAGATGAGGTGAAAACAAGTTATTTTTTTTGGGGGGGGGGGATACCAGCAGGATTTGAGAGTTGTGGCAGGCTGAGGTGAGGCGGAAGGAATCCATGTCGAGGTCTGGCAGAGAGAATGCCGGCGATGACAGCTGGCTGACAGACTTGAATTCATAAAATCACTGTGAATCATCGTGATTGGTGAGAAAGACAGGCCTTACTCTGTCTCATATGTCTCATATTTATTCATTATATTTATTAAAATGTATAATTTTAGAATATATATTATGATAAATAGTTATGTACTCTCCATGACAGAAATATATGAAATAAATGAAAAATAAACACTTCAATTCATGACCGAATTCCTGCAAAGTTAATAACATTCCCAGTTGCAATGTGTTTCATGCCAATTAGCAAATGTCAGCACGGTAACATGTTCGACTAAGACAGTAGGTGTGTAAATATTTTACCTGCTAAACATCAGCATATTTACATCGTCACCTCATAAAAAGAAACCATGTTAATTACATTGTTTCATCCTGCTGCATGTGAAACAAAAATCCATTTTTTCCCGTACAAAGACGTCTCCTGGTAAATTCTATTGACGTGCATCGTCTCTCCTGAGATGCAGGGTCTGTTTCTGCTGTCAGTCTCACTCTCACGTCACTGTATTCGCCTCTTTGCCCTGTTCCACTGTTGTTAGGCTAAACATGGAAGATTGTAAAATAATTTGATAAGGAGGCTGAGGCGGAAAAAGTATTCACTTGTGAACAGACTATATCTGCAGCCATTCATGTGGTAAAGTAAACTACAAGTATCATATATCTGAAATGGAAGACGTGTGACACGTGAGACCTGCTGAAATCCCATTTAAAGCTTGATATCTCTGCTTTTTCCACATCATTACTGCTTCAGCATCAGCCGTCAAAGCGTTTTAGCACCCCTGTCTGAATATATTTCAAGCCTGGGAAAGTTTCATTTCATGTAGACTGAAGAAACTGCAATTAGATAAACACCCCTGGCTAATCATATTGCTAAAATACACCCACGTCAGGGCAACGTTAATATGAGAGACAAATTGACATGATCAACAAACATATTTGTTTGTGGAGTCTTGGAGAATATATGTGACAAGGGAATGTGCAGTTTGAGTGCTGCGGATAACGTTGAGGAATTGCAAAGACGATAATTGTAAATAATTTAAAATGTAATCTGACTAAGATCACGATATGAAGGAACACGGGGAAGTGAAGCTTTTGCAGGAGGAGGCAAACTGGAATATGTTTCCACTCCTCAAAAGACACTATTATTATTATTCAGTACATTAGTATTGATGTTTAAATAATAGGTCATGTGTGAACAGAAAAGCTTTCTGGTAGGCGACCTGATACTTTATGAAAGATAACGTCGCATCTCTCCATCCCCGGTGGAAATTAAGCCATGTTGTGTGTAGCATCAAAGAACTAGAAAGACAGCTCAATATTTCCAAACGTTCCCTGATTTTGAGAGAGAGGCTCGCAGGGATTTCTCTTGTCAATGGGAATGTAAAACCTGAACGGCTCTGGATGTTAATTAACCATCAAAATCAGACGGTAAGATCTCTGTCCCTTTTTTTGGCACCCGTGAATTATTAACAACACATCCAGAATATCATTGAACATTGGACTCAAAACATTCTACCCGACGGGGTTGACTTGTGCGTTTAACCCCCGATAGAAGTGTTGAAATGGCAGTGGCATTAGTTTTGTTATGCTTTATTATTTTATCAAATTATACTAGGTTCCTTGA
The DNA here is from genome assembly GCA_014281875.1 of Nibea albiflora. Lineage (NCBI taxonomy): Eukaryota > Metazoa > Chordata > Actinopteri > Sciaenidae > Nibea > Nibea albiflora. The sequence goes on along the minus strand of CM024795.1, from coordinate 6,205,449 downwards.
GTACTTACCTATTTATTTTGCTGATGATATGAGAGAACAGTAGCTACTATTCTATCTTTGTCACACCCTGTAGGCGCTGTCTCATCTGAAGCCCCGATCAGCATCAGACATCTTATAGCTCTGCTTTACAAAACTGTGGTTAAGGTTTGGTTCAGTTTAAACACAAAAACAACTTGGAGAACGATCATGACTCGAGGTAAAATGACAAATGACACACACACACAGACAAACAGAAACACAAAGGGAGTACAAAACCACAGGAAAAACAGAAGGGAGGAGGCAAACCGCCTCCACATGACAAATAATAGCTAAAAAAACAACAATATAAGGAGTAAATAAGTAGGTTAGAAAAGTATTCCTGAAGTGTAGTCTTAAGCAGTCATTGTGTAGTGTCCTTGTGGCCTGAGGATACAAACTCTTCCTGAGCCTCTCAGTGCTGGCCTGGTGTATCTAGAACCTTCTTCGTGATCACAGCAGGGAGAAAAAAGGCCGGTGTCTGACTGGCATCCTCAATTTTTTTGCATCATCTGGTATAGATGTCTTTTAAGCATGGTAGAGCACACATTGTGCGGTCAGCTGAATGAAGCACTCTTTGCACAGCCTTGCAGTTTTGTTCGGTGCCATGTCTGTTCAAGGCAGTGATGTTCCCTGTCAGAATGCTCTTGATAGCGTAGGAGTATACATTCCTCGGTATTTGAGATGATACCTATAATTTCCTCAAGCAGCTGAGGTGAAACAGTCCCTGGCTTGCCTTTCTCACCACGGAGTCAGTATGCAGCGCCCAGGTCTTGGTGATGTGGACACCAAGGTATTTGGAGTTGTTTACCCTGTCCATCCTGTTGATATTAAAAGCGGGGGGGGCGTAATTCCTTCCCACTTCTTCCCAACGTCCACTATCTTCTTAGTCTGGCTGATGTTCAAAGAGGAGGTTGTGTCTTGATACCAGTGGGTCAGGTGGTTATGAGGGAGCTGTGTCCATCCACCCTCATCACCTGGGTCTGCCCAGCAGGAAGTCAAGGATACTCATGCACAGCAAGGTGTTTAATCCCAGGTTCTCGGGCTATGTGGCCAGCCTGGAGGGAATTATAGTGTTAAATGTTGAACTATAGTCTTGTTTCTTGTCCAGCTGAGATGGGTGGCGTGGAAGATGTGCGGTGCAGGTGTAATCTTTGACCAGACACTCCAAGCATTTCACTAATACAGCGATGAGTTTTTCATGGGCACAGGAAAGATGTTGGACTTTGTGAAGCATGACAGACTGAGCCAAGGACAGGTTGAATGTTGTGATCGCTAGTTTGTCAGCACAAAGTTTAAGGACCTGCCCACACACCATCTGGTCCTGCTGCCTTCTTGGTGTTCACACATGGAAAAAATGATAGATGTGGAAGCTGCCTCCCTCCCATCGAGTAACCTCTGCTTCAACTGTTTTCGCTTGCTGGCTGCCAATGGCCTCAAAGCGAGCATTAAAGTTATTTAGCTCACCTGGTGGAGACACATCAGCACTTGACTTGGAGGCGGGCTAGGCTTGTAATCTGTCATAGCTCTTAGACCATACCACATGCTTCTTGTATTGCCCTTCTGGATTTGTTCTATTTTTGCCCCTTTTACTGCTCTTTCTTACATTGAAGGCTGCTGATCATGGCCAAGCTTCAAAAATAACCCCCAAAACAACATTTTCTGTTAGTTTGAGGTGGGAAATTTGATGTTTTGTTGAGCTATCCATCCACCCTGACCTCCACCACTGAGACTTGGCTCTATATCAAAGTCACCTGACTTCGTTCTATGCTCGCATCGTAAGGACTACAGCCACTAGACGACTTTGTCACTTCAATGTAAATGGATGTTATCTGGGAGAACTTGCTAAAACCACTAATGTGCTTGCTACTTTTAAGTGATAATGAACCACCACCAAGAAAAAAACAGTAGAAATGTGCAAGAAAGCAGCTACATCATCACAGTGTAAGTTCGGCCTATATATGTGTTCACCTTTTCTGCACTTTAAACAATGTAGTTTCCCGTTTGTATTCCACTGGTGCCCACAAATCAAAACGTTTTAATTTTATCTCTCAGTGGAAGCAAATACAATATTCCAGTGAACCTGACAAGTTTTTGCCCAGCTGGAGTTGATCATCCAGGTGCATTTATTATGCACCATTGTCTTAGTTTGTTGGGTGCATAAATCACAAAACAGTGCAGTTTGAGGGGTTGAAGGGTTATACCACAAATCCAAAGAGGGCTGCTTGCAAACGTTGCAGGATCCTGCAAGGCTCCACTGGTTATTTATGACAATAGACGGAGCAGAGCATTAGTATTGACAGTTTGGGAGTTTGACTGCTGCTGGAAAAATCAATGGATAGTTGAAACTTACTGCCCTGTTTTGGATTAAATGAGTTCACCATTTGGTTTGTGTTGAAAATATCATTTTTAAAAGATCAATGTGTAGGATTTAGTGGCATCTAGTGATGTAGTTGTGGGTCGCATCCGTCTTCAGTCGCCCTCAATAGTAGCCATGAAACAGCCTATATACGGCCAGTATTTGGTTTGTCTATTCTGGGCCACTGTAGAAACATGATGGTTCAACGTGGCGGATACCTTGTAAGAGGACCTGCAGTGTCTGTAGAGATTTAAGTCTAATACCAAGGTAACAAAACAAGCGTGACATAGCGGGTTGGTGCAGCGTCTGCAGTACTGTGGGCGCTGTACCAGACCATTGTGACGAAGAGGGAGCTGAGCCAGAAGACAAAGCTCTCAATTTTCCAGTCCCAGCCGCACCTATGGCTTTGGGTAGTCACTAAAAGAATGAGATCGCAGATACAAGAGGCTGAAATGAGCTTTCTTGTCATGTAGCTGAACTCAGCCTTAGAGATAGGGTCAGGAGCTCAGACATTTGGTGGGAGCCGGGAGTGGGATGTAGAAGTAGAAGGGAGTCAGCTGAGGTGGTTCGGGCATCTGATTGGGATGCCTCCTGGGAGCCTGGAGGGACTGCATAGTCCATCTAGTCTGGGAACACCTTTGGGATGCCCCTGGAGGAGCTGAAATGCCGTGCTGGCGAGAGGATCGTCTGGAACACCCTGCTAAATCTGCTGCCACTGCGACTTGACCACAGACAAAGGGAACAAAATGGATGCATATACACAAATGAAAACATAGTTATGCATATTATATTGCATATTCTTGAAATAAAGCCCCATAAATCTTACACACTGGTCCTTTAAATCTGGCCGGTCATCATCTGGCTGAGGTTAAAAATACCTCTACCGCAAATTTGTTCAGCTTTTTCCGCCAATTCAAGTCACACAAAACAATTCCCTTTCAAGACTTTTAATTATGTTGGAAAAGGAAATCCATCATAGCGAATGAAAAGCTGACAATCATGTAGAAATTACAAAAGACTCAAGCTTTTCATTAACTCATAATATTTGGAGTTCAGCTTAAAAACAAGATAGGATACAATGCTTTGGTCGCGATACGTGTGTCTTCTGTTCAGGGCCATAGCCACCATTGAGAAACACCACAGTCATTTCCTTTGTATTGTTTCTGGGAAATTGAGGGTTTTATTGACATCACGGTTTTTAGTTTTTCATATTTTATTTGTACTTGTGAAGAGTGAGGTCGAAGATTAGACACCAAATATCAGCGCTCTGCATAATCCATTTCACTCGAGTTGCCTGGTTTAAACTATGATGAAGGAAAAGCTGCAGATAAAAGGTGATAAAAGCTCAGAGAAATAATTCAAAATACAGAATCTGCTGTGATGTAAAGCAGTTCAGTGAAGATTAAAGGCATCAGATGTCAACTTCAGAAAAATGCACCTTTTGTTGTCAATAGCTTCAGGCAAGTATTTCATTTATGCATCAAAAAACAAGACTTCACTTCAGAACGATTTTGGTGCATCGACATGGAAAGCAGGCCACGAAAAAGCAGCGATCTCAGTGTTGAATCTCAGGTTTCAACAAACAAGTAAAAACCTCTAAGATAATGAGCCTTGACCTTGTGTTATTGTCCAACATCTGAAATCCTTCAGCTTACTATTACCTTGATTACAGCTTTCCAAGCATCATCCTTTATAGCCACGATTCTGCTAGTTCACTGCTTTCCCCCTGTTAGTGCCATTGATTATCTACTCACATGGTTTGCCAAGCGTTAATCAGAAACTGATTAGAAGTAGGGGATGGAAATTGTAATTGATTTGCCTGAGCTGAGATTGTAATTGGTTTGCCCCAGCTAAGAACTGAGATTAGTCACTTAAAGGGGAATGCCACAGAACTTAAATTATTTAGGCAAGGTATTGCTGTGCCCTGGGACAAAATTATCAGTCAGAGTCAGAGACAGAAGCCTTGAATTAGTGACTTGTTGTTTTGTTTTTTTTTTTATCTGCCAGATTTCACATCCTACTTTACAATTTCTAAGCGTTATTTCTTGAGTTTATAGTTTGGGAAAAAGAGTTGTCTAAGTTCACAAAGTATTGACTGATTTGTCCACAGGCACAGGAGCAACATATGTGGATTCTTCTCAGGGGTTGCATTCCCCCATAACTCCTTTTCGAAATGCAGTGCAACACTTCCCAAGATTTAAGCCCATATACCAGAGCGGAGTATAGCATGTCTGCAGTCGAAACGAATGCCCTTGGAAAACTTTGACTTTGGTACAAATTGGGTCAGAGTCGAAGGAATGCAATCGGGGCTTCCTTGGAGGAAGGGTAAAATGAAAGTATTTTCAGAGAACCAGACTTTGCCAATAAGCATGGGCACCCAATAGGTGAGGAAGGCAGAAAAACTAGTGGGACATTCAGAAAAATACAGACACGAATGGCTGACCAAATTATACACCTCTGAAACGACTGAAACTTGACTTTTTAAAATCAAACCACCTTGATTTGGGTTGATCCTGCAGTATACAGCCACCAGCGCCGCAGTGATGAATTTCCAAACTTCAAGGCAGCAATTTGAGCTATGAATCAATAATGTTAAAATCCTCCTTTTTTAGACTCTGTAACGTCATTGTAGGAGATGAAGCACGACATGTTTTATGCAGTTTGGCATCTTCTAGTGAAATAATGTCCGAGGGAAATCGGCAGGGAATATGATCACAGCTCCTTGCTCTTTCTTTAATGCCTTTATCTACTTCGCTGTATCTCTTCGTCTGTCTTCTCCCTACATTTATGACACAGGTAATGGATAGCCACTGTTGGAGAATGCAAGTAAATTGCGCCATTTCTCCTCCCATTATTTTTCTCCTGTGAAATTCCTTTCTTGTGTTTCTTTCAAACATAATGTCCTTTCTTCTGCGCTGTCACAGATGGAACGCTCCCTTTATTTTCTTGTTATACTGTCAGTGTTATCTAGAGACCAGGACTCGTATAACCACTTCATCTGCCACACAGTGTATTTGCTTTTACATATTCTGCCCTTCATCACCTTCTGGTCTCCCTCTTACGCGTTTCCTGCACTCACTCTCTTTACTGCCGCCATCTTTCATCTCCTTTTTAAATCCACATCGCTCTGTCTGGTCTCTTCCTCATCTCCTCTCCTCTCTATATACATCTCTTATCTCTCTCCTTGTATCCCTGCCATATACATAATTGATGGCCCATCTTTGACTCGCCTGGTGTAGTTAAAGGGTGACCAACATCAATAGTGAACTAAAAGTACAGCCGTGGCTTATGCACAGTCTGATGCTGCACTTTCACAGGAGAGACTCTTTCCTAATGACCTACTTAGATTTGAATAAAAAGTCTCTCTCTGTTTTTTTTTATTCACACAACTTCTTTCAAGATTGAATCCGGTCCACTCAAATGGTGCACGAGGACTCCTCGTGTTAGATCCTTACACATCAGTTCGGGGATCGCTCACTTGCTGTCACGTAGGAGCACAAGCCCATTTAGAAAAGACATCAACTTATTCTTGCAAGAAATTACACGTGGTGTCGTTTCTCTTGTCAGAGTGAGATGAAAGCAAATTCTCTTTCATCTCTTCCTCTTTGAGGAATGCAAATTATAATCAAATTATGTTTACACATCCTAATGCAGCATCTGATTTTGACTGAGCAATGTGATTGGACGAGGGTGTGTTGGCAGCAGAAAAGGTGGATGAGCAATATGTGTAATACTGTGCAATAAATGTGTGTTTGGCTGAAAATGGCTGAGCACAGTATGAAAGCTTCACTAATGGATCGTTTCAACATCAACGAATCAAATTATTTTATCAGACTCACCAGGAATCATCGCTTAACTCTGCTGCTGCAGCTTTTTAGCCTCTCGTAGCTCATTGTTTCAGTTTGTCCGCACATTTAAGGCCTTTGTACGCGATCCAGGTTTGGACTTTCACTCCTTAACTTTTATAGACATCAAAACTTCCAGAACAGTTTTTTTTTTTTAATCTGTCAAAAGATGTAGAGGTTGAGGACAGCGCACAGGCAGAAAGGGAGGCCAGTTCAGCCCCTTCGGGTACCTCCAGTGGAGAGAAGGGAGGAGAGAAGACGAGAGAGACAGAGGTGTCACGTCCTGCAGGAGCAGGCGGCTTCATTACGGGCAGATGACCCGCTTCTCAGGATCGGATGGACCCGACATTTTCTCTTTATACTTCAAGAAGTGAGACAAGCACAAAATCATCCTCACTGCTTGACTGTTAGTGCTTCTCTCGTACTGTGAATTTTAGAAATAGCATAATGAAATGCTTTGGACTCCGTGTGCTAGGTTTCAGGAATCAATTAACAGTTTTATGGAAATTTAAATACTACAGAAGCTTACATTTATATTTACATAAGTCATTAAATAATGTTTTTATCCAAAGCAACTTTCAGAAAGAGAAACAATTAAGGTACAGTGCAACGAGGACTTATTAGCTGACCTCTGATCTGGTAGGAACTGGTAGGACGTTCCACCAATGGGGAACGACAGACAAGAAAAGTTTGGACTGCCCTGAGCGTACGGGTGGCAGAACACAACAGTCAGAGGAGCGCAGCAGTCAGATGGTAACATATGTCTGTATATAAGTAACTGCGTGCAGAACAGGAGGCTACTTTGAAGGCAAGCATTAGCTATTTGAATTTAATGCGAGTTGCTATAGGTAGCCAGGGGAGCTCGCTGAGCAGTGTGGTAAGAAGTAAGTAAGGTGTTGGGTAGCATGTTGAGTCGCTGATTTTTCTTTAAGTGCAAAGTAGCACAACCGAGGCAACGTGATCAGAGAAGGTTACTCGGTCATCGATCATGACTCCTATACGTTTCTCACTACTCCAGTAGGGGTGAGAGATAGGGAGTCAGTTTTAATGTCGATATCACGGTGTATAGTTAGTTTGGCCGAGTGGACCAGCAGCTCAGTTTTTGAAAGGGTCAGGTGGAGGTGGTGTGCCTTCATCCATGTAGATGCGTCTGAGAGGCAGAGACAGAAGGGTCACCAGGTCGGCGGCTTTCACAGTTTTACAGGAACAGTCTCTTTCTGGTGATATTTTGTTTAAATCTTTTGTTACAACGCTTCCCAACCTGGGATATTCTTGACAAGGTTAAACTGTGTTGTTAAAACAACCGAAAAGCTTTACTCTAGCTCTTTTATAAAGGTTTTCACTGACACAAGAGGCAAACGAGAACGTCTAAATCTGGAAAGTCTTTATCTATAAGGCTGCATTGAATGTTAGCTTGATCAATGTTTCTCAATGATCAAGTGCCTCTCCATTTTTGGAGGCTCTAGGCTTGTTCCTTTGATTGCCAATAATCCAATACAACAAAACCAAAAGGTTCAGAAGTTTATAACAGCGTGCTATTGTTCAGTAAATGGCACCGTATAGAATTGAAAAGTAGGCTGAAACAGCTGGGAACATTTGCTTGTCAAGAACATTGTCCGTCTCAAATTGTCAGGATGCTTCTCTGTTCTTAACTTTTATTTTTTTTTAAAAAAGAAAATGTCTGCAAGGATACAAGTGTCATGTTGGCATTCTGTAATTTGATATACTGTCAGCGCGCCACCACAGAATTGTGGCTGGCATTTTTATTGAGCAAATTTTCAACAGTGTTGTTCTGAGTAAAAAAAAATAAAATAAAACTGTCACCGTGGTTTGTTGCATTAAACATGCGCTGCTGTTAAATCATATTCATAAAAACAAAAACATAAAAACAGACTGTTTTTCAGGGAGAGATAGATGCGTGTATCGCTTCTTCTCGTGTTTCTGTCACAAACCCTTAATTCAATCTTTTCCTTCATTTCCTCAATACATCTTCTCAGAGTAACTTGTCTCTCTCGTCTGCTTTATTCTTTGGCTATGTCACGAGCTCTCTTTGTTTTAACAGCCTGGCACAGTGATATCTGCCCTGCAGTATTAGAGTAAAGTGCCTGTACCAACGAAATGTAATTAAAGTGAATGACATATAAGCTGAACACCTGGATCATCTTGCCCCAGGGCGTATGAAACATTTTACCCCTCAGCTGCTAGTTTAGCCAAGCTGCTTTACACAATAACTCAGATCTGCAGGCGTGTTAATGACCTCTAATAAAACACCCTTAATTACATTTATTTGCCCGTACTGTCAGATACTACTGCAAATATCACATTTCTCCACATTCACCACTTTCTTCTTGTGATCTCCTCCATCACAGATTACACAGGAAACGAACGCCTCCTCCGAAAGCTGTGACGGTGATTAATTTTATGAGCGGTTGCCTAATAAGGGAATCCAGAAATCTCAACTCACCTACGATTGCACGGACACGCAGGCTTGACTCACAAATCACGAACACTCGGGGAAAATGATCTTTTAATGGTAACGTGAGTCACCTCACGGAATGAAATCATTAACAGCGATTAAAGCTGCTCCTTCTAGATGTAAAATAACAAATCATTAAGCACCCCGTGGAGCTTTTCTTGTAAACAGAGAAAAATATGAATAAGACATAAATATATTCAGGGTTTCGCATCAGAAGTGCTGAATGCATTTCCCTCCTCATTAAAAGTACTCAAAGGGCGACTTTTAAATATTTTCCAAAGCCAAATTGGTTTCATTTGCAGTCTTCTTTCTTCTACGAGCACATCTTCGGCATGTAGACTCTTTGACAGGAGTGTGTCAAAATGTTGCTCTATAGCGCTCTTAGTGGACAAAAACCCTACAGGATACCTTTAACTTGACTTGATCACGCTGGTCATAAAATTATTCCCGGTGTAATAAAACATGGAAGTTGAAGTCTTGGGTTTTATACTGTAATGTGATGTAATGTACTTCATTACATTGATGGCTCTTCTGACAAAGCACCTCCATGTTTACAATCTTATGATGGAGATCCTGACCCGCTGTGTGTAGCGCAAAGCGACAAAGACGTAGTGATGTGAGTGTTTTGCTCACATCGTATCACATAATCAGTGAACAGCGGGACTTACCTGGCGCTCGCTGCAGAGACAGATGCTGCTCCAGGGCAGTTTGCCGAAGAGTCAGCAGGGAGAACTGACTCAGTCGTGGTGACTTTTACATGTTTAAGAAGGGATTTTTTTTGTCTTATGTGGCTGTTGTTTGGTATTATGTAAGTACAGTTACAACTGTCTGCTTAAAACATTTTTTTTGTTTGAATGTTGAATTTGGTTGGTTTAAAAAGCTATTCTGGCATCAAAGTAAAGAGGAAGTTGTGTTATTTGAGTGGCAGTTCTCAGTGAACTTGAACAATAATAATATAACAATATTATATTATAATACTATAATATAATACGTCTGGCAAATGAAAGGTAAATATTTGTGGTTAGAGTGTTTGAAGACAAAATTAACAAGGTGTTTGGTGCCTGCTGCACTTACACAGGTTAAAAGCCTGCAGCGTAGGAAAAGGCAAGGTCAGTGGAGATCAATGTGACTGATGTCTGATGGGACTGACCGTCCACATGGGTAAACAAGTCTGAGTGCCTCCTGTGTACGTGTGCGCGTGTGGAGTTTGTGTTTGCTCTCTGATTTTTATTGTTGATTTGAAATGAATGTGTTTCAGAGCCAATACCGGCGAAGCTTCAGTGTATTTAAGCATATTTATCTCTGGAGCCGTGTTTACTCATACGGTTTGTTTTCTTCAAAGCTTACTGGAAAAGCTGATTTTTGTTAAATATTTTTTATCTTGTTTGCTCAGGTTCAGCAATGTGAACCTGAGCTTCTAAGCTAAACCCGCATGGATCCGCGTGTACCTTTATTTATTGAACAGCGGCTCAGTAACCTGCTGCACTGCAGTGTGTTTGTTCAGTCAAAACAAATCCAATTCAGCCCCTCTAAGTTCAGCAAAGTGCACTTGTTCCAACTGTTGGCGACAGTTTATTAGTGCTTAATACTTTGTGAGAACGCTTGAGTAAAAATGAGCGTCAGTGCAGGCCGCAGTCTCTCTCTGTCCATTTGGTCGGGCTAGAGGAGAAACTGCAGACAGTCTGCTATTAACGTCCACTTTGTTCCACCTATAAAAACTTGTGTTTAGGGAGCCTTGTGCTTAAGTGGTTCACTACAAATGAAGTGGTCCACTACATAAACCAACCTGAAGCCATGTGAACCGGAGGACTGCCATGAAAAATAGTGCTCCAGCCACTTCTCCCACAAGAGATCATTAGATGTTCTGTGTATTTCGATCCATCCATTTCCTTCGCCGTATCTGTGCTTGGGTCATAGTGGCAGCGGCTTTAGCAGGGTGCTGCCCAGCAATGTATTCCAAGACAATCCCAGGCCAGATGGGCTATATACTCCTGCCCCAGATGGTTCTCAGTCAGCCCTGAGGTCTCTTACCAGTTGGATGTACCCAGAACACCAAGAAAAAAATGACCAAAGTTAACAAAGTCTGGCACGCAAAACACTTTTCAAACTGCTTTTCTTTGGCCGCCATGGTACAACGTCCACACTCCTGCCGACGCCGCGCCAGTCTAACTCTCCATCTTACACTCCGAGCCGTCAGAGTTCGACATATTTGAACTCCTTCGCTTGGGGCAACTAACTCACTCACCCAACCCAGAAGGAGCTTTCCACCGTTTTCCATAGCCTCAGGCTTGGAAGTGTCGACTCTCACCGGCCGCTTCACACTCCACTGCTAACCACTCCACTGTGTGCCGAACGTCACGGCCTGATGACGCATATCATCTGAAAAAATCTGTGTTTAACACTGAATATCCACTCTTATTTGATATAAAGCCTCCTGAACAATACAGCACACTTGCCAAAGAAAAAGATGCATGAGGGATACATGAGGAAGCCTCTGTACAAACGTGCAATAAATATAATGAGCAACCAGCAATAAAATATCCTCATAACACAAAATTCAAACATGTATTGACTCGTATATTGCTGCAGTGCTGAAGTAGTGTTTGTTTTTTATTATATGTATTATGTTGTGTCAAACAAAGATAGATTTTCTGTCCTGGTGGTTAAAAAAAAAAGTTATTTAATTCTTTTCATCTCTATTGTAAGCATGTTTTGTTTTTCTGAATCAGTGCTATATGCTATAACACAGTTCACCATGTAAACACAGTGATTCTTGCCTTTCTAGATGGTCTTCTGTCAAATAAAGCAAACATACTAAAAACAACAACTTGTGTTAGTTAGGTTGATTTCTAACAGATTGAACTGTGAATCTATGTTATTTGTCGCCACTTGAGTTTAAATTTTCTCACCTCATGAAAGTGGAAATAAGCCGCCGCAAACATTTGATGCTCACGCGTCAGGTCAGCCCAACTCACTCGTGTGGTAATGAGATTTGTCCTCCTGTCCTCAGATTGATCACTACGCCCAGAGGGACCTGAAGAAGGGCCTGCAGCTGTTCGGCACAGAGGGCAACGTGGGTTTGACCAACGCCTGGATGATAGTACAAACCGATGTAAGCTGTGGGATCACCGGAGGGGGAGGGTGGTGACGCAAGATGGAAGATATTTAAAACACAATCCCCAGAAGTTTTGAGATTTTGAGGTCACGGCGCTTTAAAAAAAAAATGCAGACATTCTGTTGTTAACATCGCAGTGCATTCAATATTAACTTCAGTGCCATTTAGCAAGTCAAGTCATGCAAAATACCTTGTCACGAGCGGAGATACATGACGTTTCGGCTGCATTATTCATTGTGACAGTGCTCAGTTTTGCTATCGGCAAGATTTAACCGTTTGTACTACTGTGATCGCATTAAATTAAAAGCGGGCAGTGAAAATGTTGAAGGGCAATTTGATTTTACATTTCTCCATTTGGGGTAAAATTTTATTAAAGCACTGCAATCGTTTTTTTGTAGTTAAGGGGGTTTGGACATTTACAAGCAAGCTGGTAAGAGTCGAAATAAATACATTTTTAAAAAAATGCTGCCAATCTGAGAAATGGCATCAGAAAAAATGTTTCCACCGACAAACACACGCTTATTAAACGGCTTGGTTAAAAACGCTGTCAGACAGATTAATGCAAACATCATCGGCTCTCTGAGGTAATCTTTGTTTCCAGCGCTCACTTTGATGTGCTTTTTCCGCTTTATTATTTATATATATGAATTTCTATTTAAAATTTCCACTGCAGAAAAAAAAACATAATGTGAGAACAGAGATTTGGAATTAAGGGTTGCACTGGACGGGTGCTGCTGCCGGTGAACGGCTTTGAGAGACGTGAAATGATAGATTTGGAGACTACAGGGCTCTTTGGACATTTTTTTTTTTTTTTCACATCACAGTTTCACCGTTATGGCTTGTAGTTTTGTTCCATTAGCAAATGCGCGGTAAACGCTGTCTGTTTGGCTCCACTTCTGTGTGCACGCGTGTGTCTAGTGTCTGGGAGGCATATTGTGTAAGTGTGGTGGGGAGAAAAAGGCATAAACGGTGACAGAAATGTGGTGCTATTCAAATAATACATAAAAATGTGTCCGCATGTGTGGGTGGGAAATGCGCATACAGGATGATAGCATGAGGCTGTGTTTGGAAATTTATGTGTGCAAGTGTGAATGTGCACTTTTTTCCCTGTCGCATCGGAGATGTGATGTGATGCTGTGTGTATGTATGGGGCTCCATAAAGTCTGGCTAAGAGGAAGACCATTAAAAGGCAGTTCTCATTCTGTCACTGCTCTCCAGCCCAAGCTTCTTTTATACATGCTGAGTCACTGAATAGATAATACAGCAGATGTCCCTGGAGCAAAGTTCACCCTGAATATTATTAATGGTTGCTTATGGGGTAGAAAAGGACCTACATATATGAGAAGGAGCGATAAAAACATCCACAAATGCCGGCACAATAAATCAGAAAGGGTCACATGCCACGCTGGTTACCGTTTGGAATGCTACGACTCTATCCGTGAAGTTTTTGGCCTTTGATTTGTTCCCCAGCATTATGCTTCAAATGCTTTCTGGTTATTTAAATTCTGCCGTGATAAATTGCAAACTTGATCCGCCGTTTAAGCGGGTGAGGGAGTTTTTAAATTAAACACGCGATCCCAGATTCTGTGCACGGAGTGGCGTGGGGAGCGGCTCGGTCGGCATTATTCCTGTGTGGAATTAAAAGTCCACCGAATGAACAAAAACATCAGAGGCCCTTTATCTTTTCATGAAGTACACTGATGAATTGAATTGTGGTGAAAGCCACGATCCCTTATCAGAAATCTATACCAATCACAAAGGGGGAAAAGATGTAGATAAAAAGAAGCGGGCGAGTTAGAAAATGAATTTAGGACTTTGAGACAAATGAGATGTGGATTGTACAAAAAGGGCGCTGCAGCTCGATATCAGGAAGACAAAGTGTTTTCTACAATCAGTACATGTGAATTACTTTGTTCGATAAATCTTCTTCTAGGCAGGTAAATAATTTTAGTCTCCATCAGGGCGAAGATATTCGTTTTATATCATGCATGAGAATTTCGTTGTGCGATCAATAAAAAGGCCAGACTCTGTTGTCTCATTGTCTTTCTCTGGTTGCAGTTTCGCTGCTGTGGAGTAACCAACCACACGGACTGGTTCGAAGTTTATAATACCACCCGTGTGCCGGACTCCTGCTGCCTGGAGTACAGTGACAACTGTGGCCTGGATAACCCAGGAACGTGGTGGACGGCGGTAAGTGCAGGCCTCATAAATGTGCTATTAATCTTCTTCTTTCTTATTTTACACTTTTGTATTTACACAGAATTAGAAATCAATGTTTGGGTTAGTCAAATCACAGGCCTGCTTTAGCTCCCGTGTCTGGGTACAATAGCCCAACAAGAGTGAAGCAGAGTTTTTATTTAGGGTGGTGTAAAGAATGCATTAAACGGCGTATTTATCTGCTGTAACATTAGCATTTTCAGCAAACTACCTACAGTACAAAAGGCCAAACATTTGCATATGATCACCTTACTACATCATTTTGTGGGGTTTCAGTTTAGTCCCTGACACATCCCCATTGTGGGAGCTGAATGCTATCATAGTGAGTACATCGTAAAGGAATTTAATGGAATCAGCTATTTTTTATCGGAATATATCGGCTTTGTTCATTTCAGGATGCAAAGCAACTTATTTTCATGAGGTTAATTAACTAGCTAGTTTAGCTGCAAATAAGAAATGAACAAGTTCCACTGTTTCAAAGTCAAGTGATAAATCTGCCACCGTCTGTGCTGTGTTCAACGCTCACAGTCCCGGCAGCAAAGCTAACAAACTGAACTAACAGCACCTATATATGATACTCAGTTAACTACATCTGTCTTAAAGGATTTGGCAGCTGAACACAGAGGTTTTTCTTTTGGGTTGATACAAACTTAAGAAGGCACCCAAACAACAGAATGACAGACAGGTTCTCTGTCAGAAAATACTTTATTACAACAAAAGACCAAAAAATTGAGGTTTAGAGATCTTACACCTCTTTGCATCTCTTTACATCAGACCAGAATAGGCCAAGCACTCCAAACATATGGACTTCTTTGCTTCTGCCAAACAAGGTGAAACAAGGACTGGCACTTCAGTCTAAAGTCATTAGTGTCATGTGGAAAAACAGCCTGATCAGCTGAGAGGGGATGATGAATATTGTAGGGAAAAATAGAAAAGGTGAACAGTGTAGGTAGAAGATTCCATCTTTCAGAAGATAAAAGTCACTTTTGCACAGTTGTATAAATAACTATGTAACCTCCGGTGATACTGGGACATTAGGCAAATGAATGTGCACATGTAGCATTATTTAGAAAGACTGGAAGTTGTGGCTGTAGAGGTAATTGAGTGTGTTCAAATAATATGCAGAGACAGCTGCTATTAATTACTCATCCATTCAGAAATAAAATTACTCCACCTACTTGTAAACTGTCTGTCACCCTCGGCCAACTCTGCTGTGCTGAATCTATTCACTCCTGTACATTACCATTTCTGAACTGAGGCAGCATGAAAGCAACCACCTGCTCTATCGACAGTCTTTCTATGAAGTTGTCATTAACAAAAATTAGTCTCAGCATCCTTTCAGAAAACTTCAGATGCCTCGAGAGCTAGAAAACTTTAGTTGCTCGAAAACTTCAATTGCCCCTTTTCTTTGAAGTAAAATAGTTCAGCTCAGTTCTTCCTGAACAACCACAGTCTTCAAAAATTCCCTTTCTTCCCAGAGAAAACAGTTTTTACTCAATCGCATGTCTTTTCTGCTTCAAAACACCGTCTTTGAAAACTCTAGTCTGGTTTCAGAGGTCTAGCTCCAATGGACAGAATCAGCCCTCTTGACTAATTATCTCTTCCTGGCAGCTGACACATCAAATTGATCCTTCTTCCTTTTTTTAATCAGCATTTGACACAGTACAGCACATAGATTCTTATCCTGAAACATGGGGTAGATAACTCAGACTGAGAATCTGATGGAAACCCGAGTCACAGTTGGAGAATCATTCTCATCCATGGTTGACCGTTTCCTGTGGGATTCCTCAGAGTTCGGTTTTAGGTCCTGTCCTCTTTATAATTTATGCTCGAACTGGGCCAGACGTCTTCAAAACATCAAATACTGGATTCAAGATCAGTGTAACTTATTTTATTTGGGTCTTCAGTCAGTTTTCATAGTTGGCGTCACATTCTGATTCAATAAGGGGGCCCACATGGAGAGTAGGAGGAGGAACAGTGAGCACCAAGTAACTTTAATGACTTCCTAGGGATAGAAAACGCAAAATAACACAAGGTAGCTGGAAAGTCCCAAAATCCAGAGTACAAAAGTCTGAAACAAAACTGGGATACAGGAGCAGGAACACGGGGAACAAAATACAGAATTTGCAAACATACACAGAACACAGTAGAGTACATAGTACAGGCAAACAGTACGACCTGACAAAGACCCAAAGGAACAGAGAGATTAAATCCACAAGGGAGGACAACTAGACACAGGTGAAACTAACGAGGGACAGGTGAAACCAATCAGGATGGAACATAATCAAAACTGGCAGGGAAGAAAAAAAAAAAACAATAAAAGTAAATATACACAAGAGACATGATCCTAAGATTAGCATTTTAAGAGGACAATTAAACAAAGCATATCAGAGTCAGAAATACTTTATTGATCCCCGGGGGGAAAATGGATTAGTCCATTCTCAAGTGGAAATATATCTAAACAAAGAGAAATTAGAAGAAAGGAAGAAAGAAATAAGAAGTATGTAAAATTGCTGTTTTATGCTACATGGATATAATATATATCACAATATAGACATATCCTAAAAATGTATACTACAGTATATAAAAGTATAAATAGATTATGATGCGTAAAAATAGTGTTGCACGTTTGAATGTGCGTACACATGAATTCTGACATCACTAACAGCAACCAAAAATAGCTTAAAGCTGCATTCATTTGAATATTTTTGGCCACAACATGCAGTAAACACAACATTGGCATATTTTTAACCACATCACATTCATATGAATGAGTACTAGACTCATTGCTCATTAACACATGCCGCAGATACAGAGAGACATTAGCATTCATTAAAATTGTGTTCCGGACCAGCTGGCAAATGTAAATCTAATATTCAGTCTCCTCTTAGATTTTAATTTGAAGTTAAATATGTGACTCTTTATGTGGTGTGTTTAGCTCCATTATTTCACCACCTTTGTCCGTCAGCTGTTCGGTGCCGGGCAGGTAGTGTGTTGCAGGTTAATCTGAGGTCTTTTGCTGAAAATAGCTGCCTGCTGTCGGTGGAAACAAGGTCGATGAGGGCTTTGAGTGAACTAAAACATCAAAGTAAAGGCTGTAAAATCATATAAACCACATAATCGAGTTGGTTGATCGGTTGGACGGTTTGTACGGTGCCGCGCGGTCTGTGCAAATGTGTTTCCTCATGCTCTTTGCTACTTTAACAGCACATACTGCACCGCACTTTGGTACATTTCAGAGGCTAACTATTACTAAACACAAAGTAAATAAAAAAATACTATACCCAGGGCCATTTCAAAAGTCTACAGCTATAAGAACCAAATGTACTTTTTCGTTTGCTTGTTCAAGAAAAAAGTTCCGTTTTCATCCTTTTGGGAAAATTTAACATTTAAATTCTTCTGTAACTTTAGTACAAGAACAAATTAGAGAAACACAGCAGCAGGAGACAGCTGTGGTTCAGCCGTGCCAACCGCAAAAGCCGATCATTGTGATATTATTCGGAGCCATCAACATGAAAGATGCGAAATAAAGTGTCGCAGGAAGATGCAACGGCACACGGGTAATAAAACTAAGTCAACATATTGTCATCATTAAGGACAAAACATGTTAGGACCACTTTACACAGCGAGTTGTCAGTTTTTGTCTTCCCGCAGTGCTAAAGCAGTCAGTGTACGTCACAGTGAGTGAAGATGATGAACAATAATGACAAAGATTTCAGTGCTTCAGATGTCGTTAAGCAACAAAATGGTAAATGGGCCCATTTCATATCAAATGTAGCAGATGTCGCCCGTAGAAACAGTCACAGTTTATAAAGCTTTGGATCAAATGTGTCATACATCTGTCTACCTTGTTGGATGAGTTCTGTATTTAAAACCAAAGTGTAGTATATGCAGTACATACATCAGACAGTTCATTCTTGAGCTTGGGCACACATCAACTGACAACACAGCCTCACCACAACTTCAAACCTCCAAGACGACACCAGTATGGATTTAAATTTAGACATGTTTACTGCATATTTTGGATGAAGGTGAACCAAGGTGATGTACTGTAGGAAGAACGAGGGATAGGCGGATGATGATGATGGGAAGGTGGATGGAAGGTAAGCGTTTCCGGGGGGTCGTAAGGGAATTTTTCCCCAAGTGGGTTTTCACCCTGACTTCCATTGTTGTGGTGTTGAACTATTTGATATCCCCAGAGGAGAGATATGTGGTGTTCTGAGTGACACATAAGGACTTTTGAAGGGAACATGATTAAGGCACAGACACAGACACACAGAACGCACAGACACACAGATTACACAGCTAGGACAGTGTTGAATGTTTCTATGCCACGAGATAACATCTGATAACCGTCTGTTTTCAGGTCGGCCTTGACCAAGATTAGGGAGTCAAGCACACACACACACACACACACACACACACACACACATACACACACACACCATGCAGGCTCATGGCAAACACAGACAATATTACGTTCACGTAACGCTCAGAACACGGACATGTGATTGTAAGAAAGTACAGGACAGTTCGGTCCAGATCTGGCGATTTGACTATGTAAGAGTGATGTAAGAGTGATTATAAAAGGTTGTGAAGAGGAAAAGTAAAGGAACGTTTGGATTCACAAGCAGCTGCCTCTGCGTTGTTATTTCATCACGTTTTGGAGGTTTTCTCCACAACACAGATGATAATTG
This sequence comes from Nibea albiflora, assembly GCA_014281875.1. NCBI lineage: Eukaryota > Metazoa > Chordata > Actinopteri > Sciaenidae > Nibea > Nibea albiflora. The sequence goes on along the minus strand of CM024795.1, from coordinate 6,186,725 downwards.
AGGGGTGAGGGTAGAGGAATAAATAGTAGGTGGATGCAGGCTAAGGGATGAGAGGAGAAATCTGGGTCATTGATAGATGGAGGAGTTCAGAGATGGACCCTTGCTGGTTGACAGCGGGAAGACAGAAGGGAACCATGAGGGAGTTGAGACTCTGAGTGGGGGAGCCGTCTCTTTGTTGCTCTGCGGATTAGAGGCCCAGTGGTTCCTGTATTTGAATAAAAGAGAGAGAAGGAAAAGAGATAAATAAAAAAAAAGGGGGGGTTTGCTGGGTAGGGACCTGAAAACTGAATCAAAGAGGGAGTGAGGGGATAAGGTGTGCTTAAGCACTTGAGGTGCAGAAATGGGATGAGTTCAAGGCCTCGTCTTTGTTCCTGAATTTAAATGGAAAACTTTTTTTTGTTGAAAACTTTAACCAGAGACAGTTAATAAGAGAGCCACCTCGCTGAAGAGTCACTTCCTGTATCCTGTATGTCACGTTGATTTCGCCACCGTCGCTCCCCTTTAGGAGAGCGGCAGCAAAGCCTGAGTCTATTGACTCAAATAGGAGGTGAATGTGAGAATAGATTATGAGCGATTCTTTCTCCTCAGAGCCACCGAAGTAAATATTGGACTCATTTGTCACAAGCCACATATCTTCTGAACATTCTGACAGTAAAATGATGTTTTTTTCAGACAGACAAATCAGGAGGAGAGAATTAACTTTGTTTGAGACCTGTCTCTGTCCCAGCAGCAACAAACTCTCACAAGTTCTGGCAACACAGATATCTGTTCTTTCTGTCGGTGCTGAATCATCGCTCTGATTTCACCCAAGATGATCTATAGCAACTTAATTAAAACATAAATAACTTTCTGAACCATCTCTGGTAGAACACAAAGTGCTTTCATCCATCTACGCGGCGTTCACAACACTTCCAAGCGAGATTTGGAGATTGGAGGCGAGGAAACCATGTCCAGACAGATGTTTCCTGTTTCATATCTGTGGTGCAGGTTGTAATGAAGTATTTTGTGGTTTAGAATAACTTTTTGAGATGTCCATAAAGCGCTTAAAGTCGTACGACAGCAACGCAAAGTCCGTCTGTTCCTGAAAAACGTGCTACGTGATTCAAAGCCCAGAACAGCTACCAGATAGACTTTGCGGCAATGTTTACTCGTCGTACGGTTGGATCTGATTCTGAACTCTCACACACACACACACATTATCATCACATTAACACCATCCTTCAGTTTATTAATAAAATAAATATTCAGTAAACAACGGTCTCCACTTGCAAAGGGCAGCTCTTAAATGCGAAGCCATCGCGGTCACAGGTGTAGACTCGGGAGCAGACGCCCCTTCATCTTTAAATACAAACCTCTTACTCCAGTTGTTTACAACTCGATTTGATTTGTCTCCTCGGCAGTAGAAAGGCCAAGCTGTGGTCAAGCTGCAGCTGTTTTCGATTTCAGGAATGAAAGACGTAACCTTTTAAAATGTCTTTCCATTACCTTTTCCTGAAACTCGATTCTGCACAAACCTTTGAAAGATTTTTCAATATTGTGCATATTTACGTCCTCCAGGTGACGGCTTCGTTGGCCTTCCATCGGCCCTTCCAGTGTGAAAGACATTTTGACAACAAATTAATCCGCAGAGTTTTGTGTTATGATTAATGTTTATCCTGCAGCTCAAGGGTTCAGGCAGTGCAGCTCACACTGAAGCATAACAGCTCTACTCATTTGTTTCTATTTTTCCAACTCTATAAAGTCCACAGAATGTCAGTAAGGGTCAGTTTGAGCCTTCTTTTTTTCATTTCCCAGTTCGATATCAAATCATTCTGGAGAGATCAAGCTCCAAGTCACAGAGAGGAGTCACCGAGGCCACTCAAGGCTGCTGGTTTATGCCATTGAAATTTCTCAAGGCAAATATGAATTTTTATTTGCTACAGATAAAAATGTTATATTTCTCTTACACAGTACATAGTGTAGCTTAGTAATGAATAGAGCTGGAATAAAGCCTGATCCGCGCTGCAAGCTTTCGATTCTTTGGATTCTTGTCATTGGCAGCCGCGGAATAATGCAAAAGTATATTCTCGGAGTAAAACGTGTTTTTATTGACTGCAAACAGACGACTTGCACAAAAGGACCCGTTAAAAAGAGGTTTGATGACACAAACACAGTTTGAAAGGCTGAAAATGTGCAAAACACACGTTTGCCTGAAAGTGACTTACAATTGCAAAAGCTCACCAAAGACCGTTGTTTGTTTTTCCCGTCGCTCCCATCCTATTTTACATACCGCCAAACAAAAGGGAGTTTTAAAGAACAACACACCTCCTTTACAAACTGAAAAATTGCATAGAAACCCTAAACACACACACACACCCTCCCCATCCCCCTGACCGTTGAAAGGACCGCTGCCAACCCATATTTAACTCAACATTGAAACAGAATTGCTATCATCATCATCCCTCCTGCTCATACTGGCCATTAAAAGATTCTTAATGGAGTGACCATATTTTCCTAAACCCCTAAACCAGGACCCTTAACTGTGCATTCAACTGCTTTCATCTATTTGCACACGTATGCACTTATGCACGCGCCAGAGGCGTTTTCATCAGGATGGGGGACAGTTATTTCAGCACTTCACTGAGCACATCTTTCAACACTATGGACACCATGAATGCAGCTTTTTCATCACCAGGTACTTTGCAAAGGAAGAAGTGAGCCTCCTGGAGCTCTTTTGAAAAGGCTTTCACTTAAGCATGACCACTAATCATTAGTGTACTGGCAGATTGTGTAGCCTATGATGTCTCATAGACCAGTGCATTGATGACACACTGACTGGCAGACAGTGGAGTCGATTGTTAACAAAATCCACAGTCCTTGTTCTAAACTTTTACTGAAGTGAATTTCCCTTTTGTATTACAATCCCTCCACTGCTGCTTCAGCACAGAAACATTATCCAGAGAACTCCTTAAAGCAGGCGTATATTCTGATCATCACTATGGTAAGAGAGGTTAGAAGATAGGGCTGTCTCTACATAATGTAGAAGCTTCTACAGAGTCAGATAACAATGTCAGGGTAAACATGTAGACTAATAACCATTTCTTCAGACCTGAGGTGGCATCATGTCATGATAAGCGTATTGATAAATCCTCCATTTTCCTTGGCCAAGCTTCAATAAACCATTCAGCATAAGACGTCTTGGACTGCTGTGCACTGACCATTGATGAATCGAGTTCTCCAAATTGTAAAGCCTACATTTGCATGAAGTACAGTGTCCAGACATCCCAGTTTTCCAATCATTGTCCCAGTTTGTCCACTTATATCTGTTTATAGTGTTTTGTCCCATTCATTAACCCAGTGCAAAAACGTAAACAGTGCACCATCTGATTAGCTTCAGATAAACTGTGCAGAATGAGTGCTGTGGAGTTTATCTGCCATTACTTCCATTGGAAATATGTTGGGGATGGATGAAACTTGAAGTGAACTTATCCTTTAAGTTACTTTATAACCAACACAGTGATCTTTCTCTGACTCTAACAACGTCTTCTTTGAACATTAGAGGTGGAAGATTTTAAAATGTTTATTAGTGATGTTTCGAAAGACAATGACCGAAAGACCTTAATAATTTTGTTTTTAAGTCTGGATTTTCATTCTTGACCTTTGGTAACAGTCAGTGCCACAAATAATGTAAGTCCAATCATACGCCTACAACCTTTTCGGAGCTTTTAATTGAGGCATTACTCAGCAAATGGACCTCCTACACAGAGCAGAACATCTTATCCTAGGGGAGGAGAAAATACAGAAGTGCAGATCCAGGGGGAAGTCCAGGCCAAGAAGTAGATGATGAAAACCCCACCTCGCATAAGACCAGAACAAACACTGTTAAATCAGCACGGCCCACCAAGGGCGTTCCCGTGGGACTCCAGCCAGAGTTTTAAAGTCGTAAGTCAACTTCTTAAGATTTGTGAAAAAGCAAGAACACTGGGAACAAAAAGATCAGAAACAGACAACATCATCTGTCTATGAACACCAGACCAAAACCTGTCACAGTATCGACTGAGTAAAGGTCAAAGGCATCAGCCAGGAGTCAGTGGACGGCTAGAGCAAGGAGATCAAGGAGGAGATTGACTGACGGCTGTTATACACAACCGCTGCTGATGACATGAGCCACCTCAATTCACAGACGAAGGCTGCGCAGGATGTAGATGAAAGCTCAGAAAAAGCTATCAATTGGATCATTTATCTTTTTTTTATTGTTGTTACTTGTTTTGTTGTTTAGCTTAGATGTTAGCCTTGTAGCACTGTGAATGTAATCGCTGTGCTGGGCTGGGCTCGGATGGTTCATGTTTACTTCTGTGTGTGTGTGTGTGTGTGTGTGTGTGTGTGTGTGTGTGTGTGTGTGTGTGTGTGTGTGTGTGTGTGTGTGTGTGTTTATGTCTGCAGTGGACAAACAATAAAAATATGAATCTATATATTTTCAGATGCAGCTCTGCAGTCCAGGAGAGTTGCAATTGGGTAGCAGTGTGATAAATAACACTGAAGCTGCTCTAATTTTTTTTTTCTTACTGCACGACTTTCCATATTGATTCAGCCCAGAATCGCTTCACCTTGTGCCTAAGAAAATATATTTTTGGGTTCCTCAATGTTTCAGGAAGCCAGCAGTGAAATGCAGGTTAGAGTGTAGAGAGTAGACTGTGTTTAGTTTCCCTGCCTCAGACTCAGCTTCTTGATGTAAGGAGACTTTTAAAAAAAATAGTACAATCAGGAAGACATGTCTGCAGAAATGAATAATTTAATTAGAACAGCGGTGCTGCCTGTTATGATAGCACCTTACCTTTTACTACAGTGTGCCAGGCTGTCTTTTCTACAGCGTAACATAATCAAACACACACTTTGGCACTGGTGGAAGAAGTACTCAGATATTTATTTTCTGTATTTGAAGTCAAAGTAGCACAGTGCAGAAATACTTTATCACAGACAAAAGTCCTGCATTCGAAATGTACCGAAGTGTTTACATCAAAATATACTTAAAGGTGGTGCACATTTACCTGATTCATTCGTGTGCTCATCACCGTATTAGCTTATTAATAATCTAAATCTGCAACTAGAAACTAAATCTGTCAAATAAAACAAACAAAGAAAGAAATCTGTAAGTACTTGAAAATTGCACTCAAGCACAGTACTTGAATGAATGTCCATGGTTAGATTTCACCGCTGCAGTTTGGCACTCATATCTTGGAGGAAATGCCACACCTGTCACTTTTAATGTCAGCTTTCCACTGTTCATAGAAAGCCACTTTCTTTGCTTTCAAAATTCGTCTCCCTTTCATTACTTACTTCCATCCCTGACCCAAAAGGTCACTGCTCTCTTGCTTCTATTAATAATAATTATCTTTGTATGCACGTAGTTGAGGGATTTTTTTTCCCATACAGTTTGAAAAAAGATTTTATTGTACTCTTGCTGTGAAAATGTCTTTTAGTCACAAGAGCGAGAGAATAGAGAATGTTTTTCTTTTTTTCGTTGAGTTGCTTTCAGAATGCATTCAAGCAATGTCAGACGTGAAAAATTCAGCCCATTCTCATGTCTAAATGATACCGTCAGTGTATGTGCTTCTCCTGTATTCACATTACTCCTGTTTGTGCCGCTGAAGGGAGACAAGGTCAGCGAGGACTTGCTTGAATTTTGGAAAGTTTGCCCAAAGAATATTAGGTCAGAGGAGGAGGAAGCAGAGCAGGAGGAGGAGGAGGAGGAATGGGAGATAAGGATGTTGCTGTAGGGGATCTTTTAGCCAAAGAGCATTTTCTATCACAGCTGTTTAATGCAGGGGGAGATTGTATATGGTTTTATACCAGCACTGGACACCGAAGTAGAGAGTTTGCTAATGTTTGCTCATTCTGTGTGTGTCTCCACAGCCATGCTACGAGCGGGTAAAGGACTGGCTTAATGAGAACCTGGTGGCACTTTGGATCTTCGCTCTATGCACAGCACTTACTCAGGTAATTATAGCTTTTAAATTGTGTGAATTATGTCTTTTTCAGCAGTCATTAACCCGCTCCTCGATATCTGCAGCCTCAGACAGAGGCTCTTACTTTGTGATAAATAAACCTAATACACATAGTGTCCTTCGCATTAAACGCTGAGCGCAGGATTTCTCTGGACAGCAGGAGCCCATATAAGCCTCTTGTGTTACCGCTGAAGACCACATAGGAGGGTTTGCCTTTCCACAAAATTCTTTTATCTCCTTTCCAGCCAAGTGTTACGTGATATGCTTCCACAATCCGAGAGCAGAACTATCATACAGGGGCTCCTGATGCTGCAGGCTCATTTTTAGTCGCCTGACTCTCGGTGCCCTTTTTTTGAAAAGCCTACATGCAGCAAAATGAAAACCTGGGAGATGTAATCATTTGCCTTATCACAGACATCTCAGCTGACTCACAGCATTATACAATACAAAGAATTACACGTTTGTGTTTCCTGCTCAGGCAAGGAAGGCAAATTAAAGCATGTTTATGTAACCTTGAAAGAAGAAATGACACATTCTTCATTGTGTTGAAGACGTGGCTGCAGAACGATGGATACATTGTCTTGAATGTCACAACCCCTGTGAAATGACCCCATCGCTATCAGAATTTGATCAGTTCAATAACATTTGAAAGGATAAGAGCCGCCAGAGTAAATCATTTTCTCTCCAGTCATGTTACGGCTAAACTGGAGGCAAAGAAGCTCTCTAACAGAAAATAACCAATGACAGTAAAAAGAATGGACAACGTGTACGTTTTAAAGCTGTAGATCTGTGGCTCTGCCGCCATGTTGGTAGCCCTGCCTCTTCTACCTCCCTGCTAATCTAAAAAAAGGCTATCATTTTATCATTTTAATATGGGGGCTTATGGAGATTTATTTGTTCTGTAGCCAGCCTTGAGTGGCTGTTCAAGGAACTGCAGTTTGTGGCACCTCTGCCCCTTCTTGTCTCCTAAATGGGCATGGTTAAAGGTGCCATGTTTTGGTTTCAGTATCCAGTTCTATAGGCGAATACATCCATCAGCAGCTTCTATAAGAATGAATGGAGCCTGCTCCAACCCTCCCGAATAAATCCACTGTGCATGACTGAGACAGCTCATTGACTTCTGCCAGTTGTCCGCCAATCATCTGATTCATCTTTTGACTTCCCTTCCTGTGCTCGGGGGAAATGAATCAGCTGTCTTTCCGATCAGCAAGTTAAAAACATTTCTACTCTGTGTTTCTGAATGAATGACATAGCTCCATGAGGCTCTCCATGCCCAGGTACCAGCTCTCAGCACTACCTGAGCTTAACCCAAATCCCATAACCAGCCTCAAGCATGTTCCAGTGGGCCCGAGCAGGGATTTCAGCCCCTCTAAGCCTGACCCAAAGCACCAACACAAGCTCTCCAGCCCCGAGACAGCCTCCAGCGAGCTCCAGCTGTGGAACCGCAGAACAAGAGCGAGTTCTTGGCTGTCCTCCCGTGTCCACACACCCCTGGGTGGAGGGACGCTGCAAGCCACAATTAGGGAAGTGCATGGACCTGGGAGAGAGATGTGACCCACAGTGGTTCATCACAGTTTATGGCAAGGTGTTGCAGTGAAGATACAGACGTATATCTGTCTGTCTGTCGCCTTTAACAAAGATTCTGGTCTGTGGTGTAGTCCATAGGCTACACTTCAGTAATAAACCGCAGATTAACATTTGGCTTCATGAGTCGACAGCCCTCCTGGACACGGGATGGCACCCGAGAATGAAGTGCTGGAGGAAAAACCCTCCAGTACAGATTTGTTTTTAGGGATGGGAAAATTACTTCTTTCTGACCTCTATAAAAATATTCTTTGTTTTGGGTGTTTGAAGCCTTCGGGAAGTGTTTCATAATGAATTCCCTCAAGAACCAAGTGACACCAATGGAAGAAACACTGAAAAGTGTACAGCAAAGTGTTAAAATCCATCACAGATCCTATTAACAGGAGCAATTACTGTAAGTCTAATGCAATGAACTGGTTGAGACTAGATAAATAATTCATCATTCATTTACACATGAAAAGTTGGATCTGTGTAATTTAACTCTACATTATATTCAAGCCTGTTCCAGACCTGAACCTATGCCACTTTGGTAACGATCTCGCCAATGTGTTATGTGCTCTAGAAAATTGGTATCTTTGCAATTTAGCACCCCAAGTTTCAGAGTTTAATACCACTGTGTGATGATATTATTTATGATCAAAAACTAGTGAGTCAACAACTTTGCTAAGAGCCAAACATCAAACAAGTGCAACAGCACAAGACATAGCAACCAGTTAATATTACTTACTAGTCCAACAGCAGGAAGCCTAGCTTGGTATCCGTCTTTCAACCTTTTAATTCATGAAGCTCTCGCCAACAACTAAAAGTCAGTCCCAGATTTACTCTAGTCCAGTGGTCTCTTGCTTCCTCGTCAACGTTGTCTGCTTGCATTCCCCCTCTTCCCAGTGGTCAAAAACACCTGTGGTACAAAAGCTAACACTCCTCCGGTGCTCTGAGCTCACAGACCTGGCTAACAGACTGAGCTAAGCTGAGTAGTTACAGTCAGCAGCAGTTTACTTCACTGTCCATCAGGAAAATCAATGAATCAATGAATCACAGTGTTGATGCAGAGCAGACGGAGGACATGAGAGGGAGACCGTACAATGTTTTGTCCACAAAATATGATCCAGATGATTACATTATTATTATTATTTAAAAACAGTTTTACGGTAGAAAAGTTACACAGAGGGGCTTTAATGAGTCCCGTTATTTAAAATGAAATGAAATTAAACCTGCTGATCGTCCAGAACAAAATAATAACTGTGAAAGAGGTGATGTGAAATCCTGGCTTGGTGTCAAAAACCTGAAAATACGCTGAAATCGGTGTTTTGTTACACACACACACACACACACACACACACACACACACACACACACACACACACACACACACACACACACACACACACACACTCTGACTAACTTAATGTAATTTAGATTTTAATCAGTTCAAATAAGAAATGAACACAACAGAGGAGCATTAAATTGTGTTTTTTGATGTTATCAAAGAAATGCATTTGTGGGAGATGCCGGGTCGAAGATACAATGTGTAATATAGAAGAAACAGCATCAACACACTCTAATCTAGATACGGATTGGAGCGCGTGGATGCTCTTTTTTTCTTAAACTACAAATTATCCAAGAGATAAACATAATTAGTTTTAGATATAATGGGCGAGTTGTTGGCATTTCTTGTCAAACAGAGTACATTATGATACAGAGAGTGAGACAAACAGGAAAGTTTCTTTTCCTTTCGCTGTGACTTTCCTCGTGGACATCTGAACCCATTAATGGCTGATTCTGTTTCTTGTGTTTGTGCAGATCCTGGGCCTGGTCTTCTCCATGACGATGTTCTGTCAGTCAGTGAAAGTGGAGACCTTCTACGCCTAGCGATCGACCTCTTGTGCCCTTCAGCACATTTGGATTGTTTCTCATCAAAGAGGGACAGATATAGACCCACGCTCCTCCTCCTCCTCTTCCTCCTCCTCCTCCTCTTCCTCCTTGTCCTCCTCCACTTTCTCCCCATACAGACTCTTCTTTCCAGCGCTTGTCCTCTCTGTGACATTCCCTCTCGGATGTCACCAGTTCACAGTTTTTCTGCTAACTACAGTATCAACAAGCACAGTGTCAGTGTAATACCTGAGTTGGTTCCTATGGTTTGCTCTGTGTCAAAAGCTAATTTTTGTGATACATTTTATGAAGCAGTATGAACATGTATAAAAAAAAAAAAGACGTGTAACCCCTTTTTTAAATGTGTTTCTGTTATAAATTATTTTATGGTTTGTATGTGTTTTAAAAATGAGAGCTACAGTTGAGAAAGTGCTGCAAGTGCATGTCTCCTGCGATGGTGTGTATTAAATGTTTTGGCTCGACTAAAAAAAAGAGCATGTCTTCTTGTCATTCCTCAACCAGGAAACGCTGAAGGGTTTTATGTGTAATGCTGCCGTATTCATGTCTGACATCCTGGATGACACATAACACAGGAGGGACGGAGGGACATTTGCCAGGAACCGGCATGTAAAATCCTTTATGTGTTCTCTCTGATGAGACCAGCTGGACTTGTTAAAATATTTTGTTGCACCCATCTTGTCAGCCGTTAATTAGATATATCTAATGATAGTGTGACTTCATGCACTGTTGAACATGTGGTCTTTTTTACTGGGTGGATTTACATGGGACATGAGAATTGCACCGACTACAATAAAGAGAGTCAGTCAGAGGAATTTAAATGAACAATCGGAGCAGGATCCTTCAGATTGGCCTGGGGCAATTTCCCTCCCAGCACCAATCAGAGCTCCAATGACAAAGACTCATCTGCAGTCTTTGAAGCATCCTCTGGCCCTTTTGTGACTCTTTAAGTTCTTTTTCTTCCTACCTTGGGCCGTCAAGTATAATCCAGGTTATAAGTACCTTAGAGACACACTTTGATTAAATAGACCCATAGGAGAAACGCTTTAAGAGGTATTTTCAGTTCAGCTGCAGTTTGAGGTCCAAGCACTGCAGGTGCTGGAACGCTTTTTGCATTTCTTAGGATTTTTCTTCCTTTACTTCTTCTTTTTTTTGCCTTCAAACAATCTGGACCTGTGAGAACAAAAGTCCCAGAGCAATCAAATCTATGGAAACGTTTCAAATCACCTCCTGAAGTCAGCTAAAGAAATTACACACATCAGTCAGTAGGTGGAGCTATGACAGGAAACCATTTTCTTCTTCCCGGCACAAGAATTTGTTCTGCCATGTTGAGTCCTCAAGAGTGAAACATCTTTGCTGTGTTCAACAGACTGTGTAAAAAGTAAAGAGTGGATTGCTTCTAAGGAGACACAGTTGTGTTAAAAATGGCAGTTCCTGATCGCTTTAGCCGTTTGGGACCGATGGCGACCGAACACTGAGGGTCAAGCTTAAATATCTCATTTTGATCCTTCAACTAGAGATGTTCAGATCACGTGCGGGCAAAGCTTTGCCACAGAATCTTCATGGAGCTGTGACATATTGAATCATCAGCGTTACCGACTGACTCACAGGCTTTGCGGCGCTTGTCACTAGAAAGCATCGCTGTCAGCTTCAGTTCATCAGTCATGATGTGGCAGGTGCAAATACGTGGCTGCTGAGCCATTAATCTTACAAACAGCTCCAGTTTGTGCCTTTAATATATTACCGTTAGGCGGTGAGACAGAAGCCATGGCTCTGTGATGCAAGCAGCTTCATATCCCACCAGGAGTGCTTCAGAGGTAAGAGTAGTTTGGCTGCTAGATTTTGTTAGTTTATTTGTAGTTGTTTCTTTTTTGCCATTCTCCGTGGACCAGAGCTGAGTGCCTCTCCTAAAAACACTCTGTGGTGCTCATGGTGGAATCACAAGCATCACAGTGAATGTAAAGTCAATTTCCGTCTAAATATTTTGCTCACTTCACTGGAATGAACCCAAAATAAACAGATTTCGCTGTTTTTGATTGTCAGAAAGGGATCAAAAAGGTACAACAACATTATGAACGTGATTTGTAAAAAGCCTGAATTCATACTCTGTCAGGTTCATACACAAGACGACAAGCAAACAACTTTTAAAACACTTCTATGGACTGATCAATGCTAACTTGGTTCATAGTAAAGTATAACTGACAGCTGGAGACGTATATTCAGCACTGGCCATGTAGTCATGAGATACACACATTGCTGTGTGAACACACTTTTAGTCCAATTCAAGATAAGCCAGGCCTGCAGATCATTGCAGTGCATGTTATTTAGTGTCTGAACGTCATGAACACGTGGTGATCAATAACCTCGCAAGATTAAGGCGGCCTAAAATTTTAGAGCCAGGCACCGCAGTTGTTCTTTACTAACTACAAGAGCAACGGCATAGCAAGAAACATGTGATTGTTTCGTAAAATTTAACGCTAGATTGTAGGCTGTGTGCAATTAAGGTTCAATCTCTAAATATGTATATCTCATGTGGTTGATAATAATACATTTATATGTCCAAACTTGGATCTAACAGGTTGTAAAGCTAAAGGCTGCTGGAAACTGTCTGACTTGACTGCAGATTTTTGCCACCTCTAACTGCTGCATGCCGCCTGATCGCAGTTCATCCCGAGCAAGCTTCAGGTCTAGAATGGCTGCAATCAGCTCTGTGAAGCGCCGCAATCGTGCCCTGTGGATTCAACCAGTAAGTATCCATTTTATGAAAAATAAATAACACTTGATCTTTGAAAAGGTCAGCTCTCACTGTATTTCCACAGTCCTCAAACACTCTTCTGACCATCTGCATAAAACATATTTGCTGTGCGTTGCAAGATAAAAAAAAAAGATCTTTAATCTGTCTCTCCAGTTACGCCTCTTTTTCCTTGTGCCAGCTGGTCAGAAATTAGATCCTTGCTCAATATTTTTCTTGTGTTTTACAAAAAGGACAAGGGCATACATCATTTGGATCTGGATAGGAAAAGCAGTTTCAGCTTCAGAAGAAAAATGTCAACAAAAACTCAACAAACTATTTCTCTTTAAGGAGTCTAGAATATCTTCGGTGTTGTTAAAGCACTTTCTGGTTATTTTCTGGAAAATTCAATCTTTTTCCATCCATTTTCCCATAACTGCTTATCTTCATTAAGGTCATAAGGGGCTGGAGCCAATTCCAGATGGTACTGGGCAAGGTGCGAGGTACACCCTGGACAAGTTCACAAGATAATGAGCTTTCAACTTGGGTGTTGATCACAGGGTGATGAATGTGTCACAAGGTGGACACACTGAGACGAACAATCATTCACACTTATATTCACACATATGGGCAATTTCAGTCACAAATTAAACCTGCATGTCTTTGGACTGTGGGAGGAAGCCACTGTTTCCATACTGAACCCACCTAGACAGCGGGAGAACATGCAAACTCCACACCAAAAGGTCAGGGATCGATCTAGGAACCTTCTTCTTGAACCTAACCACTGCATCACCTTGCCACCCTGAGGTAATACATAAGAGGCACAAACTGGGACTCCATTTCAAAAAGTCCTTGTACAGACCTAGTTTATTCTCAGCTAAGCAAGAGTTTGAACCAGTAACAGACTGAAGTTCTGAAATGAGGACAACAAATGAAGGAGCTACTGTAGATAGTAGTGACAAAAAAAGTCCACTGAGCAAAATGTTTGAAATCAGCAAAGTAATTCATACTTTTACTTTTGCAACAACTAAACTCAAATGTTTGGTGTGGGAATCAGTAAGTCACATAGATGTATAAAAAGAAATGAGTATCTTGGATATATGCGAAGATGGCACCGCATCTCGGTATACTGTAAATTGTTCACTGGAGACGCAGTGAAAACATTTATCAGGCTTTCTTTGGCATCCACATTTTTAGGCCCACAGAGCATGAACATTAGAGTGTTTCCTCTGGCTGAGCTGGCTCACTTCTTGCTGGCTCTCAGCTGAAATTAATGGCATGAAAATAACTAAAGCTGTTTTACTGATAGGGCTCTCTGGTACTTTATAGTTTCATTACCAGGTTTCATTGTACCCAGTGGATCAAAGTCTGATTATACAAAGACTTATTTTTACTGAATTTACAATGACATGTGACACTCTGAGAAGTGTATTAATGGCTTTACAGATTATCCTTTTTATAACAGTTGTATATGAGAGAAAGCCTCTTAGGTCCAATGTCCGTCACCTTAGCCTAAAACCGTACATCAGGGTCTTGCCTTGCATGTCATCATGCCCCACAGTGACCCATTAGGCCGACTTTGGGGCCTTGGGCACTGAATCTTACAAACATTTGCTGGGTAAGAGGCACCATGGGCAGTCCCATGTCCCATGCCAAGTCTCACGTGGCTGACATACAGACGTTCACACATTTTTAGTTTATACAGTACATTCCTATTAAATTTAATTATTTCCAATTGGATCCTTCCCAGTACATGTCGAACCATTTTCTAAAGTTAACCGGCTGCCTAAGACGTGTAAACCATAGACTTAAATGTGAGATTCTGAAGCATATTTATATTAAGATTGCTTTCCCCCTCTGCTTCCCTACGTGTCAACAGTGTGTAACACCAGCTAACGTTAGCTTAGAAATGCAGTCAAACGAGCACGACCAGTCCAGGCGGATGGACAGTGTTGCAGCTTGTGCTGGTTAAGCTTTAGCTTGCGTGCTTGCTAACGTAAAAACACGATGCACGCATACTACGTGATTTTAGCCAACGATAAATGATGTAATAGTACTACCCAAGCACGATGCAAGGCCAGCTAGCTAGCTAGCCAGGATGCTGACTGCAGTTTACATGTTAATACACAGAGCGTTGCTTCAAACCAGGTCACAGTTGGTTTTATTTTCGCACTTACAATTTCAAAAACAGTTATCTCATAGTCAGTTCTGCTGAAGACCCTGAACCCTTGGACCTGCTACATTATTCATAAGCTTATATTTTTACAATAAATCCTATTACTGAGATGTAGCTCGAAAATGCCAAGACAGATGTAGATCATTTCCTCAGCCCCTTTTACAGTAAACTGAATAGCACCAGCATTCCACAGATTGATTTAGAGTGTTTGGTTAGATATAACCTTTGGACCTTTATACTTTTGTTTTCATGCAGCATTCTTATTAAGGCATAAGTCAAGTTTATGTGTACAGCCCTTGAATGCAGTTAGAGTCTCAAAAGGCTTCACAGCACCCGCATTCTGAAACGATAAATGAAAACGATAAATGAAAATGACATTCCACAACCTCAGGCCTTCTGTAACACCAAGGAAAACCTCCCACAAACCCCCCCCACACTTTCTCTTCTACTAAAACTTGGGAAAACAGTGATGTACATAAGATTTCCACAGTATGCATGCATGCCAGTGTTTAACAGTCCAGAAACGACATACAGCGAGCTATTCTGGTGGTGAAAATGAGCCTTGAATACCACTGGTTGATGTGACCTTAAAGCAACATTGTGTAACCATTCTACCATAAAATAACCAGTTTAAAATCATTTTGATGCTACACTGCCTTGTAGTGTCTCTGTCAGTCTTATTTCTGTTCTCACATGATGTAACTTTATGCTCTGGGTACGATCACGATGTCACACACCACCAACTATGTCTCTGATTTTGGTGAAACTGGATCATATTTTAAATGGAGAAAATGTTTTCTAGCTGCTCCACATCTACCGATTTACAGAGTTTCCTCATGGACAGTGTGGCGTTTCTGTTGCCCGTGGGTGTACTCGGATTTTACAGATTTTTATTATTGTCCATAATATATACACACTCTTCGGTGTCTCTTGCAGGCTTTTGATTCTGCTGCTTTTGGTTCTGCTGCCGACTCCTCGTGTGCCTGTGTCTGCTTCATCCCTCCAGCACACTACTGTGTTAAAAGGGCAGAGCGATTAGACAACTGGATGCAGGTGTGCCAATCACCTCCCCTGGTGCTGCACTCCTGAGCCCCGTCCACACCTCTCCCCTGCAGCTGATGCACCATGCCCTCTCCACAGACAGCAAAGTTAATTTCTTCTGTCTGTAGGCGGTGTTACAGTAGTTCATGTAGCTCAGTTTGGTAGCCAGGCTTTTCAGACTGTGAGCTCAAAGCCCAGGGAGATGTAACTTCTTGATGGTTTGGACCAATGGGAAGAGGAGGATGGGGAGTCGAGTCAATCTAAGCCTGAGGACTCAGGGGGACCCCGATACAAAATGACTACAAAGAAATGCAAAACGACAACAAGAGACACAAAGAAACACCCACACACGTCAACGACAACAAAGAGATTCATATACCTAGAAAGAGACACAGGAAAACCACAAAGAAACATGAAACGACCGCATTTTGAATTGCTGCTTTCAGTTTGGGTGTCTTGCTTTTAAGTCATAGTGATGAGGGGCCTTATTCATGTCTCTGCCCAGAGGCTCATTGTCTTATAATCCATGGTCAGAGTGGAACACTCTGGAGTGAATTAAATGGGATATGTCAGGAGTGACAAAACCTGTAATCAGCTTATCATCATGCAAAAGGCTGCAAACCTCTCACAGGTGTCTGTACCAATTCAAACAACAAGCATAAGAGTCCTGGTTGACTCACCCATTAGTCCGGTTGCTTACAACACAGTAAAGCGTCTCCAAAACCCTTGTGTCTCTCTCTTCCCTCTGTTGCTTCGTGAATTCACCTCACCGCTTCAGCAGATCTCTGTTTCCCTTTCCCTTGTCTAATGCATTATTCATTCTCATGTTCACGGGCTTTCTCCCATCTTGTGCTTGATCAATAAAACATACCTGTGTGCTTGCTCCCTCACCTCTCCATCCCCTTGTCTTGTTCCTGAAGCCAAACCGTGAGCCCATGCTGGGCTGATGAAACAGCATAGATGGATGGCCTTTTCAAACTGGGAGAAAATGACTACAATTCAGACCATCTCTCCCCCGCGTGACTTGTTTTTCTAATTTGGGTAGTGAGAGGAAGTCACTGTATTTGTCACAGGCTTAGAGTTATCCCCGCCAAAATCCAGAAGAGGTGTCTCCTCAGAAATCGCTTACAACAGTTCATGTTGTGTGTTGTTGTGCTTGTGTCCAAACAGAAAGTATAGACCAGAATATCTTATCACCACAGAATAACTTTAAGGGCACCGGGCCTGACCGGTGCTCTGCAGAAACACATTAAGTTCCAGGGTAGAACCATGTGTTCTGTACCACTCGTGGTCCACATGGTTTATACTCCACTTCAATGTCTGCATTTGTTATAAAGGAGAAGAAAGGAAACACACATCACTGATTGTGCCTCTTACGTTTGAACTTAACGATGTCTCAAAATAATGAAAACGCTTGAAGATATTTGAAACAAAATGAAAATTGTCACTTGTCACCAGGGAAGCTGGAATATAAAATTCCTCATTACTTTGACGCATGACAGCGCAGACTTCAAACTAACTGACTGACTTGATTTGATCAGTGACCTCTAGCACACCACAGAAGCATTAAGTCACCCCAGTATAACAGCTCCATGTGATTGGTGAAGATTTAATTCCAAACACACACACACAGGATTTTGGACCAGTCTGGACCATTGATGGCCCACTTTAACCAGCTGGCACCAAGCTACAACCTCCATAGCCATAATTAAGCCAGTGCAGAGGTGCCAAAAACAGTAAGTTCCTTCCTCAAATGGTCACTTGAGGCTGGCTACAAAACAAGTCCAAATTTCCATAAGCCCGCATATCAAAATATCCAACTTCACAGCAGAAATTTACACTAATTTCCTCATTTATGACAACTGTGCCGGGTCTGAAATTCTATATAATGCACCCATCAGATTATATTAAAGCTTAAAGTTATGCAAATTAAGAGTGTGGGTGCTTTGATTGACAGGTTGGTGCCATTACAGGTGCTTTTGAGCACCCAGGCTTCATTCAATCCACCTTAGCTTCACCTACAATCAACATCTTTGCCAACTTTTAGATTAGCTAGCCGGTGACAGAGACAATGCTGCCAAGATGGTGACAACCAGAGACACCAACGGCTCTTCAGAAACCTGTGGGTGACGTCACGGACACAGCGTCCATGTTTTATATTGTCTGTGGTTGGCACACAGTCAACGTCCACTTCATCAGCCTCACACGAGGGGGCACAAAAAGAAAAAGAGTGACTAATATTTAATTCATGAGTTTTTCCTTCATGTGCTCTTTCAGGATTGATTCAGAATGAAAAAGGAAGTGGTCAGTATGAAGATTCAGATATTTATGAATTAATCATTATGCCCAGCTCGTTCAGGAGCAAAGAGGGAGCACCACATAGCAACAGAATAATTAGTACAAGTACAACTCAGTGTAAGCTAACTGAACTGGGTTATGTCAGCAATCAGTAGTGACTTTCGGTGTTGGGTTCTGTGGCACTGTAACCCAAACTGGGTGCATGAAGGGGAAGAGAGCAAGAGAGGCTGCCATCGTGAGATCACCCAGCTTCTAAAGGCTGCAAGCAGGTGAGGACAATATACTCAACGAGGTGGGAAGGGTCAAACCACCTGGGAGACCTGAGTGAAGAAACAGAGGCAGGCCAGCACACCACACACCATGTGAAGGCCTGTCACATCTTCACTGAATGATTCATTAACACATGGACTACAGTACATCCCAGCCTGTTCTCTTGTTTTAAAAGTTGGCTCTTATTTTAATGCATTACATACTTGCACTTTTCATTCATTGGCAAAATGATGAGCTTTTTCAGTACAACCCATCCTAACATTAAAAATGACTGCATTTCATTTCTGAGTTCGTTCCAGGGTCCCGGTAGTTCCACTGGCATGGCTTACAGGGACACTTGAAGCAACCGAGCCATCGTTAGCAATGATTTTATGCACTTGTTAGCAATGGCAGTGGCTGAGGCAGCTGAAACTACCAGTTACATATCTTGATACACAAAAGATTAACAAGGTTGTAAGCTACTTATGCCGACTATACGCTCCAAAACGACAGACTTTGACAAAAATAAAGTCTGACGCCTTCTCACATCTAAAGACAGTGTGTCAAGAAGACTGAGGATCTTTCAGGGTTACTATTTATTTACATTTTGAGTTTTCCCATCACACACCTGGTGGAAATTTACAAGAAGATAAACTGTTAAACAACAGAGCAGAAACAAAGCAGCTATTCCTGGGTGTTCATTTTGAGGGCGGCAGCAATTTCTGTCCACTTGTTTTCCTCCTCCACTCCATCATAATACAGATGGGAGGACGCGTCAAAGAGACCCTCTCCTACACTGCACAGCTCCACTGATTTCTCCACCTTTTCTACAGTCCAACAGAACTGAGACGTTCTTGCGCCTCCCCAGAGTGAGCAGACAACCGGCAACACGGTGCTAAACATCGGCATGTTGCCTGCTTCCTGAAGGTGCTAGAGAGAGCACGCCTATTGATAGCTGACACATGAGTGTCAAGACAAGGAGAAGACTTCAGGTGGCTTGCATTGAGTTTTTCTGACCATCTCACACCAAACCATCAATATGATGGGAGCTTTGAGGGGTTGGATGAGGGTGCAACGTGGGCAGAACTTTCAGGATTTTATACAGAAATTGGAAACTTGTCTGCAACAATGAAATCATCTGAAAAGTTGTTTAGTGTACGACCAACATTACTCATCAGGTACACGTCCCACAATAGCTTCCACACAACTGAGTTTTACAGTGTGTCCTTACTTGGTCGGACTTTGTACTGACCGACTGTGTAAAACTGAAAAGGTCGCACTAGGTTGCCTCTCCTGCATGTGGCCATCCATCATACTCTGGCTGGGTTTGTTTAAATCTCCACCAATCAACTGACACAACAAATTACAGTACAATTTGTAAGCGGCAGAAAAAAACTTCAACTCGAATAAATGTTTACATTCTTCAGAATGAGAGGTAGACCATTTTAATACTCCCTCAATTGCTTTTCCACGATGTGGGTTTTCTGCAACCTTTGATTTACAATCTGAAACCATTAATTCTCTTTTTATGTTTGAGTCTGATGCCAGCTTTGATAATACTCCCCTAATACTGAGCCCAGCAGGGCACGACTGCAACCTGGCAAGAGGTGAATACACATTGCTCTTTTGGCAAAACCTTGAAAGCATTTGTGGAGATTCTCAAATTGATTTTGAGTGATTCATGAGGCAAAATTATTGCACTTTCTCAACAATAATAGCTGCAATAATAAGTCATTACAAAGGAGGTTGTTCAAATATACTGTTTGCACCGTTTCTCCCTTTTTTGTGCTGTAAAAGTTTTATCCCCCCAAAATGAGGAGATATTAACTGTAATATTTCTGTCTTCTTCATTCATCAGTCACTTTGGCTCAGATAGCATAGGTTTCAAACCTTTCACGTTGAAACACGAGCAAACTTAAAGATTCATCCACAAAGTAAGAAAATACCAAAGTTTGCTTGACAGCCGAGGGTAAGGATTGGATGAATCCCGCAGTGAGGACTGACAACAGAGTAAAGATCACAAATAATTGTCTCTTGTCATGGGTGGCTGGCTTGGAGACTTTTATGGATAGGTCTCAACTAATGATCGCACCTCAATCTCAATGGAGTTGAATGAAGTTGACTCTTTTGACAGGAGAGGACAATATGAGGGAAACAAATAGAAGTTAAAAGTAATCTAAAAGTATATCTAACTTATTTTTGAGACACCAACGTGTGCTGAATGTCCTGCAGGTTCATGTCAGGCTGGAGGTCAGGACAACCTGCCGTGTGATATTAATATCTTAAAGACTAACCAACCAATTAGATCAATCCTGAAGACCTCAAGAAATCTGAGAGTTAAAAAAGTGGAAATGAATCAATATTTTAGATTCTTCAAAGCAGCCACTCTTTGCTTTGATGACAGCTTTGCTCACTGGTTTCCTCAGTCAGTCTAATGAGGTCGTCACCTGGATTTCAATTAACAGGTGTGACTTGTCAACAGTTAATTAGCGGGGTTTCTTCCTAATGTTGGATCGTCAGGCGTGTCATTCAGAGGTGGTGTAAGATCTGTTACTCTTTTTGCATGAACTATAAACTTGACTGTTGCTGTATAAAATTTCTTTCTGACTATGTAAAGCAGGGACAACGTCCTCAATCCTTCAACCGTAGGACAACTGAACACTGTTTTACACTCCACAGTCTTAACCGTCCCTGAGATTACAGGCAATGTGTGCCATGTTATGTTGTTCTAAATTAAGAACAGCAAGTACAAGTAGTTACCATTAATTAAATAACGCCATCCGTCGTTTTTCACAGCAGCCATGTCGTCATAACTTGGGTCAACGCAGGTCCCGTTCCAATTATAGAAACAGGGCTTTTCCATGTACTATAAGCAGCACCCTGACTGTGTTTGACCTGAAGGGAACCGTAATTAGTATCATTGGACACACCTGTGTTCACCCGACTTTTTCACGTCCAAATGGCTGCTATAAAAAAGGTCTATCGCACTAAAAGTTATGATAAGCTTTAATAAAGGGCCCGGTCTTTTGCCCTGCCCCCGGCCCGGCTCTGACTTGTTCCGCCACTGGTGTGAGGTGAAACGTCTTCACGGATCTACACCCGAGCCCAGCTGCTCCAGATTTAACCCTTCTAAACGAGCGCACGCACGGCCTCACCGAGCCGCTAGCACAGCTGCAGACACTTACAGTTTTGTTCCTAAATCTTAGCGGACATAATTTAATTCAGAGGGCAGTTTTGACCATCACAATGATTTCAAACCAAACACCACAGACAAAAACATGCTTCATCCTAAACTCCAAGGTCTTTTTGTTGCGAGCAAGAGGACTTCTATCTTCATATTGTAATTACAGAATGCCAGAAAATGTCTAGGTTCTCCCTCTGCAGCATAATTATATGTTTGGACAACCAGATTACTATCTCAACATTGCTATCAGAGAAAGGCTGTTACCAGACACTCGCCTCCAGTGTGCTTTAAAAAAATCGCTAATGTAGGGCATCTCGTTTTGAATATTTCATGCAGTATGCCCGAGCATCAAAACCAATCCCATTTTACGTTGGGCTAATGTGATTAGAGGCACTACATTATTAACACAATTGGGTGGGAATGATTCTAGCGAGTGTGTGTGTGTGTGTGTTAGTGACTTCATGAACAGTTTTCCATCAAATTTTATCTTCAATGATTTGATGGAGTGAGTTTTGGTCATGTCTGTCTTTAGATTTATAGAGAAATGGCTGCTCTTCTTATCACGAGCACACAGAGGAGCCCTCAGCTTCCTTTTTCGTTGGGCCATCGTGTGTTTTATGCCTTTGAGTCAACCCTGAAATCTCCACATCACTGTGTCAGCGCTCACATCTTCCTCCTCCTGTGTTATTATGGACAATTGTGGGATTGGTGAGGCAGTAGAGACAATCTTTAAGAAAAGCAACCCTGCAATCTTCTTGCAATTTGATTTCACAACAGTTGTGTTAAAGTCTAAACATATTACTGCAGATTTTTTTTTTTTTTTGTCATCTGCAGAGTGAATAATTATTTTAATATTTCAACACCCAGTGAGCAGTGGAAGGAATCCATTTCATAACATAAGAGACATAAAACGCTGCAAACGACACCAAAACCAGAGAATGCAGTCTCATCCTGGTAAGCCTGGAAAAAAAACTTTAAAGCTGGAAAAACAACAGGACCAGATTTACTTCAGCTGGATCATAGACTTGCAGAAGGGTACAGCAACCGGGGCAAGACTCCCCTTTCAGCTGCTGCAGGACGGGGAATGGCAGTAACAAATTATGTGCCAGAAAGTGGGGGCCCCCTGCCAGGGCCGAATGCATTAACCATGCTGTTTAGACTCCATAAAATAGTCCACTTCTGTCCTCGGGGGAAAATACGGAGTTCATCCAGGGACAATGTAGAGTTTCACTCACTTGAATCGATGACAAAAAGCTGATGCTTTTTTTGAATAAAGTCCAGTGAAACACTCTAACAGACTTGTGGAGTGGTCGACCTCTGAACGTCTCATTTTCATATGAAATGTGAATTGAAGTAGCTTTTTTGGGGTCTATGGGACTTAATATAGTGCAGTGGTTTCAAGACTGAGGAGGTCTCAGATAAAGCTGGAGGGGGGTCGATTAACAGGACAACAAGAAATAAGAAATTTAAACAGTCTGCTTTATCCTTGCTAATTTCTTTTTCTCTAACTAGTTTGTCGTGAAATATTGGATAATGCTGTTAGCTAATGTTAGCTCAGGCTGCCATGACTGTGAGCCCAGGGCAGCGATGGAGTGTTTAGTATTTGTACCATAGATGTTTTGGACTACTGGTTTTCAGGCCCGTGGAGTCGGGGAATGCTGACAGGGAGCAGAGCTGGTGTCGTGCCAGAACCGGAGCTGGGCACGCAGGCAATGTATCTGGGCTCAGCAGCCACTATGGACATAATGACAGAGGTGAAATCATAAGTAATCATACTTAAGATCAATTTGATCATGAGTGATGTAATCATAACAACAAATACACCTGCAGCTCTTCATATTTGGACTCTGACAAGTTCAATCACAAAAATAACATTTCTATGCAGTGTTGCTTTAATCAGTATTGAGCATAGAGTCTCATAGAGCTCAGGTTGCTGCATTACTATGAATACAGTCTGTGTACTTCCTGAGTAAACTCTGAGGCCTCCTATTGGCTTTATTTGGTTTCTATTGCAGTTATATTTGGGTTGTTTTGTTTCGAGTTACATGCATTATTATGTTTGACAATATTATGTTGGCTTCAATTGCTTGGCCGGTTTAAGTCCTGCATGGACCAGCCGATACAGAAGTGGACTTGTAGCTGGAGAGGCACTTCAGCTACCCTCGAGGCACTACTGAGGTGCCCTTGAGCAAGACACCTAACCCCTAACTGCTTAGGGTGCTGTGCAGCGGCGGTCCATCACTCTGACATCTCTCCACATTAATTGCATGTGTAGACCTGTGTGAGTGGAAAAAAACTGCTTTCCCCACGGCAACAATAAAGTAATTATCATCATTATTATTTCTAATGATTTGCATCTCCAGTACGAAGAAATTAATTTGGGACCGAGTGCCACAGACAGGGTGGGGACAAAATAAGAAGCATTGTGAGACAGACTAACACGGTTCGGTCTTTTCACAGTTTTGTAGAAAATTCTATTCATCAATAGTCACGTCAGTCAGTGCACAGCAGTCCAAGATGTCTTACGCTGATAGGTTTATTGAAGCTTGTCCAAGGAGGATTTATCAATACGCTTGTCATCACATGATGCCGCCTCAATTCTGAAGAAGCTGTCATCGTCTAAATGCTCTCAGAATACAATGCCACCGCTACTATATGTCATGTTACATTGACATGACAGTATATGCAGTACATGTTCTGTATTTATATTTTAAACCGTTACGTGAGCAGAAAACAGAGGGACAAGACCCTTTACAATGAATATCACATTTGAACCTCTGAGGGTCAACTCGATTTTCTCAAGTTTGAGAAAAAACATCATGTCCTCCAACCAGGAAGATGCTAATAGAGGGCTAAACGATTTCCACAACAGCAAAATAGTCCTTTTGTACCAGGAGGGAAGAAAATGCAATAACATGTGCTTCCTTCGCAGCACGCTTGGGGTCTCAACAGGGACCCAAAAAAATGGAAATCCAGGCAGATTGGTGCAGAACCATTGCCCCAAAAAGAAAACACATGGCGACACGTCTGCTGGATATATTTCTGCTAATGTGGCTTTGGGATAATGAATGGAGGACCTTATATTGTCAGTCCGACATTGTTACTTGACTTGTAGAGGCTTTCACATTATGTACCTACCTGTTGTGTCAGTGAGACAGTCCTATCCTCTGACATGGGTTACCATTGTAATGATGGCTGCTGTCCTGAACCCAAACATACCTCTGCTATATATCTCAAGGAGAAGATGTCAGAGTCTCCATAATGATCTAAGATTCAACACTGTCCCTACAGTGACCTCAACATATACGCTTGACCCTGTGTAAACCCCATACGTGGCAGGCTAGAACAGTTCGTTGACAACAGGTCAAAGGTACAGTTATCCTTTAATCCTCCTGGAAAGGCTGGAAATCACTGAGGCGTGTCAAGCCTGCTGAGCAGCGTCCATTTATCTGGAAAAGTTTCAGTAACATTAGAAACTTTAAATGTTTCCGTAGACCCCAATTTAATTTAGGAAACCTGATTCTCAGTTTTAAGACAACGTGGCTTTGATCCAGACACTTGTACTAATGAGATTAATGAATATTAATGAAAACAATACAGCAAAGTGCTTGATTAACACTGAACATATACACAATTAAACTCCCAGAAACTGATTCAGAAGGAATTATATTAATAAGACAGAGGAAAAAAAAGTGTGTTCTAGAAATTTAATCAAATACTTTGGGTTGCTGAAGCTCTTGGGGCTGGGGTGTTTTAGAGCTTTAGGGTCCCAACATCAAAGTCATTTTTGGTGCTGGGAACGGCCAAGAAGGCCCTCTGGCTTCAGCTCAGTGAGATTAAAAGATGTGAGATGTAGCTGGAAGCCACACCAGATTGAGGTGCAAAAAAAACCCTCCCTGCCAAGGCTAGCATGACTCCCTGACACCTGTTCAGACTCAGAAGATAACCGAGCGTCAAACAATCTGAAGTGAAATGATTTGCTTCATCCTCCCAGCTGCTGCAGTGAAGCTGCTTGGTCCAATCATCACGAGACAGTGGTTTTACCGGGCATTTCCCAGTGGTGGTTCGACATGGGTGACCTTCCTTTTCCCCCCTTTAAAGTGAAATCCAGCCCGAGAGCCTGTTACATGGGAGGATATCGCCCTTGTGATGTTTGGTGCCTCGCAGGAGTTATTTTAGGAGGTGTTTTAATTTGTTTCATGGTGCAACCAGCCCGAATAGACCTCACCTTCTCCGATTTGACCGCTTCTTCACTTAATGATTTGCCAAGTTTCCTGAGCAGCCAGAGAACAAGACCTGGACTTGTGTCCAGCTGTGGGTTACACACAGTGTGTGTAGGTGGAAACGGCTAACAGGTCACACTCCTCAAGGCACATGCACGTTTTTCGTTGGGTGTACTGTACATGGTGTCGTATCATTTGAGCTCACATGCAGGTCTTCTACATGGAAACATTCTGTATTGTGTCCATCTGACAAGAGACAACTGGGACCGGCTCACAGAAGACTGAGATCCTGAATCCTTGAAGGACAAACTGAAAAAACTCATTTTAAGACCTAAAATCAATATTTCCTGAGTCTGAAATTGATCCTGTTTGACACAACATTAATCCTCTGTCTTTTTAACATGTCAAAGCACGGGAATCACAAGTGTAAATAATAACACTTATCAGTTTAATTGCCAATTATTTATCAATTTAATTGCCATTTCCAGGACCCACTCAGCCTTCGTTAATGTGATTAGTTCCACTTGTTTATTCTGCTATGTCAAGTCAAAGTGACTCCTTGAATCTATTAGCACGAACCATCATATGTTTGAATGTGGAAATCCTCATCAGGGTCACGGGGGGCTGCAGCCTATCCCAAAGCAGCTACTGGGTCCGGATTCAACAGGCAACATCTGAATGTTAGGAGCAGCGCCATCGCTGTGTCAGCTGGTTCCACTAACCGACCAGACAGCAGCTATTTTGACATTAATAGTAGGTAAACGCAGGTGTGACTAATGATACTAATTAAGGTTCAGTTCCATTCAGGTCAAACAGAGTCAGCGTGCCGCTGGGCTGCATGCTGACTCACTGGAAAGTCTCTGCTGCACTAAATGGAAGGGAACCTTAATTAGTATAGTTGAGAAGCACCTGAGTTGACCCTACTGCTTCATGTCAAAATGGCTGCTGTCTATTAGCAAGACGGGATGTTGGTATTTATACAAGAGTTCGTTCTGAGCAAGTTTGATCAGGCAGGAGTCGTTCCATCAGCGCTGATCTGGGCCTTTTACCTGCATGTATCGCTCAGCGTCACAGATGCTCTAATGCCGTCCATCGTAGACTGTAACAAACTTTGCACCACACAAGGATCAACTATTTACTGCACAGCTGCCATTAGAAACTGAATATGGTTAGCTGATAATGACCCTGATCAGCCACTGTCAGTAATCAATACACAACCATTAATCCAACCAATAACTAAGCAATGTCAGACAACCTTACCGTACTTTCTGTAGCGTTGACAAACGTTTAAAAAAACAGTTTGAATTGAACTCCCTTTAAGAAATGTGACATTTTAACAATTCATTACGTGTCCGTGATGATACAAACATGAGATAAAGGATGTCATACTGTATGTCTGCAGTCTTCTTGTCAATTTGTCATCAACATAATCAATAAAATTAAAGTGTAAAATCAAACTGACTCTCCGTCCGAACTTGACATTTTAGATTTTGTCACCTCAACAACACAAGAACTCGCCACCAGCATGATTTTAGTTAGAGACAACCAAAGGACCAAAGACTTCTCAGTAAAAGAAGATGGTAGATCTGATTCATGACTTATTAAACACCAAACACACAAAACACTGTTAATTCAGGGCTGGATTTAGAGCAGCCGCCCCATGTGCAAAGGTTCAGTGCTTGCTGCGGAAGTCCAGGGTTCAAATTGGACCGGCGGCTCTTTCCCGTATGTCATTCCCCGTCTGTCTCCCCACCTTCCTGTCACTCAAGCTGTCTCTATCAAATAAAGCTCGGAAAGACCAAAACCAAAAAAAGACTGTGCTGGGAGGGCCTGCGACAACATGGGACCAATAGCAAAAGGCAAGAGAGGTAGCCTATCTTGAAATCATCCAGGTTATAAAGGCTGCAAACAGGTGACGGTGATCAGTCAGTGAGGTGTGAGAGGCCAAACTGCCTCTCACACGCTTCAGTCTTCAGGCCCAGAGTCGTGACAACCAAGAACCATCTTTTCAGATTAGTAATCTATGAACTATTTTAGACTAAAAAAAAAAAATCTATTAATATTAATATTATTCATGGAACTTTGAAGCTGAATCTGAAAACTTTCCACGGAGCCTCTGGAAAACTTCCAAGGACACTTTAAGAATCGCTGCATTGAACCACGGAAACACAGCACTGATGAAGAATGATGCTCAAAACTCAAAATAATACACAGGGATGCGCTTTTTTCTTGAACTTTAAGTTTGATTTATTTAGTCATGAATATTTAACGCTATAGAGAAATGCTTAAAAGTTGTAACTACACTTTTAGGGGCTTCACCAGAAAACATAAAATCTTGTTTTTATCTAACATTAAAGTCTGATAACGTAAAGATCAATCAGGGAGCGACATACAGGAAGAATCCTGTGACGCTCTGAAACTTTGTGTGAAACCGAGACCGAGCAAAATAACGGGTCAAGGTACGCGAACCCAAAACTTGTTATTTTTAATGATGAATCAGATCTCTCAGCAACTTTTGCCTGGAAGCACAAGTGTTTAATTTTTTACATCTTGCTGCGTCAACATCAAGAATAAATGCTGTTCTAAATATGGTTGCAAACAGTCCCATCACTGCATCCTGTTTTTCTGGCAGTGCCCTTGCTTAAAGCATCGCTGCAGAGTGTGCATAGACGCGAGGGAGTTACCGCATTTAGTTCTCATAAATCCTTAATAGTAATAATAAATCTCGGTAGCATGATTTTGCTTTTTAGTTTCAATAATAGAATGGCTCAAATTGAATCCTACATCAATGAAAAGAGGAAGAGTTTTATAAGATTTGAGGGGAAATGAACTAATTTCATTAAGTCAAGTCACATTTATTGTTTATTCCTTTCGGTCTGGTTTTAAAATTTAAAATAAGAAAAGAAATGTAAATGTGAGGACGGAGGGTGAGAATGCAAACGAGTGACTGGGGAATCGGGTGAAGAGATACCGGAGCAAAACAAAGGCCTGCATGCCTCCGGACGGTGACAGCAGGACAGAAATAGCTCAGGAGAACTGGCAGAGGACGTCCACTGCCACTTCCTGTCCAGTTCGCCTCAAACCCTCCGCTCAAAAAAAGGCAAAGGTGTAGAGAAGTGCCCCGCAAGCCTGCCAGTATTCCAGTCTGTGATAGCTTTGATGACTGAAAAGAGCTGCGATCTTCCAATTTGACACTGTTTACTGCAGATGAAAAAGAAATATGCACACAACCGAAATTAATGAGGCGCTCGAGAAAAGAATGCACAGTAATATTCTGCATTTTCAGCAGCAGGTCTCACAAATAAACAAGAAGCGAAGGCTGCCTGTTTAGTATGCACACAAACTGATCTACTGACAGAGAGATGGAGACCTTCTCTCTCTCTCTCTCATTTTTTTTCTCGTTTGCATGCCGAGCATTCATTAAAGCTGCGTGGGCTCCAACCAGCGAGGCTGCGTTAACTGTAACGCAGTCCAGAGATGTTGTTTTAATTTGATGTTGAAGGTCAACAGCGGTGACTGTGGAGGGCGACTGTGAAGTGTGTTAAAGTGGTTGTATATAAAAGTAGAGAATGACTGAATGCAAACAGTTCACCTTGAATGAAGAGTGTTTTTCATCAAATGACGCTGCTGATTTTTTTTTTTTTTGATTTGGTCCAGAAAATGTCACACAGTTAAGAAAATGTTAATTAGAAATTCCCAAAGCCAAAGACTGTCTGACTGACCTTTACGCTTCAACACAGACATGTTCTATAAAATCTAGGGCTGCTCCACATGAACTCTGAGTTTCCTGATGGACAAGTAAAGTAAAACTGATTGCTAACTGCAGCTGCTGCTAGTTAATGTTAACGCAGTTTGTAAGCTGCGCCGGCCGCACTGTGAGCTCAGAGCGCCGCGTTTTGGACCAGCGCGAGGAAGAGGAGGCTTTCAGGCCCAGAGAGCAGGCAGATGCACAAGTCTAAGTCTGCAGCCACCAAACATGCTCATTAGCTAATTAGCACCAAACACAAAGTACAGCTGAGATTTCAGGATCATGAATACACCAAACAGAAATGAATCCAGTAATCACGGGGACGTTTCTTTAAAGAGCCGAGACGTTAGCCTCGTCGTGGTGCTAAAGCTAAAGTCATAGGATCACCCAGGTTACAAGGACAATGCGTTATTAATATCTGCCAATCCACAAAGATGTTGAGATATTTAACAGCATAACTGGAAAACTTGATCCTGCTGTTGGCGCTAGAGGAAAAGTGAGGATGACCAAAGTAAGAATCTATCCTCGAGCCCCTGAAATATACGCAGCATTTCACGGTGATCCATTAATAGCTCTTGAAATATTGCAGTCTGGACTGAAGCCTGAAGCTAGAAATGCTACAAATGTCATAGATTAATGGATTATCACAATAGTTTCCAGCAGTAGAGTTTGCTTTTCAGGACGAGGGTCAGAATAGAGACAAAGTGAGACACGAGTGTTAACAGTACTAAAGCAAAGTTTATTAGAATAAACAAAGAAAACATCACAAAGACAAAATAGCTATAAATCTATCATCTTCCTGGTTTTATTTTTCGTACAGCGTGTTTACTTCCAGACTTCAATAATAAACTTGAAAAGTGTAAATCGCTCAGATTTACCCCGTCGGGTGTTTGAGGATCTGCAAACCTTCAACCTGCCTGAAACTGTCACAAATGACCCCCAAAGGATGTTTCTGCTGATTTGTTCTATTTATAGTCCACACATTATTCCACACAGACGCAATCACACATGCGCGCACACACACTCAAACACACTCAGACCAATATCTTTACTTTGGTCTTTTTATTTCTCCAAACAGGGCGCTTCGCTCAGAGACTTGTCTAAAAGAAGAGTGTTACACTCATCATGTGGAACCTTCAGGGCCTCAACGGTCGACAAATCATTGAAGTCTGAAGGACGAACATGCACACACTGTTTATTTATAACTATTTACAAATCTGCAAAGCCGATTCGCTCCTACACCGTTTTGCCCGTCGTTCCTCCTCGGGACCTCCTCCGCTCGCTGAGCAGAGGGGGGGTCCGCATGACTGTTGAGGTTAGTGGATCCTCGTCAGCTCCTCGACAATCTTAATGACCTCGTCCACTGTGGCCTCACGCTTCATGCCGCTGCCGTCATCGATCTGAAATTTAACGAGACAAAACGGTGAGCCTTCAGTGCCGAGACAAACTCCATCAGTGCCGGGAGATGAAGGAATAATAAGCAGGTACGGAGAGAGAGGCACGAGTTTCAGACGCTTGAAGATGATTTTAAGCTCCTGGGAATCTTTCATCTCGCCTGTGCTCATTATTGATTGCATCATTTCCCTCTATTGTCTTTTTAAATGACTGCGTTTTTTTTTTCCTTTTAATCTCTGTCACTTTTCTTCTTGATATTATGAACCAAAAATCCAGAGCACTCCATATTTTCACAGCGTTAAACTGTACTCATTCTTCATCTTCCTCATCAGCGGTCTGTACTAAACGCATATAATCAGACAGAACTCTGCTTCATTTGTTTTTGGTTCTGTACAACACTAATGTTGCTACTCGGATGTTTGCCAGCAGACCAGATCTTCCTCCCGACCCAGGAAACGCCTCTTCTGGACTGGTCTTTGTCTCGGTCACCTGGAGGGCTTTGCTGTTGTCTAGCTCTTTATACATGGACAAGATCTGAAGATAAGTTGTTGGCTAAGGCGAGCAGGTTTAAACAGATGGCAGTTCTTCAGTTCAAGAAAAATTATACATTTTGAAACCTGTGTAGAAAAGTACCCCAATGGTTTGTTTATTTTCTTCACTTGAAGTGATTTTTATGCGTAAATGTAAAAAAAATGACAGTTCAAAGTTATCAGATGTGACTTTCAGCTGCTTTCTTGACTAGTAAACTGAATATCTTGGAGAAAATGTGAAGAAGCCTCTTGGTTGAGAGGTGAAACATCTTCATGGATCTACAACCAAGTCCAGTTGCCCCAGATTTAACCCTCCTCAAAGAAAGATGACCTGCACGACCGAAAACCTTCCAGACTTCTTGAGACATTTGACAGCGTCTCACTATATATCTCACTGCATCTGCTCCCTCTCAACCAGTGAGCTGGGTTTGTGCATCTTAACAGGAAGAAGAAGTTTTTCCTTGCCGCTGTTGCCAAGCGCCTGCTCTTGGTGGGAAATGTTTCATGTAGAGGACGGTCTATAGAGTCTGCTCAACACGAACAGTTTCCTGAGATAACTTGTTATGATTTGGCGCTGTATGAATAAAACTCAAAGTGTTTTCTGAATTATTTATTTTTTTTAATTGACCAAATCAAGCTGAGAGCGAAATTTGTTGTTTTTGAAAAGACTCACAATCCTCTAATAAGATTACAGATCATTACTTTAATGCAATGCACACGCAAGTGAGCAACTGATGCTGAACCGCATTTTATTCTCAGAGCAGTTTCCAAACTCCATCAGGATCTTGGCTTCAAACAGTCTCCTGGCAAAGAAACAGTCCACATATATTTTGTGTTTTCATCAGCTGGACTTGAGAGGCGATCGGGGAGCAGCCTTTGTTTATGAGCTTAAAGTGTGATTTTTCTCTTAACGTGACAGTGAAGAGAGACACAAAGCAGAATATGTTTATTTGTTCTGCCAAAAGTGATTTTGCCACCTGTTCTGCCGTCGAAAGCGTTATTCCCAGTTCTCGCTCACGCAGCGCAGGAGCATAATGAAACCGCTTAGAGGATCGCTGAAGGTTCAGCATCGCTGCGAGCCAAATACCCAACTGGCAGCCGAGTATTAATTTGCTTCTTCACCAGATGTTTCTATGAGAGCACAATAAGCTTGTTATCAGAGCAGAGGTCCGTGCTCTAATAACAAGCTTATGTCTCGCTATTATTAATTTCACTTTAATATTTGTGTCCATTACAGGTCGCCACAAGCTGCACCGACAACCTGAGAGAGTCGTTCAGGAAGCTTAACGCCTCGGTGCTTACTCGCCTTCTAGAGTATGAAGCAACTCTCAAATAACTGACAGCTGAGATTTGGATTTATGAATACAGCACACACACAAAAAGGATCTGGTTCGACGTAAGCGTGGACGAACGTGAGCTCCTACCTGTAGAGTACTGACGACCTCCTGCATCTTGGCTCTGCCGAGGTCCAAGAAGCTCTCGATGAGATCCCCGTCGATGAATCCTGTGGCCTGCTCCGTCTTTCGCTCTGTGTGGAAGGACCTCCAGGTGCGGCGGAGTCAAGGAAAATCAATACGAGGATGCTGCTTCACCCGAGGTTCACACTTTAGGTACAGTATCACAAATTTCGCTTCAGGCACAGTCGACAAATGTTCAGTATGCCGTGTAGGAAGCCCAAAAAAACAGCACAGTTCAGAGGAAGAAGCAGCTGGTGTCAGTCAGGATCCAGTATTACTTCTATTAACTCACTGATGAGCACTGATGATTAAACTGGAGCTTAAAAATAATCTTAATACAGACAGAATGACAGAGAGGAAATATAATATGCATGCTTCATTAGTGTATAATCACCTGAAAATAAGAATTGTCATGTTTGTGCTCCTCGTTCAGAGTCCATGTTGAACTGGAGTATTTCTACAGTAGTCAGGACAAACTAAACGCTGACTCCAGACAGGACCTGTCACGCGTCCAACGTGACGCGTCCACTAGACTGGCGCTAAATCAAAACACACCGGTCCTTTAATTTTCCAATTAATTCTCAATTTCTTCTTTTTTCATGTTTTAATATAGAACAATAATGTAACTAGACAAATTAACGCCACCACATTATCACCACCTCACCACTAGTTTTTTAGTAGATTGGTTTAAACTACAAACTGCAACTACTAATTATTCTGATGATTATATTACGATAAGTTTATTAACCATTCAGCCTAGCAAATATTTTTAAAAAGCTCAAGGTGATGTCTTAAAATGTGTATTGTCCTGTTAAAGCGTAAAACTGCTGAGTCTCCCATTTGAAAAGAGAAACAAGCGGCGGCTCAAACTGGAGAAGCTCGAACCAGCGGCTCTTTTTGCATTTAGTTACTGAATCGATCATCAGAATTGTTACCGATTATGTTTCTGCTTCATCTCTGTGTTCGAATCTTCGGATGGTAGGGGAGTCACAAACAAACCATTTCATGCTAGACATGTCTAGATGTCAAGACCGCTCCAAGTCAATTATAGCAACATTTTGTCACAACCACAGCAGTCAGTGCAGGTCGTGTCTGTCCTTGCGACAGTCTGAATGTAAGAAGGATATAAGCTGTGCTCGATCTTGCCCACGCTCTTGATGACCTTGTTGAGGCGGGTCTGCAGATCCAGGAGGAGGCTGTACCAACCCTCGGACAGGGACGTCACCAGCCCTGACACACGGACACGAAGACACGTCAGTCAACAACACAATACTTAAATATTCAGCTGCCGCTGATCGTAAATACTTTCTGATCAACAACAAAAAAAGATGCTTTAAGACTTGATTCATGAAGAACTCCAAAAAGCTTCACAATGAATAAATTAACATAATTTGTGACTGAAATCCTCCTGGTATGCTGGCAATGCAAGTTTCATGCTTGTACGCTGGGACAATGTTTGGTGTAATGTAGTACGATTTCAATATTTCAATAATTCAAGACCATTCTGAAATGTTTCACTTTGAACACGACTTCCCTGTAAATGTTCGAGCCACACGACTTTCAAAAAGTAGCTTTTTTTTTTCCTTCCCCTCGATGGTAAAAATTTGACAGTGTGAGCGTTGTTGTGATGCTCTGGGGAAATAATCTACACTTAAATTGACACAAAAAAAAAGGCAAACTTGTGAATAAAAGGTTGCAGCGACTTGTCATGCAGAGCTGGTGTCTCTTACACATGAAATGTGTTTCTCTGCATATGAAATAAAAGGTGTTGAAGTTTTGTGACAAACTGCCAGGAGCAGTTTGGAGGACAGAAGCGCTGCAATAAACAATTATTTTCATTATCAATCAATCTGCCGCCGCTTCCTCGATTCATGGATTTAATTATTTTGTCTATAAAATAATGAAAAGTGCCTGTCAGAAATGCCGGATGTTTTATATATTACACCTGTGATTCATGTGAATCCTTTTGTTTTTTTTGTGTCAACATAAAAAGACCTTGTTTACGTATTTGCTTTTCTATTATCACTACCCTTTTTTTGTTGCAGCTGTCAAGGCTGCAGCGTCTTATTACATTAAATGTGTTTCCATCCACCTGTTTTATGTGCATGTATAATCTGCGTATGAAAAAAGGGTGAAAATGGCAGGAAAAACACTCAAAAAGCTCTTATTCGGATGAGGTGGACTTCGGTCAGGATACTGATCAAAGCAAAATGTGCCGGAGAGGAACGGAAACCTCTAATTTTGCTTTAGTCGTTATGCACAAACAGTCTACTGAAGCTTTCGCTTCACTGAAGACACTAAAAATAGCAGCTGATGAAAACGTCACATCTGTGTGAACAGTAACGAGCGTGTACGACTGCTCAAATCAACATATGTTCCTCTTCCTCTGCGCCGACTTCTAATATTCTCCCAGCAGTAGCGGACAGACACACTTCGTTCTTTTTGAGAGAGTCTCAAAAAGACATTTTCCAGACGTCCAGTTTGAAAACGATATATCTGTTAATTCAGATTGTGATTGTGTTCTTGATGACAGTAAAGGTACGTTCAGGCAGGATCTGGCTGATCAACGCTCCACAGTCAGCAGTCGTGGACTTAACTTGGGCACTCTACCTGTTGTGTTCTGGCTTTTTTTATTTCATGTACCCAGCCTCTGAATCTCAGTCTGGCTCACAACACAAACGCCACAAAATAGTGACACTAAGCTGTTTGAAAAAACTATTTTTCCAGCCCCTCCCTTTTTATTTCACCGTGACATCAGTCCTACTGCATGTTGCAAACTAACGGGTGAATCATTACCTGGTTACATTTTTTTTTAAAGTCTTGAGAACTAAAATTTACCAGCAGCGAGTCCTTTTCTAAAACACTGAGTGTGGATAAGACATTTCCTCAGACGCCATGGCCTCAAACACTGAAGTAATCATTTTTCCATCACTCAGTTTCTGTTTTCAAGAGCAGACAAAAGAAAAAACAAGCTTATTGTACATTTATACACTTGTTGATTGCTCGTTGGGGAGAATAATCGCCCGGCCTGCAGCTTCTTCCAGGAAACATCCGACATATCACAGCATCTCGCGGAGCGATAACACCGGTGGTGTTTTTTTTTTCTTCATTACACACTCAAGACCTTTTACGGTTTACAGTTCCTGTTAAAGTTTCCTCTGAGACTTTTTTTAAATATCACAAAAGGTGTTGAGGTGAGGTGAGGTGTAATGTCGTGGGGGCGCATTGGTGTAAATTAGTGCTGCGTTCAAATGATGTGCACTTCCCATTTTCTCATCCGTGTTGTAATTATCGTCAGGCTGAGAGTTACTAGTTTAAATCAGATTAATGAGGTGCAAAACTGATTCATCTCTCTTCTCTCTGTCTCAAATGGAAACATTCATTCTGAATAACTGATCCTGACAAACGTTTGTGTACCTAATTGCTCTGAGAACTTCTTGCTGCAGTCAGCTGAGCCGCCGTCCTGCCGCGCACTGTCGCAGTCTCCAAATGACTGCTCATGCTGCAGAAAGTTTCTTCTGTGGATTTTACTTTCGAATATAAAATAAATACTTAAAAATGTTCACTGGGATATTCCTTTCATGATATTTTGTTATTTTCCGGCAAAAGTTAAACTGTCCGCAGAGATGTCTGGGGATTATCTGGAGCAACACGGGCAGTGTTTCTGAAAAGACATGCTGCTGCTGACATTTAAAAAAAAATCCTCCACACCGCAGTGGAACCACAAAACCTCAGGAATAAACTGCAGCTGTGACTGGACAGTGGACAAGAGATAAGTGGGAAAATCTGTTATTTTTGTTTCCTTCAGGAGAAAAATTCAACGGTAAATATCAGGAATTTAAAGAAATGCTCTCGGTTGATTGAAGAGCAGCTGTTAACAGCTGTTATCAGCTACCGCATCCCGTAAACAGTGAACGGCTAATTACTCTCGCTGTTCCACACCGTCTGCACCTTCCAACAGTTGGTAAAAATGGATGTGGGGTGAGTGAGAGAGTGAATGATGGAGATCTCTGAAACTACAGCAGTTCCTACTGACTAAAAGCCACGATGATGAGCACCTCTGTGTGTCTGTGTGGTCGGACACACCTGGAAATTTGGTGAAAATTAATCTACAATCCTTCTGAAGCGGACCGCGCTGATTTCGGTGGGTTTGAAACGCTGACTGGAACGGCTGTGGCACACATGTAACACATCACATCCATGCCCGCAGAAATTTAGACTTACCAAAGCTCTCATTAGTTTAATGGGCACAAAATCTAAAGTTATTGCTTCTAGCCAAGAGATAGTCCAGAATGTAACGTCCCAAATATCCCACATTCTCATTTTTACACTTCAGTTAGACATGAGTGTGTTATCGGCTAAACCTTCGACAACAAAGCAAGTCGTTGTATTCACAAAATGTTGTATTATTCCTCTAAAAGGTTGATGTGAACACCCGAGGTCTAACGATGCACGCTAACGTGTTTTTGTGGTTTGTGAAAAAGTTTATATTTAATACAGCGGGGGGTTCTGAAGCATAGCTGCGTGTGTGCCGAGTGTGAAATTGTCCGTGCACCTACCGATCATGCCGTTAACGGTGCCGAAGAGGACGGAGCCCTGGGTGGGCGTGGAGCTCTCCCCGAGGTTCTGCAGCACCAACGAGCCGTGGCAGAAGACATTGACAAACTCCCCGAGGTGGAAGGCCCCCACCTCCTGCAGGTGCTGCCGCTCCTCGTCTGTGGTGGCAGCACTGACCGCGGGGGAGGACGGTGGGAGAGAAATACAGAGAGGGGATTTAGAGGGAGTCGAGACAAGAGCAAGGAGAAAAAGAAGACACCAAAACACTGCGTGAAAAAATAAAGAGAAAAGGATCAGAGTAAGAAACGTTGAGGACGTGAGTTATGAATTACTCGAGAGGAAGGAAGAGATATAAGAAGCGTTGGAAAAGGTCAATAAGTGATCGAGAGGTGATGGGGGGGGGGGGGTGAGGAAAAGTGGAGCGCCCAACAGGAAAAGAGATGTGGTACAAAAATAAAGGTCAAAAGCATTGAGTGGTCCGGCCTGATGTATTAGATGGATAATAAGCAGTGGCATAAATGTAGCACACTCACTTTCAGACCACATCTTTCTTCCTTTTCCCTGAAATAAACACTCGCCTAATGGATAATGTCTGAAGTGAGAAATGCAGCCGAGCACATAAAAGCTCATTGGCGAGATGAATCATAATTCCCCAAACAAATGCAAGGACAATGCCGTTAAAGCACATTCGCATCGATGATGCCGCTCTAAAAATGCATCATGGGATTCGGTGTAGACAGAGCAGCCTCCTAATGACATAACGCTGATTTCAGCAGATAAATATTGGAGGTGATTTAGAAACTTTTTTGTCAGTTTGGCTATCGAGGCGCAGCTCAGGGGAATCTGATGCTTACAGGAAAAGTTGAAAACCGTGCGCATAAAATCTTAATGCACTTATGCACAATGAGATTTTATGTTTCCCTCACCTGTCCTTCTGGCAGACAAACAGATTGAAGGCGTTCTCTGCCCCCAAGAAGTTGTCGTCGTCCAGGATCTCGATCGCGCTCATCCAGT
Organism: Nibea albiflora; assembly: GCA_014281875.1. NCBI lineage: Eukaryota > Metazoa > Chordata > Actinopteri > Sciaenidae > Nibea > Nibea albiflora. The sequence goes on along the minus strand of CM024795.1, from coordinate 6,148,667 downwards.
TAGGATTGAAGTCACGTGCAATCTGCCCCCGAGGAACAAAACAGCAGCAACATGAGGCACAAAGAAACAACACAGAGGTGTCGGGCGAAAACTGGGGTGGTTCCTTTCTCCGAGTAAACACTGCATTATCTATGAGCAAAGAAGGACTCCTCGTACTGAAAAGACTCTTTAAATACCCAGTGTTCACACAAACTTCTTAAACATTAAATTCAAGGACTTTCCAGGCCGAATTCCCTCAAATTTAAAGATTCAACGCAGCAAAGTTTGAGACACAGATCAAGGTACATCACTGTTACTCATTATTAAAATAAGAACTAGCAGGCTGCACAGACAACAACTTGCTTTAAGTGTGAGCACTTGTGCTTTGTTACATTGCTGGCAGACTAAGTTAAAAAGAAAATCAACTTTCAAGGCCTTCATCTTGAATCCCCAGTTCAATTCGCAAACTTTAAAGGATTTCAAGGACCTGTGTCAACAGAAATGCCCCTGAAGACATCACAGATGTTTAGAAGAGGAGGGAGGATGTGACAGCTTCCCATTAGTGCCACTTGATGTTAAAAGACTACAGGCTCTCTATACTGTAGTGGTACCGACCGTTGTTACCTAACACCACCCCGTCAAGTGGATCCAACCTTAATGTTGGAAGCCAAGTGGGGAAAAAAAATGAATGAAATGAAGAAAAGCAGCTATATTCCTACATAAACCCGGAGATAAAGGCAGTTTTTGGTGGATGATCATTGATGTGCAAGGACGTAAAAAGACCTCAAGGCACTTTTTCCACCAATACACTGGAAAAACCGAGTTCAACCCTGTCCACTCCACCCGAATTTACAGTGAGTCCTCCCAGGAAATAGTCAAAATATGTTCCCCTGTTTTGGGGGCTCATTTGCTTCATTACTGAGTTATATGACGCTGATACCACTCAAAAGGTGAATTATATATACACACATGGACAGAAACGACAGCTCCACCACTGTGTTTACTGACTGAATATATCCTATAGCATTTTTTGATGATGATGATAATTAGCTGAGCATGTAGCATGTCTTCAAACCTTTGAGGCACTCTGACGTGTGCTCTGTTTCTCAATAAAAATCAAGTTTGTTTTTCCAGACTTCTTCTATTTATTACACTGAGCAGAGACCTACAGCGTGTGTTCGACAGTGTGTGTGACTCGCTGTCAAACCTTTCCATCTTCCTACCACAAAACAACGTGAACAGCACAGCACTCATCCAAATGCTGCAAGGAAAGAGAAGTTAAAACAGAGAAGGATTTGTTTGTGATGGCATTTGAGGACGGCGCAATGTTCTCCGAAAGTGAAAACTCTGATTTGTGTTTTCACAGACCTTTCCGGGACAAAGCTACGGTCTGCCGTGCCCTTTAAGAGCTCTTGTGTTATATTGTCGGAAACCTCTTCACGTCACCTCTTCAAAGTTGCCCTCCATGGGTTTGTACGCCAGCAGCAGGACGGATCTCATCAGGTCTCCCACCAGGATGAAATCTCCTTTGGTCTTCAAGTAAAGGGCCATGATGTTGTTGTAGTGGTTACACTCGGTCCTCAGCTCCTTCTCAGCCGTCCACTCGTACAGACGGACCTGGAACAAAAAGTAATTAAAGCAATTGTTTATTATTATTCAACCTGTCAAAGGCAGAAGATCAAGCAATTAGCTTCAGCAGCACTTGATGAACCGTCTGACACTTTAATTCCACGTTGCTATCACTCTGGATAAGATGGGCTCCAGTGAGCGCGAGGTTGAAGTGCCGATTAACAGTCAGAGTTATCAGCTGCCACGTCCCATAAACAGTTAACTAATTAAACACACAGTTTCACACTGTCTGCACCTTCCAACAACTGTTAAAAACGGATGTGGGGTGAGTGATGGGAGGCGCGTCTCTGGAACTACAGTAAATCCTATTGACATAATGTCACAGTGATGAGAAAGTCCAAGACGGAGACATCAAAAATTCAGGTGATGTCAGACTTCAGAGATAAGCGGTGTTGAAATAACAGCACAGACAAATCTGCTTTAAGGTGTCTGAAAGAGTAAAAAATGAGAAGTTCAGGTTGGTTTGTTGGTTGTTTTGGGTTTTTTTTTTAAAGGAAATCGAAAGCGCAGTCGTTTTAATGCAGCATTTTACTGAATGTAAAGTATCGGTCATGTTATATTTTATTCATATGTTCATTTTGTTCTTGGATTTTCTGGCCCCTTTTCTAAATTATTTTTGTTTCCATTTTTTGTTCTATTCTTCCATTCTTTAAGTTTTATTCAGTTTTTATTCGACTAAACAGCAAACAACAAATGAGGAAGATATCTTCTCTTTTTAAGAACCCTTGATACATTCTTATTGGACCAGCTGAGAACATAACTCATCTTTTCTCTTGCATGCAGTCCATTTTTCCCAGCACTGTGCAGGGTCACTGCTTTAGTCCTTTGATAATGAGTCAATTTTTTCCATGGGGTACATTTTCTCAATGTTCATCCAATGTCCTGATGTCCTTTTCACATGCAAGTATCAGGACTTGAGTGTCCTTTTTTTGAATTATGGTTCACATCCTTTTAGCATAAAATCTCCTCTAGAAACTGAAGAACGCGGTCCTAGCATGTGATCGGCATCCGTCTGCAGCTGTTTACACGTTTCTTCATTTTAATCCTTTTATGTGAAAAACCTTTGGGCTGAATCTTTGCATGAAAGAACACAAAACTGTTTTGTTTTTTTAATACATCAAAAGGGAAAAATCATAATTTCACTGACTATTTATATCAATAAATCTCATCCAGTGGACCTGCATCTTCTTTAGTTTATTATGTTGGCAGCACAGCAGGACACCTAAAGGGTCTAAAAACTGTAATCTTACTCATTCTGCTCAGATCTCTGAAATCTGAAGTTTGTTTTTGTCAATTTTTTTCAAATATGTTGGGCATTTCCCCACGTTTCCAGAGAAAACATCTCACAGCCCTCAGATGAACAGTTTGTGACATGAACGTGACAGTGATTGAGAGTTCTCCGATTTCAGCGGTGTGCGGTGTCCGGTTGATGAAATTATTACAGAAGTAATTTAAAAAGGCATTTCACCAGCAACGCATGTCAGATCTTGTCACCATGTTGTATTATGTTCTACTGAGGCTGCTGCCAAAGTGGAAAATTAATCACTTCTATGATGGATTAGTCCTTAATGACTGTTTGACTTCGGTGTGGAATCGTGAGTCGAGGAGCAAACGTTTAATTCAAAGAACAAAAACCAAAGTTTGTGACTGATGTTTGAATATTGTGTTGAAGAAAAGAAGCGAGTCATCGTCGTTGCGTGATTAGTTCCAGGAATATGAAACCCGTGACTGTTTGATTCTCGATATCTTAAAATAAAGCTGCCTTGTCAGGCTTGTAATCCTTTTAATCTATGTATATCTCAGTGTGGATGAGTCTGGCATTACAGGACAGTAGGGGGGCGGGATGTTTCCTTCACACTGTAAGTCACGTGATTTCACACAGCAATCTATAAGGGAGGCATATTTTCTTCCCGAACAGTCAAAGAAAACACACGAGCAAGTCATCCAGAGGTCGACTTTCTGGTGAGGAAAAAGTCTAAAAGAAGTGAGGCGTTCAAACGATCACAGTCGAGGTCTTATGGGAACAAGAGTTAGATAAAAAGTGCCAGAAATAACCGACAATAAGACAATTAAACTGTCTGTGGATTCTGGTGAAAATTACATCATCCGAACATTCAAATAAACCCCATGCAGACTGTGATATCAAACAACCTAAATATGGCATCAAATGCTCGGTTAGATTCTTGATCTTATGGAGTTATCATCCGATGAGAGAGATTTTCATAACTTTTAGGGCGTTAGTCACACACAGCGTGTCACTGCTGGTCTCCACCTACGCCCTTCTTATGTAAGGTGTCGTGCATCTGCGTCCCAGTTCTCTATCTCTAACTGTTCTACACGACGTTCCTCTAGTGGTACGAGGAGGAATCTCTGAAACGTTCATCCAAAATGCATTTCCTGTAACGTTATGTTTCAATATCAGCCTGCTACTTCAGTTATGTCCGTGCACGCAGCCCTGGGCATACATCCGTGAGTAGTCACGAGCAAAAGAGGCGGCAACGGCAGCCGGGAGTAAATGAATGATCCAAAAACAATCATGGCCCCAAATAAGTGCGGTCAGGAGTCACCCTTTTTCTTAAACCGGTTCTGTTCAGGATTCAACAGCACGTCAATGACAAGTCATCTATTTATTATAAATGAACATGTCTCCTGGGATAAACTGTCCATAGCTTAATACGGTTGGCCTACGCTGCTGTATTTTCACGTCCGTCATGATGGTGGTACTCTGAGAGTCTAATATTTTCTGAGGTGGTACACTCAGAAACTGCTGCTCTGTGATTTCAGAGTTTTTATTTTTACATGGTATCAAATGTGGAGCAGCAGAGGCAGAAGAAATGTGCTGTTGCACATAAGCAGACAGGTCATGGATGTATTTCAAGACCAGTAAAGTTATTTTTACAGGGAGCGAGTGATTGTTGCAGCTCTCGCCAGTGTTTCCCACTTTTTTCCATCTTCATGCAGAGAACTGTCCACAGAAACAAACCCTTTGCTACTTCGTGCACAGTTTAATGAGAAAAAGTGGACTTGAACTCACCTAAATACACTTGTGCACACGCAGTTTCAGACCATGATCCTTTAAAGTGTTATTTTTCCTTAGAGAATCTGAGTCTGGCTACTGATTAGTATCAACCTGCAATCACTTCACAGCTGACAGTTCTCTTGACACACGGGCAAAAAGCAGAAGCAGTATTGAGAGATGCTGGATTTAATCCCCGGACCAGATGGTAAATTAAGATGTGGGAAGTGAATAAACGACTACTAGAGGAGTGCACTTGGTCAGCACCTTTCCAAGGAGTGACACTGAAGATTTTGATTACCTTACCGTGAATTTGAGAGAAATATATTTCAAAGTGTACCAAGAACGTTCAAGTTAAATTCTTTTTCCCCCCATCTTTGAAAATACTGCACGTAAACATAACTGCAGTGGGAAAAAGTCAAGTGTTTTTTTTATGTCTGACGGAAAACTGTAGCACCACTTACTGTGCTATTGATGCTGGCCAGCAGTTTGCCATTGAACTCCACCATAGAATAGACGGCACCTTTCACCTCCTTCTCAGCCACAGTTTGCAGTTTACCTGCAATAAAGAGCACAGTGCCTGTCAGCCTGTCTGTTCAGTTAACAATCAAAGTGTTATGAGCTCAACGTCAAACTTGCACCTGCAGGATCTTCATGACGCACAGATTAAGGACAGAGGTAGAGTGAGAAGTTAAAGAGAAGAGTAAGTGAAAGGCAAGCAAGGACGGAGCGCGAAAGAATATGAAGGAGATCGGTGGTCGTGAGAGGAGAAAAGTCTGATAAGAAGTGATAAGAAAATGATTAAGTGAGGAGAGGAAGAAAGAGCACGGTAGGACAGAGTGTCCGTGAGAGGAAGAAGAAAAAAAAACAGGACACAGGGCGGGGAGGAGAAAATGAAACTGGGTGAAGGATAAAGAGATCAAAGCAGAATGAGCAGGATGAGGAGACAAACAGGATGAAGTCGATGAGCACGACAAAGAACTGAGTGCAGTTCGAGAGCTGGCTACTGACCGTCAGTGTAGTGGAAGACGATGATGCGTCCCTGCTTGGGCTCGGCCTCCTCCGGGTACACCATGGCGGTGCCGACGATGAAGTACACCGACGGGTCTTTTCCCAGACGACATGACACCATGCTGAGGGCGTACTCGCAAGGGAGGAACTGATGGGCATGGAGGACTGATAACGAAACACACGACACACACAGTGAGTGTACGAGCGGCACAAGATGTTTCCGTAAATACATTACATGCGCGGCTGCAGCTTTAGAAGATGATTCTGCTTTATTGACTGAAATCTTATTTCCTGGGAACACGTTAACAGTTCGACCAAGAAGAGACTTCATGATTGGAGTTTGTTGGCAAGTTGTTACGCGATTTGTGGCCCCATTAGACGTCTTTTTAGGTGGCAATTGCCACATTCCAACATCAAGGCAGTTCGGCCCGACAAAATCCAGGGCTGCGGCTGAAAACAGGTTTTCCCGTTAACCTGAGTTTAGGTGCTGTGTTTTGGCTCTGGCTGTGTGAACCTCAGGGGGTGGGGATGCTCGACAGCCGTACCGATAGTCAGATCGGACCGGTCAAACTGCTCCAGCCTAAAATATTTCTGGAACCGAGCGCCATGCAGGCAGAGTTCATGGACTAAACTCTGATTCTCTACCTGTTGTGCTCGGGCTTTGTTCATTTCACGAACCAGCTTTCCATGTATGCAGCCGACAGCTCACACCCACCCACCTGCTGCACAACCCTCCAGGAACTGCAGCAACGCCTGATTCGACCTGAGCGATGCGCAGTAATAGGCTGAAATTATCCATGTAAAACATCCACGGTACACGGACACACACGTGTTACTGGATTTTACCTAATTAGTTCTGCACGGTCATTATTTATGTATTTATCGCTGGCAACGAGGCACTTGGGTCTTGACCCAGGGAGTGTACGTGGCTCTAATAAAATGAAGCGGTTAAAGGTAAAGCAATGGGTCACGTGCCTCCATTAAGACACAGCCAATGTTGATTACACAGTGGTGTATCTCTCGGTAGAGACAGACCGTATAAGAAATAACTGCAGTGAAGCAGGAACTGAATAACTTTGAACAGGCACCTGTAGTTCACGCAGCAGACGCCACGCGGCTGCATAATCTTCACGTCTGATTGATGAAAATCTCCCAACATGTAAGGGTGCCGTTATCGGATCGCGCATTGATAGATTGAACTCAGCTGCGGACACGACACTGCTGAACCGGGCCCCTCATTTACATATCATTAACATATACACTACCCTAATTTATGCAGGTGTGGATTTTTAAAGGGGAAAGCTTGGCGCAGCGAAATCTGCATTGCAAAACAGACTGAAGCAAAAAAAAAAAAAGATCCCACCACGTTCACACTGGCTTCACCGCGGAAATGATCTGCATGATGCCCAAAGTGTTCAATTATTCAGTTACTACATAAAGAGCCAGTGTGAGTTTTAGATATTGACTAATAATGATAACAAAACACAACATTTTATGGAGCACCGACTACCAGAAATATAGCAAATATTCAAATAGTACAAGAGATTCAATTAAAGGATGCTGACACAGATAATGAGCGTGCACCCATTGTAAGATATGAGCAGCGGCTTGGTGAGGGAGCGTCGGGAACGGGCTGGGGAAAGCGTTTTTTCTGCATTGACCCGGTTATTCTCCGAGCTGAGCGAAATATTTTACCATCAGAAGCTCCATATGAAAGCGCCCTGCTCCGTGAGAGATCAAATGGAAACGCACATCCGGTTGTCTAACCTTCAAAGGTGTGCTGATCCACGACGAGCAGACTGTGAACCTCCACCTCTTCACCGAAGGAGGTCTCGTGGGGAGAGGTGCTGCTAGGGGAAGAGCTTGCTGGAGCTCACGCTGCTGGAGAGAGCCTGGAAAAAAACGGATGTAGATTTTATGAGACAGAACAGGAGGAGAGGTAGAGACAAAGAAAAAGAGTCTGCACGATCTGTAGCACCAGATGTGCAGCATTCAAAATCAGGTAAACATCTTTCTGGTCATCACGTGTGAGAGGATCCAGCTCTGCTTTGTTATCCCAGAAACTTGTGCTCTGGAGCGGTAAATATAAACACAGATAAAAGTACGGACATATTCCCCGCGGGGAAACTTCAGAGCCAAGATGAGTGGAACCAAACACATGCCGTCACTGTAATTCTGGCTGAAAGGACTTTCTGATTAGCTCTCCAAGTACAAATCTCTTTTAAACTATTTCTACTATTTTTTCTTGGCAGCTGAAACTTGTCAGTATTCTCTGACGACAAATCAAAGATGCTTATTTTTTTTATGTCATTTGAATACAGCTAAATTTAGCTCAGAGTAAATGTACCAAAAAGAGAACATTTATGGCAGATTTTTAATAATAATCACACTTTTTCTAACAAATAAATATCTTAGGAGGTCAGTCATAAAGACAAAACATTAAAAACCCGTCAGTAACGGTTTTAACTAGAATGAAATGATATTTTATATGAAAGTCTGCTGCTGGTCTAAGACTAACAGGCTGAGACATTAGTTGTCCTGACAAGCTCACAGTTAATGTTGGAAGTAATGTTCTTAGTCAGCTCGCCTGGTTATATAAGAGTGCAAAGCAAACAAGCCTTTGGGTGTTTATTTTCCAAACACAACATGAAGCTACGGTACCTGAGTGCTCGCGCTGGGGCGAACGGCAGATGTGGTGCCGCTCACATCCTGAATCTCCACCCTGCTGGACAACACCCCGAAACACTGGGAAACCTCCTGGTAGCAGATCCGCCTGGCGGGGTGTGATCAGAGGGAGAGCGAGAGACGGGAGGAAAAGCAAAGATGTTTAACGACGTTAAACATAAAAACCGCTGAACAAAAACAAGGTACCGTGGGCTACGGCGCTGTTTTCTGACTGTATCGCATCTAAACGCAAAATGACAGCTGATGTCAGGAGACAATCCCACAATCAGGCATACAGGAAAAAAAAATCACTGCAAACATGAAGAACATGCAGCATATTTGTAGAATGTTAATTTAAAAAGGTCAATTTGAACTCTGTGTTTGACAAAGGGACCGACCTGGGAGACTCGTAGAGGGGAACAGTGCGAATGTGGAGTTTCTGAATCTCGTCGATGGTGCCGATGGTCAGGGTGCTGTTGTTTGCCAGAGCCAGACTGTAAAAATATTAAGATGCAGCATTAGTAAGGACATAAAAAAGACAAAGTTATTGCATGCACTCTTCAAAGCACAAAATAAGATATCATAAAACGCAGGGAGTTCCTTTCAGTGCTGCAGATGATAAAATGCACAGGTAGTCAAAGGCCTGCGGCTGACCTGTCAGGATAGCCCTCAGAGTTGAGCGGGCACATGTAATTGACCTCCTTGAGGTTGACGTTGGAGAACACCAGCTTGTGGTTGGAGGAATAGATGACAGTGGGTCGGTCGGAGCAGGCGAAGACGTTGGACGTGGACAGGGATCTGAAGGTTCTCAGCACAGTGGGCTGGGTGCCGAGGGTGACTTTCTTGCGCTCGCTCAGGGCGCCTGGAGAAAGGAAATAAGATCGAAACACAAACGAGATTAACTTGAAAGGTGGGTGTACTAATCATTGTTTGGGTCAAAACAGCCACTGCCGAGCGCCTTTAGCCAATAAAGTTTGTCCTTGTGTGCAGAATATCCGTCTTTCTTTTTAAAACCCTTCAGACCTGAATGCTTTCGTGCACCCTTGAGCCCTGTATGGAAGTGTTTGCTTTGTTATTTTTCTCTGCTCGTTTATTCAAACTTCTCCTTTAATTTGTGCAGCTAATGGCCTTAATGACAGGGAACATACTGTGCACAAACCTTTGGCTTTTGATGCCAGCACTTTGTATGGTGGATGAGTATTTGTACACAAACTAATATGCTGGTTAAAAGTCATACTTCATTTTGATTATATTCAAGATGTTTACAAGGAACACAGAACTGCCTAATTATTCATACCCTCGTGTTTGGGAAGGAGTTTCTTTGACTGACTGGATGATAATTAATCACACAACACAAACAATCACTGAAACGGTTAATTAATTATATTTGGGTTTCGTGATTGGATCAAACAACTGAAGTCGTCACCTTTCAGGTTAAGAAACTGTGACGAACATTTTCTGACACTTGTTATGTAAGGTGAGGCCGTCGATCATGCTTCTTTAGAAGCTGTGAAACTCAGACTGCGTCTGCTGTCGCCTTGTTTTTTGGCATTAGCTTCACTTCACAGCCACGGAGGTCGCTGCTCGGAAATGATAAAGAATTCCAGGGATAAGGAAATCAGTGTGGCAAAATCCTGCTTGTGGCCAATTTCCTATTTATTTCTCAAACATGCAAATAATAAAAAAAAAAAATAGATATTGCTGGAACATATGGCCCCATAAGGTTGGATTAACGAGAGGTTTTCCATCCAGGCGTCATTTTAAAAAGGTCATAAGAGACTGTTTTGATTAGAGCAGACAGCCATTCAATAACGCAGCAATTAAAAAGGTCCAGTGTGTAAGATTTAAGGGGATTATTGAAAAAACCATAAGTATGTTTTCATCAGTGTGTAATCACCTGAAAATAAGATCGTTTACCTTAGAATGAAGAATATCAGCAGGGGAAAGGAGGGTGAGGCAATCTGTAACCTCGTAGCTACATGCCACTAAATCCTACACAGTGGACCTTTAAAGGGAGGGTGCGAGTACTACACAGCCTGTAAAAACACTTGTATAATTTTTTTCTGTGGCTTTTAATTGACTTTTTTTTATTACTTGAAATGACATCACCCAGTCTTGCGCTTGGAGACTAAAACAGAAAGCCTCTATCTGCCCTTATTAATTGGAAATGTTGCGTTTGAAAGACTTGAGCATTCAGCAGGCAGGGAGCATCTAACAAAAGGCACTATTGAGCTGATATTACAGAAAATGTAGGAGCGTTTCGGAGCCTGACGAAATGTCAGGATACATCAGCCTCTGTTGCTTCCACTTTGACGAGCACAAATAATACCACATTTTTGCGAGTGCGGTTAAACTGCTGTAGCACTCCTTCAATCTCAATAACGTGGTTGGATTTATTCGATCGGATTTAAGATGCAATGTTCTGAAAGAAACTGACATCACCGGTTCGCTCTCAGCATTGTTTTCAGGCTCTGCAGGCAGCTGTTTTCAGAGATCGACTATAAAAAGGTCACTGTACGCTACCTGCCTGGCACCAAACGACAGACACAGTCAGTGACCAGCTGGTGAACATAGTGGAGCTTTTAAGAGCCAGTTTAGGACACTATTTTCTTCAGGGGTTGGTAGCGACCAAAAATAGAATCAAAACAGTAAAGATACAGGACTTTCACTCATCAGATGGGCAGAAACATGAAACATACAAATGAAGCATAATGTTCTGTAACTGCTGGATGTTTAAGTAGCTGCTGTGATATGTCTGCGCTGTGTTCACAATTTCTGCGGCCAGCAAAAGGCCAGGTATTGCAGGCTGAAAGAAGGGGATTGGCTGCTAATCATTACTTGCCAATATTCAGTAAAGATATGCTACCGGGTCAATAACGCGACCAAGCAGATGCAGAGAGTACACACACACACACACACACCTCAGGCTCCCTTCAAGACAAAAACGTGGCAAAGCGAACAGCAACAGGAATTCATCTTGTATCAGGTCTAACTGTAGCAGATGCTTCAGGTCAAGGTGAGGGCAAATCTTTCAATGCATGTCTTGTTTCTGAGCCACAACCAAGACCAAAAAGTCAGCTTTGTTTTTAGCCTCGCGGTTGTTTATCACTTGCGGTGCCAGTTAGGGTAACTATGGAGTCAACAGTTGGTATAAAACAGAGCAGTGGAAAGCCACATGTGTATGGCGGCCCCTCCCATGTTGTGGCTCAAAGTGTGTTTAAATCCATCCAGAAGAAAAACATGAAATAAAGAGACGCATGTATGAGCATGTGTTTGAATCAAAGCTGTGCGTTTTGTCAGTTAAAACTACCCCTGGTAGTTTTTGTGAGAGCTCCTTGATGGACTCAGGTGTTCTGTCAGTGATAACAGCGTTTGATAACATCACGAAATCTTTCTTTTAGTCGGCAGGCTTCCAGTCAAACTCAGTTTCTTCAGGCTGCAAAGTTCCACTCCCGTTACATCCAAATATAGTTCTAGCAGTTACACGTTTCTCCATGGAATAATTTTCTAAAAATTAAAGTGTTTTCAGACGACTCCCCGTGGCACTGCCTGAAGGCTCTTCTCAGACTGAGAGGTTTTTGAGAACCTCTCATCTTACAGGTGTAGTGATAGTGATAGCGGTGTGAAGGACCTACCGGTCTGCAGGTCCAGACCAAAGTAGAAGAGCGCTCCGTCTCCCAGCGCACACAGCAGGTAGTAGCTGCCTTCAAAGGTGGTCATTAGGATTGAACGGGGGATGATCTCTGTGGACACAGACAAACAGTGAGATGATTTATTTCCCCTGTATACTCTGGAGTCACGAGTTCATGGATGAACACTAAAGTGATAAATGTCTGCAAAAATGTCTCTGTCAGAAAAATCAATAAGAGTTCTCGGGCCAGGCTGGCTGGTAACTTTTGGGGAAAAAAATAAACAAATAAAGACATTTGAATTCTGCAGGGCAAATCTAAAGTCTTCTGTCTTTCCCATTTCCCAAACCTTGTTTTCTCTCACTGAGAGCCAATTATATCAAGACAACATTGGCTCTGATTAAATGCTTGTTGGCTGACTCTCCACACAGCTGCAGAACTCTGCAGAACATAGCAGCTTTAAAAAGGTTGCACATTTCCATTGTAACGTCAATCATATATTTTGAATAAGGAAGTCGAACGCAGACAAAACTTTACACGTTTCTATTAAAATACTTACAGAAAAGTCCAGAAAACATATCATTTATAATTCATAACAAAACTAACTTCGCGCAGAGTTAAAATTCTTCCAATGAGCTAAAAATAACAACAATTAGAAAAAAAAAAAGCGTATTGGCTTTTAATTTGAAAGTTTCCTGTTTTTTAACAGTGTGCAGTCAAACTGTCCTTGTTAGGGGGGAGTGAGCCACAGAGCACAGTTTGCAGAGTTTTAGCATTGAGCAGCTGTCAATCAAACGCACTTTGAAAATTAGATGTGACACTTTTGGAAACTGTGTGGAAATATTCTTCATGGGTGAAAAATTCTAATTGGGAAAAGAAGGAAGGAAGGAAGGAAGGAAGAGTCCTTCCTGTGCCGGTTCACCATGTTATGAAACTTTGTCTCCAGTGCCTGCTGACTTTTTCATAAGTTTAACCAAAAAAAAAAAAAAGTACTCAAGTGTACTGTTGAATATTTTAACAGACGTTTAAATACTTTTCATGTGTCTGAATGATGCATTTGGGCTGGCAGCACTGTTAATGTTGATGTTAGAGTACTAAAAAAAAAAAACAAGGTACGTAATGAGAGAGTCCATTTACATCCATTAATGAAACCGGAGATGCAATCCATTTCAGCTACTGACACACTATTACAGAGCTTATTTATTGGACTTCCTTGTGGGATTCCACATCCTGTCCACTCCAAAGATAACACGGTCAAGCAGAAAGGGTTATTGATCTTCTCGTCCGATTCACAGCAAGAAAATGAAATGTTTAACTATTCCTTTATTTACTTGTTGCAACCATCTGTTTATTTTTCAGACATTTGAGGAGCAGGGAGCTCTATTAAAAATGTTATTTTGTTGTGTTCGGGGCGTTTCTGGGCGTCAGCCTTTGGGCAGTGCGCCGTAGTCTGCTGCAGACAGAGCTAATAATATTGTAACCGATTGTAACTGGAGGGCTGACATCACTGAGAGCTGATTTTTCTCTTTTTTAAGTCACCAGAATGGATCGTAATGTCGGTTCAATCAGTTTGCACAGAATCGCACAATGGCTGGCTGGAGGACTGTTCATCACAGGGTTTGGTCAATCTAGTCTAAAGGTTCAGCACACTTGATAGACATGGAGCACATAGAGTGGCCATGTTTATTTGAACTTTAAAATGTAGAAATTTTACATAATCAACATTTTAGTACCCTAATTATTCTTTTTGCTTTATTCTTGTCGACGCTGCTCCCTCTCTTCATTTATTCTCTAGGTCACTCCAGCACTGCTTTCCTTCTTTCTATTAGACTAGTTGCTGACTTTGATGTTTTCCACTTGTTACAACCATCTGTTTGTTTTCCAGTCATCTGAGGAGAGGGACTCTCTTTTAAAAATATTCTAAAATCTCATTTTGGCTCATTATAATGATGAATCAATTTTAAAAACAAAAGTAACTCTGGAATCAAGAAAATCAGTGTAGGTGATAATAAAAACCAAATTCATAGAGGTAAAAACTTGATCTGGCCTTTTCTGTGTTGCTTTAAAAATGTTACTCTTCAGTTATTCCTGCATTTGTGTTACTAAATTAACAACTGTTGTCACCGTGATAGTTCAACTAGTCACAGATTTCTTCCCCTTAAGGTGTGAACATTTTTTTGGGGGAGTAATTTATTCCTTTTTGAAATACTCTTGGTTAGAGATCTGTGAACCTGAGAAATCATATGTTTAACTGGGCTGTAGAAATAAACTTGACTGGACATTATCTGCATCTAACAATCTCTCTCCACAAACAGCTCTCTCCCGTCGGTGCACCCAACCTCTCTTTTTCTCTCACCTCCGCCCAGCATTTCCTTGTGCAGGGCTGTGAAGCAGGGCAGTTTGAGCACGCGGGCAGAGATGTCGGTCCAGAGTCCCACGGCGCAGAGCGGTGACTCACCGCCGCCCTCCCCGAGAGGTGTGATGTCCAGGCAGGCCACCTCATGCTCCATCTCCGTGGTACTGAGGGAGGGGTAGAGGATGTGAGAAACACGTTAGCGAGACGCCCTGTACGCTCTGTGAAAGTGGACTGTGCGCGGCAAAGTCTGACACGCAGCGGCAGGAAAAGGCTGAGAAACGTTGTAGTGACACGGAAGTATGTAGTGTTTTTCTCATGTGAGATGCAAACTGAGGAATGTTTCACAGCTACCTGGTGAGCTGAGCCGCAAGTTCTCACCAGCTAAACCTGCCAGACAGCCGCCCATTTAACATCTTCAACCAATGTGGAGACAGGCGACAAGTTTTTTTTTGTCCGCGTCTAGACTTTTTTTGAAACGTTTCCCCATTTAAGAGCCAATCAGCTCGTCCTCGTTAAGCACTGTTGTGATTTATTTCCTGAATAACAACAGCTCCGTCTGACAAATGCTAAAATGATTAGCAGCTGATCAGTCATTTCCCCGGGGCCTGTTCTCGATGAGGACTGCAGGAAAATGTAGCATTAGTAACAATTTGTGGACGGACGGTTGCATCCGTCAATAGGTCAGCGGTATTTTTGAGCAGGGCGATAATATTTAACGTCACATTTTTGCCAAAGTTGTCAGCTCACCTCACTTCACTCGGCTGAATTTTCTGGATTGTTGTAGAACAACTAATATAATGAGAATGCGTGGGCAATCAACGTATAGTCTGTTTGAGAGCTTACACATTAGCTTCACTACAGAAGAGCATTTAAACACCTTTAATCCAGCCATGACTATCTAGTACTTAGAGACAGGAAATCAGCAGTTTATTGATGCAGGCTGAACTTTAATTCACAGCTCTGCTGAGACTCTTCACTCAGTCTCCATTGTTCCACTCTCAGGGCTGCAAATAAACACTTAGTGCTTCAAGCAGCCCTGGTGGTCATTTTTACAAGCTGTGTGTCTCTCTCTGGAAGACGAGGAAAAACTTTTTTTTTTTTAAACTCCTGTAAAAAAGAGTGGCTACAAGCAGTTTTATTACAATACTTGCAAAAAGACAGCCACAAGGGTAGACCACCGCAGCAACATGACAGAAATATAATAAAATAGAAGACTCTTGAGTTCTGCCGCGCCGTTCACTTCGGGTTGAAAAATGAGATGTAGATCCCTCATTTCAAACTTCACCACAAATCACAGAAGGAGATATTAAAATGAAGGTGAGACGGTGCAGGATAATCACAACTCTGAATCAGACACAAAGTTGTTGAACTTTTGGGAATGTTTGATTAATTAAATGTTCATGCAATAGTTCTGCTGGGCATTGTTTTTTTGCAGTCATATGTAAGAATGTTGCCTGCTGTTGGTTCATATCACTGTTTAATTAACCTGCAATTCTATTAGTTGAAGTCAGTAAGTGAGCAGGATTTCTCCACCTGTGTGTTTCTGCCTGGGGCGTTTCTGGGCGTCAACCCTCGGGTAGTGGTGCACAGTGTGACAGAGCTAAGTATATTGTAGCGACCACCCACTCGAGCGCTGACGTCGCTGAGAGCTGATTTTCTTTTTCTTCTTTTTAAGTTGCCAAAATGGCTCGTTCAGTCCGTCTGCACCAGTTTGTGCGCCGGCTGGCAAAACTGGAAACCAACCGAACACGATGTGACGTGGTCAT
This sequence comes from Nibea albiflora, assembly GCA_014281875.1. Lineage (NCBI taxonomy): Eukaryota > Metazoa > Chordata > Actinopteri > Sciaenidae > Nibea > Nibea albiflora. The sequence continues at coordinate 6,132,617 of CM024795.1, read as the reverse complement.
TGCATGGTTTGGCTGCACTCGCGCACACACACACACACACAGAGCACACAAGGATGAATCATGGTGTGCTCTTCCGCTGTCTACTCACAAAATCCAGTAATGCTGCACCTTCCCGCAGAGATGTGTTGAGGTGCGGCCACGTTTATTTTTGCTTTAACAATCAGGAAACAACATTTGAATTCTCTGATGAACCGATTCATTCTCATTCTCGTTGACGCTGCTCCTTCTCTTTCATTCATTCTCTAGCTCACTTAACCACCACGTCTCTCTCACTCGCTTGTTTAACTTGGGGAGGAGGGCCAACTTACTTACAACCTACTCATACTACCTTTAACAAAAGTTTCAGTACAATATCTTGATTGTTTTGGTTTCCTGACAAGGCTCAAGTCTCTGCAGCGCATTTAGCTATGCAGCTATCAAGCTCAAGGCGAACCTTTACAAAGAGCACATCCAGAGAACAACAGAGGAGTCACTGGGCACAGGCTTTTTTGCTTTTCTTGCCAAGACGTGGGTAAGAAGGTTGATATTACTCTTGTGTCTGTACGTCAAATCTGCAGCTGGAGCCCGGCTCTGTCCAAATGTGACAAAATCTGCAGAGCGGCGCCTCTCTGTTGATCGCTATTAAACATTTTATATTTTGTTTGTTTAATCTGGACAGAGTCGGGCTAGCAGTTTCTTCACATTTCCAGTCTTTGTGCCAAGCTAAGCGGCTACTGGCTGTAGCTTCTTACTTACCATAGAAACACGAGAAAGGCCTCAACAAGAAAGTGAATGAATGTATTTCCTAAAATGTCAAAGTATCCCTTTAAAGCACACACGGCTGATGTTGTGTATCCTCTCATTCCGTGGATATTCTTATCATTTTAAATGTCATACCACGATTTCAGTTATTTATAGATATCGGTAGTGAGGATATTACAAACAAGAACTGCATGATACTCGATTCAAAGTGCTTCCAGCATATCCTTGATAAGCCGTGTTTGCAGTCAAAGAGAAGTCAAATATTGCCTGAAAATATCAGTAAACTGACAATGCATGTGTCTCTCGTGTGTCTGTACCTGATCTGTTTGAGCTCTCCGGCCAGGATCTGCAGGTAATAGAGGGCCCGTCCCACGGCAAGCACCACCTGAGTGTGGTTGCAGGCAGCCACGCTGATGTTCCTGCCCTGTGGCTCCTTCCATTCACTCACTAATGCCTTGCTGTCCTGGAGCACCAGGCGCACAGAGCCAGACGTTATCTGGAAGTACACACAGGTTTTTATTTTTTAAATGTTATTTTTCACAGTATTTCAGGGAGGTGACAGAAAGGATGATGCAGACTGGAAGTTAAAATACAAAAAGTAGTTTCAAAGCAGAACTCATTATTGTTTATATGTGGTCCTGTGCCAGGACTGTTGGTGCACTTTAAAGAAATGATGATTAATTGCACACACACACACAAGATTTGTAATTTTGTGTAATAAAAATAAAAATATGATGACGCTGTGTTTTTGATGGTGGAAAGAAGATAAATTACTTTGAATTTAATCCACTGCAGCGATTTCTTCTATCGTGAACGTACAGAACCTTTGACTTACAAACAGCAAGGACACCTCAGCAATCCTGAGAGAGCGAATTCTGATGTTTAAGAGTAAGTTACATTTGGAGAATTTGAGGAGAAGCCAAACCAAAAGAAAGTTTGCTCACTGGAAGTAGACATTAAGGAATTATAAGGTGTTTTGTTTGATCACAGAGACATAAAAACAAGATGTTCGTGTCATCTAAAGTTAGTCTGATTGCACGTCCAATGCATGCAGAGAGGAGGTGTGTGAATACCCTCAGGTTAAAGAGAATATAATAATGTGATACAGCATTAAAAATACAACTTATGGCATTATCAGCAGACTACAACAGGCGCAAGCAGTCAGACTATAAATGGAGGTGTTGCATTGTTAGGAAGCTCACATAATACGTGTGAAGCTACAATGAAACTAAGGATATGAAAGTACAACACGTGCTCAGTATATAGTGCAGGGTCCCTGGAAGCAGCTATTGTTTGGCTTCTGCAGTCTGCTGACATTTTTTGAGAAAGTTATCAAGGACATCTTTTCTTCATGTGTTTTATATGAGAGCACAGTGTGGGGAAACAGCAAGTGTCCAAACAACAGGGTGGCACAGCGAAGTGGAGTGAAGTGGTGTGATTTCCGCTCTTCCTTTTCTTCCGCTCTCCCACTCGCCGTCTACCATTGTGTCCTTTTTAAAGACTGTTTACTCAACCTCTGGTGCTCGTGGCTATGACGTTTATTTTTTGAAGCATCTTTCTCTTCCGCAGGAAAACAACGGTCGTGTAAACTCAATATGGCAAGTTTTTGCATTAACTAGTTATATATGGAGTAATCGCACAAAACAACAACAAAAAAACCAAAACATAAAGGGAAGAATACGGTCCAAACTTTCCAAAAGTGAAAAGTGTGGTGTTGTGGTGTTAGGGTACATTCAGACAGGATCAGGCAAATCGCCAGAGGGATGTCCAGCGGTGTGTTGGGGACGCCTCTGGGTGTGTTTGCTTGTTTGTGCTGAACAAAAACAGAAAATAACGCTTTCTCCATCAGCAACGCTCTCTCAAACCACTGGACACAAACCAACAGAGACTTCATGTCACTATTCTTAAATTGTCAGACACAGATTTAGAAGTTGCCTACAAGAAATAAACAAAGTCAGAACACAACAGGTAGAGTATCAGAGTTTAGGTCCGTGAATCCACCTGGACAGTCTCAGTTTGAGACATTTCAGGCGGAGGATTTGCCGAATCTGAGCGTCTGATTACCGGTCGCAGCGTGACTCGGGCCGTGTTTCTCCAAAAGTTGGAACTAGCTCAACTTCTCCGAAGTGAATGGAAAAGCTGTGTTTTGGCTGCAGTACCGGTTTCTTCAGATCTGAATGCGGCCTTACGGTAGGCCTAGCTTCCCGCGTTTGACAGACTGTAGCAATTGAACACAACGGTAGCTTGTTCGCCGGCTCAACCGATGCCATCGGCTTGAGAAAGCCTTCTCCTTCTACGAAGCTTAGCGTACCGTATCTCCAGTCACACTTCACATGTCGAATGGCTAATCTTCTTCGCCCTGCAGGTGTCACGACAGTGCATGCTAATAGTTCTAGTAAATGAGGTGATAAGAGATTGCTAGTTATCCGTCTTAGCTGTATTCTCCTTGCACTTAGTGCACCAGTGGTTAATCATCAGACTAGCTGTTGTATTCTGTCCAAACATGATTCTCCCGCCTGGTCGACATTCTGCCTGTTAACATTAGATTGAGCAGATGTGTGCGAATACAAATGCTGAAGGTTATCTGCAGCAGCGCTTGTGTGCTGGTCTATCTATTATTTTAACTCTATGAAAAAAACACAATCACTTCACATGCTGAATGAATACCGGCGTCCAAATCACGCACTCAAGTATGCCCGCCTCTGCTAACAAGAAGTCACATCAGTGAGAAAGTAAAAATGTATTCAGTCAAAAATACTAACTCTGACTGAGGAAGCAATGTTGTCATAACAACATAAACATTTATGGTTGAAGGTCAGCCTGAGGGTCGGCAGAATTCCCAGTAGGTTTCATCCTCGTTTCACAAAAAAAGGCAGGCTAAACCTTGAATTTAAATGAAGTGCAATAATTATCTTAACCGAATTTAAAATACATGAAGTCCTTTTGCACTCCTCACATTCACAACCGGCCCTTTCAATCATGTATGACTCAGCTCCAGCAAAGTATGTCTTATTAAACGGAGAAAGGCCACGGCTGAATAATTAATTCTGAGTAATTAATGTTGAATTTGTGGAATTTCTGCTTTGAACATGAGATAAGTTAGTTAAAGCTGGGAGAGCAGGGTCAGTGATAAAGTAACCAGAGCGTGCTCCGGTGAAGGACACATACAACATATAAGAGAAGTGTGTGCACGTACTTGAATGAGTTGTTGGTGTGCCACGTTTCCGCAGTAAAACGTCTGCTGGTTGTCCACAAAGCCTGGAAGTTCTGTCTCCTCGACTTCCTCGCCGCTCAGCATCAACACTCTGAGGGGGGAGAAGACACTCTCATAAGATAAGATAACGGCATTCAGAATTGACTCTACACTTATCTGGCATGCTGCACAGAAAACACACTCACCGTGTTTGACCCACAAACGACAGCACCAGCATGTCATCTGTCTCTCTGCCTGCCTCGGAGCGGAGCGGCCACAAACCTTGAAGGGAATTCACAAGAGGGTGTTAGAAAGAAAAGTTACTTTCCGCACTAATCTGCAGAGCAGCAGAAACACAATACACCGCCGGTATCCAAGCCGATCTTTAACTATTCCATCTGTCAAATGTTAACATGCTGGAAGATGTACAGGTTGCAATTCCCTCTCACGGAGCCATTGATTGGGTAAGTGAATAATTGCCTCTCATCAAGGGGAAGGAGGCAGCAGCAGACACTTTTAGGGCAGAGATGGTCAATAAATAGTTGAAGCCTAACAAGTGCAAGCAGACCTTTCCTGGCCTGTGTGTCTCATTTAAGCATCAGAAAACAGTCTTGGGAGAGGAACCTAATTTTCTGAGATTAAGAGGTGCCTGCCATTGTTAAACCTGACGTGATTCTTCAACTTGATAGTTTACTATTGCAGACATTGCAGTGCAGGTTGCTGTACTAAATGAAAACAAATGTTTCCAAACCATCCCTTGGCATTTCTCCAGTTCTTTTTGAAGGTACCCAGCAAAGACCTGTGACATGTGAGCCAGCTGCTCGCACTTACATGCCGAGCATGGACGAGCAACAGCTGGCGCCTTGGCAAGGTCAGGTGCGCAGATGTGCAGGTTTAAGCGGCTCTGGTGTCAAGTCGGTAAAAGATTAAGGTTCAGATAAAGTCGAGACTCGAGAGGGAGGTGGTGGAAGAGACACAGACACGCACAGGACACGACACACGAACCTTTGATTCCCGGGAGGTCAATGCTGGCGTGCTCATGAATCCCAATGCCGTTGCGGATGATACGGAGAGAGCCCTCCTTGAATGCACCGGAGCATGTCACAAGCTGAAAGCGGGTAGAGAAAAAAAGACGTTAAGACATTGACTGACATCGATCCTGTTAATTTGACTGTTTTCTCATCATCTCTGTAATATGGGTCTCATTTTGTATTTACAGAAAATGGCAAAACTCTTCAGCACATTTAGTGACTACTAGATTCTGCAGTTTTCTTTCACCTGACGGACAAGAGACACTCTTTTAACGACAATGATGTTCACATTTTGGACAGTGTAAGACTAACCCAAAGACTGTAATTCCACAAGCATCCACTTGAGGCTGGCTACAGAACATTTGAACCTCCATATGCCCACATGTTAATATGTCCATCTTCACACCAGAGTCGTGGCATATTGACATATTTCCAGTTTCAAAACACTGCTTCAGAAACCTGTGTGTTGTGTCACTGAAGCGCCTGATCCATTGTTTACACTGTCTGTACTTATCCCTCACCTATTGTGCTGTCCTTTCATCCCTTCCCATGAGCAGCAATCGCTCGTGGCTTCGTGTGACTACAAGGAACATCGTCCATACTGGAGCTGGTCGTTCACACCGACTTCAGGTGACTGTAACGTCTCTAACGACAGTCCATCACGATGCTAATGAAGTGAAAGCTAAAGTCGGGTCTATGATCCTGCCTAGGTTAAATACTCAGATCGCCCCACAGGTCCATCAGAACCGGAGAAGCTTCTTGGATGAGAGGCAAAACATCTTCACGGGCGTACAACTCCAGTCCAGTTGCTCCCTTCCTCAAGAGAGACAAGCTGGAGACGACTCAGAAGGAGAGGGTGAAACGAGAGGGTTGCAATCCACAACTGGAACCCTATGTGCCACTAAATTGACAATACACACAGGCTCCTTTAAACAACATTAAAATTCAAAGCTGTGAATGTCATCCAAAGTACCAGTTTTGGTGGAAGTAGTGGCAGAAGTTAGTGTGAGAGCAGCAGCGACAGATTTTTTGAAAATCCGAGTCAGTTTATAGTCGCGCTTCTCCCAGTTCGAACATGGCAACCGCGTTGAGTTCCAACACCCTGGAGGGAAATAATTCTGGTGTCTGTACAGTCTGGAGTGACTGGAGAGCATCAGAATGTTATTCATTCATTCAGTCATGGTACGCTAACAGGATTAAATGCCAGAGCCCGTCTAATCTCAGCCGCTACCACCTGCCATCCAACAGCTTCATCCTAATGGAAATAACCATTGTGAACCTGGCAGCTCACCTAACTCCCCCGAGCATGATCTCAAATGCCCTCACACACTCAGTCAGACTCTCACGGGACGGACAGAAACGTTGTAATCTGCACATAATATATTCTGTCTGTGTATTTGTTATTTCACGCAGGTTTTATTCTAAATTTAAAAAAGCAATATTTGTTGCGAATCTGTGTCAATTTCCGTCGTGCCTCTTCCGTTCGATGTCCGGCAGCTTCGAGTGTGTCCTCGACAATTAACCGGGTCGTATGCTCTGTGGATTCACGGCAAATTAAAACAATTGTGATTGTTTTTTTTGGTCCCCAACAGACTGAAATGAACTTGTGTGTGGAATGAATACTGTCGGTGGCTAATCGTGTGCTGGTGTGTACCCAGAAAGTGGCTCAGTGCTCTAGTGGACTGTTGCCTTTGGAACCACATCAAGTACCCCCGAGGCCTGGAGTCAAACCCTGCCAACAAAACCTTCTGTACTGTATCCTTCCCTCTCTCTCTCTCTCTCTCTCTTACTTCACTGTTTAATTCCCCTCTGCTTCTCTGACAGACGGACAATTGTTCAAAATCAAAAAGTGCTTTTTGTTAAATGCCGAAAAATGAGCCAAAAACAAACAGATGAATTCAGCATCTGGTTTCATTTCAGATAAACAGCATCCGTACTCTGATATGAAGAAATAAACACATTCCTTTACTGGTTTGAAACGTTAACATGCAACGTGGGTTATATCACAGTTCACAGACTGAGCCCTGCAGGGTCAGGCACCAGCGTCACCATCTCTGACCTTATATCACCTGTAGCTCACTCAGATCGGCCGGTCGCCCTCGTGTGTGACTGAAAACAAAAGGTGATTGTGCTTTTGAAGTGCTTCCTATAGACTTACATCCCACTGTCTCTGCTCAAGCTATTAAAAGCAGCCCGAAGACCAGTTTATTCAAACTGGCCTTTGTCTTTGCCTCCTGCTGGTTCCTGTTTTCATACTCTGTTGTTGCTTATGTTTTATTGCTCATTTCTTTTTGCATTCTTTGGTTTTATGCTTAACAACTTTCTCTTGTGAAGCACTTCGTGACCTTGCTCCGTGAAAGATGTTGTGCTAAGTAAACTTGTGTACCAAAGATGCATTTTAGCATCAGGTGTGACTGCACTCCAGTTAAATCATATCTAGACGCCACGGGGATACAAGGCGCATGCTAATGCCAGGTGTACGGGGACGACGACAACAAAAAATAGACCAGACAAAAGAAGAAGAAAAAATCAACACTGACTATAAAAAGGTGCAGGAAGACATGTATTTGGTGTCAGCAAGAATCTCCTGAATACTTGTACCCGGCTATTCTGGCCAGTGGCAGGTTTGTGCTGTAGTACGTTGCATGCTTAATCTTGCTGACAAAAAAACACTGTTAACACGACTCAGGAACGCGGCGGCATTGGTTGTAGCAGAACAGACTCCCTGAAGGCTGTGATAAAGAGGATGATAAAGATGAAAACACAGATGGAGGCTCACCATAAACTGTAAAGTGTATCCAGTGACTGTTTCCTCTCAGTAATCACCATGTCGCACATCCTCCAACGAACACCTCCAAAAATCTTTTATTCCATCTGAATGTTTTGTTGTGTTACTGTGTTCTTTTTGTCATTACCTGGCCCTGGCCTTGTCTCTCCAGGTCTACCACACACATGTCCACGATGGGGCCCAGATTGGTGAATGTCTCCATCACCGCCACGTACGAGCCCTGGTCATTGCTGTCCACGTTGAGCTGCAGAGAAACAAGCAAGAACTTTTTTTTAGAAAACCGCGGCAGCTAGTATCAAAATTTGTGAACTGGTTTACTTCGATCACATTACAGATACCTGAACCAGTGACCTGAATTCAGAGATATCAGCAGAGCTCTGGGAAGAGGCAATGTCCCCTACTCAAAATGAATCTTCCCATCAGTCTCTCCTGAATGTTTTTATCATCATTTTGTTTTTGTCCTACATTTTACAGCTTTTGGACTCCAATTTTTGAGTTCTCCTGAGCTTATTCTAGAGTCAGATCAGCCTAACCATGACCTGGCCATCTCTGGAAGCTCTGCAGAGACTTTTCAGCCTACCGTACAACAGGCAGACTGCTTTGCAATTAGAAATGATAGTTGCCTAGAAACTTGTTCACCACCCTGCTTTGCTTTGCGCACTGGCTCAAGGGAATGTTGTCGATAATACAGATGGAAAAACTGCATCTGCACAAACCCAATTCATGGAATAGATCTGAGAGAACATGGGGTAATTTTCTTGGCGCAGTGTCACATCATGCACAGCTGCAGGGACCCTGCCTGGCTATATAATGGAGTATGGTGTTTGATTTGATTCATTTATTCATGAAATGTTACCTTACTCCTGAGACACTTGAGACATTTTTGGACAGAATAGCTTGCGAACTGTCTGGCAGCCTTTTTGTCCTGTTCTGTTTTGTCCCTTTCAAACGTACTTTGTCTATGTGAAAATCTGAAAAATATAAATTAAGTAGCTACTTCTAGAAATGTCAAGGTACAGATCATCGCACTTGATTTCATTACTTGCATAACATAACTTGCAGAGTTTAAGTGTTCAGACAGGATGTAAAAAGAAAAACACACACACAGACAGAAAACATTGAAGAAGTAAGAAACTATGTCTATGCTGCTCACCTTCACCAGCTGGGAGTCGCCCAGTCTGGAGCCCACAAAGACCACGCCGTTATCCAAGTAGGTCAAACACTCAGCGATGGATGTCTGTCATTGGAGAGAAGACACAAGAACAGTTCGATCTCTTCACATCCACATCAGGGCTGCGACTGAATTATTTAGCGGCGTGGTTATGGGGACGACGTGTCAGCCGGTCCAACGCTTTCAATGTCTCCTCCCAACTTTGATGATCGGCTGACTTTTCCTCCAGCGTGATCTTGACATGACGTTTTGACTGAAATGTCTCAAACTGTTTGATGGACAGCTATGAAATATGGGACAGAATGTTTCTTGTAATCTAGCGCCCACATCTGGTCAAATTTTCAATTTGTTCATGAGCAAACACCTTGAAAACCAACCCGCAGCTGTACTTTGTATTTATTAGGAACGCTAAGGCACTAAACATTGTTTGTGTTGTTATGTTTTTTCCAACCAACACTCCAGTGGGAGGATTTGCTTTTTTCCCCCATCATCATCATCATAATCATCATCATCTGAATTTCTTTTCAGAGAAGCTGGAACCAGCAAATATTTTGCTTGTTTGTGGGAAATCATTACTGCTTTTGACCTTTTACATACTAAACCATTATTCAAAGAAAAAATAATTGGCAGATTACTTGATAATAAAAATAATTATTTGCAGCCAAAGAGAGAGGCCACGGAGAACAACACCGTTCGGCTACACTGAAGCACAAAAAGTCAGAAATTACAGCAGAGAACTGTGTTAATGCACAGGTGTAAGAGGAGGGAACCTTCTGGGCTGATGTGAGATAAAAATCAGACCATTGGACACATAAATGATGTTTTCAAATTGACCCTCATCAGTATGAACACGGTCTTACACCCTGAGTTATTACTGATGCACATTAAAGATAGGTCTTTCTGTCTGTGACATTTTAATGTCGAGCTGCTGCCATCGACTGAGCACACTGCACCTCACAGTAAAGTTAAGAATGATTTGAAAAGCAATTTGTCTCTAGCTCAGCAGTCCTAGTGCTGCTCGGCTGTTTCTTGTTTCAGCATCACTCAGCTGGACTAGCAAGAAAGCTTTTAACCTTCCTAAACTCTTTGGCAAGTCATTAGAGAAAGGTGCCACGAGCCAAAAACGGCGTGTCTTTAACATAAGATTTAGCTTCGAGCACAGTATTGACATACGATCGTTGTCTAAATCAACTTAAAAAGGGATAAGCGACGAGCTGGCAAGCCGGCAACAAAGAGGTGTGATCATTTGTTCACATCTTCTATACAAGTGTGGACTGATCCATTAGCTTCTGTCAGAGCCATAAACCATTAAAAAGTCAATCGTAACAAAGGGGGGGTGCTGAAAGGAAAAGGCAGCAGGTGGAAAAAAAATCGAGAAGCAACAGAAAGGGTGGTCGAGCCAGGTAGAGAGAAAGAGATGAAAGGCGGGTGGATATACAGAGTGAGGACAGATGGGAGGAGATAAAGAGACCTCTCCGAGCAGCTCCACGTGCAGGTCTTTGAGTGCCACCGTGCCGTCCATGAGCTCCTCCTTCTCCAGCAGCAGCATGAATAAACGGCCCTCCATGTCGCCCAGCAGGTAGCGGGATCCGTTGGGGTCGACCCGGTTGTGACAGACAATGGTGCTTTGCTGCAAATGAGATTGGAACACAAACAAATCATTAAAATGACGCTCGCAGAAGAGCCAGAGCCTGCGAGAGCACCTCGGATTACATACTCACCTCATGAATTATATATATTTATATACGAGCATGTCAAAGCGCAGCCACGCATGCCTGTCTTCTTCTTTGGTGTTTGTTTTGTTCTCTCTCATAATGAAAACATACTGTGAGGAGCCTCCAGACGTACATCTTAAATCTGACTCAGAGCTACAGACTTTAAATCTCGCCAAGACGGGAAAAGTAAAGATTAAACGTGTCTGCCTGCTGTCCCCTCAGGTGCCGGTGTACACTGCAGCAGGAGTAACACAAAAAGTTCATGCTTGAGGATAAGGGTTCTACGTTACATTCCACTTCTACAGAATCTTTGCACCACGTCTGAGCAACTACAATATGAAAGTTGATGAGAAATATAACGTGACAGAGAGCTATTAATATTAAATAATTCTGTGCAATACAATCAGAGCCTGACAGATAATGGACTTGAGCATATTTGAGTATTAAAATATCTGATGCTACATTGGCAGATCCATGAGAATGTTAGATGAACAAACATTTTGTTGTGAGCATCGTTATATTTTATCATTTAACCAGAATTAGTCAAATATGAGGGACATTTTACAGGCGAAAAGTAACAGCGCTCTCTGGAGGAGAAATGATGCAATAGCAGCTTATCAATCGCTACACTGTGACAAGGTGGTATGAGCTGATGACATGAATCTAGCTCAGATTTATGAGCTCTGTTTATATTTATATGATTTATATGATTTTCTCCACGGTCCCCACACCGCTTCTCCTCATCAGGGTCGCGTGGAGCTGGAGCCTATCCCAGCTGACTTAGGGCGAGAGGCGGGGTACACCCTGGACAAGTCAACAGCTGTGATAATATCATTACTGTGAATGATCTTGGCTTCAGTAATCGTGTAGTGATTCGCTCTCGGCTTTTAGTCCTGGTTAGATTTGGGCGACCTCACACAACATGACATGAGCCTAACCTGACACCATGTTTGAGAAAAAACTTCCAAGCTTTAAACTGAAGCTGCTGTAGCACCAAAAGTCTCCTGTCTCCACTACAACTACAAGATACGCAGGCGAGAATAGTAGCCATGATTGGAGTTGGCATTAAAACCACAAAGTGTGACTGAGCTTGCTGTACTTTTCTTTCAGCACCATGTATTATTTATTGTTGTCGTCCGCTGGAAAAGCTAAGTCAATTTCTCACTTGATCGAACCTTCATAAAATTCATTTTCGCACTCCTCCTGCCTATGATGTTCCTTACATCTTCAGTCAAACCGTAGATACACTCCCGCATGAATGGCAGGTAATTAGCTTGTTCGATTCTTCAAGTTAAACCGGCGCAGGTCCGGTACAAAAAAGTATTATGCAAGCACAGACGCACTCAGAGATGTGTCTGAGCAGAGTCTTTGGTGTCTTGCATTAGTTTTTTTACTTCTATGCTCAAGAGTGACAATTTATTAATTAGCCAAAGATGTTGTTATGCATCAAAGGATGTGCGTCTGTGTTTTCTTGGCACTGCTGAAAGGTGTGTTTGTTTCAGATGAATGCTAATGTTGCGTCAGGTGTGGAAATTAAAAAATATAAGATAAAATAAAATAAAAACTTTCATTAGTCGCATAGTACCAACAGATGCTGCCTTCAAACATCTGCTAAGCAATGCTGGGCAATGCTAGTGTGGATACGCAGACATGACAGCTTTCGAGACAACTGTGAGCTGGGTAAGCGCCCACGCTGTTTGAGGCTTTTAAAGACAGAAGCTATCAGCAGGACACAGATATGAGCTGCAGCCCGTGATGAGACAACAGCAGGCGTGGAAGCTTTGGAAGCTGCATTGATCATTTGTGATGATGGGGTCATGCTAAAAACATCTTTGTAGGTGCCGCTAAACAATGCCTGACAAAAGTATACAGGAAAGAGCACGGCATATAAAAGAAGCTATATTTCTGACTTGATATAACTTTATTTTGTTGTCTGGTACCCAAACTTCTATAAAAACAATGATTTATGAGACACTATTACTTAAAACTACACAAAACTAGACCTGTATTTGAAGTCCAGACAGCAGGCCCTGTTGCAGCCCTCAATGCCCAAGAAAATTATGATTCTGTTACATTTACATTGAGTCATTTATCTGATTCTTTGATCCAAAGTGACTCACAAAGAAGGGAAACAATCATGGTACAGTGTGACGAGGACATGAAGTGCAGCAATAAGTACTACTAGCAAACAAATCAAGGGACAGTTCAAGAGGGAGGGGTAGATTCAACGTGTCCAGTTGTTGAGTGGAGGTAGTCTCTGATGAGCTGGATCTTTAAAAGGTAGAGAGGGACGCCCCTGATCTGGGAGGAACTGGTAGGACGTTCCAACAGACGAACAACAGACGAGTAAAGTTTGGGTTTCCCTGAGCGTACGGGTGGCAGAGTAAGGCCTCGTTCATTACAGGTAGCCAGATTGTGTTCTGGGAGAGATCCCGACCTCGCATGGTGGTAAGCGACCAAGACGTTGTGAGTTCTAGTGTTCACATCAAATAATCACCACCAGGATTTACCCGAATCTCGCTGCTGTTTTCCGCGGTTCACTGAAGGGTCGGCAGGGAGGACTAACTGAGTCGCACCAAACTTTCCACATATATTCGAAGATATTTCTCATACAAGTCGCCAAAGACACTACCTACTGCCACAATGTGAGTGGCTGAAATTTCTTCACGCAGATAAACAGCGGGACCCGCTCCCACCGCCGAGGTGAAGGCTGGTTTTCTGGGGAAGGTTCACCAAAGAGTCGGCAAGGACGACCGACCAGGTCACTGTGACTTTTACACAAATAAATTGGGCAATTTCCTCTCTTGCAGCTGTACTGTTGTTTGTTCTTATACAGAAAATAACTTTCTGACCTCAGTTTTAGTGCTATTGTTTTTTTTCTTTGTGATGTTTTCTGTAAGTTTTGAATCAACCCCAGTTTAAAAGCTACAAATTAAACATATGTGGCATAATGGAAAATGAAATCAACTTGTCAACATTCATTTAGTGTTTTTGAGATGGAGCTGTTTGTTGGAACATAAATATTTTAGCATAACAATTTCTCCGCATTTGTTTCCAAAATGGCAAAGTTAATTAGAGAGCCAGTGTTAACGAGCACAATACCATCACCCCTATAATAAGACTGATCTGTGAATTATCAGCACCCAATTTTCTTCTATCATGAAGCTAGGCAACTCAAAATTAGAAGCTCCAACATCTGAACAATTTAAAACACTCGCTCCAAAATGTATGAGGCCACGTTACCAAAATACAGCAAGACAGAGAGAGAACATTCTCTAAATATAGCGGCAGAATGTTGTTGAAGAGCTCCTTTGGGCCTTGAGCTTTGTTAAATATGAGAAGAAGAGTACAGACTGTAACTTAATCTTCATAAAAGTGGCGGTGTGCGGGGAGCTAAAGCCGTCATTGCGGCAGTTATTAACTCGCCTTAAAATGCAACTTCAACATCGATCACAAGATTCATCAGAAATACACTAACACGTACACCTCGGGGTGCCTTAAAAGTAGCAAAATATTAATAAGTTCATACAATACAGATGCTACTGACACTTTTACGAACACTTTTTTTCATTTTACTTCATTATATGAAAGAACTGGGACTTCTCACAAAAACTGTTTAACTTCATCAATGCACCGGAGCCTCGCCTGCTCTCTCTGAAATGAACTTTGCTTTGAAATAAAATGATACCAGTTAAATTCCATTGACTCTTATGATGCAGCTGTGAAATATGGCCACATAGATGAGGGTAGAAACCTACAAATCACTTAACATAACACACATAACTTTATTTTGGGTGTCCTTGACACAGATAAGTTAACGCGTGTGCATGATGTTGTAGGACGCTCTGTTTTAAATGAAGGTCATGTACTTCTCTCTCTCTCTCCTGCAGAGCTCACAGCTTCACATGAGAGAGGGCCGAAGATCTATCATTTGTTTTATAAGTGCTCACATTACAACTTCATAACGCTGTGAAAACAACATCGTCACTGGTCTGTTAGACACTTTGATATACTGCAACTGACTGCTGAATGGTGAAATATCGAAACGTGAACAATGTTTAATCTACTTTTTAATGAGGCAGATGACAGAAACAGAACACAATCAAAGATTACTGTTTGAAGTCTTTACCTTGATGGTAGGCGGTGCGATGGCCAAGTATTTGTCTCCATTGTGGTAGGTGATGGACTCTTGTCCTATGATTATAGCTCCACCAAATGGCTCTGGCACTATAATACAAAGCACATCGGCAAGAAAGTCAGTGTTACGTCTGAACTGTTCTGAACGGGTTTATACGAGTTATAATATGCAGAACTATGTTTTCATTCATGTATAAGCACCTGACAGTGTGAATCCTTATGTTTAAACACTTCACAAAGTCAGTCACACTTCTACAGTAGCCCAGAACGAACAAACTGAACTACTGGCTTTCATATTTTTTGCGCATTTTGTGGCCAACGTAGAGGGGGAAGCGAGGGTGTTGCAGTCAGCAACTATACTGCTAAATGCCATTAAATCCTAGACACTGGTCCTTTAAATTATTCATAATATTTTCATAACCACTTACCTCCATTTTCAATTAATTTTTTAAATAATTAATTGCCTCCACTCAGCCCGTGTGGTACTATAGCTCAGTCTGATATACATTACAGATGGTTTCTGCTGTGGATCACTGCTGTGCTGTGGTTTGACACGTCGGCTTTTGCCATTCCTCATTTGTGTCTGACAAGCTGCTGACTTGACAGAACTTTTCCAACCACATGATGTATAAGCCCGAGCTCTTGTCCACACACTGGTGCCACCGCCAATTAATAACTCAACCCATCTTCTGTCAAACAATCTGAACCATCCCTTAAAAGCTGAGTTTGATTAATGGGTAGAGCTCAAAGTTTTTAAAATCAGGTAAAAAACTATTTTACTACAAAATTCAGATCCAAATAAAATATATATAATTTAATATAAGTGTTTTATTTTCTGGTGATTTGCTCATGAATTTATTGAGTGATCATTTCAGAAATGTATCCAGTGTTCGCTCAGATTACCTGGGATGACCATAGATGCCTCAGCCTCCACGTTCTCCTGTTTCCAGGGACCCTTGTTGAACTCCTTCTCCCGCAGAGAAACTTCATAGGTCTTCACATGGCGCCCCTGAGGGTCCTACAATACATGACAAGAAACCAGAACGTGTTAATTTTTTTGTGAATGAGGACAATATGACAACAAAATTATAAGACACCCTATGAAGGCTCAGACCTCCACTCGCTATAAAGCTAGTAGGTCCCTGGTTTGTTGATCATGTAGGTGATATTTTACACAATCCTACTAAAGGTGTTACTCTGTTCTACTGGTGAAGAGGTGGCAGGAACACAGCGACATATGCTGCAACGCTCAGCAAAGGCAAGAAAAAAGAAGGCTGCAGAATAGTAAAGATGGACGCCAACAAAGTTGGCTTTCAAATACTTTATTCATACTTTTATTCTATTATACTAAAAGTTAACTTTGCAGATGTTTTATGAGGGGGAAAAATGAAGGTAACACATTTGTTAGATACGCACAGTGTGTTTTTGTAAGTAACTCCAGGGTCAGACTATACAATATTTTTGTCTGTCTGTTAAGATTGTCCTTGTGTGTTTCATAAATTCTTGCCATGCTGTGGCCAAAAGACATGACAAACTACACATAGCTCCCCGACCAATCACTGCTTGATGTCGCCGGGAAGGAGGTGCTGACCTCCAGGAATAACAAAGTAAACAAACAATGGCCTACACCCAAGAAAGAAAAGGGGATGGTGAGCGTTCCTGTTTTACAGTCCTCCTGTCGGCAACAATAACAATCCTCTTTGGTTTGTTTACGGCTGTGCACATCGGAGCATTCTGCGCTCCTACTGGAACACACCGTGGAGGGCAAGAAATGCTAACATGCTAGTGTTTTTAATCAGGACGTCTTCAGGTGTGTGACATTGGGTGTCATTCACTAAAACACACTACACAAGATCAGACGAGTAACTGCCTGTTCCCGAACAGACTCCAGGCACGCTATGTCTGCCTGATGTGGACGTAACACTGGATGTAAACATAACTTCTGGTTGTTTGAAGAGCTCCTTTAAATGTCACCATCAAACCTGCTGTTAACTGCTGTCACACAATGCTACAATAAAAGATTTTTTACTATCACTCTGGTCTTCATATAACACTTGAAAAGTGTGCACAATAAACGCGAGAGTCCCGCCCCTATAAATTTACCAACATAGTCTCATATACACACTCGCCCCTCCAGGCACCCCCTCCTCCTACAGTACCTGGTAGATGAAGCAGACGGTTGGAGCCTGGCAGCCATACAAGAAGTGAACATCGATGACCTGCAGCTCCTCCAGTCTGATGTTGAAGGCCTTGAGCTCGCGGTTGTCCCGGTCTAATGGGATCACTTTGAACAAACCGTCGTACAGCCGCAGGCCAATCATGCGGCATTCTGGGTCTACAATACCGATAATACCCGTCTCTGAAGGGCGCCCGATACGATCCTGCAAGCAAAAGAGCATGTGGTGAGTAAATGTTTAAAATCAGCAGCACAAAATTCACATTTAATGTGTTCTCAGGCTGCTGCTATACAGAGTACGAGTTTCATTCAGGTAGATCTAATATTATATTGATTAACTTAAAGTTAATGAGAGAACACACTCTTCTTTATATGAACAAACCACACACACCACAAACCAAACACAATACAGCTTCAGCTGCAAGAATCTCACCCACCTGAACGTTGCCGTGGGCACGGGTGATGATGTCAATGCTCTCCCCATTCTGTTTGTATTCGAGGATGCAGGCGTTGTACTTGGATGTGAGAATGAACAGCAGGTCTTTGCTCTCACCCTGAACAAACGGAGGGAAAATAAAAAAAGACACCCATGTCATCCAAGGCCAACTTTCCAATTTAATGAAACTAGCTCAATCCAACAGGCAGTGGGTGCCGCTACCAGCCTAATTAGTTGGGACAGACTAAGTCTATTTTTTTATGCTTTCTTTGCCTTGTTGATGTGCATCCTGCCTCAAATAAAAATGTTTATTATAGAATCAACCAAGAATCTTGTCCAAGTGCAACCACAAATACACACAATAGAGATCTTCAGTGAGAAGCTGACAATTTGTTCCAACACAACGCCCACAATGTGTTTCAAGTGTTGCGAGACTGTGGTGGGTGGACCTCAGATCCTCTAAGGATGTCCAGGAGGTTTGCTTCCCCCAAAGAAAATGATGTAAAGTTAAATGCGTCTCTTGGTTATTGGGAGCAGTTAGATCTTAACAACTCACCTTTGGCCTGAAGAGCTCCATGACGGCAATCTTTCCATACATGCCCACCTCCTTGACGGGCCTCAGCCCCTCTGCTGTGACCACATAGATCTCCAACCGTGTGTTTTTAGCTATGAGCAGATTGAGGTCCTCTGCAGAGGTGAAGTGACCTGTGGACGCACAAACAGAGAAAAAGATGACTGAGAAAAGCAGACTCTAAACTACAACTAATCATTGTTACTGATACGGATTTGTTCAAAGTTGCTCAGAATGAAGAGTCAAAAATAAACTTCCACGACAAAGTACCTTCAAATTGCATATTAAAATAATGTTTTTTTGTTACATGACATATTCCATTTACCTTAATATTATACTAATAATCTGATTAAGTAAATGAAATAAATGAATATCATTGTTACGCAGGCTCAGCCACAACAATCAGTTAAGTATATAAACACATCAACGTTATTAAAACATTTCCTTGGCATTAAAATCTGTAAATTTAATCTGTTCCTAACTGTGTGACTCTATTTGAATGCATAAGCACCTGAAAATAAGAATTGTTATGTTTTTGTTACCTGTTATATCTATGGGCCTCGTCTCTACAGTAACCCAATACTAACTAAACTAAACTCTGGCTCTGGGTCGGGCCTTTCACAGTTTTTGCACACATCGTGGCCACTGTAGATTCTCCTTCACATTAGAGAGAAGAAGGTGATGCAACTATATCATTAGATGCCACTGAACTAATTGTTCACTAAACATCATTTTGGGTGTTACTGACTCATAACTCAACTTTTAATTTGCTCTAATTTCAAATATAACCACTGGAAAATAATAATTGTTATGTTTTTGTTACCTTTTATGACTATGGACACCGTAAACACCCCTCAGAGTGGGTCATGCTTCTACAGTAGCCCTGAATGGACGATCTGAACTCTACATAGATTTTTTTTTTGCACATTTTGTGTCTAACATCTGAACCGTCCCTTTAAATGGACATGCACATGTTGCTTTTAATAACCAATGAAACTATTGAATTCATATCCCCGTCAGCCAGGCTCAGCTAAAACAATCAGTGAAGTACCATAAACAAAGTTATTACCGTGTAAACAATTAGTTGAAACATTAATGTATAAATCCAATCAATGCAACCACTTTGGGATTTAATAACTAATGAACTTAGCATTTCTTCAATAATTCAACCAGTCAAATAAATAAAACACATTTAAACATTCAAATCATGTGTAGATTTAGTATCTAAAAGTATGTGAGCCAGACGGAGAGCTAACAAATTAATACAGAAATATGGGAATATACAGAGTTAGTGCAAGCCATGGCCTCTTTAAAGTAATATTGATAGTATTAAATAATAAAATAATGACTTAGCATTATATATGCAATGAGCTGTGAGGGGATAATACCACCTTAAGGCTTTGGTTTCAGTATCAGTATTTTGTGGCCCATGCACGTTAGCTCAAACGCCAGACGACACCAGATGTTTATGTCACGGTCAAATGTAGCTTTTTAAAACTGCCCTGTCTGTTTGTTTGACATGATTTTCATTAGCTGTTGCCTGGCATGATGTCTATCAGCCAACAGCAGCCGCAGCTAACGTTATAACCCAAATATGATCCACCGAAACGTCCACGGGGATCGTACGCGCGTTAAAACAAGACATGACACGAACACGCACACACGGAGACTCGTGTGACACGACTTGCACGCAGTTAATAAAGTATGGCTTTTGTCTGAGCCGGGTACAACATTTCACTTGAGCAAAACAAAAGCTAGCGGCCACAGCAGGCCCCGGACTGGAGCACAGTTTACTCGCAGCAGCGCGGGAGCTGCAGTTAGCACGCAGGTGGCTGCTGCTGCCAAACTGCAGAAAAACACACAACAAACGGCGGGCATTTTTACCTGTGATGCAGGCGTTAACGGCCGTGGGTTTCTGCGCTGTTACCACGTAGTTGTACGACATTTTTTTAACGACAACAAAAGACAAACACCAGAGTAGTGTTTTAATCTCACAAAAGTGACAAAATCATTGATAATAAAACTCCCGGAAGTGGTTAGCTGAGCCGTTTTAGGGCAAGTAGCACAGAGGAGTGAGGGCAACCGAGTCTGCGCTGCAGCGCCCCCAGTGTCGCGGAGGCTAGGGACTTCTTCTTCTTCTGCTGCTGCTGCTGTACGCCGGACCAGATGCTGCCTCCCACAGGCCGAAGAAAGGTTGCAGTCCATTGCAGCTAAAACTACTCATTGGCGAAAAGTAACGAAGAAACTTTACTCAGGTAATGTGTACAGATTTAAAATACTACTACTACTACTACTACTGCTGCTATCGTTGAGGTTGTAGTTTGCAGTGGGGTGTTTTCCATATTGTTTCACATCTACTGACAAGTTCAAATGGATTTACAGTTAATAACGTCAAAATTAAACAGAACCAAGATAAATAAAATATAAATAAGAAAGAAAAACATACAACTGGACTCTTTACATCCAGAGGGGTATTGAAGCAAAAAGTAAATATATAAAATGAATAAATACATAAATAGAAATGTCTGTAGCAGTTTGGCATCAGGATATTTATAGGACGGATTTATCTTAAGGATATGTTAATACTTTAATGAACAATGTGCAATGAACAGTAGAATTGACCATATATTAAAAATAAAGCCAAAGGTAAATGCTATTGTTGCAATCTTAAAAGAAGTGACACATTTTCGTACTGCACTAAAACTTATGAGAGGCCATCCTGCTCAGAGGCTGTTAACATTACCTCATGAACTGAATATAGCTTGGCTATAAATAATCAGAAAGGATCTTTCAACATGTGCAATTTTTGTCTAATAAAGGAAATTATGTCACTATAGCCTCGGGTGGTGAATAAATGTCTTAATCACCTCATGAAGGTTTGACTGAAACATCCTGCTTTGCCTGAGGTTGTTGCAGAGTACAATTCTGGCTGTGTGTGCTGTATGTATACTGCTTGCAATGTAATGTTGACCTTATTGTTTAGAGTTTTTCTTTTTAAGTTTATTTATTTCACCTTTCTCTCTAGTTATCTGCACTCATTTCTGTCCTCATGCTGCTGCCCGCCTACATTTCTCCTCTGAGGATCAATAAACGCTTATCTTATTAATGGAGACACCAGCAGTAGGCAACACAATGTGCTGAGGTTTGTCAAAATTGTAAGACATCACCTTTTTCCACCCGAGCCCTGCCCACTTCAAACCAGTAAGACTCCACACAGAATTAATTATCCCAATTGAAATAAACAACTGTGCACTGACTTTGGAAGAAAATGTTTTTCTGTGCATGGTAAGACAACATCACTCATATTAAGAAGCTGACTGAGAGAACAGGTTGGACAGTAGCTACTGTTTCCTTTGAAAGCAGTGACCCCTGCTGCCCCAGCCACACTATGACAGAGAACAGGAGAATATAGACTAAAATCCGTATGACAGACCTCTATTTCTTTACTTAGATCCAATATTTAAAAACTAAAATTACTAAAAGCAAAGAATAGTTTAGAAACTAGCACTGTGAGTAAGTGTTAAAAGCATAAAATAATGTATAACGTTATTTAGTTTGTTGTTATTTTGTCTTGCTCCTGTGAGTAAAACACTCACAACACACTTGTTTTGTTTATTTGTTTTAATGTCATCCTGAAAAGGCTTTTGTTAATTGTTTTACAGATATTTCTGGTCTCTCAGTCTCACGTTTGATATTTCAGATTTTACTTGAACTCACCGCCGTGGGTACTGTAGCAACAACGTTGCCGTGGCAACGGGTAACTGCGTAGCCAAGGAGATAGCAAACTGCGGCTAACGGTTAGCTATCATTTGTCTAACTTATAAAATGGAGACACCTGGAAACATTGCTGTAGAAATAACTGTCCTCTGTGGAAATAACCTGGTGAGCTCATTCAGCGTTAGTTAGTGTCACAGAAGTGATGAACGTTACTACTTTATACAAGCTAACGAGCCAGCTAGACTAGTTAATTCATTTAAATGACGTACAAACCGACGGCTAAAGCAGCGTAACAACGTAACATACAACTGTTATCAAACTAACTTTAACTAACTAACTGCGTTTGTCACTCAAGACAACAACTGCTGTGTTAAGTTTACCAATACTGTTGACCAAAAGTTTCAGTTACCTTCAACTAGTGGTTCAGTTTTGAGCCTTTAATCACTAAGTATCACAAAACTGTGTCACTGTTTTACAGTAAAATATATAATGCATCAGATACTTTGTAGTATAACAGAAAGTACTCAAAGTGTATAAACCAGAGACAAGCAAGGACCAGCATAAATATTAAAAATGAATATCTATATTAAACAAATGATGGTCATAAAGGTGTTTTGTACACAGTCCAATTTAACAGGCACTTTTGAAATGAATGTTCTCCATGTAATTGGATTTAAGTGGATTAGAACTTATAATATTTATTAATGAACCAGGTTTACACTGTGTTAAGATGTCAGCTGACATTAATTTGTTCATTCTGTATGTTTATTAATGTATTATGAGATTCAGTATGAGGGAAAAGTTCTCTAAAACACAGCTGAAAACACTCACAGAGTGTGTGTGCTATATATACTGTATATTCACACCTACATTTTTGTGCAGCAAACAGTATTTGCATCCAGTTTTCAGGTGTCACTTCACATTTCCATTACTTTTACTTTTCACAGGCATCAAACAAGATAACTGTTCAAAGAGCCACACCTCGTGGGGGTTTGGCTGAGACTCGTGATACGCCTTTGACATAATGTCAAATATTATATCACTTGAACTGGATTGGTTTTAACTTGGTTTTATTGGTTTTGACTAGTATCAGGATCAGCGATCTGCGTTTGAAGAGTAGCTGAGGCTGAGAAGGTGTGCAGATGACACTATGCACCTGAAGTTACATATTCTGTTTCTTCTCATTTTCAGCTTGGAAAAAAGTCAGACAGCTTCCAGAGTTTTCTGCAAGTTGAGTTGGATGGAGCTGTGCTGGGAGAATCAGACAAGAAGCAGTCCGACCCTGCGGAGCAGCGTGTTGACTACAACTTTACCTGCAGTTTACAGTACCCCAGTGGCACTCAGCTTCTCAGTGACATAGCTCATAAACCGATCATATGTAAGCTGAGCTTTGATGTTCTGAAATCTGGCACATTTAGTTTCACTGTCTCTTCTTTCTACTTGTGCCAATGCTTGTTGTCGCTCTGACTCCCTGCAAATTGGCAGGCAGCCATCCTTAAACAATGGAAGAATATTTCCATTATTATAGGATGTGTAGGCTGTAGCAGGGGAGTATTACAAATGGAGACATTTAGATTTTAACTATATAATTTCTAATGATGATATCTTACAAACTGTTACATACTGCGGTCTGTGACCTTTTCCAGCTTGTAAGTTTCAAATTTAGACCACTGAGTAAAGTTTAGTTAGTAGTTACTTATATTTAATCTTTATACCATCAGTAGATGGTATAATATATTTATACCATCTACTGATCTACCATTGGTATATGGCGTAAATATTAATGCAGTTTTGAGCATGATGACAAATTAACTGCAGCTTAAGCAAAAATAAATGATCACCGATCATTTAATAATAACAGTGGTGATAACTGGGAGTGTCTGTCCAGCACTCAGTTCTCACAGCACTATTTAATGGTGTTGTTGTCCTCAGTGACGGTGATAGAGGTCCTGCCTGAGGAGAAGAAAGCTGACGCAAAGACATCGTTGTTGGGCCAAGCTGTGGTCGACTTACTGCCGCTGCTACAAGGTATGGCTGTACCTGTACCTGCGTTTTTATGGTGTAATAAAACAAAGCCGTTTATCTCCATAAATGTCAGTTGCTTTATGTGGAGATCAGAACAGCCGACTTCCCTTACAGGGCAGAGAGCAGTGCTCAAATGGTTTTCTCTTCTGTCTTCAGGTCAGTGCAGCTTTTCGTCCACAGTCCCGCTGCACCCAGTGGCCAGCTCCCCAACCAAAGAGTTCCAGGACAAGGTTGGTTGGTGAAATGGGGGTTGTATGAAGTAGTGTATGACCTTTAATGTCTTAAAGTAATATCATTCAGTTATTGTTAGAGGCAGGGTTAGATCTTATTTTCTCACTTGATAAAGTTACCTGAATATGAGCCCATCAGCAAATCGTTGTCCCTTGGCTTCCTAACAGTTTGTGCCAGATGTCAGAAATTTAAAAAATAGCTCATGTTTCCTGCTGGAAGAGACTTTAAAAACATTTCTGAGAGGTGAAATCTAGTGTAGTTTCAAGTTAGGAAATATGACAATATTGAGTGATATATAGAGATTTGTCAAGCTGTAGTCATGCTATACAAAGTGCTATACAAAGTGAGGTACTGTTTCATATTAGTTGTATTTTATTTAGTTGATAAGCCATAACAGATATTGTTATTTTATCTATTATTTAAGTTTACAGAACAGAAAATGTGTCTGTGTATCCTGTGGTATAACATTTTATCCACATCTCCCACTCCTGTTATAGCTCATCCAGAGAGCTGGTGGATGAGACCTTGAATAGATAAATGGATGCTAGTTGTTTTTCCCAGATTCCTCTTTCAGAGAATGTTTTACAGTCACAGGGCAGCCGGAATGTGGAGACAGCGGTTAGGGCCAGACAGAAGTCGGTGATCAGCATTTTAAGGAGTAAGGTAATTTCATCTGAACTGATGAGTTAGAGTTTAAGAGAATATTAAACGTGCACTGTGTCACCAACCATGTCATGCTTCCTAATCATAGTAGGCTTCTGTACGGCTATATCAACCATATCTAAAAATTACATATAAGGGACCAATTGTAGACACTCTGTTTCAATATTTGGATTGCCGTGTGGTTATGTAAGTAATATTTACACACTTAAACCTTTGCTCTGTCTGAGGTGAGAGAAAACCAGTACATCACACGCTGTGCACAGTATGGTTGCAATGTTTTTATGTTTATTGGCTGGTAGTTGGAGGGTGATAAATCAGCACGATTGTCCAATAAGAGTCGGAGCGGTACTTCACTCACATGATTGAACAACAGGATGAAAACTTGCATGCTTTGCTCGCTGTTTCAGTTGCATGTCTCACCTCCACGGAAGCAGCGAATGGTCCTGCTTGTTTTTTTTAACTTATGTTAATTATCCTGTTATCTCAAGATAACAAAAGCTCATTTTCTCAAGATAATGAGATAATTCATCAAGTCTTTTGTCATTGCCTTTTGTCCATCTACAGTCTCTGAAGCACACTGGACAACAAGGTGATGTTAAGCTATACAAACAATAAACACAATTCATCAAAACTATCACAAACAAAACATTCACAATTATCACTCAAAACCAACAGGGGGGTGTGTGTGTGTAGAAAACAGAACATGCGACTGCACTTCACTGACTAAAGATTTGATCGATTATCTTGTTATCTCAAGGAAACAGCCTTTTGGTTTCTGGAGATAACAAGATATATCAGTTATCGCAAGAAATTAAGCTTTGTTATCTCAAGACAACGGAATGATGAGAATCATTAATTTAATTTCTTTGCGCAATAAAATGGAACATGATAAATAGGCCACTTCAGAAACAGAGTGCATTAAATAAATAATAAATTATTAGTTAAGATAGTTTAAGATTGCTCATAGTGTTGAAGTAGTCATCTGATTTTCCTGAAGGCCTCTGGGCCTCAACAAGGCTCAGTGAATTGATTCTTATATGTCGCTGCCAGATGTTTCACCACTGTGTGTCTAATCTGTGCTCCAACTTTTCATGTTGCTAATAAAAAAATTGTTACTAGAGGCCAGTATCTTTATTTGTGGTCAGTTTTTTTATGCCAAAACATACTCGATATTTTCCCATCAGGATTTGGAAAAGCACTTAAAACCTCTGGAAGGAAACATCTGGTACTTTAACACGATGATGGCATTTGCAGTCAATGTGACTGAACAGAAAAATAAATGTGAATGTGCTCCATGATTTGACCCTTTTAGCAGCCAACCCTGGATGTGTGTGTCAGCGTGTCGGATCCAGTGCTGTCTGAGGCTGAACTCTCAGCCTCCAACCTGCTGAAAGTAACTGTGGAGACGGCCTACTCCATCCCTGAGGCATGGATGCAGTCTGCCCCTGCCCCCTCTACATACACTGCTGCCCTCAAGGTCCCACTTACTGCAGAGGTAAATGTTACATGCTTCTCATGTAGTTTCTTTATACCATTTCACTATACAAAACATTTTGTTTTGCTGTTTAAGGCAAGTGTAGCCCTCCAAAAAAGTAATATAGGGACATTAGGCCTTTGTGTTTTGAAGATTGTCATGCTGCACAATGATACAAGCAGTGTTAAATCTGAATCTTTCCAGCGTGAAAGATTTTAACACTGTTTCTCTGACTCCCAGAAAGATCAGGTGCTGGTGTTCTGTGAAGGGCAGCTGAAGGCTGGAGGGCAGAGGGAGGAAAATGGCCGGCAGAGAAAGAGGCCACATCGGGCCACGCTGGTCCTGGGGAATCATTTCCTCCTGCCTGCTGCCTTTTTCCAGGCAGAGCCCATCGAACAGGAGGACGGAGAGCTGACTGGCTTAGAGGTAACTGCAGATGTGGCCTGCACCTGCTGGAAATTTTGTTAGCAATGGTGCGTTGATAGATTTTGCAGTATGCCACATGACTGTCACTCAAGCCATGAAAGTGAGGGATGTCATATAAAGGCATTTATGGACTTTGTGGAGACGGCACTAATGTGAAACACAGGCTTAGCTAGTGACTAATGGTGAGAGAAGTTAAAGCGCCTTAAAAAACATTACAAGTAGGAAAAGCAAATTGACCCGAGACCATATAAAAAATTAACTAAGCATGGAGGCAGCCTGAAGGTCTAAATGTTCCTACAGGACCTGGAGTTTCGCACCGATGCAGAAACCATGAAGAACAGGGTGAGCTGGGATACAGAGATGCGCTGCTTCCTTGAAGCAGGAGGAACTACAAGGTTAGTTACACGCACAACTCATCCCTGCTATCTGACCATCATGCGACCTGTCAGCCATGACTTTTAAAGAGATTATTCTACAAAGAGAAGTCATCAGTTTCTAGGACTTGACCTTGAAATAAAATAACCACATTTTCAGGGTTATGGCAGAGAGTACTTGAACTTCCAAATGGAAAGGAAATCAGGAAGTCACTGGAAGAGTTGTTTGATCTTTTTACTCCTTTAACCTCAGGGCGTTGCAATGAACCTGAGAATCTGTGAACGCTGAAGTTAACATGTTTAATGCTTCGAATAAAATCAAACCTTTGTGAATAAAACAACAGCAACATATAATTTATTGGGCAATAAAATATAAGAACAAGAAGAACATCAAAATGCATGTGAAGCATTGTAGCATTCGGTTTGGAAACAACAGAAAGACACACACATAAAGAAAACCATGTGAAAATGTGTGCATGAATGTTGACTCTAATTTCAGGCTACGGCAGAAGATCACTGAGAGCAGGCTCTGGCCGGTGGAGATAATGAGGTCGATGGCTCCACTGACAAAGGCAGCAGAAGCCAAGATGGTGAGACGGTTTTGTAAGCCGAGACAGCGAGGTTCAAAAAACGCCATGTTTCGTGGTTTGAAAACCTGAAGCAAAGATCAGTGACAGTAAGTTCATCTACGTGTGTGTGTGTGTGTGTGTGTGTAGTTGGCTGAGGAGAACCCAGAGATCCCCTTCCATGGTGTGGTGTTTGTGGACATGGGGAGGCTGCTGTATCCTGGAGTCAGTCGCATACGAGGAGCATACAGTATTCAGCCTTTTTCTGAGGCTGAGCTGCTGAAAAAGGTCACACAAACACACACATATATGTCCTGGGCTTTATTTATTTATAGATCTTGATCTAGGTCTGGATCAAACATTATATAGTGTCTACCAGGAACACCTTTTCTTCACCAGAATCTCATGAAGTAATCAATATCAGTTTCATCTCTGTGAGTCCAGTAAGCGATAACTCATAAGAAGTACACTGCACAGGCCTGCTGTGTCATGTGCAATAAATACTCTGCTAGATAACACTAGCGTGTCCCTGTGTACTGTTAACCCTGCTATTAAAGTGACTTTGTCATTGATCTTGTACTTAAAGGCCAAGCAGAGTGTCAGTGTGTTAAAGGAGCACGCCAAGGCTGCAGCCATCCTGGCCAGAGCCCGTGTTGGCTCAGCTGCAGGCTCTCACAGGGGTAAAGCAGGCAAGGACGGAGGCAACAAGGGCCAAACCAAGGAGGCAGCCAAAAAGGTCAGCAGAGACTCATTTTTATGTGATAGTTGAATTAACAGAATTTCTAGAAGAGATACACTACAAAACAAGTCCTGAAAAGCTCTATGTGAGCGTAACCCAGCACTTTATTTTGGTTTTTACCTCTCAAACAAATGGTTTCATCAGGATGTCCGCCGTAAAAATCACACGGTAACTTTGGACATTTCAGCTTGTGTTTGTGAAGGTTGGCCTCTAATGTCACCTGTTTTCTTTATGCAGCAGCCTGGCAGTCATAGCAGGATTAGTGTAACCGGCAGCGTAACTGGCAGCCCAACTGAAACTGAGCCGCTGCATGTCAATCCGGAGGGAAATGTAAGCTTCCGTTAAACAGTAACACAACTCTGTAATTACAGTTTTCACACATGCAGCAAGATCACCAGCAATATCAGCCTAAATTCTTACTGTACATCCTCAATACTGTAATATACTATAGATATAAAGCACATTTACTTGTTATAGCAATACCCTGTACAGCGTTCAGCATGTTAACTTCTCGTTCCTGTTAATGACAGATGTATTTGGAGGCCAGAACTTATATTATCATTGAGATAGCCTTGGAGAAACCTCTAGTACCCAAAACATCTCCAGAAGAGTTGGCCAGAAGGTAAAGTGTTGTATGAATCCTCTATGTGTGTTGTAGTCACTGAGTTTGACCTGGTTTGCTAAATAATGGCTATTAAAAACGTACAACTTCTAATAGTGATAAGATTTACATCCACTGGCACTCTGTGGTATTAAATTTAGTCGTTGTCTCTTGGATTTCCAACATGAATGAGTGAGACTGTTCTAAAATGTGTCTCTGTTTCCTACAGGGTGAAGGAGTTGATCCCAGCCAGACCTCCACTTCCAGCGGGTCCTAGCCGAGCAGAAAGAGTAAAATACAGACACATTTATATATGCATACACAAATATATACAGACGAGTGGAGAGTCGCTTAGTTGCTGAAGTCTCTTCATCGGTATGTGCTCTTGCAGGCAGTGCTGGACTTCCACAGGCAAGTAGGCAATGTGGTGACCCATGTTTCGGAGCAGTATAAGGAGTTATTTGGAGCAAGATGCAAGCCGTCGAAAGAATTCAGCCTTGAGCAAATGAAGGTTCAGCTGATGGGAACACTCAATGTCACTCCGAGATACTTCGCCTTCAAGGAGCAGATGAAGGTCAGAGCAAGTGAACGTGTCCCTGGTGGATAAATAAAACTTGCAGGAACCTTGAAACTATTTTTTTGGAGGAGATGCTGCTGTAGCTCATCAGATTTAACTTAATAAGTGTGTGTGTGTTTCTGGTGTGTAGCATGCTGTGGTGAGGATTGTACGTGACACCATGCAGCGGACAGAGCCGTTCACTGACCCTCAGGAGCTGAAAGTTTTTGTCAGCAAGCTCTATGTTTACCTGGTGGACGAGATGCACAAAGCGCTCAACAAGGTAACACACATAAACATATATATATTTATTTATAGTAGTGCATATTAATGTTCATTTTTATCCTCTCCTCCTCAACAGATTTATTCAGATGACGTTGATGATGACTCTCTGGATGAGATCCAGTTGAGTTCTTCTCAGCTCAGACATTTTGCCAGAGAGGCTCAGCTTATGGGGGATTATCAGCAGGCTGTTCAGTACTACCAAGAGGTACAATAACACGCTCGCCTTTCCTAATACCTCTGCTCTTCACCCAAAATAAACAATGAAAGAACTTTATAAAAACCTTTTTGTCATAACTATACAGCAGCCAATTACAGACTTCCATTTATTCCCTCTTTTCAGACCTAAGAATAAAAATCTACTGAAGCATATCATTGTTTTTGTGTGTGTTTTCCCTGCAGCTGGTGGTGAGGCACCCCAATGAGCCCTCCCACAAGTTTGAGTGGGGAAGCCTGTACATGCTGACCGGAGACTACATGAAGGCTAGAGAGTGTTTCCACGACGCTGTGTCCGTCCAGCAGGCACACCAACCCAGGTTAGAAATGTTATACAGAATATCAATCTCTACTAGAGATGCAGTGATCCAGTTCAGTTACAAAGTTAACACTGAATAAGCAGTCAAACTCTACTTCTTGTGTGTGACCTGGTAAGTTAAAAACTGTGTGTTCGTCTCCTCCTGTCTCTCCAGCCTGATGATGTGTGGGGTCTTGGCAGCAATGTTTGAGCATTACGAGGAGGCCAAGACCTTCCTGGAGCGAGCCACCAGCGTAGATCCGCCTAGTGTGGTTGCCTGGTACGCTGCTGGGTGAGATGAAAGTCTGTATTCCGGGTCACTGCTATTTAACCTGTCAACCAGCTGCCAACACAAAAACACACACGGACTGCTACTACTGACATTGTCAAATATCAACCAGCCAGTGGTATGATGAAGGCTCCTGTGAGGCTGCAGTTACACAAGGCATTTGGAATGACATGGTTAATGTGTTTTCTAATAGATGAGTTCTTTGATCCATTTTTCTTCTATTCCTATATTAAAGGCTGTAATGTGTCCCTGAGTTGAACTTGAGCCTTGAGCAGTAGAGCAGCAGAGATGCATGCTGGGAAATGTGTGGTCTTATTTCATGTTTCTGGTTCTGCTGTCCAGGTTTGCTTCATGAGAGTCAGAACGAGTCCATCCTGGCTGAGAGGGCTTTTCTAGAGGCCGGAAAGGAGCTGAGGGCAAAGGAAGCAAAGAAGCAAACACAGGTGGAGGAGGTGAAGAAAGATGAGGAGGAGAACAGTGAGAAGGAGAAAGACCAGAAGGAGGAAGAGGAGGTGACCACAGCCTGCATGTCAGTCTCCCACTGTTAAGCAAGGTGAGAAAACAGTAAGCCAGAGAAGAAGAGTGTACTTCTTGTAACGATATGTTCATTTCTTCCTGTCACATGAGGGCCAACCAGGCTGCCGGAATAAATGCCATTGTTGGAGAGAAAGGCAGAAATGCTAGAGGTGATATCTGTGCCAGCAGTGTTTTAGTCCCAGTTCTTCTTTGCTCTAATGGATGTGAAATTCCAATCAATATAAATCCATAATCCACCAGGACAGAAAATTAAAATGTAGAAAAAATGTTCACCAACCTGTACACAGTCTAGAAGAACTATGTCATAAACGTATTGCCCTGAAGGCCTGTAGCAGTAAATTTGGTTTCCCGGAGCATTCCAAGCTACCTGACAATGTTACTGTCACTTTCTCCAAGACCCAGAGGGTGTAGACCAGGACTCAGAGGCACAAGATGAACCTCCAGCACAGAGTGTCAGTTCCAGATCAGCACCTCCGAAACTCTCCTCCAATATTTACACAGAGACGGTTCAGTTCCTGCTGCAGAACGCCGCCCTGCAGGTAAAAATGCACTGCACTGTCATAGTGACCCTCAGTTTAGTGGGGGCAAAAGTGATTTATGGCAACATCTGCAAAATGACAGTTGGCTGTGGAAAGGATATATTCTGAAAATCAAAACGCATTGTCACCAACATAGAGATAATATGAATCTGTTTGGTGAATGAACGGTTTGTTTCTTATCCATGTTGTGGATGTCAAAACTTATCACCAGTCCCTGTTTTCCTGTTGTCAGATGGCAGAGCATGCTCTGTCTCAGGAGCTGCTGCTGGTCAAACGGCGGTCGCAGTGTCTCCTATTTGCTTCACCTGGCCCAGTTGCAGATTCTCAGAGCTGACTATTGCAGTGCTGAAGCCAGCCTCAAGGAGGCACTGTTTCACAGCAACCAGGTACTCAGACACTGACTACTGGCTGCAACAAGAGTAAAGCCTGGGTGGAAAATGTGACATGCACAATGCACCGCTCCTGTACTGCTCTGTTAGTCCACAGTCTGTAGTTTGTCACGTTTACACTGCAGCAAAGACTCACTTTGAATTTTAAATGTGAACTTCTAAATAATGAACTTCTTTTTGCATAGCAAATAGCAGCATAACCTGATGACATGACTTTAAATATATTACATATTTACATCTCCTGAACCCTGACCGGAGAAGTGTTGTCCACCCTGTGAGCAGGATGCAGACGCGTGGGCTCTGAATGGTCACTGTCACTTCCTGCTCGGGGCGTTCAGTGATGCCCGGGAGAGCTACGAGTGGAGCCTGAGATTCGCACAGCAGCCGTCAGATACTCAACTCGTCCTGCTCCGTCTGGGATCCATCTGCCTCCAGCAGGGGAAGGTCAGAATATGAGACACGTTTCAGTCCGGTCTTATCAGTCAGACAGTTTACTCATGTGTGGGCATATGTGCTGATGAGTCAGGGGATTCTACCTGGTGCATTTCCAGGAAATTTCACCAGTCATTCTTAAAATACAGGTGGGGCTCCCACGCACCACCTAGTCATAGTAAGTCTTTCTAAAATTGCTATTTTACAGTGTGTGTCAAGTGTAACTAAATCTCTTATTGTTTTTAACTTTCAGTTTGAGCAAGCCAAAGTTGTCTACCTGCAAGCTTGTGAGCAGTCCCCCTCCTGCCTCACCTGGCTGGGCCTGGGCACTGCCTGTTACCGGGTAAAACTCTGCCTCCACTTTGAGAACAATCATGAAAACAATTGCAACCTTAAAATATATCTAAAGCCAGTTTAATTCTGGTTTTGAAAGGCTCCAAAGCAGTAGACACGTTGTTTCTTGTGACTTTACTGGTGTTAGAGGAAGTTAATGTTGGGGTGTATTACCTCACCTAAATTGATGGGTTCACTGATTTCACAGTAACTGAGGTTACTCCTGGATGTACTGAATAGTTAGCCACCAAGTTTCATGTAAACAGCACTGCTGTGAAGTCATTGGAAGCCATATTTGGGTGTGTTTGTGTGTGTCTGTCTATTGTAGCTGGAGGATCTGTGTCTAGCTGAGGAAGCTTTGACTGAAGCCAACCATTTAAACAACCAGAATGCAGAGGTGTGGGCTTACCTGTCTCTGGTCTGCCTCAGGGTGAGTGATGACGATGCTCTGAAAACAAACACGGTGCTCTGCCTCCTTTTTATGTCTATTTTAGGGATATGACACAATGGGCTGATGTGACCCTGTCGTATTGTTCCACTTTATTTGAGCAGGAATATCAAGTTTTTAACCCTCGGGTCCAGAGAAGGGAACACCTTTGTGACCCTTCAGGAATGTAGCCTCTGAATTGGGACACTTTTTCCCTGTCTGCAACTGTAACCATGTTATGAACCTTTTGTTTTCAGTCTGGCAGACGAGAAGAAGCAGAGCAGTTTTATAAATATGCAACAAGGGTGAGTTACTTTGGTGTTTTGTTACGATATATTCATTTGACTAGAAATGTCTCTGTCATCCAAGAGCTCCATGAAAGTCTCAGTTTTCATTTCACATAAAGGAAAACTTTTTCTCTTTTCATGAATTACAGTACAACCTGCAGAAGGAGTCACTCCTCAAAGAGTTCAGCGAGCTGAAAAATCAGCAGCGCTTCAGTCATCTAGTATCTTGCTTTGGAACAACCCCCGAAGCCGGGGTTTAAATCATATTTAGCACATTTCACACACACACAGTCACACACACTTTACTTTTTTATAGCATTTATTAACATTTTGTGAAAACAAACACAGCCAGCTCAGATACACACGAAGGGTCAGATCATACCGACGGCTGAGATGATAAAAAAGTTAATGTAGCTATTCAAGACAAACTCAACAGCAACACAAATAGTCTCAAATGTATATAAAACAACTGCAATATGATCTTTTTAAAAAATGTACAGCATTAACAAAAGAAAAGAAAAAGAAAGGACATGTGGTGACTGTTATCAACAGAATATTAAAAAATGAAACAAGCATGATGACGTTCTGGCCTTGTTGTTCTAAAACTCAGATTTTGGCACAATCATCCCTGAGCTGGAAGGAAATGTTATGTGGAATATATTTTACTTTATATTTTATCGGGCTTTAATTCCTGTCAGATACATTGATAATTAACATGTTGCACTGAATGCATTTCTTATTTTAAATTTGGAAATTAGCGTTCCCAAAATGTAATTGTAATGTAAATATAATTTCCTGTACCAATAAAATACATCACCTCGAAGTGGGCAGTTTCTTCCCCTTGCGTGGATTTTCCCCTGCAGGCTTTATTGTCACATATTTGTTTCCACACGGGCATTTTTTCTTATTGTGCCATTTTTATTCTAGTCCTGGCCTCTGCGGCATCATGTGCTCTGTTGCAGTGGGATCACTGTCTGACCCGAGCAAAGACTTCTCGCAGCCACGGCGAATCCTCATAGAGGCGAGGGTCACCCAGGTACTCTGAGGTCCTCTTGTACAAGTAGTAGTACAGCACGGAAGCTGTGAAAAGGAAAATATGAAAGCATATTTTAAGATCCAAGATCCAAGAGGAAAAAAACCTACAGAAAATACACTTATTTCCACTTTTTTCAATTTCAAGGCACTCTGAGTCAGACTGTCCCCGCCGCCATAGCACAAATATTACTAAGGTGGTTAAAAAAGTTGATAAATACTGATTAATTGGAGGTTACTTTATTACATATGCTAAAATATTTGCCTTCATAGCTATTTTCTGTCCTGGATTCTCGTCCCCACCCCATCGACCAATCCCATTACTGGTCCAGTTTTCAACAAATGCTTCAAACAAGCAGTCTGCAGTACAACACAATCCAATGAAAAACAGATAGATATTATCATGAAATTCAACTTGCAAAAACTTGTTTGAGTTTGATAATCCATCATCACCAAGCCATACAGTTCCACACTCTTTTGAAACCATTAGCAGCAGCGATAATAACTTATTATTTAAAAGATAAACGCACAGAAACATGTCATTAGTGTAAATTACAGTACATACATTAATGGCCCCTTTTTGTTTACATAATTTATCAGCTCTTTCCGAATGAGTGGCTCCTGGATATTGTTATGACTTTGCACAATGATTAAGGTTAGTTGAGAGATAATATGTGATTGTACATGAGCATTAGCTTTTCAGAGAAATGGGAAATCCCCGCTAGCATTCATAAATACGTACAGTATGAGATCAGCCCAGCAGAGTTTACTCGTGTCTTAATGTTGTTGGTTCATAAAGAAAGAGACTTTGTGAAGCGGTGACGCAACACCTGAATCACACCCTGAGTAACTGTCTGGGTGAGTCTTAATTAGCAGACAAAACAGAGAGATAAATAAAACATGGCTACACTCCGTCCTTATTCATAATAAGGGATCACCTGCAGAGAACAGCAACGAGACAATAAATCCTTTTATCCACTTATGAGCTTATACGTGTATGAAAGTCACACCCACATGGCAATGTGAGATCACTGCCTGGAGCCCGTTGGTGGAGAGGAGGGACTGACACACTCACAGTAACCTTTCTGTCGGCGACCTTCTTCAGATCATAAAAAGCAGAGTGATAATCACGCTGGAAGGTCGTGTCGTTCTGAATCATTTACAGAATTAGAGATGTGCAGCTCCGCGCACACGTTTGTGTGATTTATTCTGGTGATCACTGTGACACCATAAGAAGTGAAAAAATGGGGGGGTTATTTTGTCCTTCATATAAGAATTATGTTTAGACCTTGTACTAAAAATCAGCTTTCATTCTCATTTGCATTTCTGCACTCAGAGAAAATTTGTCTTCCTATTATATTTAGCTAAGAGAAAACACAAACGCTCTGCTGTATTCTGACTCTGACTGAGTATTTCTCCAATCTTAAACATGATTTATATATATATTTACATGTTCACTTGGTGGTGGGTGACGCTTCAATATTTTCTGCTGACCATATCGTCTCATTACGTCTCGCATAGTTTTGTCTAATCTATTTTTGTGACGTTATGCCAAGTCGTTGCTATTCTTTTCTCATTAACAGATGGTTTTATACCATAAAACCTATCTGACTTAACTTGACTGTGGACTTTCTTCTTTGGATTTGAACGAGTCACAGTGAAGAGCCAGCTTAGCCTCTTAGCGGCCTTTTTAATTGATAGTGATCACTACAGAGTGTATTAACACATCATCTTACCTGTTCTTTGGAAAACAAACAACACCTGAAGGCCGTCTGTCCAAACATATCTGTTGGTATTGAGCCATCGCAGATTCTGGAAAGATTATACATACATATTAATTATATTAATAAGAGTTAGATTAAGATTTTAAAAAAGGATCCAATGTATTCCAATTTAATTTAGACTGGTGGACAAGATTTGCTTTCAAGTTACATAATGTTATTCTATCTGTCAGATTTTAACCTAATTTTATGGAATATGCATCTTTTATAAATCTGGCCTAAATGTATGGGAAGAGAAATGCAATGTGCGTTGTCTTTGGTTCATCTTGTAATAAACAACATTCATTAGGACTTATCTGTATGCACATACAGCACGTACCATGAGCCAGGAATGGAGTATGATACTGAAGGTCAGATAGAGAGCAGAGAGCATTAACAGAGCTCTAAACCGCTCCAGCAATATGGCGACCAGGCCGACCTGGAACACGAAGGTGTTAAACAGCATCAACAGAATGATGATCAGGTTGAACAGGATGGCAATGTCCTGGATACTGTTGGAGAAAAGCATACAGGAAAAGAGAAGACACAAAGGGACGGGAAGAAAGGGATTACTGTCTTTGTACAGTGCTTTTCATTTCATTCCAGCATCCCTTATGACTCAGTATAGACAACTAAAGCGCACTATTTTTAGTTCAGGATTGTTTTCCCCCTCGAGTCAAAGATAATTCTTGGCAGCTGAAACAATGAAGAACTCTTACTTACATGAAAAGTACCAGCTGGACAGCCGGTTCAGCCCTCAGCAGCTCGCTGAAGGAGTTGACGAACAGGTCGAAAGTGAGCAGGCTGAGCTGAATCAGTAACACCAGAGAGTAGTTGCTGGTTTGGAGTGTCTCCGGCCCGAAGGCTTGGCGCCCGGGCGGATTGTGGTTCCACTGTGGATCCAAGGTTGCACTGCACTCACACACACACTACATAGAAACATCAATCCACCCACGACAGTCCTGACTGCTCTGAGGTCTTAATGAGGCGTTCAGATGGCTCCACTCCAAGTGTGATGGATACAACATTAGAGCTCCATTTTCTGTTGTTGAAATGAGTCCTGTTTACTTGAGAAAAACTGAACTCCTTTCCAAATGGGAACCAGAGTCCGGCTTTGGGATGAACTGCCTGGAAGTCACAGATGTTAACATGTCGGTTGATTTTTACAGGTCCAACATGAACAGTTGGGACAGTCTATGTTGTCTTAAAAACCTCCAGCACTGGAAAGGTTTTCATGAAGCTTTTTCAGCACCAGCTCTGTGGAAGGAGAAAGGAGAGATTAGTCAATTACGTGCACTTAAAGCAGAATATTGTTATGTTTCTACCAAACATAAGCATACACATTACACAAACTGTTATACTGTTAAATCCATTTAACTCTAATGTTAATACTTCTCTAAGAGCTAAACCTTCTGACAAAGACTTTAAAAAGCATCAAATATTTGGTCACCTGCATAAGGATTAAGAGGAACTGGATGCCCAAATAAACCTTCAACTGGTGAATCAGACTTTTGAAAGGGAGCAACCCAATGCTTCCAGTGGCAACTCGTACAACAGTGACTGAAGTATGAGTAACATGGACCAGCATGTTGATGACTGAATACACTTCACACAATGTCAATAAATAAACTGCTAAGGAAATGCCGTACCTGCCAAATGATTGGCCATGTCCTGCTTGATCATTTTAAGGTCAGTAGTGTCTAGTAGTTCAGATTGTTTGGGTTCTAGTATGTTCTCATTTTAAGGTATCCATTGGAGACTTCTTCCTTTCCCTTACTGTGATCAGTTTTTGTGGCTGTGGCACCAAGCACCAAAACTAATATTCACCTCCATTGTACTGGCATGGATCTTGGCTTAAAGGATATCCAAAAAACCTGGAAAAGTCAATCCAAAACTACTGTATCAGCTAGATGCCAAGAGGAAAGTGAGTGTTCTTCTATAAATGAAGTCCCAACACTAAATTACACCACACTACCTCTCATCAAGTCATTTTCACTTCAATTACAGTTTACCGTGTAAGTAGAAAAGCAGCTTCTCTCTCAAAACAGCATCCTCCTCTGATGGCCCAAACACATCTTGAGGTATTCCTTCGGAATACTTCTAACCCAGTCCATCAAAACAAACTATTTCTTCACTTGCTTGTTGTAGATTCAGAAAACAGGCCCTCCTTTCACTACTGTTACACCACTCGGAGTTTAGCTAAGTACAGTAAATCTGTGTGCCTTGGTTCCTCTGGCCTATTGTGAGCCAACAGTCTCCCTTGCATTGACACTAGGTGGATCCTCTTATGACCCCGCGTATTTATAGCTTGGCCCGGCCATGGCAGGTGTGAGGAAGATTAGGACTACTTCCAAACAGTGCCGCGTCAACCAGAAGACTACTTATTCTTGAAAACTGTCCCAGTGAGATACTGGGTTAGCCGCCCTACTGGCTCCTTGGCAAAAACTACTACTACTGAATAATACACTAGACTCTTTAAGGAGAAACATTTTGTTCAAGGTTTTCCAATGTTGTTGATACGTATCATCAATTTCCAACCTAAAATGTGTTCAAAAATATACTGGTTTGTCTCATATTTCATTTTACCTTAACAACAATGTAGCAATGTCATTTTAAAAAGCCTTTGTTGTTGTTACGCTCCAACTTGCTGTTCTTAGGTATGCACCATTTAATCTTCTTAGGAAACTCCCTAACAGCTTGCCGCTTCACACATGATGCATCCTTTGTTTTACTATCTCACAAATATTAATTACTAACGTCAAGCTGCTGCCAAGAGAAACAAAACAAAAGACAAGTGTGTGTACCTTTAAACGAAGGTTGATTTCGGAGGGTGTAGTAGCATCAGTCCAAATGATGAATGCGGCCTCGACAACACAGTGTGCGGTGCAGATGGACAGCTTGTGTCTGTCTTCGTAACAGGGTTAATCCCCAACACTCCTCTAATAGACAGGCACCAGATTTTTGTCATGGCATGCTCTGGTTGGTTTGTTTACATACACCCTATAGATACTGTATGTGGCCATAGATATGCTGTAATTTCCTGACTTGGTAGATGGTAGAGTTAAGCAACCTATAATGCTCAATGGATTTAAAATGTAGTTCAGAAGGTGGGTTTTGCTTTTGGGACCCTGTTTAAATTAGCCAAAACTTTCTTTTTAAAATGTATTGTGAACTCAATCTGTTACTTATGTATGTGCTACTCATCTTTATTCATTAAACTTATCTTTTACTTCTCACACGATGCCTAGCGTCTACGTCCTGTAACTGAAGTGATATAAAGTTTTATTAGCTGACGTACCCACCTTTGGGTTATAAATAGTTGCTCTCTAGAGCTTTTTCAGTCCCATTTCCATTCAAGATTACGGTAATGCTTCTAGGAAGGATACTTGGAGTTGATCCAGAAGATAAACATGTGTCATCTAGTGGTGAATGTGCTTTATTACAAACACATGCACACTATGCTGCATCTTTTACCTGTGCAGGAAACTACATCTAACTTTTTTACAGTGAGTTTAGTGAAATCCTGACTTACAATGCTGCATTAACAACATTAGATTAAGTGCAATGTTGTTTGAAGATAGGACGGATGTAATCAACTGAAACGGTCCCTCTTAATGTCCCATGGTCTTAAATGACAATTAGGCTACATAATACGGGTCACCAGTTCAATGGAGCCATGCTTTACAGCTTATGTAACTAAACATCCTTACATAATGAATTTAAACACAAATGAGAGGTTGCACATTATTTCCCACTGTACTTACTGTTATTAAAGTTTGAGTTAACTGAAATAAGAAGCTGATTTACCTGCAGTCGCTCAAATTAAACAAAAATATACCCCAACAAAATCTTTACAGGATGAAGCAGAGAAATGTTTTACATTTTATATTTGAAATAATCTGTCTGCTAAAATCAAACTAATCTGACAGAATGACCACTTTATTTCATTTTGTATGGCTTCATTTTATTAATGTTTACTTCTTTCTACTTTTTTTAATCTTATGTTTTTAACTTCATCTGTTTGAACTGCTTTAATAAAGTTAGATTATTTGACAGCAAATCAGAGGTCTGAAACCAGACAGGCAGTGAAAAACGTACTCAATTAATGTGCTTAAGTGAAAGTAATGATACCGCTCCATAGAAATACACAATGCAGTGTCAGACAAACAACAAAAAACAAGGTCTTCCATTAAGTATGCATTTAGCATTTTATTTTTATGCAGATTAAAAAACACTTACAAAAGCCAGGTGTACTGAATAAATGAAAAAAAAACCCTGCACAGACAAACACATATGTTTGAAAAGCAGTGTGGCGTCCCCCTGTTCTCAAGCCCTGCAGCTGCTCACCTGTGCTTCCCCTGTGTGGCCTGTGTGTTACCTTCTCATGTGATCAGGTGCGCAGGTGACATAGCCAAAACTACATTCCCCCAACTTACCACACACGAACACACACTAGTTCTGCATTCAAGTACAAGAACAAAATTATGATTTAGTATGCATTGAGTATGCATGGAGATATTATAGGAGTTCATTATAACTACTTTATATACTTCTGTTCCAGTAGTTTAATATTCCAGTAGAAGACAGCTATAAGACTGTCACATGTTTTGGTTGTAAAATCTTAATCTGAAAAGTCTCTTTTGACAATAGCTGTCAGGATTTTGGTAGTTTCTGTCTTGTAATTGGTTTATGGACTAACTCTGCTCTCATTTCAGACCCTGGCACTCCCTCAAGCCGGTCTTGAATCATCTCACCTGCTCATCCTCATTACTCATCTGTTTGTCATTCCCCTCATTACTTCCTAGTGTATAGACATACTGGTCCGTTAGAGCTCTGTCCAGATTGTCTATGTGCCATGAGCCTTAGCTTTTGAGTGCCCAGATAGCTCTTTGCCTGTTTTTGATCCTGTTTTTTTGTCCAAGGCTTGACTGTTTGGATTCTGCCACAGCCTGGCTCTTTGTACTTTGTTTGCCTGCCTGGAGATGTTACCGGTAAAGACTTTACCTGAGTTGTTGCCTGCAGAGCTGTGCATTTGCCTTCTGTGCTTTGAACTGTGACAAGAGCTGTCAGATAAATGTAGTGGAGAAGTATAAAGTAGCCTGAAAGGGAGACAGTCAAGTAAAATTGGGCTCAAATATACTTAGTTACCGTCTACCACTGCAGGAAGAATCTAACTTTTAATACTTAGATATATATAACTTCTAATTTCATACCTCATTAGCTTGGTTTGTCTTAAGGAGACACTTTCATGCTTCAAACTCGTCTTGATCTGATTCATGAAGGCCCAAAAGGCAGTATTTGATTATTCAGTAAGAAACTCTGCCTCGAGAAATGTTAAGTTTATGTTAAATAAGTAAATAATAAGTAATTTTTGTACAGCACTTTTCAAAACCAAAGCTACAGTAATGAATCGTGGCAGTTCAGTGAAAGTAAAGTCACACCACAAAAGCTACAGCTAATACATTACTGCCTTAAAAAAAATCACAGTGATTCTGCTGTTTCCTATACCCCTCAGCATCGGTTCTGCATTAATGTCTCTGAGTACAGTCATGCCCAGTCATCTATAATATAAATATTAAAGCGGAAACCTCAACTGTTCTCCTTTATTATTATGTAACAGCCATTATAAGCTCATTGTTGAGTCTCCTGTTTCACTACAGCTTCTTCAGGGAAAAATTAACCTCCTTAGCCAAAATGAACAAAACTTTTTCAGCAGTAATAAAAGAGAGATGCTTTATATCTCAGTCGTTTGAAAATTCTAATTAGGCTTTTCACATTATTAAATCCTCTTGATCAAATTATTACAGTGGCGAAGAAGTATTCAGAGCTCTTACATATAAAAGTAGCAAAACCACGAATGGTTGAGAATGGTGACGGGCTGGAGGATGGAGCTGTTAACTCATAAGACCTCAGGAGGAGATGATGTGTTGCAAGATGTGTTTGCGTACTAATTAACTAATACGTTCTATTTTAAAAAAGCACTAAAAATACCAAAAATAAATGTGTTTTAACTAAAATTTTAACTACTTAAGTAGCCTGTGAATTTCTTGTCTTATCTTAACATATAAAAAATACATCATAATATAATCTGATTATATTTTTTTATTAATAATCTGACTTTATAACATGTAACTAAAGCTATCAAATGAATTTAATTTAGTAAAACCTGTGCCATTAAAAGGAAATGCAAGTCCTGCATTCAAAATTCAAAAGCATGAGCATCAAAATATACTTAAAGTACCAAAAGTAAAAGTACTCTTTATGCTAAACACCCATTAGAGCTTTGCTAAAGTAAAGTTCATACCAACAACCTCCATGATGAGATGTTAGTGACTTTATGGCTGCAAAGAAGATTTGCACTTGCAACAACCAAGTGGCAGAACATCTGCAAAATCCTGCTGCACACATTAAATAAACCACATTACCCGAGCTTCCTCATGAAGTCTGCTCCGTCCTGTCCTGCAGAGGTGCACATCCAAGTACCTGTGCCAGGATATTGTGCTCAGGGCCCTGTCCTCCTCCATGACCACCTCAACCAGATACATTTTTGTCATTTGATATGTAAAAAAATAATCTGACTCAAGCTATGAAATAAATGTATTTTATATACAATATTTCCCTCTGATCTGTAGGTGAGGTAAAAGTGTAAAGTTGCATTGAATGGAATTTGTATTTACACCTGCATTATTAATCAGTATTATTAACAGACAGATCTGATGAATGCAAGCCTCTAAACTGCATGCATACTTGTGCAGGCCCTGTCTGTCTGCCTAACCATCGCCCCAGGACAGTAAAAAAAACCCAAGAAACATGCAAGGTGGCCCGGGGTGGAGTCAGCAGCAGCCGCAGCCTCTCTCAGTCTCTACGTGAGCTCAGCATTTTGATTTTCTTAGCCTCCAGCTTCACTCGGCTGTCGGAGAGGCCTTTGTGTGAGGAAAGTGGAAGTGAAAACAGACCACGTTTAGGGACATTTCCAGACATATTTCATCGCTTTTAACCGAAGATCATCAGACGAACGGCAGGTAAGAGAAAACAGGAAGTGTGTCCAACTCGATGCTGTGTTAGCTCGTACTGCGGTGTCGCATTGGCCGAAACAAGGCAGGGATTTGTCGTAATTTGCGATACATTTTTTACATTTTTAAAGCTTTCTCTGAAAGCTAATCTACCGGACGAGTTTTCACCGTGTCATTTATATATTTAAAAGTAGGTTATTTTGCCGAAATAGCTCGTTTTAGTCAGTTTCATGAGAGAGGGGCAGCCGGAGACTCAGAACTTTAGCGTTAGCTTTGACGAAGGGGATGCGCTGTAACGTTAGGTGAAAATCACCAAGAAAACGTACAAAACTTTACATTTTAAATCAGTGTGTGTGTGCTATAAATGAATACACGATGGGGTTGAGCCGTGTGGGTGTTTATTGTGAGCACAAACCGCCTTTATAACCCACAGGAGGACGGTTACTTTCTGTGGTTTTTCCAGCCCAGCCGTTGCTCGGACAGTTGTGATTTGTTAATGTTTAGCTAGCCTAACTTCTCCTCGTCCGCGGTGCCAGCCAGGTAAATAAACCGACTATCAATCGTCTTAACTTCACATTTAGTTGGCTTACATTGTCAAACAAACTGGTTTCGGTGCTGCTGGGTCGGTTAAACGAGCTTGAACCACAGGTCACAGGTGTGATTCATATGGTTTCTTGATGTGACTCACTGGAAACAGAAGCTGGGCTGTTCACATCATCCCAGGTGTGTTCAGACTGGTTGCACACATTCAAATCAAATGACCCGTTTCCTCCATGTCTGGACTCTTCCTGTGAACTCTTTAAAACTTAAAATAAATCATTCATCTCCAAGGAAATGATCTGAGTGGCTTATCACCTCAAACTGATATGGACCAGGCTGGATTACCTAAAGGCACTTTGTCTCTTCATTTAATGTCATGAGGCAACAAAATGCATGAAGTGGAAAAAGCAATGAAGTCCACAGTAATGTACATACATTTCTATATATATATATATAACAGTCCAGATGTTTACAGTGTGAAATGAATACACTAAGATATATACGGCTTGTGCAGCAGCAACATTTGCAGGTTTAAGTGTGATTACAGGTGTAGTTATACAGGTATGTACAGTATGAGCTGTAATTAGTTAGTAATTAAGTTGGTAGACATTTTTAAACAGCAGGATACGATTGAAAATATGTCATTTGTTTGTTGTCATCAAGACATTCAGATGATCTAAAGTAAGAGCTGCAACTAGCGATTAATTCATACGATTATCCATACGACGTTCATGAAATCTAAGAAAGTTCAAAATGTGCGTCCCAGTTTCCTGGAGTCTAACCTCACATCTTCCTGTGTCATGTTTTGTCCAACCAACAGTCCAGACATCAAAAATATTCAGTTTACAATTAAAGACGAGCAGGAAAAGAAACAAATAATCACATTTGATTCAATTGTTCTCTGTTAATCGATGAATCTGCTTATGATCACAGCTCTAAACAGTTGT
Source organism: Nibea albiflora (assembly GCA_014281875.1). Lineage (NCBI taxonomy): Eukaryota > Metazoa > Chordata > Actinopteri > Sciaenidae > Nibea > Nibea albiflora. The sequence goes on along the minus strand of CM024795.1, from coordinate 6,087,965 downwards.
GTTACCTCTGCATGTTAGCCAGAATCCAAGTGATCCGTGTACACGTTTCTGTGCTCACAGCAGGAGGACATTTAATTTGAAAGTGTGCGATGAAATGAGGCCAAAGGAGGTTAAATTTCAGTGTTTACCACCGCAGCGAGGGCAGTAGCACCGCTGTAAAGATGGAAACTTTGTAATCAAGCCTTAATGTTATCTGTGATTAAACTAAGTGTAGTTCAGATGCTTTAGAAGTCATGATTATATAATAATTATAGATTTTTGATATCAAGACCTCAAATTTATCTGAGAACATACTGTCTTCACATGGATACCCAAATATGACTTCTGACTTCTTAGAATATTATATCGGCATGCTTATCTACACATTTCCTACCAGCAGAACATAAACAACATGTAAATAACACACGTGATTCTTGACAGTGTTTCTTCTCTTTGTTGGAATATTCATAAATCTAAAAGTTGTGGCACTGCACAGTAGTTTCTGTTGCAGTTACAATATTCAGCAGAGGAAACTAAACACAGATACACAGAGAAATGCTACATTTGCTCCTGAGCATGCAGAACTAATGATGACAACTCGTGGGTGAAAGCAAGTTTTGGTTAAATCTGTGTTTGATCGTATAATCGCCTCAAACTGTCGGAGTGTTCAAAACTGCAGTTATTTATTTGGCAATTGTGTTTTTTTTTTATCCCCAGAAATCTGCAAACACCTCATCTGCCTCCGTTAACCCGCAACGTTTGCGACACTTCAATAAATCTGTTTGCTTATTCAGATAATAAAAAAAACATTTCTGGACACGCTCCAGGTATTTCTCCACTATAATCTCCAGAGGTGGATGAGGCGGCCATTAGCTTACTAAATGGGATTTGTGGTGAGAGTGTCAAACAGGTGGCACTTCTCAGCTTTATTTACCGTCTCGTTTAATGTGCCCTTGAGTAAAGACATTCACCTACCAAATAAAACCAGAGCTAATAATTGTTCTCTGAAGTTAAGCGCCCGTTTCCGAAGCGACCCTTCTCCTGTTGTGTCTCTCCACGTTTAAAAGAATGCCTGTAAAGATTTTAAGCGGGACGCTTCCTTTCTTGACTCAGCTGTTTCCCAAAGTGAAATGAGGAGCTGTCAATTAAGCCTTGTTTGAATTTAATTAACACAATCGCGCTAAGAGGGCCGCCGCCATAACAGATGGTCAACAGACGAGAGGGCAGACCCGCACACACACTCATTCATTCATGCGACGCTCACATCGGCATTGACAGCAGTGTAACGTGGAGGGCGGAGGAGCGGCAGCGGCAGAGTTAGGAGGCAGGCAGAGGAGGGCGAGTCTGGGCTTGACTGGCAAGTGAGCTAGGAAAACTGTGGGGGGGGGCAAAAAGAGGATGTGACAGAACAAAGAAGACATGAAGGCAGCAAGTGTTGTTCCCTGATGTGATCTATAAATCTTACAAGCTTCTAACTCAAAGAGTCGTGTTTGGGATTGTTGTGGTGAAAACATCGTCAGATTTTTAAAATCGGTAGCAATTACTGCGGTTTAAACATTAAGATTGTCGGGATAAGCTCCACTTTTAACCATTTAATCTAAGTGCAACTAATCATTTTTAACTTTTAACTGATGTTTGTTTGGTTTTTTTTGGATGTTGCTGCCAGGCACCAGAGCTGAGCGGGGCGGTTATAATTTCTAGCCTTTGGCTACCTCTCGGCTCCCACTCAGTGCTTAGTCATGGATCTCTCTGCATACACATGTAATAACTCAACTCGCTGACTCTGCCTACGCTGCTGATCTGAGGCTCACTCCCCCACGTTCTGCATTAGCACTGTAACATCTCATTTGTTAAAAGCAACTAAAAATATATATATTTCCTCTGTGCCAGCTACCGGGCTGCATTGCACTTATTTAGCTTGTTTGTGCTGTTTTAAATGGCTATTGAATCATTGAGGGTGTCATTCAGCGTAGAGCTGCAGCGTTTTTGGTTGTTTATTCATGATTTTAGCTACTTTTCAAAGTAAAAATGCCAAATATTGTCTGGTTTCGACCTCTCACATGAGATGGTTTTCTGCTTTCTTTGTCACATATGAAAGTAAATTGAGTTTTGGACTGTTGTTGAGGTGATTTAGCACATTTTTGTGCAGTTCTTTGTGATCAAAAAAAGTGTAAGTTCAGCACTGGCATCAAAGCGTGGGTGATGTATTGGCACTGATATGACTCCTGCTATCAGAAAGGAGTTCTTATTAAGCTGAACAAACATTGTACAAGCCAGCCGCAAGAGTCACCTTTATCTTCACCAACACATTTCCCCGTGAGAACGCTCCTGATCACAAGCTGAGTGTACCGACTGTGTCGAAGGAACTTAAAATGACTCCTGCTGTATAACGTTGTCGTATCTGACCTGAAATCTGCCTCCGTCTTTTGCAGCATGGGGGGCTACGAGGAGAAGAAGGAAACATGCGGAACCATCTGCCTCAAATACGTCCTCTTTACCTTCAACTTTCTCTTTTGGGTAAGTTTCCATTCTGGCATTGTCGAGCCTGCACAGAGGGTTTAATTACCGAGCGCTTGTGTTGGTCTCGCGTGCTTCTCAAGCACGTGCATGCTTTGGGCAGAGCTTTCCCAACATGCAGGCATGTCTAAAGTGAGCTTTCATACAACCTCGCTCTTTTGTCTGAAAACAAAGGAGGGTCAAATGATCTACCAAACTCTCTGCTGTAAGAATGCATCACACTTTTCAGACCTGGTTCAACTTTGACCTTCTGTACTTGCTGTAGAGAAGCCTAGATTGTGAGCCAAACTCAGATTATTGAATAAACAAAGTCAGAACGCAACAGGTAGTATCAGAGTATCAGAGATTAGCCAATGAATCCACCTGGACAGTCTCAGTTTCAGTGACATTTCAGGCTGACTGTGGAGGTTTGACCAGCCTGATTGGCCACCACAGTGTGACATCCGGCTCAGCTTCTCTGTTGGAGGTTGCTGCGTTTTTTTTGGCACCCCTGAACTGAAGTGTTGGCCAAACCGTTAAACTGTACATCTGCCATCAGGATGGGTGAAGGAAAGAACCAGGACCTTTTTAAAAAAAATCAATCAAATGGGTTGTAAAACAACGGGACTCTCATATGATTGGTTTGCTGTTATGAACCGCTCAGCGCGCGTTTTACACGATTTCAAAATGACCTAAGCCATCAGATTTTATGAACGTAGACTGTCCACACTGGCTCAGATATGTAGTTTAACTGCAGGTTGAAAGTGTGATGGAGGTCCCATCTTCAACCACACCTCTAAATGCCTCTAATTCCAACACACTGATCATTTCATTCAATTCAGAAAATCCAGCCCAAGTCCTGATAAAGGTGAGGAGATAGTCCAAGTCTGAGCAACCAAAGCTGTAAAACACGCCGTTTTATTTCACAACAAAAGAACAACAGCACACACATGCACGGCCTGTTTTCATATTAATATGAATAATTATCTTTTTACATGCCATAAATAGGAAAGATTATCTGATGAACCCTCAACAAAGCCTTTTTTATTCAGGCCGGCTGCTATTCCAGTTCACAGGATCAGAGCCAAGCTGCATACCGTCACAGAGGAGACAGAAGATGCATTCAAAGCCCCCAAAACTTTCCAGTATCGAGAATGTAGCGTTCCAGGGAGGAAAATGAACCAATAGCCGATTTCATAATGTGAATGTGCAGAGTGTAAAATAAGAGTCAAACATCAGTGCAGCTGCCTCGGTGTCAGCTAAGGAAAGGCGTGTGTCTCATCCTCACTCGTTCTCAGTGTGAAATCACACTCGCAGCTCTGCCCATATGTGATGATCATCTGTGTGCCAAAGAATCAGATCTCTCTGAAACTGGCAGACAAACAGCGCCAGCGAGTCTTCTTGGTGCCAGATGCCAGAGTTACAACCCTACGGATGTTTCAGGACCAAATCAAATCTTTTGACTAAATATGACTTCATATTTATTCAAATACTTCAGTGTGACAACACGCATTACAAGCTAGTGAAAGTACAAAGTATGTCTGTCATGTTTTTGGGGGCTTTTGAACCTTCATTTTGACAGTGACAGGGAGGTAGAGCAGCAAAGAGGGGAGTTATCATGCAGCAAACGGCCACTGGTGCCACTGCGGCAAGGGAGAGCCTTTGCACACGGGGTGCATGCTCCACCAGGTGAAGGAGCAGGCAGCCCTCTGAAATATTAATCGACCTGGTGATGTGTTTAAAGCTACAAGTATTGGTTTGGCCATGTCGACTCAAAGTGACTAAAAGTCAGTTTGGGTTTTACACATTCGTGCTTCTCAGGTTTTAGGTTGAAATTATCTCTATCTTATCACTATCTGATTCAAAATGCAAAGTTTTCAGGAATATTATGTCTCTACAGCTACACTCGACACACACACACACACACACACACACACACACACACAGTGCTGTGTTTGAACATAAACAAACCTGGTAATCTTGAAGGTCGAGGCTGTAATTTTGAATGAACAGAGCAGAGCGTGGCCTTTTTAAACAAGGCATTCACCATGGCAGTAATGTCTTTAATAATTAATATTATTGCACTGACACTGCATTGAAGATTAGACTCAGATGCAGATACGGAAATATGTTTAATCATGAAAGAAAGTGTCATCCAGCTAACACTGTATTAAGTTCAGGTTATATTAGCTTTGATGACTCGCCTTTTGTTTTTCTATCTTGCTGAGCGAGACAAATTCACCTGTTGGCCTGATAAGAGGACACATAACATCCCTGTGGGATCCTTTCAGACTTTTAAATGTTCCAGTTTATACCGCTCACCGCCACTGGAGGTCACCAAAGTTTGAATTTCGCCTTGTTCAGCTTTCAATTAGAAAATATTTAATTCCTGTGGTTCATTGAGTTTTAACAGCAGATGAAGCCACAGCGAGCAACGTGTTCACCACATGGAGTGTTTACTGCAAAGACTGAACCCTGATCCAGTCTGATTCTTGACGCTGTCGGTGACACGCTTTATGCAATAAATAAAACCCCAAAAAACAAAACAAATTTTATTATGACTTTTTATATTGAAACATCTCTGAAGAATCAATCTGTGAGTAACATCTTAGACGTGTTTTTGATTGAACTGTTCATTTATCACTTGCAGCTGGTGACAGGGGTCATGTGTAGTTATTACATAGTAGTAGTATACAAAAACATTGCGTCTGTGGGCTTGTGTACACTGTTCTGACCTGAAAGTTACTATAACTGTGTTGTAACAGCAGCTAATCTCCCCTCTGGTTAGTGTTCATTAGTAATAAGCAGAGCACTGTGGTTAGATTGAACTATTTCTACTATTGAACTGTTGTAGTGTTGTAGTAGCTCAACACTGTTGTCCTGTGTGTTTCCATCCAGCGTGTCTCTGGGTGTGGTACAGTCTGACTCAGTGTCTCGCTTCCGTGGCCATCGTCTTCCATTATGAATTAAATCTAAATTAGGCAGCCTGTTAGATTGATGGTTTTGGCACGATGACAGATTTCTGTTGCAGTGCCGCACCATCTGCTGACTCGTCATTGTGATATCTTATTTAATTTTCCTTGTATCCTTTTTAACTGTTGGCTTAGACAATGCTGAGGGCGCCAGACTGCGTTAAACGCCGGTACGAGGCACTGACTTTTATGCTCTCCCGTTGGGCTTAAGGATTCACTTTTATGCCTTGTAACTCCTCTGACTTTAATCCACATGATTGCTCTGTTTGGTTAGAGTCAAAACATCTCAAAAATGCTCATTACACAACCAACAATTGTGGGAACAAAAGAGCAGGTTTAGAGCTGCAACTAATAATTATTTGAACTGTCGATGAATCTGGAACTTTTTTACTGGAATAATTGTTTAGTCTATAACGCTGATGTCTGTTGATGTCAGTCAATTTGCTTGTTATTTTCCGACCCCATAGATATAAATTGACTGTCATTTATTAACCTACTACACACCGTGAAATCAACATCAAAGTTGACTCCCTATGTCCTCCCTTTGTCTAAAAATCCCTCATGGTTGTCTGCAAAGTAGTCTCCGGTTCTTGAATGCCCTTATACAGGTGTGTGTTGCCACCTGTATGCTTTTTTGAAAAATAACTGAAACAATTACAAATTTTCTGTTCTGTTTTTTTTTGCCTAATTGATTAATTGAATATTCCCTCCTATAGCTGAGTTTATATTTTTATTATTGCGGTCACAGACGCAGTGACAGCCCTGTATCATTGACCTCAACAGTCGAGTCATTCACAATTATCTTGCGGCATAAACTAATTTAAGATTAGATTATCTTTCATGGCAGCGGTGGGTCGTTTTATCAGCTCACAAGTCTTCTCCGTCGTCACCTTGAAGTCAGCTTGGCTGATGAAATATCTTAAACCTGTGTCACTCTGAGTTTTTGTCTCCTCCGTGTTGTTCGGCGTTGCTGCTTTGGGGTCCAGAGTCTCGCTGGCAGACTTGCTTAACATGTGCTCTCCTCCCAGTTGGCAGGGGGCGTCGTAATGGCGGTGGGCGTTTGGACCTTGGTCGAGAAGAGCGACTACATCAGCCTTCTCTCCTCCAAGACCTACGCTGCCTCCGCCTACATACTGGTCCTGGCTGGAGCCATCGTCATGGTAACAGGCGTGCTGGGCTGCTGTGCCACCTTCAAGGAGCAGAGGAGGCTACTGCGAGTGGTAAGAGATCACGTCAGGATAGAGAGATAACAGGAGCTGCACACGGCACGCATGTGAAAATATGTCTGAGACAGAATTAATCGGTCAAGATAAACACAATCAAACCAAATTACGGAATTGTAAGTATTTAAACAATAAATAGTGCATGTAAAGGAGAGTAAAAATGCACAAATGTATCAGTATGTAAAATAAAGTATTAGAAAAAGATGAGGAAATAAACTAGAATAAATAAAAAAAATAGATTTCTATATTTTAATAAATAGTTTTATCGTCCCTCTAAAATAGTCTTCATAAAGCATGTTTGTGCAAACATATCTTCACAGGGGGCGTTTGTATATCATTCTCTGAGCTGGAAAAGGTCCAGATCTATCAACACTGACCGAAGTTTTCTGGCTGTATACACAGAATGCAGCTTCACTCGACAGGTTAACATTCGTACCCACCATCTGGGAAATGCCCTGCATTATATTTTCACACTTATATTTTGTACTTTTGAACACAGTGGAACGGTGCTCCATTTTCCTCTAAACACTTATAATATGTCAGGATCTCTTGAGGTCGCACTAGCCATTTATACTGCGACAGTCATTCTTGTATTAATTATAATTTAATTAGAATTAAATGTCTTCTTCATCTAGTATCTTATATTCACCACATTTCACTTCACCCTAAGTCTGAAGAAAAACGATCAAAGGCACACTTTCAATCATGAGAAATTCACAGCAGTGTTTAATGTTATGTTGCCATTATGATATGCAGGATTGTTAGTAACTAATAAAACATTAATAAATCCATTGTATAAATAAGACATTTTAAAATACTCCAGATTCCAAACCAAACATGCTTTCAGTCCAAAGGTTAACCACTCAGCAGTCAAAGAGCCTCCCTGAATTCTTTGAAGGGATTGTGCTTTTCTCGAACTCAATCCCTGCCGGTCACCACAGGCCAACACCTGCACATGTACAAAACAAAGGCAAACCCTGATTCTGTGTCAGGCGGGCGTTTTATTGATTCTTTTTCACACAAAAAGTTTCTGTCCTGTTTTAATCCAGATGGCTAACTCGCACATTGTTGGAAGGAACAAAACTTTTTTTTTTATGTGGTGATACTAAGCAGATGTGAAGCCACAGAAGTCTCACAAATTAACATCCATCGTAGAAATAAATGACAAACTCAGGCTGATTCTGTGAACACACAGTAATATCTGTGAAATATACAGTACATTACTTACTGTTACTACATATAGTTTGTTTGATCACTGAGGTCGTTCTGGATTTTGCTCCTCTACTCGAGAACGAGCTTTAAGAAGTGATAGTTTTTTCAGAAGGACATTGTGTTGCCACATTAACCGTGCACCGAGGCCGTGATGTCAACCTCGGTAGCGTTCAGGGTCAAACAAAACTTGATACAGTAGGAGCGTGTATGCCCATATTTGATTTGGCACACTCTGTACACAGCACTGGGGTTTTGCCAACAGAGACACCTGCACGGCGCCAACACCAGCTCGAAATGCAAACACACACAAACACTGTACTGTTCACACACTCATGCTAAAAACACACACAGCCCGGGCCCTCGTCTACACATTTGAACACGGCTCATGTGTAATTTATGCACGCACGCCGCTGTGGGCGCCGCTCAAATGTTTGTGTCGCACAAATTTTGCAGGAACATGCGTCATCTTTCTTCTCACCAGAGACAAGTCTACAAGAATTTGGCGTAGTCAGACATTATCAGAGATAAAGCAGATGCCAAAACATAGCCGGTTCCCACCAGGTGTATTTATAACTAGAACTCATGAAGTAGCAAGAGCATGATGGCATCTAGAACAAAGTTGGGCTCGTGTATTTAATTAGTTTTTAACTTTTCACATAATAAATAGTGACACAAACAATTGGGTGTATTTTTGGTCGGTTCAATTCGACTTGGACAGTGCTGCTGTACTCCGAGAGGCGGAGATCAAGACCACTTTTTAAAAGCCTCAGCCTCATCTCAGTCTTAGACAAAGACCGGTCAAGACCACAATTGCGGGGATGTCACTAAATGGCCCTGATTTATTTGTCAATTTTCAGTCAGTACCTTGGTCTTGGTCTTGCTCTCTGCTCTGGGTCATGGCTTGATTTGGGTTTAGTTGGTCTCGACTACAACGCTGGCAACAGCTGCCTGCCTCGTGCGTCAGTGCTCATTTCATTGTGACAACTATAAATCTAAATTTCCGAACTCACTTTCTGAATCCGTGTGAATTTTGAAACACAAAAATATAAAAGTCTTTGTATTTTGTCTGGGATAGAAATCATTTTTGTCCAGATTGAATATTGAGCAAAAAAAATGCTCCGATGTGGACTGCAGATTCCCAGGGCAGCCACTGTGCTTCTATGTGGCTTTAAAACATAATTGAAAAGTCTGTAGAATTGTGCCCAATAAATGAAGTCTCCCAGCATGTCCAGATTATTTGATTTATAACTCAGGACTTGTGTGTAAATCGAGATGTGTGCTCCGCCTCCCCTCCCGCCTGTTGTGTAATTTTCAAACGCTCGGTGCATCCCGAAGAGTTGAGATTAGGTCGATGAATCACGGGGAAGAAATGAACTTGTCGACAAGGAGAGGTGCTATCGAGATTGTTAAAGAGGCCGAACATAAGGCCCGGGGTGGCAGCGGTGGGAGGAGAGGTAAAGTAATTGTTTTTTCTGTATGTGGTGAGTGCCTCCACCTGCTGCGAGTCCACGAGGGCTGCGGTGATTGGCGACACTGTCCCCGTAACCTAAAGGTCACGACTTTCGAACCTCGAAGAAAAAAAAAAAAAAAAAGCTGATGCAGCCAGAGAATCTCCGGGACGCTCGGCAGCACAAAGACTTAATAAACTCGCTGCAGCTGATTAAAGAGGGGGCCATGTCAGGCTTTCTGCAGGGCTCTTGGCGATGTTGGTACCATACAAAGTGTAAGAGAGGTCAGCGAGACAAAGAGAGCGCGATGAAAACTCTCCCACGGGACGCAGGGCGTGGTGTGCGTCTGCAAACACACAGCTTCATTGTTTTGTAGGAGAAAAGCGACAGAACGGTGTAATGATTCAGGGAGGGGAGGGAAGAAGTTTCCCCTTCCAAATGACAGAGCCAAATGGAAAGCAGTCCTAACAGAGGCTGGCTCCACCTGCGGAGAAACTGACTTCATGCCGTTTGACCGGACATATTAGAAGTCTGAGTGCGTCTCAGTCTCCTCTCTGCTTTTCTCTGCACTTCTCTCACTTTACATATCCGACTTTCTGTCTTTCATTTTGTCCCTTTACATTCCTCTTTGCTTCCCACTCTGCCTGTGTCTCTCTTATTGGCAATAAAGATTAGATTTATTATGGTTCTAACTTCTGTTTTTTATTTAGTACAGCTGCTTGATTCATTAATCATTTTTTTCAAAGAAACATCCAAACATTTTCTGTAACCACTTATCCCCATCAGGGTCGCATTGCAGCCGGTCCCAGCTGACTTAGGGCGAGAGGCAGGTTACACCCTGGACGAGTCGCCAGTTCTTCACAGGGCACATAGAGCCCGTGCCACCCAAACATCAAAACATCTTTGAGAAGATGTTCATCACATGTTCCTCTTCCAAGTTTACAGTTTATTCCAAAAAGCAGTGGGGCACCCTGGTGGTTTAAGGCTGAGTCCTTGCTTCAGCAACCCCGGTTTGACTAGCCTGTGGTCCTTTGCTGCATGTCATTCCCCGTCCTGGCCTGCTTTCCTGTCAAATAATCAGGATGATCTGTTAGAGCGTCCACCTCATGTAGACTCCTTGCTGCAGCGGCCCATGGTTTGATTCCCCTTCTCTCTTGCCCTACCTTCCTGTCACTCTTCAGCTGTTTCTGTCAAATTAAGTTTAAAAGCCCCCCCAAAAATTTAAAATGCCCCAAAATAACATCAATGTCAACATAAATAGGGTTTATACAAATGATCAAAGACACAGTGCAGCACTTACTACCACATATGAGGAAAATGTTCAGCTCATTCCACTTCCTCCCTCTCCGCCTGTCTTTCTCAGCATCTATTTTTCTTTTATCTTTTGTTGCTTCACTTTCTTTCTGTTGAACTGTATTTATATGAGACAGACTGGCAGAGCTGTAAGCAGAGACAAAGGTTAAAAAGATCTCCTCTTCATTGTTCAGTTTCTGTCAGGCTTTGCAGCCCGCCGCCCGCCTGTTCTGCAACCCGATGAGTCTTTCATGACTAAGTTATGATCATCGCTCATGTGCGGCGAGCATTTATTCAGCCGCTCGGCAGACTTTCCGAGGACGAATTTTTAGGCTTCAACAAGGGCAGAAAGATCCGTGAAAAATGACGTTAGAATTCATTCCTGCGCATCTAAATGCATTTCTATAACATGCTGAGTAACATGAGTATAACCAGGTTGCATATGTTTTTGTTTTGTTTTGGTTAAATAACCATGTGGAAGAAAATAAATGGTCGGCTGCAAAGTGGCAGGCTTTTTTGAAGAGTTGAGATCACAGCCATGAATCACAGAGAAGGAATGAACTTGTCGGGAGGGAGGATCGGAAGAGATTGCCAAAGATGGAGAACATAATGGAGTTCTGTGTGTGTGTGTGTGTGTGTGTGTGTGTGTGTGTGTGTGTGTGTGTGTGTGCGCGCGCACTGCTGACTTTGTGTCACACATCAGATGAAGCAAATTCAGAGGACGACATCTTCTTGATACATCTTAGAAGTACTAACATTTTTAACTCGTTAAAACTTTTTCGTCTCCATCCAAAATCTGTTATTTAGGAATTACAAATCGTCCAGAAAACAATAGCTGACATCTCTTGCTTTTATTCTACAATAAATCAGACTAATCATCATTATTTATATCTAATTCAGTGATATCCCTGCAGCTGTGGTCTTCACCCATCTTGAACCAAAATCTTGAGTCCTGTTTTTCTGAGACTGAGATGAGACCGAGTAAAAACGTGGTAAATTCTGAGAAGAAGCCTTTTAATTAGCGGTCTTGAGGTGGTCTCAAGACCAAGACCGATCTTGAGTACTGCAACACCAACTGGCAGAACCACTGCACTATTTTTTTTTTCTTGAATGATTATTTAAGTCGTCGTGTCTTTGATAGAGATCAGCTGAAGCAGGTGACCGAGCGTAGCATGCTGCAGCCATGCTTTTTGTTTTTACACTTTTACACTCAAAAACGTGCTTCACTGCCAGTCAGACACAAGGCCGAAGTTAGTCTAATAACCACCATCTGTTGGACACAGTTTAATAAAGTCTGCAGTGAGTTAAAGACGGTTAAAAGTTCTAGATGATGAGCTGTATCAGGTCAGAGAGTCCACCGCGGAGCCAAAAGGTCGCTGGATGACTCCACCACGTGTTCAAGCGTTATCTATCTGATTAAAGTCACCTTCAATGCGACTCTGAACCACTCACCCAGTAATTGTAAAGGCAGCAGTACACTTCTAATGAAGTCTGAAATAGAAACACAGTGATACACAGGGCTGCATACAAATGCGTGTATCCTCTCTGCAGTTCTGCGTTGTTCCTTTTTATGTACGCTGGATGCTGGTTGGAAGAGCATGAAGGTGAAGGAGGAACGAGGTTAGAGAACCTCTGGAGAAAAACAGCTGCTGTGAAAGAGAGACACAAAAGGCCAAACGGAGCTGTTCAGATATTTTTGAACAACCTCAGCGAGTTTACCATGTGATATTTCAGCCAGGAAGCCACTGCAGAGCAGAAAAAAAAGAAGAGGTTTGTACATACGAGAGTCATTTTGGCAGTCATTACACTGTGCCCTTAAGTCGCCCGCGAGAAGAATGGCAGCTCAGACATCAAATGATGTGTCTGTCAGAGAGTGTGTGTGTGTGTGATCATGTGGAGTCCTCTGGAGTCAGTAATTCAGCCACCCCAGTCTTTACAGCCAACAACAGGTCCACTGTCACACGCTGTGCGCATCACATCTGTCTGGGAAAGAGTGTGTCTGTTTGGGTGTGTGTGTGAGAGAGAGAAAACAAAGACAGGCCCTCCTCACCTGTAGCTACCTCACTGGGAGATCAAATCCTGCTCTGCATGGGTGAAATTATTAGAATTGAATATTTATTTCAGTCATTTTGAGTGTGGGTTTTTTATTTTTTACTATATACTACGACAGACACTCATTCATCATTTTCTGCCTGACAGATAACTGCAGTTTTCAAATAGAGATCTGCAGCGACGTCCAGTTGCCCGAGATTTAGCTCTTCTCCCAGCAGAATGAGTAGAATGTGCCGGTTGCTGTTTATGAAAACACAATTCAAAGTTAGACTCTTTCACAGCCGCCACATCGCAAATAAAGACCTACAGCGACACCTCCTCAAAACAGCCGAGGCCACGCTTCATCCCGCTCGCTGGGCTTGCATGTGTTTAGCTCAGCCCAGACCAAGACAGACCTGCAGCCCTTTATAGAGACGGAAGCGGCAGCGATGTAACCTGGTCGCTATGTTTTTACAGAGTCCTGACCTCACGCCCTCGCACGCTGCCAAATAACTACACATGCAAAACAATAAAAGAAAGAAGTGCTGCAGGGAGGGCGGCTGCTGACACTTCAGAGTCCCAGAGTAGCGCTTCAGGATCGGTATTATGTATGGAACAGTTCTCATTTGGGGCAGAGATGGAACAACGCCTGCGAGTTGGTTTAGGCGTTCAAACTCTAGCTGCGCTGCCTCACACCAAACACTGCCTGCCTCCCTATTTGGTGCTCCATTTAAGCTGCAGAAATCATTCCCTTTGCTCTGTCAGTGCTCCTGCTGCCCTGCATCAGAATCATTTTCAGCCCCAGCACCGCCCCAACATCCACCTGCAGGCTCTGGGAAGGTTGAAGATATTTGCCCGTGGATCCTGAATATCTTTATCTGAGCGGAGAGATGAGTTTGTAGCCTAGAGACCAAAGTCTAACTATATTCTGCATTTCAAATGTGAGGCTTTATGACACATTGATGACACAATGATAACTGAAGGTATTTAATTATTGTATAATCAGTTACTTAGTGTTCAAATATTGAAGTATTATTATTAGTATAAACTATTAATAGTGGGAGGAGTGTGAGATTTTGAAATCTTAACATGAAGGATGTGATCTTCACTCACTTGTTGTTGCCATTGATTCTTTGAATCTGACGTTCTTTAATGTTTGGGGTGTCCGTATCTGTTGCCGGACTCTTCAAACCATCAACACAACATCAAAATGCATCCGCTTAGCATTCAGGCTCAGAGCCACTCAGAGATCTAATCAGCCCAGGCCATCAACCAGGCCCGATTTTCTCCTTCTGATAGCAGCAGGCCAGAGGAATTTGGGTCAAGGATTTGGTCTGATAGTATCTCGTCTTGTCTTTAATTCTGAAGGAACTTGGCATGAAAAGCAGACCTTCCCTCTGACTCCCATGGGCCTCGTCACAAATCAGATACCGACGATAAACTCGGAACAACAAACCTCGCTTAAAGGCCACTGTGCAGTGACTCAAAGTTTGGCAGCTTCGAGCTTTAATAAACCAACTTTGAGCGAAAGAGAAATGAGAAAGCTCAATTTGCTGAACTTTAAGTTTTGTCATCTGTTGTGAGGCTTCGTTTTATGAGCTGGCACAGTCGCACATGCACTATGCACTACTATTGCTAGTTTATTAGCCGCACCTGTACAATGAAATGCAATCCAGAACTTCAGCGCTCCAATAAAACCGTTCTTCATCAAGCTTTTTTAGGCTGTCTTGTAGTGCAGTTGTATTTGATTGCACTACAGGCACATGTATGATGGCGGACAGCATGACTCCAAGTGATGATACGTTTCTCCAGAAATGCAGAAAGTGTAAATAAGCAGCTATTAATAAACTGGTTTGCCATTATCAGCTTAAAAGGTGTTGGTCTGTTAATGTTCATGCCTTCAAGTGCCCCAAAAATGAATTATAGCAGGTTTTTGTGTCTAATTAATAGCTCAGTAGACTGTGACCGCATCTTAGCCACTACATGTTTCTATTCAGCTTAAACAACCTTTCTAGCAGTGCAGCATGTGTGACTCGCTCCCACATCCAATTTTCGAGCCACCTGTCGCTTCATGAAATTACCACTAACTGTATTTTCTTCTTCTCCTCTCCAGTACTTTGTCCTGCTGCTGTGCATCTTCCTGTTGGAGATCCTGGCTGGCGTCCTGGCTTATATCTACTACCAGCAGGTAATCCCCCTTGGCCAAATTCACGTGCTTTAAAAAGTTTTTAAAAAAAGGAAAGTCCCTTTCAAATATATTTGACAATGCACGCCAGGATTTGTATGTTGTTAGGTTGTGAGGAATGACGCAGGAGCTGGCAGCATGACAGATATGGGAGGACTTTATATTTCTTTTTGAAATGACAAAAAAAGTTATTTCAAATGTGACACAGAGGTCAGGATTGGTTTTAAGTAATAATACAGTCTCACCTGGATTGTGCAGGGCTCAGCACAGTTTAAAGAATGGTTGCCAGGTTGATATCCAGGCACTCATCGTTGGTTGCCGAAACTGAAAATACGGTTTCCATTTTGAGTAAATAATTAACTATTTTCATCATGTTGATAATGAAAAAAAACATACATTTAAATCAGTCATTTTATGGTAGGAAAGTTAAACAATGTTGCTTTAAAAAGTTGAATTATTTTGCCATTTGCTCAGATTGCAACTTGGCAGTCCTTACTGTCAAGCCCTGTTTTGTTGGCAGTTTAGTAAAGTACATTTTTGTATTTTGATCCACTTATATGTGACAAATCATTTGCTTTATTGTCACTGAATTAAATAAACAACTCCTATACTCATCCTCTGATGGTAAAACCTGATGTCTGTGTGCAGCAGTCATCATATACTCTGCTAAAACGCCAATAGCGCATTCCTGGCACATCTTCGGTGCCTCTTAATCTGAGCACGTAGTCTAAAAGGTTGTAATAAAACACAGACGACTGTCTCGGTTCCCAGGTGGCGTGTGCTGCGCTGTAATTATAACCACCGCAAAAAAAAAAAAACGGCATGATGAATGAGATTGCAGAAAGAGAATATAAGACAACCCATTAAAAATACAAATATCAGACTAACCGTATTACTTGTGGTACATTTAGTCCAAGTGGAATGAAAAATGCCTCCAGTAGTACACATAACAAGGCTAAGTGCACTGTGTCTTTGCTTTTAAAGCATTTTGTTATGATTTTGAACCACTACAGCACTTAAAATGTTACACAAAGAAATTATTAAATATCCAAAAATGGTTAAAAAACAGCTTAGCTCTACAAAATGTGTTTTAAATGCACACGTTTCTGCTTACAAGTGATTATTTCTTATCTCCTGCTCTGTAGTTAATGTAAAATCTGGCAGCCTCCCTTGGCACATTTCAGCTCTAACACTGTAGAGTTATAATGACTGTACTGCGAGCAGTCACAGATGAGATTTCTTTTTTTTTCTTTCTTTTCTTACCTCGTGTAATATTAACATGACTTTGCTCTCCACCGGCATCAGTCCCACCCTGACTAGTCTTAAAGCCTGGTGGCTTGTAGCTCAGCAACAGGACTTCTCTCAGTCTAGAGGTGCTCTGATATCATTAGAACCGCCTCATTCATAATACACAACTCGTCTGAACACGAGCAGTCGCTGAGCTCTCTCCTGCTTCCCAAAGCTCGGCCTCCTTCGCTCGCCTCAAAACATTCTTGCCTTCTCGGCTTCTCTCCCCTCGTTTTTCCTCATTTGTCTCTCCGGTAATTACTTGTGAGAACAGCTCATGAAACCTGTTCCACACAAACCCTTTATCTATATTTATTACTGACAGTATCAAGAATAGACAGCATATTTGTGACAAAGAGCCATTTTGAAGCTCAAAATCTGTTGCACTGGCCGCCGCCATGTTGGCTGTCTTGCCTCTTCCGCCTCATGACTAATTTTGAAAAGCAGCAAAGACGTGGATCATCTGCGGACCTGAGGTGGGCTGAATGACGCCTGAGTGCTCAAACAAGCCATCTTTAATAGTGCCCACCTGTCAGTCAAAGCGCTCCAGCTGTTAATTAAATCGATAGCCTTAATATAATTTGAAAAGGTGAGTGTTTAGACTTAATACAGTTGTCATGAGCGGGGAAATTAGCTATAGAGACCAGAACTGTTTTTGCTACCAGGCTGTAAACATGTTTATTTCTGCTGTGAAGTTGGACATTTTAACATGGGGACTTATGGAGACTGACTCGTCCTGTAGCCAGCCTCAAGTGGGCGTTCGAGGAACTGCAGTTTTGGCACTTGGGCATCAGCTTCACTTCACAGCCACGGAGGCCGCTGGGTGCAAACATGTCAGGATTGCCTCCTTCAGGCAAAGAAAGTTAGAACTACAGCAGCCAGCATGGCTGGAAGCAGAAGTAGCATTGCTTCATGGTGGAGGAGTTCCAATATGAACCACAATGATTGTTTGACCCTTAACCAACCAAACCAACTAAATATTTGTCTTGCAGAAATGTTCTTATATTAATTTAGGGCCTCTCGCTCACCCCTAATCAGCAGAAAACATCCCCCTTTAATAAAAGTTTCAAATGTAGATGAAGCTATAAAACTATCCACCTTCTGGTGACTCCGTCGTCTAAACAGCAGAGCTTTGTCTGCAGACGCCGACATCTGACGCCTGTAAACTGCTGCTGTTGGTGTCTTGTGAGCAGGCAGGACTTGAACAGCAGGCTTCACACCTGTGGCTCTGCAGTCGGATAATACTGACAGACATCACCCGAATACATGCGCGAACAAACGTCTGCTCTTATTCGTGTGTGGCTACATATGCGATGCCGTTGGCTCGCCGAGCCATCTTGAGTTGCTGTTCTCTCTTCAGTGCCGCAGTGTTTTCCAAACTGTCAACAGGTAAAATGAAACGCCAGCCCACCCCCGCCTCCCCCGCCACGTCCCCCCGCTTCCTCCCCTCCCCTTTGTCTTCACCTCCCGTCTCTCATCTTCCTCTGCCCTCCCTTTCCTCTCTTCATCATTCATTCCCTTGATATCTCCTTCATGCTTTGATTTACAGTGGTTTCCCAGCTGGCTTGTTGCCATAGAAACTGAGCCCCCCAGACCTCCCTGCTCCTCCAGCGAGCGTTTTCTGCCACTGGTCTAGAGAACAAAAAAAACCCCCAAAACACAGACTTCCTTTCTGCCTTTCGCCCCGGTTTCATCTGCTCCTCTGTTGTTCGAGCCTCTGCCCGTGACGTGTATCGTCAGGAGAGCGTTTAAAGCCTGCGTGCCATAAATCTCGTCAGTAGCAGAGTTAACAATTGCAGCTAATTTATCACTCGGTCAAGCTCTATGCTGGCCTGCAGATTTTTTTGCTCGTGCATTTATATCTGTGTCTGTGTGTCTGAACAGTTAAATGAGGAGCTGAAGCAGAATCTGAGGGAGACCATGACCCAGAAGTATCAACAGAACACCCATGAGCAAATCACCAGGGCTGTAGACAAGCTGCAGCAGGAGGTAAGTGTCTGCATAAAGGGAGCGATAGCACTTTTCTAAGATGGAGGTTAATGTAATCTCACAAACTGTGAAATGACAGCTGACGTTAAAGCCCACAGGATGCGTTTCGGCAGTTGTTTACATCCAACACTGTCACGTTATAAGTGAACCGGAGCTCCTAAGCAGAAGTCACGTGGACTCGCACGTGGCTCGTTGATTGGACAGTGTTTAGTAACCTATCATCCCATCAGATTAGAGATTTTGGTGATGAGGGCGAGTCAAAACAAATCCGATCCAAGTCCCTTCCCTGACTCGAGCTAAGGATGATGGACTCATCTGCACCCTCTGCTCTAATTTCCCCTCTCTTTTTGCTTATAGCAGTTGACGGCACATGAAGGAACGGATAAATCTGAGCTGCTTCAGTCGCTTCATTTTTTTTAATGCTCAGTGTTTTTAAGTACGAGACGCTCCGGGCTGTCAGATGTCAACATTTATTCTTTGTTCTTTCCCCTAAACTTTTTATTTTCTATCATTCCCAATAATTTGTTTTGGACTTCTCACATTTTGGGGAAATGCACTCATTTCTTGCCAAGAGTTCCTTGAGAGGACTTTACACCACTCTTTTGCCTGTCAGGGGTAATGGGGTAACAAAATCAGCCGACCACAGCGCCTCTTAAGCTCGCTAATTTACATTCGTCTCATTTATTCAAACTGTAAAAATGGCACGTTGCCGTTGTGTGCTGGACTATTTAAGGATTGGGAGTTGTTGCCAGGCAGCCAACAGAGACTCCAGTAAGTTTACTGCCGCTGTCAAAGGAAA
Organism: Nibea albiflora; assembly: GCA_014281875.1. Lineage (NCBI taxonomy): Eukaryota > Metazoa > Chordata > Actinopteri > Sciaenidae > Nibea > Nibea albiflora. The sequence continues at coordinate 6,069,051 of CM024795.1, read as the reverse complement.
AAGCTAAGCTAAGCTAATGACCACTCTCTGTAGCTTCATATTTAGTGTACAGATATCAGAGGTCTATTTCCCCAAATGTAAAACTATCCTTCAGCAGATTACGCTGCTAGTTTTGCTCGTAGTTTCCCGAGTGCAGTATTAAATTTTCTACTTCTTTGCTACCGTCAAAGTTTCACTCTTAACATGTTACTTTCAGTTCAAGTGCTGTGGCAGCAACAGCTCATCCGACTGGGCCGAGAGCGTCTGGATCCGCTCCGACAACGCGAAGGGCCGAAAGGTCCCTGACAGCTGCTGTAAGACTCCCACCGAGCTCTGCGGCTTCAGGGACCACCCATCCAACATCTACAAGGTGGAGGTGAGAGGATGAAGGGCGCATGTGGGCTCGTTCAGTATTTCCGTCATGTCTGCCGAGCTGTGTCATGCGCTGAGATCGCGCAGAGGAAGAAGACCGCACACATAACATTTGTTTGCAGTGAGACTTCAGTAACACTCCCACGCCAGCTGATGTGACATAAAGACGCGCTTTGTTTTTCATTCAGGGCGGCTGCATCACCAAACTGGAGAAATTCATCCTGGACCATCTGAAGATCATCGGAGCGGTGGGTGTTGGGATTGCCTGTGTACAGGTGAGCAAAGAACTTTTTGCAGCACATAAACAGAGATCAAACCAACGTACGTACGTCGAGATGAACTGCTAAACTGTGTTTTTCTTCCCCTCTGTCCGATCTCCAGATCATAGGGATGGTATTTACATGCTGCCTATATCGAAGTCTGAAGGCAGAGCCGTACTAAGAGAAGCAGAAGAAGAAAAAGTGTGTGGGTGACGGAGGTAACTTCATCACCACGTACTCAAATAGCCCATAGGTTCTTTTCTTTGCCTTGCACATAGGGGAAGAAAAATTTGGCGAGGGATCAAATTGCACATCTGAGGATCTCATTTTGGTAAACAAAGGGTGGAAAAACACTACAAGGTATCTTGAAGTAATTAGGCACTCAAATTGCAGCCTCAGCTACATCGTGGAGATTACAGCGCTGTGAGAATAAAAAAGCCTCCGAGAGCAACTGATGGGGAGTTTTAACACCGATCGTGTAGGGTACTAAATAGTCTCTGGGACCAAAGCATTGTAGTTTTCTTCCACTCAGAGTCCCTCGATGTACATTTATGTTTGTAGACCAGGTGCTGCACCGGGGAGTGGTGTAAAGATCGGTGGAGTAAAACTGGCACTTTGCAGAAAATGTTAATCCTGGTCGCAGCAGCTTGCCTGTCCCCAGCAGCACGGTTTAACACGCCTACATCTGGGGCCTCCTTCATCTGCAAGAGCATTTTTTTCCCACGGCAAGTACTCAGTCACGCATTTCAAATATTTGTTCGATAGCGGCCTTTTTAAACTCTTGAACTGTTAGGTTTTATATCTTGTAAATGAATATTTTCTGTAACACTTGAGGGGCTTTCTTCTGAGCTGTAGGGCTTTATCGCCGAGTGTGTCTTCATAGCGACATGTCAGTGTTTTTTAAATCAACGTTAAAGATCTGCTGAGCAGAACACAGTATCCGTTTAATGCCTTGTTCAAAAACAAAAGGGTACAGGACCCGGCGCTGTGGCGAAAACTCAGGTCGTTCCATCACTTTGAGTTGGGTAGTGCGTTTTGGCTGGGGCGGCGTGTCTGCCAAAAAAACGCAAGACAAACAAAAACTGTGACGGAGAAGTTGAGCTGGATCTAACTTTTAGAAAAGGTCTCCTTGCAGCCATTCAGACAGCGATTCATGGACTCTGATACTCTACCTGTTGTGTTTTGGCTTTGTCATAATTACACCTCAAAATAGTGACACAAAGAAGTTTAATTTGGTTTGTGTCTGATGTTTGAGAGGGCATTGGTCGAGTGACATAGACAGTGAATGAGAGTGAGGGAGCTCTGGCCTCGATAAAACCGTTTAATCAGCGGAATAAAAAAGTATTTCTTGATTGTTTCAGAGCGTTGGCGTTCTCGTCAACCCAACACAACGCCGGACAACCCTGCAGCGATTCCCCACAGCGCCTGATCTTTACTGAATGTACCCGACCTGTGCCATTTGACACAATGACGCCAGTATTTTAACCAATGTGTAACGCCTGATGTTAATGAAGTTTGTGTTTTTGACTCATGCAAGCAGTGCCACTTACATCGCTCATAAGAAAGTGCCTCACGTTTTCTTTTGTATACAAGGGATTTCTCCACTGATGCCAAAGTTGTCCAGCGTAACTTTGTGTAAGGACCTACTGTATCCAGCCTTATTCACTTATCTACTGATGTCACTCTTTTTTAGATTGTTGTTTTTTTTCATAAATGAAGATTTTGTTTACTTTTCTATAGACCATGAATATATTATTGTATTTAACGAGATACGTGGTATGAAATGATATTCACTCACTGTTAGCGTCGATCTTTTTTCGTATGTGCCTCAAAGACAAACACTGAATTAATCTGCTGTATTTTCTGTCTTTGTGATAATGCAGGAATAATTTTAGGTTGAATAAACGTTCATCAACAACACACCTCTGCTTGTTTGCTTTCTCAGGTAACAAACGGTGTATCAGTTAGCATCTTTTACATTCAGTGTGACAGATTATGATTTGTAGAAACAGCCAAGCTGACAACTTTAAACAGCGGAGTCCTTCATGTTACAGTTATCAGGTCATGTCATCCCAAAAACTGCCAAAAAAACTGTGCAAAGACAAAACCACATCCCGGGAACCAGTGGTCCTTACACAATTGGCACCAGCTTACAGGTGCATTAGTGTATTAACCCAAAGTCAATTCCCTTAATGTCATTGTACTGCGGTGATGTAGATTTGGGATGCGAGCCATATTCTTGACAGCAGCTGCTGCTCAGGAGTTTATTACCTATACAATGGGCAGCTGTATGGCCCGTAATGGGAGTTATTCTGCTGTTCAGTGCAAGGCCGAGCTCATCTGATCTCTTGTATTGTCGAGAGTGACTGTGCATCAGTGTCATTGCTGCGAACGCCGGCAGTTACAGCGTGCAAACACAGGGAGGCAGCACCTGCCAGGCTTTCACTGCCACACACACACACACACACAACACCACACTGATGAAAACAGCTGGTGAGAGTGTGTGCATAACACCCGGAGGCTGTTGAGGATTACCCCTCTCCGAACACGTTCACACTCTTTCCTAATTCAGAAAGGCAGACGAAGCTTTAATATGTCTTCATGAAGACTGTTTTTAAACACAATCACAAATATCACCTGGATGTTTAACTTCACCTGTAGTGGAAAAACATACAACTCAGTCATCCAAGAAATTTGCCTCTCAGTGCGCGCTGATAGAACAAGCCGAATGAAAATCAAATGGCGACCGGTCAGCTCACAGCTACAGACTACTAATTGGTTTCCATCGGGACTGCTAACAATGCAAATGAAGCCGTTTCTCAGTGAGTGAAGCTGGCGGTGTAAAAACATTTCCCCCCTCTGTGTAACAGGCGCACATGTTGAAATGAAACAACAAGAGATCCGTGTGTGTTGTCACAGTACCCCTCGAAGGTGCTCTCACAGCACACACCTCGTGAAAGCTGAGTCATCCCTGGCAAAATGAGCCTGTGAGGATTTTTTTTTTTTTTTTTTTCTCGTCATAGGAGGCGGGAGGGGATTCAGCCGTTAACGTTTCCATTGGAGTGAAAGTAGTTCAGCACATGGCAATTTTAACAGGGCGCTTTTCCGAGGAGCAGACATCTGTGGAATGCGAGCCGTCTGCCCTGCTCTTGACACAGCCGTTGCCTCTTGCTTGTTGCCTGCGTTTGACTTAAAATACATGACAGAAATGACTACGACCGGTGCGTCCCCACCCTGCCGATGAAAGCCTATAATAAATCCACCCTCCTTCATGGCCTCCCTGCGTGTTCTGCTTGCTCACCGTGACAGCGAGCTAACGCAAGGGGTATGTTAATAATGCCGGTGCATGACATTTCCAAAATATCTCCTCCAATATTTTAAGCAGTTGTCCATGCAGTGCCTGTGTCACCCACTGCACTTTGGACCTTTCAGGAGGGAGGTATCTTATTTTCAACCTGGTGGAGCAGAAGGTTGTAGACTCTTCTCCCTCCACCTTTTTTTTTTTTATTTCCTGGGAGGTGATGTGATTTCTGCTCCTACAGGATAAAACAGACAGCAGGGGAGCTGTGTTACTGGTGACAGGAGGAGGAACTTCATTTCCCAGGGTCACCCAAGGGTACAGGAAAACCTGTGTGTGTGTGTTTCCTTAAACCTAGTCGACTGGGGACGGCTTGTCTGCTGAGGTTAACGTTTTGTTATTTCGGTTTCGCGTCAGTTACATTAATCACGAGCTAAAACAGGTCCTGTCTTCGCTTAGGGTCGGCTAAAGGTTAAGCTGAGGTAAGTATCAGCCATGGTTAAGTTTAGCGTTACCTAAAAGGAAGTGAAACCCCAGAGACAAACATCGAGGTGGTTCCCAACCTGTTGATCAGGACTATGAATAGAGGTCGCATGAGAGGTTGTGATGCTCAACAGCAAAAGACAGAAGAAACCATAACTAGACGACTTAAAATTATGATTATTTGCTCTAATTGTTGCTTTATTTCATGCAAATGACTCATTTTTACCTTCACAGAGCCCTCAACTGCTCTTCAGCTCTGGGTACAGATATACAACCGTTGACACTAGCCGTCAAATAGATGTTGCATTGTTTTAAGAGGTCACACAGGAATCTCCTGAGCGACCGCATGTCAACATCTGTGTGTGTACACGACATAAAAAGCGGTGTCGGGGAAGGCGCTGCACTTAATCTGCAGACAGAATATTTTACGAAGCCTCTGAACCTTTTTACAGCTGTGAGCTGTCAGCCAGCTAACCCCCGTGCTGTTAGTCCACGACGCGAACACAAGCCATCGAAAACACAATATTCTCTTATGTCTCGCTGTGTGTGTGTGCGACGTCTCTGCCGCGGGCACAGACGCGTAAGGTCATTTCATTTTCATTCCAAGGCCTCTGGTGTTTACATTGTGTATGTATATATGTATGTTATGTGTGTGTGTGTGTGTGTGAGAGAGAAAAGGGGAGGGGGTACAAATGTAATCTTGAGTCTGTAGATGGCAGCAACACTCTTGGCCAATCTGTTTCAATAAAATGGAGGAGAGAAAAAAAAAGATTTTGTCTTGGCGGTCAAGGGCTGCCAGCCGAAATTGAAATTAATTGGAACAATCCAACCTTAAAAAAAAAAAATCCACCGTAATTGTGAAATAAATGCGCTCGCTGCCAAGAAGAGTTGTCCTCCCTTTGTATACCTGTGCATGCATGCATGCATAGTGACACTCCAGGCACGGTCATATGGATGTTTATTAACATGCAGAAATGTATTAATAAAATGTGATTAATGCAGAGTAACAGCTCCCACTTCACCCACATGATGATCATGACTCTGGGTCAAGGATGAGCCTCGTTATGCAGCAGAGGAAGCCAAATAAAATGTTTTATTCTGCTCACTTGGTCATGCTGTAAATTGACTTTGCTGAACGTGATTATATTTGGCTTTTTTTTTTTTTCACACGGTTATCAACAGTCTTATTAAGTGCTGACTTCACATATTTTTTGGGGGTGTGGGTGTGTGAGCAGGGTGCTGATTATGTAAGTCATTTACATTTCCTCCAATTTGGAGAGTGACTGGCTCAGCGAAGTGAGAGACTTTGAGCCTCGGTTTCGCTTTCAAGCTCCCCTCAGACTAATACTGAAGAGCTGTGTGAAATAAAACCTCTCGCTGAGCTGCCGCTCGGCTTTTAGGAGATGTCACCGGTGTGCATCTGTTGTAAAGAAGGAGCGACTATGAGAGGACGCACATCAGGGTAAAGCTCCTGTGTGCTGACAAGAGCCTCACATGTGGCTCTTATCCCTCCGCATGCAGATACAGTACCGTACACCGCGCACGTCACTCCGTCTGCCACTCACTTGCTCACTCAGGCTTACTTCAGCCCTCGCACGCTCCCCGAGGCGTAGCGCCTTAACATCTGGCTCTCCCATCCTTTTCTCTCTTCTGGGTCACATCTCATTCAGGCAGAGGAGATTCGGAGTCCTTAGGTGTTTAGATCCTGTCCAAGGTGGTTTGACCAGCTGGCTTTTGATCCCCGAGGGTGTTGGAGTATATCTGTTTGACAGCAGTGGGGGGGGGTTGTGTATCCCAAAGGATGGCAACAGGGTTACAGCTGTAGACGGGGAATCAGGAGTTGTGGAAGCCATGATACTACAATAAATAAACCTATTGTGACAGTATAGTGGATGTTGTATATTGCACAGGTTTCTGAAGAGACGTTCTGAAGCTCAAAATCTGTGGCCGTGGCTCCCATCTGTATCACCACCCACCTGTCAATCAAAGGCAGCCGCGCTGTTAATTATGCATAACTCTAAGCCTTAATATCATTTGAAGAGGTGAGTTGTATATAAATTCACCCTCAGTACAGTTGTCATGAACGGGGAATTTAGCTATAGAGACCAAAACAGTTTTTTGTACCAGGCTGTAAACATGTTTATTTCTGCTGTGAAGTTGGACATTTTAACATGGGGACTTATGGAGACTGACTCGTTCTGTAGCCAGCCTCAAGTGGACGTTCAAGGAACTGCAGTTTTTTGGCGCTTCCACATTGGCTTCATTTCACAGCCACACAGGTTACAGCTTGGTTTTGCCAGCAGTTAATCTTCATACAACGTACAGCGCAGAGTAAATGTGAATATCATCCACATATTATGATTGGGAAGGATGTGCACACATTTTACGGTGGATGCTATTAAAAATGGTTTAAGAAACAAATCTCTACATGAGAAAGGCCATGAATTAGAAAGGCAACATGGTTTTGTCTAATTCACGACTGAAACCTGACTGCATGTTCATTTTAAACCTTTATTTTACTTTATTAAAAATAATTGTACCATCAGATTAGGTTTCTTTGCATAAGGTCTGAAAATTAAGGCCAGGAACTGACTGAAATCTTGACAAAAGAGAGCTTCTGTTCAGTTTGAACTCCTTTGCTGAGATAATGTTAATTTGACCGTCGCATTAGATTAAGCTGTTACTTCTTTGCAGAAATAAGAAAGGCCGTGAATTAAGAAGACGGCGTGGCTTTATTTGATTTCTCACTGAAACCTAGACAGGAGGGAGATTATGTTCATTTTCAGCTTCTTTTCCTGAAGCTAATTCAAACTGTCACTTCTCTGCAGAAAGGCTGACAAAACAGATTTCTCTATTAAAATAGTGTAAAAGGTAATAAATTAAAGGGAAAACGTCGTTTTCATTAGTAGTGTAGGAAGTATCCAGATCATTTTAAGTTTAAGTTAAAGTTGTAATTCCGCACTTCAATAAAATCTTACTTACAATGCCCCGATGCAATTAGCTCAGAGCCTCGATAGCCCCGCTGAAAAAAACTGAACTAACGTCACCTAACAGCAGCTAAAGTTAGCAGCGGTTTACTGTATATCAGGACTTTGTAAATGAAGTTGATACGAAGCAGCTGGAGGACATCAGAGTGAAAACATTCAAACAATATGATCCAGTTTTTATCAAAAGCAGTGAAATATTTGGTGGTGTGTGACACAAAGAGTGACAGAGACACGATTCACTTGATTATTATTTGCTTGAAAAGTTGCATAGTGACGCTTTAAGGTCACCACACTGAGTGCATGTTTGTCTTTTCAGGGCCGACCTTCGATCAGTAAAATAATGTGCAGTGTTTTTCCATTTTATTCTTTCACGTGGACAGAGAGAGAAGAACTGGATTCAGTTCAGTCCTTTGAAAATTATTCATTTTAATATGATGTAATGTTTGTTTTGTTTGAGGGAAACTTCCTGGAAGGCAGCAAGTATTCGACTGGAAGAGACTCGGTCTGGCCTTAAGTTTTTACATTTCTGTCCAAGTATTGTTGGAAGTGGACATGTGTGCACAGATGATGGTTTAAAAATGGTTCATGTTTAAAATAAACTGTTGGACATAAAAAAGATCAAACAAACTGTTGTGTGTTATTCACTAAAACTCAAAGAAATTAAGCTCATTAAAAGTGCATAGACTTTTTTTGTGTAGGATAAAAGTTAAATGATAGTCTCCCCCCTTTTGGCAGTGAGAGTAATTACACAAACACCGTCAACGTGTGCTTATGACGTCCGTACTCTTTGTTGCTGAGGCCTACTCCATCCAACAGTTGCACCCTCTTCAGCTCTGGAAAACCAGTTTTTACTGGCTGATGTAACGACATTTAAAAACTTTGGTTTTCTTGCAAATTATGAAGAGATTTACTTGGCAGTTATAGGCTTAATCAGCATTGTGTGAACTCATTTTGCAAGCAGTTGAATGTAACAGATGTTCATTTCTATATAAAAGTGCTGCACTCCAGCTTGAATTAAATAATTTAACGGCTTAATGTCACTCCAGCAAGTTGGTGCAGCTGAATACATTTTTTAGATTTCAAACCTGTTTTTTTGGTAATGCCCAATTCTTCTGTTAGTGTCCTATGTACTTCTTGATGTAGTGCACCAATTTAGAATTGCCAAAATATAAATATAAAGCATATGTACACCTAAAATTTGGACATTGCGATGTTCTTTGCAGCTGCCTCAGCTCCGGCTTCCACTACGAAGCCAAAATGGCCACTTGAGGCTGGCTATGGAACCAGTCAATCTCCATAAGTCCCCATGTTAAAATACGCAACCTCACATCCGCGTTTTTTTAGCTTCTTTTAGCCGGGAGGCAGAAGAGGCCAGAAGAGCCGCCACACTCTGAGCTCCACAACGTCTCTGCAGAAATCCGTGAGTGACGTCACGGATACGGCATCCATTCTTTATACTGTCAGTGGTGTGAACACACTTGTGAACTCAAAACAGAAAGTGTGAGTGTGAAATTGAGACACAGCTTATTAAAATAATTCAACTGAGCCAGTATGTTCTTTTTTAAGGCGATAATCGCATGGCGTTAGTCAGCACAGAGTCCTTGTGTGTGTGTGTATGTGTGTGGTTTTATATATATATATATATATATATATATATATATATATATAAATAAAATAAATGCTGTAGGTGCACTTGATTCATCTGTTAGATAGCATCTCGACAGTGTTGAGGGTCAATGACTCTGAGCCACACCTGATCAGAGCCACCAGGGGCATTAAATGTGCATTAAAAGATTTTCTAAAGTGGATAATAAAATGCTTATCGACATGCTAGGATTAGACCGCGGGGTGAGATGGGGATGTAGATTTATTTTTTAATATCTCTAACTCTCAATCAGAAAATGTGCTCGTGCAGGTAAAATCATAATTAAAGGTAAGATCACAGCTGCAGGAAAATACGGAGCATGTAACACGAGCTATTGTGCTATTATTATTGGAGCTTTGAGCTCTGGGTGCAGCTGCACTCACAGGCTGCTCGAAGGAAGATACATGCTGACTCCTGCTTGTAGAGAAGGGGAATTCATATAGATCCATTGGACGTTTGCTCACTAGCAGGTTATCATCTGTTCCACCTTGATTAGTTTTACCTGTCCGCGATTAGTCTTATCAGGGGTAGGCCTTCACTCAGAGCGGATCGTCCACTAATCACATGATCGGTGGTTCGATCCCCAGTTGCTGCAGTCTGCATGTCGTAGTGTCCTTGGGCAAGATACTAAACTCCAAATTGCTCCCAAAGGCTGCGCCATCAGCGTGTGAATGATTAGCTCCCAAAATCCAATGAGCAGTTGGCACTTTGCATGGCAGCCAATGCGGCAGTAGCTCCGTCCACAGGGACTTGGGGCTTGTGAACCAGAGGGTGGCCTGTTCAAATCCAGCATGGACCAAAGTATGGAGGGTGGACTGGTTGCTGGAGAGGAGCCAGTTCACCTCCTGGTGCCCTTGAGCAAGGTACCAAACCCCCTAACTGCTCTCAGGGTGCTGCTACACGGCTGCTCATCACTCCACCGTCTCTCTACATTTGCATGTCTATAGGACTTTGTGGCTGTATATAAAAAAAACTGTGCAATCCAACGTCAGTTTGTCTTTGTTTCACGTCCTAGCCTTTCCAGATTACTCTTCGGACCTTTCCTGTTTCATGGATTTTGGATATAACTTGCTCCTTTGCAGATTTGTTACCCTGCTTGAACTTTGGCACATTTTCTCTTTGATTTTTCTAACCCGATGAGTAATAAAGTCAAGTTTTTCTACTCTTCGGGAGGTAACTGCATTAAGATTGGGAAATTCTGATGACTATCTTATTGGGAGGGACTCTCAGGCACACAGGCTCATTCACAGATCAACATAAACTGAACTCATACGACGCTCACTGTGCACACGTACAGCATGAACTCTTGATTAAGGTAGTTAAAGTATTACAAGTAACCCAATGTGTCCTCCTTTGTAAGTAAAAGTACTTCAGCCGCTGTGATTAATAATTTTACAACATAAGTATTAAATGACAATGTGAAAGGAGTCACTCGTAGTGATGAACCTACAGAAAATTATCACCTGAACCTCCAGCTCTTTTCTACTTTATGGAGCATTAAATTGAGTTTCAGATCGTTGTTTGGCCGTTCAGCCACAACTTTACTGCGTTGGTTTGTTCCGACTGCTCTCATACTTTGTTTTCAGCACTGCAGGCAGCTGTTTTCAGAGGCAAAGCTCTAAAAACCCTCTGTACACTCCCTGTTCTGTTAGCTGGTGAACATAGTGGAGCATTTTAAAGAGCTGGATATTTCCCTCGGGAGCTGGGAAAGATCAAAAAGAGAGCGAATGTTAGACTAACATGATAATGTTCTCCGGAACTGCTGGATGTGTAAATAAGCAAGTGTCCACCAGATCAGCTTAAAATGTGATAATACAGCAAGTCAGTGTGACGAAAGTGTACAAAAAAGTGCAGTTTTACTGAAGGTTTGAGTAGAAATATAGAAATATTATCAGCTAAATGTACTCAGTACTTCCCATCGCTGTCAGTGGTAAGATCATCAGTGCTCTGCTTGGTCTGTAGGATCCCAGCAGACGGGAAGAGACTGGACAAGGGCGGCCCAGCTCTGCCCTGGATGATCTTTGGACTCCATAAAGGAGGTGTGAAAGAGAAGGATGACGGCCGAGCTACCAGGCAACACCTCCCACTGTAGTACCTGAAAACCTGGGAGCACTGGGCAGCTCATGCGGGGACTGAACTGCCCCACTCACAGCGTGTGAAGAAGAACTACTGGGCTACAATTCAACCACACGACTCAGCTGTTAACATCTCCGCACATGGATCCGAATCATGCCATTGTCCCCAAATCAGACATTTGTCCACAGTTGTTATTGACGTAGGTCCAGATTAACTCCCAGAGAGTCTAATGGTTCTTCCATGTCTGCAGAAAAAGATCAGTCCTTCCATCCACATAGTATCCTAATTTTTCAGAGTCAGAACCTCAGGGATTTCCACGTAGAAATAGATGGAGGGTCTTCCCTCACCTGCTTCCCCATAATGGCTTTCAATGCCTGCATTAAAAGAGATTGACCCCCTTCTTTGTGTTGCATAAGAGAGTCAGGGACATTTCCAAGCAGACACAAAAGTGAATTTGCTGATACCTGTTGACCTGTTGCTGTGCTGATGTTTCCACACACTGCTCTCTAGAATAATGTTGCATTCTCACAAGCAGTGCAGCGTCGTACCTACATGAGTTTCTGCATATTTTTTTATTTTGTGCTTTTTACTTAATAAAAATTAATAATTTATACACAGTGATATTATTTCTGTAATCCCAGCATTGTCACTATATAATTAGTGGACCGAGGATCCTGATTTAAAAAGTGAACCCAACATGGAAGCTGCAGCTTGAACCTGCGTCCTTTCTCCCGGTCAGCAGGAGGCAGCACCACAGGCTGGACAGGTTTGTAAGAAAATGACTTCTCAGTTGATTTATTACCTCAGTAAACAGTTTCCTTGTGAGTTTATGATCTCAATCACTAGTTTTAAGCTTCATTCCAGACAGCACGGTGTTCATGTTGTATGTTACAGTCCCATTCAGGCTAAAATAGACAATCAAGCACAAGCACACTTCAGGGCGTGGCTACCTTCACTACCTGCCCAGCACACCTTTTTCAAAATGGCAGTTTGAAGTTTGAACTGCCAACATTTCACTCTGCTGCTCTCATGCAGCATTTGATTAATAAGCAAACCTGTCAACAGCGTGACATAGGTTGTTAATTGGTTTATTAGAATGTTTAAGAAACATAATTTCAAGGTGGAGATTTTCTTTGCACTCTAACTCTCTGACAGCAGTCTGGAGCTACAGAAACTCTCCATAAAGGTAAGCAGCTACTGATTGTGTTGGAAGATATCTGCTTTGTCATTGGTCATTTTAGCTGATGTGTTGTTGGTATTACTGCTGGCTTTTTTTTTATATTGGCATCTGTTGTCTGTTAAATTCAGCTTTTTTGCTGTCTACCTATGTAAATGCATTTACATTGGTCTTAATTTGCATTTCCTGTAGAGGCTGAATTCATGTTGGTTGATGTTTGGTGTTTACAATGCTCTCATGCTGCTGTGAAATATGAATACTCATAAACATTGTATTGTGAATGTTAGCGTGTTAGGGTTAGCCCTGCAATTAAAACCTCACTTCAGTAAACACGTGCCAAAAGTAAATACTCAATATGGTCTTTGTGTTGCATCTTACTTCTGCAGATGTTAAAGTTGGGATATTTTTAACTACTTTATCTGTAATTGAATCCAGTGAGGATCGCATGGAGGTTGCCAAATGGTTGTGGCATATATAATAAATAACATATTGTGGCAAGCAGCGCAGAATGAGACAGACAAGAGGCAGCTCTCAGCGACGTTAGTCCTTTACTGACATTCAATACAAGGTATTGAGTACGTGGAGACAACCCATGAGGAAGGGTTCGAACCAGGAAGTATAAACAAAATGGAAATAGTCAAAGTTACTCAAATTTGTACTTAAATAAATGTATTGAGTTACATTACACACTGTATGTTGGCTTTGTTGAAGTGTTTTGGCTGTGTGCTTTAACACGTAAAGTATTTTAATTTTAATTTGTATACCTTAATCATTATTGAGCTAATGTGTGTCATGCTGCTGTGGCTGCATATCAAGTGGATTGATTGATTTAGATTCATTCATGTGAGTTTATTAGTTTGTATGTGCCCAGCAGGATAATGGCCGCGTGTGGATGGTGATGGATGGATGTTGGTCGGTGTCCACTGGATAGACGGCGCTGAGCTCAAAAGTGAAAGTAGTAAAATGATTAAGTGGATGTCGACAAATCATATGAAGTTATCAGGGTTTGCTAATCGAGTTCTAATTTTGATTACGATGGGATTGAATGATTTGAAGAGGTGTTAAAGTGGCCGCTTTGCTAACGTGACCCCTGTTTTAATCCGATTCATATTGTTCCAGCGTGTAAGTGTAAAAGTCTTCTGAATGCTCAGTATATTGCCTCACCTGGTTGTGCCTCCCTGAGACTTTCCTCCTCCCTCAGATTCAGTCAGGGTGGAATATGACGGTGCATAATATTCTGCAGTTCTTGCTTTTTCTTTCTTTTTGTTGTTGTTGCTTTATTTTTATTTTTTCTCATTCCCTGCACGAGAAGCCAAAAACTGTTGATGGGCTGCACCTCCAATCTCTGTGTATGTTGCATTGTTAGGAAAAAGAGATAGAGGTGGGGGTGCTGAGGGTGTTTGTCTGTGTGTGTGTGTGTGTGTTTGCTGGAGGTGGGGGGTTGTGAGTTGCTGGGGCGTAAAAAGTCCACTACAATTTGTCACCGTCGACTCTGTGCCTGGCTGTCAGTGGCAACCCACCTGCCCAACGCGTGCATCTGCTAAGCGCCTGTTGCTCCCTCTGCATGGGAGTGTGTGTTTTTGTGACGGGGAGAGTTCAGAGGAGGAAGCTTTGCCTTAACCATTTACCCGTGGCAGCCCAGAGGGCTCTCAGTGGACTGCTACGATCTGCAAAGTGAGAGCAAGCTAATCTGTGAGCTGCTGTTGGCTGACCGCTATTAGCTGTATAGCCAATATAGTGTACGTTATTTAAGTGACAACACTGCCTGTGGTGTGACAGTGAGGTTTTTTTTTATTTGAAAACTGTCCACAGCAGGAACTGATTAATAAAAATTGGCTGTGCCTTCTTCATCATCTTATTTCTCAAAGCTTCATGAACAGAGCTGATACTGAATGACATTAACTGAGCAATATCACATGAAATGGAGTGATGTTGGACTGAATACCAGTTGTAGGTAGCTGAAGATGATCGCAGTGTGCCAATATTCAGTAGAGCAGCACGCCTTGACGTGTGATATTGCTGTTATACAACAACAGTTCTACATGCAGCAATTATTGGTTTACAGTAAGTAAGTATAAAGATTATGGTTTGTTTGTTTGCCAACACAGACACACAACCTGACTGGGACAGCACGGTTTCCAAATAACATATAAACATTTCTGAGTGTTAGCTCACGAGCCACGCTGTGTAGCTCTACACCACACAAGAGTCAGCTGACAGTCGCTTTGGTGGACATACAGTATCAGTCTGTTTCTCATCTTGACGTTCTGATAAAAATGTTAAATATTATCAGAAGGTAGCTTCACTCTTTTCAGGAAAGCAGGAAATCATTTATACAGTTTATCTTTACGGATTACGTTAACAAGAAGTCTGTTGGTTTGTGATGTGATTTAACAGACAATTAACGGGCTGTTAAAATGTCATATTTCTTAAAGGGAGTTTGGTGCAGGGAGTTTTAGTTTAATTCAAAGTGCAAACATGTCCGTTTTTGAACATTTCGTTGATTGTCTGACGTTGACTGCTGTTAGTTACTGGTTTGAATAATGGTTTGTATGGATTACTGACGGTGGCTGATCGGATTTATTATCAGTATTCAATTACTAATGGCAGGATGCAGTAAATGGTCGCTCCTTGTGTGTTTAAACTACTTTATTGTTGGGTAAAGTTTGTTACAATCAAAGAACGATGAGGACTGCTAAACGGTTGTTAGGTCTGTGAAGGATGCAGTTAAAAGTCTCAGTGCTGTTATGCTTTATATCAACGCCTCTTAGCCAATCAAACTTCTTGGTTGGAGCTCACTGTATGAATCTAAATAAAGGCTTTACTATGCTTTTTCCATTCACTGTAGAGAGTTTGACACATTTTCCATGCAGAGACGTGCAGCGGGCTTCCTCACTGTTCACCTTCTTCTCATTCTTCTTCTGTTGTTTTGGAGGAAAAGAACTAAAAAGCTAAAAAAAAAATCAGCCCTCCGATGCCACAGTTGTCTCCGTCGATCATGTGACAGATGCCTTGCAGTTGATTTGAGAGGATTTGTGGATTCACTTTATGCAAAACAGCAGGCAGGAATGGAGACGGGCATCAACATTTCCTCTCTCTCCACACACACACACACACACACTGGTCCTCTCCTAGGCCAGTGCTTCCTTTCCACATGATTCATCTCTCTTGACACACAGGTCATCAGCCCAACATGGTAATGAATGAATGAATTCCCCAGCATGCCGGAGTAAACGGCGATCACAAGATGGGCCCAGGATGTCTTAGTCAAGCTGTCTCTTGCATTAAGGTTATATAACTGAGGGAGTTGAAAAGGACGCTCACTCGATCGCGCGTGCGCACGTATGTGTGTGTGTATTTAGGTTCAGTGTGTATGTGTGAGTGCGAGCTCGGTTCCTTTTATTCACAATTGCATTCTGACTTCGCTCTTTTGAGGATTACGGAGGTGGCAGATAGCTTCAAAGAATATCGTTTGCAAAGGTCATTATGAGTTATTCTCTCCCTCTCTCCAGTTTTTTGATCTCACACAAAATAAAAGACCTTTTTTCTAAATCACAAAATCTTTATCAAGCCTACAGATTCAACTGAAAGCTCTGTTATTATTTGTCAGCCACTTGGACCGTCCGCACCACAGATCGAGTCGCTCCATCAGTAACTGCCTCTCCAGTACGGCTGCACCTCACCCCATTAGGACTTTATTTAGATTTTTTGTATTAATCTATTCATGTTTTTGCTTTATAAAAGTCTTTAGTTTGTAGATCTTAAAGGGCCCAGGCCAGATGGGCTATGTAGCCCCTCTATTGAGTTCTGGGTCTCCTCCCAGGTGGACATGCCTGGACCACCTTTCAACTCGAAGGAGCAACGCCTCTACTCCAAGCTCCCTCCGGATGTCCGAGTTCTTAACCCTATTTCTAAGGCTGAACCAGGCCACCTGGTGGAGGATTTCGGCCGCTTGTATCAGCTCCCACTTCCCCTCAACAGTCCGGTGCAGCGTCCGCAATGCTGCAAAGAGATCGGTTTAACTTAAAAATGCGGCTGAAAAGACTGATGGTGTTCTCGCTTGACAGAAAACTGGAGAATTGTTCAGCACTTGTGAAGTCCTTGTCACTCCGTAGGTCAGCTTGATTTTCCCCAGTGTGTCAGACTGTGTTCACGTCCCATTAACTCTCTGTTAAAGTGCCTCAAACCTACAACAACACCTCCCGTGTCCTGTTTGTTTTGACTCTAAAGTGTGACGTGCAGTTTTTATTTTATTTAAACTTACTTTGTCTGAAAACTAGATGTTTTTTTCTAACATCCTGTGATATTACGTAATAAACAGGAGTCTGTGTCTGTGAGCCGGCCTCAGCTCAGCGTGCGGTAGTCGGTGGTAAAGAGTTTGACCTGCTGTAATTTAGTGAGTGTGCCTTTAACATTACATTTCACTATTTTACATCATGATGTAGTCGTGCAGATTGCACAAACACAGCCTGCTAGCTCTGGAGCACTGACGGTATAAATATGGACGTAACGTCTGTGACATCAGCCACAGAATATGTGACTCAAACAAGCCACCTGTAACATCATCAGTTTTAGGAGCTAACCATTCATACGCATTCACATTTTGGGGTTGAGTATCTGCAGACTGGAGGAGCCGGGGGTCGAACAGAGGCTGAAGCTAAGTTGCATATTGCGTAAGCCAATGCAACGCTTCCTCCCGTCTCTTTCTCTCTCTGTCATTTTCATTCTGTTTTGCAGCTCAACGCCGCTCGGTCACTATCTGATAGGAAGCACGCGAGTCACGTGACTGCGTGTGAATGCAGTCAGCGTGTGCAGCCGGGGAGGGCGTTTGCTTGCATGTGCATGTTTGTTTGCTGCCCCGGTCACTTCACTAGCTGGGGGGGGGGGTTCGAAGCTGCCAGCTTTCATTGCATGTAGGAAGTGTGTGAGTGAGAGTGATGTTGAGGGGGAAAAAACCCATAACAGAGGTTTGTGTTCAAGTGTTTGTGTGTGTGTGAGAGAGAGAGAGAGAGGATCTAGTGTTAGACTAGTGGCTCTGTGGAAACATGATCACAGTTTCCCCAAATTCAATTTTGCTTCATTCCTGGACTCCTAACGTGTATTCAGCTCCGTCCAAACTACAGCAGCAGTATCGAGTCCAATTCTCGTGTTTCAGACAAATCTGCGGTGAAAGCAGCTTTCTGAAGGTTGCACACGACGGGTCTGCGTCGCCCGCTTTCTTTTCTTTTCTTTTCTTTTTTTTTTTATTCAGCCCAAAACCGTCACTCTGTCACTCACGTTCACTTTCCGCGACGGTTCCCGTCCCTTCTTCCACTCCTGTTTATGTTCACTTCACTCCATCATTCTCTGAGTTGGCAGAGATGGAGACAGTGTGCTTTTAGAGAAGAGACAGGAAGGAGTGTGACCGAAAGCTGGATTGGCAGATATGAGCCAATAGTCGGATTCTCTTATCCCTCGGCTGCACATTTTTAAATTAAACTCTCACCAGGTGGCATGAAGGGACCAGTTTTTTCCCCTTTGAGAACAATTGGCACACGACCACGTGTCTGTAGATTTGTCCTCCGTCTCTCTAAGAAGGAATGTCTTTTTCTCAACCAGTATGTCGCCACCAGTAACTCTTTCATGATGACGATGAACAGTAGTTCTCCGTAGCTGTTTGTTGGTCTGATGTAACAGGGCTCAGAGATGATGGGACTTTCTCACGGCAAACATTTGAACTCATCATAGCAGAGAGAGAGAAGCAAAGGCGTTACTGATAACATTAACAACAGTAAGCCATGCCACTGTGACAGTGACCCAGAATGCACAATGCAAGGACCGACAGTCCTGATTTAGTCCAAATTATGATATGATAAGATAAGAGACTTTAATGATCCCACACCAGGGAAATTCACATCACAGCACTTGTATAAGAAAATGCCCATAAATAAGAAACATAGAGAAGAAAGTGATGAAGTCATGCTTGTGTTGAAGAGTCTGACAGCTGTTGGAATGAAGGACCTGTGGTAGATCTCCTTCTTACATGGTGGCAGTAGCAGCTGTTTAAGGCCTCCATAGTCTCATGCAGGAGGTGAGAGGAGTCGTTCATGATGGATGTCAGCTCCTCTCCGCTGCGGAGTCTAAGAGAGCAGAATGATTCAAATGATACAAAGGAAGGTGACATTAACAACAAAAAGGTGTTGATACCAGGAATGTCCTAGTCTGACTGATACTGATCGACTTTTGTTTTGTTACAGCAGTATTTCAAGAATCAAGTACTGGAATACGTTAAAAAAAATCTTTAAACAAAGTGCTGAGAAAGTCCTTGTAGCTGAAATGAACAACGTGACACTGTCTGACACTTCTTCATCAAGTCATTCAATCAGAAATCGCTCCGCTCTTTGTTTTTTTGTTTTCCTTCAGGAGAGAGTGGAGCAGGTCGTCTACCAATCAGACGACGTCCAAGTGCCCTTGAGCAAGATACTGAACCCCAAAGGCTGCAGCATCGGTGTGTGAATGTCTACCAATGGTTAGCTCCCAAAAGACTGAGGAGCGATTGGCACCTTGCATGGCAGCCAATACGAGATACGTAATGTAAAATCGGCCCTGAGTGTTTGAAAGACTAGAAAGGCGCTATATAAGTACAGTCCATTTAACATTTACTCTCCTCTCTTCCTCACCTTGATGAACACATTACCCAAAACATAATATGCCGGGAGAGTCTAAATCTCACCCAGCGTGACTGGAAATGAATATTTACAGCAGCTGTGTTTTGACCGCTCTGCTCATTTGTTAGCTTCGTAGCTGTCTCTTGACTCTGCATGTGAATCAAGACTCAAAAGCATTTTTCTTGAATGTTCGACCACATATTGTTACAAAATGATCAGTGGCCGATCTGGGCATCCGTAGCTGATATTAAAAGTCCAGTGTGTCAGATGTAGGCAGCTCTATTTACAAAATATGACAGTCTGTCATGTTTTCTACAGGAGTCCATAAAGGACAAACTAAAAACTGGCTTAAGATGTTTTTTTAGGGCACATTTCATGCTCACTTCATGCTAGGAAGGAGACGGTCGACACCACTAGATGCCGCTAAGTCCTACACACTGGTCCACGATTTAATTAATTCCCTACAATGATTAGCAGTTCCTCGCCTCACTGTCAAATGAAGCAGCTCTAAAAACAACTTCCAGGTTTTATCTGACCTCCTTTTTGAAATTGCTGTTTTTTTTTTTCATTCGTGTGTTGTTGTTGTTGTTGTTGTATCTTGGGTCTTCTGAGCGCAGCCTCCTCCCCCATGTAGAGAAAGAAAATGACTTTCTGGAGTGCACATTGCACCGAATCATTCAGTCATCAGTAAAGCGGCCTCACACGAAGACATGCGATGTATGTATGTACACAGCGCCTCGGGGAGGCTTGCAACAGCATGTTTGTCATACATACACATCCACATCCATGGACTGCTCATTATGATAATTCATTGGTCCTGAAATGTGAATGTGCTGCTCAGATCCCGAGGCCGAGGCCTTAGCGTGCCTCTCTCAGCAGTTTAATGTAAGTTTTTCTGACTCCTTGTAAAACATTATGCGCCGAAGAACCAGCGGGTCAACCGCCATGATATTTTTAGGTTGAGTCAGTCTGGAGTCAGTTGTGACTTGTTTTCTGCTTTCGAATCAGATAAAAATCCACTTTGTGAGAACCGTTCTTGGGTTTCATGTGAGTTTGATTTAAAACCAGGAAGATGAATTGATTTGAGAGTTTTTAAAGAAAAGGCCGAGGCATCAAATTAAAAGAAAAAAAATGTTATCACAAGTAATATTTCCTTTCAGGACTCAGCACTCAGGATACGAGGAGGGGAAAGAGAGAGACATTTTTCACTTCTTTGAAATTAGAAGAAGCTGCCAGATGAACACACTTTGACATTTAGAGGTGAATCAGATTTCTACTGCAGCCTTCAAACTCACAGAGGAGCGCCGCGATCGACCTAAAACACGCACACAAAAAAAACACATTTACATGCAAACATCCAGCAGCTTCATGTGCACAAACAATCAGTCACCCCTGATTCAACAGAAGCCTCCCAGAAAGAGCGGCAGGCTATTAAATGACTGTAATTCAGAACAAGCGGATGGGAGCTGCCAACTAATGATATCTATTTAATTTTCTCCAAGCCCGGGTGCTCAGATGTAGGTCAAACGGTGATTCATCGTGGAATCATGCTTGCAAAAACAAAACAAAACAAAAAAAAACCCTGACAACATGGAGATGTTAAGTGTGTGGGAGCTGCATAAGCCAATGCAACGCCTGCTTCCATCTCTTTCTCGTTCTCTCTCTCTCCCTCTGTCTCTCTTGGTCATTTTCATTCTGTTTGCAGCTCAACGCCCTCACCATTTGTCCACACGACTCAGCGCAGTCATCCTATCTGCCTCGACAAGGAGGGTCTTGCCAGACGCTCATTTGGAAATGGGTTAGGGCTGCATCAGTGACTCAATTGAGATGCATCTGAGGATGTTAGTCTCGCTCTGGGTCGCTGCAGTTGTGGCTGACGCGGCTGCGGCTTCGATCCGAACGGAGGCTGTTTTTCTTTTTTCCGTTCAGACGTGCTCATTAACGTCGACGCGACGTGACAGCGAGGATAATTTGCGGTACTATTTTCTACACACTTTGTTCCCCGTTGTGCTGCGCTGTCAAACGCGGGTTTATAATCAGAGTAGTTGTGACAGCTGAACTTTCCTGAGCAGTAACATTCGTTGCGTGTTTTACGCACAACCTTTGACCAACGTCGATATCCGTGAACTTTAGGTAAAGGTCTTGGTGAGACGTTTGAAGTGTAAGCCCCCCTTTTTTTAAAAATCTCATCACACGATACAGTACGTATGTACCCACACTTCTAGTCGACTGGACCGATTTAGTTCCAGGGCAGTTTTATCAGGTTGAGTGCCAAGCAGTGATGTAACTAGGAGCTGACCTCACTAACTCTCAGTGGCAGGGAGGGAAGCCTACACAAAAAAACACTGAGCTGGATGGGACTTGACATCATTGTATGAACCTGTCAAAGCGAACTCTGTACATTTTCAAGGTTTTCAGTCAGTTCTCACCATTAAAAACAAGATTCAGGGTGGATATTTGGAGTATCCACCAAACCCATGCTGTACAGTTCTTCTGTATTAAGCGCGTGCAGAGAAGGCCATTCTCCTGAACGCAATATCTCAAGAATACCTTGAGCGAACTTTACAATGCACAAACGTCTGTTTGGAGTCAGGGATGAACCAAAGATGCTCTGTAAGAGAAGCTGTGCTAGGATATGAAACAATACACTCTTCCTGTCTGTGAAGCAGGTTTGGTCTCCTCTCCTCCGATCTCCGGTGTAGTGAACGTCGTCTAGGTGGATGAAAGCAGTTTGTGTTCAGCCGGAAACGGTTCAGAAAGTTAGTTGCGTTGTTTTAGATCATCCTTGGTGAAACACACCGGCGATTAAGCGCCGACAGAAGGAAGTGTACATCTCACAGTCAAAGTTTTCTTGTGATCCGTCTGTATGAAAAACGTCATTTAAGTGTCACGTTCACGTCAACTCAAACCCTGCTGCTGCTGCTGGTCTCCTAAAGGAGGGCTGCAGTTGGTCAAACCCTCGTGACACGGATGCAGGAAACTGATGTGATCAAGGTCACTGTGACTGTGACACACGTATCTGGACATAAGGCAAGAATTTAGACTCTAACTCAATTTATATATCCCAGAGATCATGTGCGCTGCTAAAGATGTTGAAGAATCAACTGATTTATATTTTTGAATTTCTTCTTCGCTAATCTTGACAGACATGGGCGTAAAATGCACCCTGACTGGTTGGTGGAGACGCAACCATGAGGTGGTAATTCTAGTTTTTCTGTTGGCCTGTGTTAGAGGATTGATATGGAGTGCTGGTTATAACTTTAGGATGCTTGTTTATCGGTATCTGTATTTGTAACCCGAGAAAAAGTGTCAAACTTAAAGAAATCCAGCATTGTGCTTTAATTCCTTTTTAAATCACATCTGTGGTTTTGTACAAGTACAGACAGAAGTAGCAACTTCCAGTGATCGATTTTCTTCATTGCAACGAGGAGAAACCTGAACAGAAAAGTCACAGCGTACTCAGAGCTCGGGTTGAGCCATCAAAGCTCACAGAGGGGAAGCTTGACCTTATTGCGCACATCAGTGACAAGAGTTTTTTCATGTCAGGCACTGCCTACGCAAAGATGTATCACTCATTGTTTCACCACCACCAGACATCATGGACGAGCAGTGCTGATGAAGCCTGGTGATCACGACTTTCATTGTTTTGTTAAATGCAGTATGACTTGTGTGCTTTGTGTTTAAGACAGGTGTTTTAAGGTACAATGGGACTCTTTTTACTTCTTGTATTTGTGAACTTATTCTGCTTATTAAATAAAGCAGAAACGTCTGTGAAAGAAATGCCAGCAACTCAAAGAGCACGGTGATCTCCGGGGAAAGATGTTGGTAAAATATGCTTGAAGAATTCATTTCTGGTGACTTTACTCTGTTGTCTGTAACAGTGGCATGTCATGCTGGTTTACAAAAAGAAGTGCAGTGATGTGTTCAAGGCCTCGAACGCTGTTTGAAACTGCGCCACCATGAAAATCTTTTTTAAAAAATGGAACAAACAATTGCAAAATCTTATTTTTTAATCATCAGGATTCATCTATGAAAGAGAAAAAAGCAACTGTCGTCTGTGTTAAATTAAATGTAGCTAATTTAATTTGATCTGGTGTTGGATGAACGATCGAATGTCAGAAAGTATTAACATCTTTAGCTAAGAGTTAACGTAAAGCAGGTCTACCTGATGACACACAGTCTTTTTTTTCTATAATATGAAAGTTGAAGTGTTTTCTTACACATTCTTTACAGAACGTAGTTTTATAAGTGATTACTCATTACAATCTAAAGTTTTTAAGCTCTCCTCTTCTCCTCGTTGTTCTGACGGTCTTGTCATGTCGAACCGTAGAGCTGCGCGCCTGCTACTCCATAAGATTAATATACCATCCAATGAAAGATGGCAGGTATCAAATGAAATGCTGCGTGATGATATATGAATTAAATGCAGTGTGAAATTGAACAACTTCAAACAGAAATGACTGTAGTTGTTAATCAAGATGGATTTAAAGAAGCATAACAAAGTCTTTGAATATCTTTAGCCTTGTTAAATGAAATAATTAGAATTTACATTTCCGCTCTTGACTCCGAGTCGTCCAGGTTCTCCCTGGTTTCCATTTATTTCTGTGCAATATGAAAAACAACTTTCACACTCTTGAAAATAGCTCGAGGCGATCCATCAAAGTGAATATCACGTCTGCTTGCTTTTTCTTGTTGTCAAACTTCTTGCTGTGTGATAGAATAACTGCACTTGGAGTTGCAACTGCAACATCATGTAATAATAATGAAACGCTGACAACAATGAAGGCAGACTTAAGGCAGCACTGTGCTGGAAAATAACTAGTATGTCTCATGTGATGTCAGTACAACAATCAGAATTCAAACTAGGCCTGTGCAATGTAATAATAAGTATTCATACAGCACCTTTTTAAAACACTGAGTTTACCGAGTAGTTTGACAGACAGACACAAAGAGGCAAAATGACAACAGAGAGCCAGACACTGAGGCCAAACAACTGCACGACAAAAAATTAAAATGTAGGAGCAAGTTTGCGGTAAGACATTGAAAGAGTGTTTCAAAAGCAATAACCATTAAGAAACATGACGATCGTTCAACTCTTTGCATCTTTACTACAATATTTTTACAAAAGACGACACAAGGAGGAGATTGAACGTGACACAGAACAGGTGATCCCGAACAGGAGAAGGACTGCAAAACAAGGAACTTACATCTAAAAGGAACAATGACGTGACTTAAGTATGGAAGCGGTACTTTGCCGCAGGATGGATCCCACAATCAGCTCAAACTAACCTCTTTTAACACCTCGGTAAGAATCATGCCCGGAAGCCCATCGACTGCAGAGGCCCAGCTTCAATCCAATGATGTGTATCGTGAATCTCTATCTAAATATGAGATTCTGGACCTGCCCTAAAGAAATCTGTTCACGTTGTTTGTCACATATAATCATATATATATGAAGACAAACAAGACGGAAGATGACAAAGAAGAAGATGGCAAAGAAAGTTTGTTATTGGAAGATTGTATTCACAAAATACGGTCAAGGATGCTTCCCCTCTGAAGACACGGTGAATTGACAAAAATGTATCTGTATTAAATGTTGAGTTATCACAAAGTATCTAAGCTGATAGTATACATAGTCAAATATATGTTAAATAATCTGATCGTTTTTATAAGAAACTCCCTCTCTGTTCTCGCCATGTTGGTGTTTCTGATGACTCACCCCGAACTCGGCGATGCACACAAACGACCAGCGACCAGCTCAGCCCATCCATCAACTGCACTTCACTATCAGCTCGCGGGTTGTAGCAGTCGGCGGAGCGAAATCATGAGTTGGAAAGTGTGTTTCGGGAAAGACGTTTATTTAAAGGAAGCGTGGTTATGCTCTAATTTATTTGTTTCTCCGTCGTTCTTAATCTGCTGATCTGTTACAGTAAAGTGGGTGTGGGTGATTTGGGTAAATGCCAGCAGTCCTCTAAAGCTCCACATCGTGAGATATTTACAAGGCTACACACAGAACCTGCTACTTTTGTAACTTTGCCCCGCTCCCATGTTGTATTTGTTGTATTTTTTTAATGGCTGATTGAACTCCGCTGCTGATTAACACTGTGTGATGTGTTTGAAAGCACCAGAACGTTTGAGGACCAAGAGGAGGAAGAGGAAGATTAGGAGGAGCAAGAGGCCAGGCTCTAGCCTCCATACTGTGATCCATGCTGGACCTAAACCGGCCACCCTCCACTTCCCTAACCCAAACAGAGTCACACTGCATGTGTCTCAGGATAGTTTGGTTATCGAGTGAAGTGAAGCTGAACGTCAGCTGAACCGAAAACACCTCGTCGCCTTCAGTCGTTTCAGATGAGGGTTTTAATTCTGCTGATGAATTGTGAGATTCATTTTATTGATCACTTGGCACGCTTCTTTCTTGAAGAGCACTCAGACCATTGTTTGAAGATGGACGCGTGAACAACAGTAGATTAAACCTGAGTTAGATGTCCACTCTTTTTTTCGACCATGAGGAGGAGTATAATGACATTTTTCTGTCTATATTTGGAAATCTGGGATAAAAACAACAGCACACTGTGTGTCTCGTGTTTCAGATGACATTTCAGCAGCGTTCGGTTGAATCAAATCTCACGCCGTTGTCAGCTTTAAGACAATCTGTGTTGGTTTTTTGAGACGCTGTCAGAGAACACTACTGATTGATGAAACTTCTCCCTGCTGGACATCTGCCTCCTGTCACTTCAGCGTCCACTCCTCGCTGTCTATTTTTGTGGGGTTGGAACATCATGTCACAGAAGATATTACAGCTACATTACAGCCTGATTGACCGTTTTTTTTTTTTTTTTATCCTGCTGTGATCAGATTAATCTGGATGGGTCTGAAACAATGAATGATGATATAACCATCTGGGCGCCGGCCACTTGTCGTTCCAAAAATCAATTGGTGTTTGGCCAGGACTAAACGCCTGCACAGAGAATCCAATGTGGTGTGATGGGACACTTCTGAGTTAACAGGCTACTGAGGCAGCACTGCAGAGAAAATTGTGTCAGTTAATGGGCGGCTCTGCATTTTTAAATGGATAATAGTATTTGCCTATGTTGCATATGTGTACTATACGTGTTTATGGTGACATTATTCTGTGTTACTTCAGTAAAACATGAGCAAAAAATGCTATGTTCAACTTTCCTGACCTATACATTTAATTTACAGTTCTACAAAATTCACCTTTTTACCTTTTATCTAACCAAATAAGTCAGTTAAGAATCATTTCGCATTGATCAGCCACTTGGGGGCAGAGAAACAAGCTGTAAGCACAGCTACTGACACGTTAGCATTACCATGTTACTGTTTTCAAGTGGCAACCTGCATCAAAAACTGCAGTTCCTCAAACGTCCACTTGAGGCTGGATACAGAATGAGTCGATCTCCATAAGTCCCCATGTTAAAATGTCCAACTTCACAGAAATAAACATGTTTATTTATTTATTTATTTATGACAACTGTGCGTGCCGTTACCGATGGCTTATTAGAGCACCCATTGCGTCGAGGAGTCGGGTTATATTTCTCTCAGAAGTTTGAGTGTGATGACTTGATAAATCAGATTTAGACCCAAATTGTGAAGTAAAATATTCAGCTTTACTTGTCAGCAAACAGGCACTGGATCAATAGCAGGCAGACAGAGTGTTAAATCTCTTATTTAACATTTCCTCACGTTGTTCTGGTCTGCCATCTTTCCGGGCGCCTCAAAGCTCTTCAGTGCTCTTCTGCTCCGAAGGGTCGAGGTGGGATCTCTGAGGACTTACGGACGAGGATACACGAGAGCAGCCGTCTTATTGGATATCAGTTATCGACTGGATGCTGACCGATCTGACCATCACATCATCACTTAAACTCAAGAGCATCACTCCCATGGTTCATGTTATGTGCTAAAAATAGTTAATTGTAGCTCAACAACAAAAGGACCACAAACATCTTTAGTCATTTATGTGGTTTTCTTTTCATCATCTGAAATTTCCATCATTAACTTTTATTATGGATACAATTAAAGTAAGAGAGTCTGTCAGCAAGAAGCAGTTATAATATCATTATTTCCATTCAGTCACATGTGACGCTGATAATTCCTGAGCGAACGGAGTGTAATATGAGTTACATAATTTCAATTTTCCCTGAAACATTTAGCATAATAAATAATTCCCCGTCTTAAAAAGGCATCATAATCATATTCTGGGTTATTCAGTAATAAATTCAGAATCAGAATATCAATAAATACAGATGAAGATAATGAATGAATACACGCACCTGCCATCCAGAGTGATTATATGCCACCGAGAGGAATGCATGTTGTTCCTCGTGTGCAGGTGTTAAAAGGCTACAGAGAGAAAACACTGCTGCTCTGGCAGCGATAACTGTGTGCCTTTATTAGTATTAACACGGCGCACATATGTGCAGGCACAAACACAGTCAGAGAGGACGTCTCATTTCTTTAAACGTTTTCCGATTTCTCCTCTCCTTGCATAGATTCCTCGTCTCTCCGTGCATCCCCAGTGGGAGGGAGAAGACACAATGAAAGTATGCAAGGGAGAGAAACATGGACGCAATTTACGACACTTTGGGCTACACCCTTGGAAGAGAAGGCAAAGAAGAGAAGGCAGCAGCCCAAAAGAGGAAGCAAGGATCCAAAAGTGAATGGGAATAGGCCGATACACTGCAAGGATAATAAGGAAGTGGGAACAGGTGGGCAGGGAAGGACAGGTGATGTGAGTGGTGGGATCCACAGGGATTACTGCATGGCAGGAGGGAGTGGCGGATCAGAACTAACATCTTTCCATGCCATCTTTTTGTACCTTCAACAATGACGTCCAAGCTAGCAGGACAGATCCCAAGGTCCAGTGTTGGAGCAGGACGTGATCTCCACTCCACTAGTAGAGCGGAGTAGTGCCTCTGTTTTAGTGGGAATTAAAACAAGTCTAACTAACTCTGATCTGGTTGTCGCTCGGGTCAGAGGACATTTACATAAAGCTGAGCTTTCCTCAACTTTCCCCTGTAGTGCCGCCGGAGGCCTTTTTAATGTGTGTAGCAGAGCAGGCGGTATCAGGCTGCTACTCCAGGTCCCGTTCACAATGAATAACTAATCCCAGCTTTCTCCATAATTGTGAATGGCTTGCATCGTTGTTCAGAACTGATTCTGGTCTTTGGTTCAGTTGTATGTTTTAGTTTGTTGCTTGTTCAAGCTGTAAGCTCGTACGAGCTCTGTTTATGAAGTGAAGCTCGACTGTTTGTTTTTTAATAGGCTTTTAATGAGGAAGTAGCATATTGTGTACATGAATACTTCCAGTACTACTCCGATAGAGATCATATACTGTTTGACTGTGGTGTGGAAAACTGCAACATCCCAAAGGTTTTAAATGCAAAGTTCTCAATGTGACAGTATCCGCTTGTTGAAGTTGTCGGAGTTGAAGTGCATGAGTCAGAGGGCTCAAACTGTGAAGGCTGACTCCGAGACAGCTGGAGGAGGTGGCTGCGTGACCGTGATGCGGGGAATTGTCCATCCTCATTGTGCAACACTTGGGCGGACTCTGACTGATGAATGACCGGACATGATTAACAGCTTGTCATGCTGATTCTGGGGCGTGTGGGGCACCTTCAGCGCCTCCGGGACGACTCGCTTCTCAGCTGGATATTTCAACAATACACGCCATGCTCGGATGTGACACGAGTTGGCTCCAGAGAATAATTTCACGTGAATATTCTAAATATGACCACCATAGGAAGGAAACCAGTTGATTTCATGAACCGCAAACACATAAAGGCCTTGGGTGCCGGGGATCTTTTGACCTTACACAAGCCGTTAATCCACATCATCATCTTTAAACGGTCAGTCTGTAGGATTTAGTGGCCTCTAGTGTTGTAGTTGTGGATTGCAATCTCCTTGCCACACCCTCTCCTTCCTTACCTGAAGCAGAAGCTATGGTGGCCGCAAATTGCGAGAACCTAAACTCAGTCTTTAGTTTGTCCCTTCTGGGCTACTGTAAAAATGTATGTATCTGTAGATATAAAACTTGGTAACTCACACTAAAACAATCTAGATGCATAAAGGTATGAGGAAAAAATGCATGTGTTTCCTTGTGTGGATGCTAGTTTGGATCAATATGATTATCAGTGCATTTATACTTTTTATTTAGGACCTCATTAATCCAGATTTCATTAAATATTTAGCTATACTTCAGGCTTTAACATCATCATCTCTCATTCATTGCAGTTAATGAACCGTGTGCATATTAGCTGTCAGCTCTCCGGCTGGTTGTTCCATTTTTCTTACCTTGCGGTCTGAGTGTTAAAAAATTATCGTCTGACTTTAAAAATGTGCATCCAGATAAAATACGATCAGACTCAGGTGCCAAACTGAGCAAAACTTAAAAGCCCTGTTAAATTTAATTGTTCATACAAGTTATTTATGTGATTTTATTGTGCAGCAGTGCGTTCATCTGTCAGCGGACAGTTTGCACACCTCTCTTTTACAACTAGAACTCACTGTGAACTGTGAAAACTATATTTGGGGTTGTCCGTCTATTCTGTCCAGTGGAGTTTTCCTCAGGCTTGAACAGTAACCGGGCCGCTATACCACGTCGCCGCCGGGTATAACGGGCAGCAGGTCCGGCAATAGTGGAAATGATCTCTCTCTTTTCTCGAGAAAACAGGTGGTTCGTATCTTCCTTCTTCAGGTAGACAGAAGATTGGCGGCTGCATCCGCAATCTCACCCAGGATGCAACAAACAAAACAAAAAAAATAAAAGAAAACAGCCGATGGTCCAGCGAGACTGTTACCTGGGCTAGTTACAACCAAACGTTTGTTGTAGCAACTTTAATGTGGAAAGGTGATGATTAAAAGTGCACATCCTTGATGACTTCTCATAAATTCCTCAAGTTTGTGCATGTTTTATTCAGTGGGAATCCAGGATTTAGATTCAAACCAGATTTCACACCTAGGTGTGAAGCCTAATGGGCATTGGCACTCTTACATGTAGGCCTTTCTTTGTTCACTCACATGGCGAGAGCCCAGCATTCATCTGTTTGCTGATTTAGTTTGACCCCAAACTGTTATTTCAAACAGTTTTATTCGTTAAATGGTCGTACAAATGAAGACGCCCGACCTGCCAGACACAGAACAGATCGGATATTTGTCATCTCTGTGAGCCGGGTCTGTCTATTGTAAGAACTTTGGTTTTCCATATCGTGCACATAGAGAGCCAAAGAAAAATCAAACTCTACACACATGGAGGCAACCACCCGCAAGTGATCCACAGATCATCTCACTGTCACTCTGCACCAGTTTGCCCTCTCTGGCTCTGTTTGTGTAAAACAGCAAAGGAACGCTGCCTGTTATTGTTGTAGTTGGGGGGGAAGAAATAACAGGGACTTAGTCACGCTGCAGAAAAAGTACCTAAGGGGAATCCACTTCAACCAACAGGCAGCTCAGTTTCAGTGTATTAAGAGATGAGGAGGATGAGTAAGTTTGATGGGCTTTCACAGAAAATTCCCCTTAGTTCTCTTCCTTCAAAGATATTCTCAAACCTGTTTTGAGGGAAAATATTTTCTAACTGCATTTTTTTTTTTTTTTTGTAGATCCATAAGCCTTCAGAGCTTTGTGGCAGAAACCTGGCAGTTCAACGTGTTATAGATGGCAGGATGTGCAACCGAAACATTCAGGGTTCTGTTCCAGAAATAAAGAAAACCGCAGTTAACATCTGTAACTTTGCTCATAACTAAAAATTCAGCCTAGGAACCGAGCCTTCTCACCACTTACCTACTATTTTGAGTCACTCCATGTGTTTATCTAACCAATCACCAGTATGTGTTCCACGTTGAATACGACGTTACCAAATGGTGGACATTTGCAGAGTTGTTTTGCTCTGAGAATTTCCTGTCAGGCGTACCGGTGCTGGACGGTGAGCCAGCCAGCATCATATTGAACAGAGGAGGCAGGTCCATTCATCACTGGCTGCTGCAGTTCGCTCAGCAAATGATACGTTGGCAACTGACAGATGTGGGTCAGTTTTATCGGCCAGAATGATAATCATGGTCTGTTTCACTGCGCGCCTGATGTTGGAGTACTGGAGAAGCGGCTTCGAAGGATGCTGAGGTTCTGCTGTAGGCCTGTAACACACTGCAGGCCTATCTATACTAACTAAGGAGTCATTTCATGTCACGTATCAGGGCATTTTGATATATTATAGTAGAAAAAGTTCACCGTCAGCACCGTCATGACTTACTGGTACCCTTGAAAAGAACACAGTGAATATTATAGATAACCTTTTTCCTACTACAAGAAGTCAAAATGTTCAATCATGTCCAATCGTTTCTCAGGCATTTCTCAGCCAGACATTGTAAGAAAGAGCAGCGTGTCACTATACCTCATATGTCATTTTAAAATCATACCCATTGTATAAAGACACAGAAAATGAAGTCCCGAGCTTTGTGTAGTAGATAATTTAAGTTATCAATAACCAGAACCGTTGTTTTTATTTATTTATTTATTTTTGCGGCTTTCCGCGCGGTTTCCACTGTAAATCTAAAAATAGCTCAGTCGACAAAGCATCCTCGGGTTTAAAATCTTATGGAAGCTGTAAGATTATGTTGTGAGGGCGACCCACCGGGGCATAGTGGAAACCAAGACATTGTGAGTTCAAGCGCAGGATTTGCCTGGCTGTCACTGCCGGAGACGGAGGGGCAGTTCACAGAAGAGTCGGCAGTAAACACGCTACTGTCGACTTTTTTTCTGCTTCTTTTTGAGGTAGAGCTGTTTGAGCTGCAGAAACGTTCAAGCATTGTACTGAAGGGTTAATATTATGTCATTTTTTATGTTGTTGAGATCGACTGCAACTGTGATCCATGTTTGAAACAGAGCTGCACACTACATCATTTCTTAGCCCTCTATCTATGAAAAGCCTTTGTTGCCTCATGTAACTTTTAAGGTGCTTCATGTATCTTTTTGTCACAAAGAGCATGTTGATGTTACTCATGCATCACTTTGAAAGCAAACCTGTGTAACATTAAAGTCATTGTTTTATTTGTCATGCTCTGTTACATCACATGACATCGACTCTGTGTGGGAAAGCCAGGAAGCTTCCACAGACTCAAAGCCTATTAATGACGTTGAACTCCCCATTGACGCGTTTCGGCTTTTGTTGACTGCAACTAATTCATCTTTTGTGCGCGGGCAAAGGACATGCAAAGTACACAATCTACACAATGCAAGCTCGCAGATTATCCCTCATTTCAACAGGATGACAACTGTCTCTTTACTGTACAAGAACAACTATGACAAACAACGCATAGAATACCTCCACGAATGCCTTTGCTGACTGATTTGATGGAAAAATATGCGTCTTTTCACATCTTACTATATTCAGCTTCATGTGAATTGTGCTGTTTAACCCTTGTTTTAAGTAAAAACCAATCAGGAACCAACAAAACAAAAGGAAACAGGTTGATCCATGCGCAAATCAACCAGCACCCTTACAAAGCTGACGAGCCATCAAAAAAATACCCTCTTTTCATCTGCAGCCAAACCTCAGCACACAAAGGTATGTGAGGTGAGGTGCAACTCCGTCTGGACTATTTAGCCAGCAGCTTTATGGCAGGATCGCTGAGCCTGTTTGTATTGTACGGGTAGAGAAGGTTGTTCAGATGCAGAAGAATTTATAGACACAACTTTGAAACTGCTCTTCAGTTTGTATGTCCTCTGAAAAAAGCTTCCAAGTCTTTGAATGTTGTTCATGATGCATAAGATCACCCTCCAGTGTAATTTTGTGAATCTGCAATTCTTGGAAATAAGCTTGATGTTGCAGTTTCCAAAGAATGGTTTGTGTTCAGGTGCTCGCTGCAGTCTTGTGGGACTTGAGAGTCCTTGCTACGTATACCTTTCCTGGTTTGAACGTGACCTAGTATTATGGGAAAGGAAACACACACACACACACATTATATATACACACACACTGATGATAAAAGAGTTGAATTTTGAAATACATACCGCACCAACGTCAAAACCATTTTAGCAATACTTATTTCCAGCTAAGTTGTTTATGCTGTGCCCTGTTACATCTTTGCACTCGTGCATGGCGATGCTGGGAGTAGCAGTGGGCGTTCATGTCACTGAGGTTGAGTCCATGAGTGGACAGTCAGTCGGCACTTCAATCCAGCGCTGTCCTATAAAATACAATGGAGACAATCATTTGACTTTATGAAAAAAAAAAAATTGTAAACCACAAAACAGCACCAGGAGAGACTTTTTAGTCACACTGTGTGATGTTGCCTGCAATAAGATTAGTTAGTCAGTTAACTGAGGGGTGAGTCTGGTGTCACTAGTTATCTACTATAGATAAAAAGGTTTTGTGAGACATTCTTGCATCAAATATAACTTATATACAATGTGCATCATCTAACTATGGCACACAGTTCTTTTAGTATGTATTCTTAATTTGAGCGCTTCTGCTCTCTGAGTACATCTTTTAAAAAGAAGGATTTATTTGTTTATATCTGAATTTTTTTCATCTGTGACAAGCAAAATGGTTATTTCTGTTTTTTTAAGTGGTGTGATGGCTTCTGAATAAAAGCTGGGGGAAAAAAAGATATTTTTTTAAGGGTAACTGACACATTTTAGAGCTACTCTACCACTCTGCACAATCCATGGAGAGCCGTGGGATGGTTTCAGAAGTGCTAACCATAGTTTAAAACATGGATGTCGAATCTGTGAGGTCACCCACAGGTTCTTTGAAGAGCCATTGTGAAAGCCCGTTGCGTGGTGGCTACCGCCATCTTGGCAGTCCTGCCTCCATCGGCTTGAGGCTCATCCAAAAATCTGGATCGAAGTTTTACATTTTTACATGGGAGCTTATGGAGACTGACTTACTCTGTAGCCAGCCTCAAGTGGACGTTCTAGGAACTGCAGTTTTTGGCACTTCCACATTGGCTTCTCTTCACATCCATGGAGGCTGCTGCTTGATGTTAACACTTACTTTCACCCCAAAATACTTAACATGTAGCATAAACCAGGCATGAGGAGACGAATGCCATTACCTACCCGGCTAACAGTGACGTAATCTTCGCCTGAGATCT
Source organism: Nibea albiflora (assembly GCA_014281875.1). Classification (NCBI taxonomy): domain Eukaryota; kingdom Metazoa; phylum Chordata; class Actinopteri; family Sciaenidae; genus Nibea; species Nibea albiflora. The sequence goes on along the minus strand of CM024795.1, from coordinate 6,035,017 downwards.
TTGAACACAGCGGCCGGTGTTTGTCCTTAATGTGTTGAGTCACGACGTGTTAGTGCTAGTACCACTACTTAACTGAAGAGTAACATAACACAGTTTACATTCTGACTTTATTGCTTTTTCAGAGAAAGTGTCCCCACAGCAGAGTTTTGTTCAGCGCGCTATTTTTAACGTCTGTTTATCGCCATTACCTCATACTGCTAGCTGGTGTCTATGAAGAGACAACAGAGGAAAAAGCTGACGCTTTAAAGACATACCTTTAACCAGAATCCATCCAGAACTCATTAGAGGGTCCGTGCATAAAGCAGGAGAGACATTAATTCTTCCGTAGAGCCGGTCTGGGGATCTGGACCAGCACCGCATCACTACATCCTGCCAGTCTGTCTCCTGCGATGATCAGTAGCAGTGAACAGAAGGCAGCTGGAAGCTGTTTCTCAAAACTCTCGTAGAGTGCCAACTCATTTTGGTTGGCAGTCCTCGATTAGTCTTTAGTCTCACTGGCCTTTGCTAAATCCTATTCATCACTGATAAAATAAACCGTCAGCAGAGAAATCACAAAATAGAGGGAACATTTTGGATACCTCTGCAGATTCTATATTTACTTAGCATGGAAACAGAACTCACGGGCTTGAAAACAATTAGAGTGCTATTGGCCAGATTTAAAGCATTCATCATGAGATGGATTATGCACTATACAGGCACAATATTTTTGTTTAGTGTTTTTAAAAGCAGTCTGAATTGATTAGTGTTTATTCAGTGTTAAAACTGGATGGAAGAAGTCAACAATACAAAATTCCATGTGAACAAATCTGTTATTTTTTGTAATTTAAACCATTGAACAGCAGTTATCAGTTAGTATGCTCACATTGCCGAGTTGTGCTTGGATGCCGGAGTATTGCTTTGACGCGAAGTTGAGCTAAATGTCCTAAAATGGTCACCGCGCAAACGCAAAAACGTTTCTTTATGGTCACAGCATGTCCTTCCCTCTAGTGATAAACTGTATTTTTCATTCCCTTACTTGCGAGCATAGCAGGGCAAAGCAATCTCCCCCATTTTTCAACAACCATATTATTGTATGATAAAAGCAACATTACGAGGCCTGTGAGGCTGCCTGTGTGTGGCCTTTCAGTCCTGTTTCTATGTAATGGACGATGATAATGTGCCGCACTCACTGTCAATTCAAGATAAGTGGTTTAGCTAACGGGAGCAAACTGTGGATTTGCTACCAATTTATGTAATCACTGCAACGCTTATGTTGGTGTTGTGCTTGAGTGGAGTGTTGAGTAAAATGTTACCGTAACAGGTAGGAACGATGATCACGTCGGTGGTTTACCTAAGATTGCAGCAGCTTCAGTTGCCTGATATTTCATCCGCCTTCTTCACTGATATTATTGACGTATATAAATATAAAGCACAGGACATAAGGTTGCAGTGGTCACCTCTCCGTTCCTGACTTCACACTCACTGTCTTTTTATGTTACTGAGGGTTTAGCCCTTGTGCACGGATTCATAAAAGATAAGATGAGATGAAACTTTATTGATCCCCGTGGGGAAATTCTGTCACCGCAACAGCGAAGAAATTGGTTTCAACAGGGGGGGGGGAAAAAAAGGAAACCGACCACGAGAACACAACTGGAATATAAAAATAAGCAAAGCAATTTATAAAGAATGAAAACATTTGTGGGGTTATGCAAACATAATATGCCATTTTAACGGCAGACTGTCAAAGCGTGAACTATGCCTTCTAAAGTTAATGGATCTTGAATGTCTTGATTGCTTACATAAATATTGATTTGTTGGTTTGAAATACAAGTAAGGCATAAAAACAACATATCTTTAAATGTTTTGTCACATTGTTGAATCATGTATATCCACACGAAGGGCATTTAATAGAGAATAAGCCCCGAAGATGAAAAAAGGCCACGAATGCAGAAATAACTAAGAAATAATGAAAGAAAAGGTAAATGTGCACGCAGCAAGAAGAGTTTATCATTGCCAAACAACCGGTGAATTTCTGCATTTGTTTATGTGCATGATTTAAAGCTTCCAGCCAGCAGGGACTTGGTGTGTGTTGGTGTTTGGTTTAGTCTAGACGGGGAGGGTCATGTTCGCTGCAGGCGTACAGCACACTGCAACACTCCCCTCCCTGTTCGCTCTCTCTCTGTCTTTGTCTCACCACCTCTGTCTTTGCTTTGTCCGTCCGTCTCTCTCTGTATCTCCACATTCTGTCCGAACAAGAGGATGATGACTGAGTATGTCATCCACTCTCTGCGTGGTGGCAGGTGTCGGTATGAACAGGAGGCCTCCACAGAGCCCGGGCTGGTGGAGTTTGACACTTCAACGCAGCGTTCTCTCCAATGGTGTCAAACGTTTGCTGCATGAGAGATTTGAAGGGAGTCGAAGTGGTCTGAGTGTGTTTTCCAGGAGATTGCTGATGGTTGACCTTCTTCTATTTTTATTCTGACCAAGTGGGAATGTCGAGGCACCTCATGATTCGATTCTGATTCAGAGGGCTACGATGTGATGACAAAAGATGAACATTTTTTTTTTTGATTTAAACATAGCATATTTGTAATGATTCATTATCAATCCATTATCTTTAAAGAGCCAGTGTGTAACAGCCAGATTACGCCACGGACATGCGCCATGTTCCACTGAATACTGTGGTCCATTTCAGAAGCCGGTCTCCGCTCTGCTCTGTTCTGCTCGAGCTGCCCAGATGTCAGACTCACCGTGTACACACCCTGTACAAACTTCCAACCCTAAGAACAACCAAAAGAAAATAATTGAATGTTGCATATGTAGCATATTTAGAAGCACATAAATGATACATTTTTTCTGCTCCACCTCTGTCGTCGTGTGTAGAATGGATCAAACCAGCATTACGACCATGATATGATGGAGACCTGCAGGTGGGGTTCCACTGTAAGACTTGGAGAGCTCTATAATAATAGGAATCATTATGTTTTTGTCAGCCATGTTGCCCCTCCGTGTGTCTACAGTAGCCCAGAATGGACAAACCAAACACTGGATACGGCTTTTCACGTTTCTTTCAAGTTTTAGCAGCCGCCGTACTTTGTTCTTCATGTTTGTAATGCGAGAGTGAGTGGAGGGGATTGCAATCAGCCACTTAGATGTCACTAAAACACTGGTCCTTTAAGTTTAGTTACTACCTTTGTGTCAGGTGGTGTCAGTGCTCTCTAGTGGACAAACTGTGTACGGGTGGCTTCTAAAAACCTTGAACCTAATTTGAAATTTGTTTGTACTTATTGTTTGACATATGCATGGATACCAATGTATCTGCATTAATGTAATACTGGCCAAAGTATCAGTTAACACTTGATTTATCATTGAGTGGTTTATTTTCTGACGCAAGTACAGTCCAAAGAAAAAGACGGCTCCATGTGCTGATTACATAGCTGTCTGTGTTCTTTCTTCATCTCTCTCTCTCCGCTCAGCATTCATACATTTCACTCCCTGCCTTTCATCTACACTGCAGCACCTTCTGCATTAGTAATTCAGTACACAGTAGATCATTTATAAACATTAAAATTTCAGTACCTACAACTTTTTGGGCCGAGATGTTTTTGACAAATATTTGCATGCATGTACACGGGAGAAAATCATGCATGAAGTGTTACGGCACACCGAGTAGTTTCTAAAAGGAATCAGATGTCAAGAGTGTTGAGAGCAAAGGAGAAAGGCAGGTGACAAAGTCTGCATAGGGAGGAGGTCGGAGTGATCAGAAACATCCGACTTTAATGGTCGAAATGTTGCTAAATATATAAAAATATAAAATAAAGAAAATATCTGAGAAGCTAAGATATTTTCTTAAAAATAGTTGATGATTTATTTAATAGTTGACAACTAATCGATGAACTGACTATTTGTTGTAGCTCTACTTTGAAGACTCATCATTCTCATCATCTTTATGTTTCATGCCCATCCAAACCGTGGAGGTTCTGTCACCTATCCGTCTAAGCGCAAAAATTAAAGGGACACCCAAAAATAACTCAATCTCAGTGGAGGAAATGCCACTCCTCACCTCCATCTGGCTGTTAATTTTGTATATCAAGACACCTTGCCACAAATTATCGCGTACCTAACCTGCTCAGCCTCTTGAGTATGATTTGTCTTTCACTCCGTATATTTCTAGATGTGTGTTGTGGCTACATGTCACTGAGTGGCAGTATACCTTTTTTTGCTTTTAAGCGAGAAAGAGATGTTAAAAGTGCTTCTTTATTAGCCCTGCACCTTAATTATTAAATTAATCCATGAAAACGGTGTCATTTGATCAGCCGCTTGAACCGTGTAAACATCATTATTGATAAAAGCTGATTTAGCTGATTGCTCCTGGTGGTCGGCGCTGCGGTGTGCATATAAATATACGTTGTGTCGAAAAGAGCGCTCCTTTGAAATTCAGACCACCTTAAGTGTTTCTGGGAAAGGCCTGTTGACATTTTATATTTGCAAGAGCGATGTGATAACCGGAGAAGAGCTGGACTGGATGACAGTAACTGCAAATGGGACATTAACCATGCGACCACGGTGTAACGCTGATACCGAAGCGTTCATTTAAATTCTCTCTCGTCGACTACATGCAGGGAGTAAACAGAGCAAAGGCCACCTCGTGTCGTTTGGAAACAGCATCTGTGGAAGCCAGAGGTCAAGAGTCTAACGTACCCAAACATGTGGTGGAAAATAGCTGGGGGACGGGATTTTAACATCACATATCATTAGACCTTAATTAGTAAAGTGGGCTTTAGGGACTCGGCCTCCCATCTGCCTCGGTTTGACATAGCTCGTCCTTCACATTTCATCGAGAAGATGAAAGTTTGAGCGGGCTGCTTCTCGCCGCATTACCGCAAGATATCAAGTTTATCTGCCACATCGGGGTTTGTGAGTGTATTAATAATGCAATTTGTGTTAACGACACAACATCTGTCCCAGGTTGCTGTAGCTCCAGATGCACACGCTGTCTCTCATCATTTACACTCCTGATCAGTCCTGCTGACGTCACGTCAGCCCTGGTTATGTTGATCAAGTAAGAAAAATACCCATCACAACTTTCAAGAAACAAAGACTATGTCTTCAGATTGCATTGTATTGTCTGAACAACGGTCCGAAACTCTGATGTATTCAGTTTACAGTGATATAAAACAGAAGGTAGTTGACATGGATTGGAAACCGCAAATGTTTTGCATATTAGCTTAATAACTACTGTCACGATAACAGATGAAAGGGTGGCCTGGGGATTTCTTAATACATGGTAGTTGCTTGAATGGCAGAAAGGTCACCAAGAATCCTACTACTTACATATTTTCAAGGACACGCCTCACCAGAAACAATGCTCTTCCCCCATTCTTCTCCACAGTCGGCCTAAAGACATAAAACCAGTTCTTTCCACCCAGTTTGAACAAAGGAAGCTGTGAGATTGTCCCCAGTCTCTATTGAGCAAAGCGTTTGGAGACTGACTCGACTTATCTTAATAACCGACTTTAATAGTTATTTGATTTTCCTTGTAACAGTAATTTTCTTTTTGTAGTAATAATGTAGTCATTTCCTTTTAAAGACTAATAGATTAATCCGCTAATTGTTCCAGCGTTGCACTCAGTGTATTCAAAGATTATAGCTGGTTAAAAAACTGACACACATACCACATGCAGTATCTCCTCAGGCTTCCTGTCTGCCTTTCAGTTATACGTAATAGCAATAAAAGATATAACTGGCCAAAATGGAGTTTGAAGAGCGCAGCATCACGTGCCTCACAGAGGAACTCGTGCTTCGTGCTTCTCATGTACACCAGCTGCTGTAACAGGTGAATTTCCCCAGTACTGGATCAGTAAAGTCTATCTTACTCTTATAAACTATACTGTCCTGCTGTGTGAAGTAATAAAGTCCCATCAGTCAATCAATCATACTTTATTTGTGTAGCACTTTTCATCAAAACGGAGTGTAACACAAAGTGCTTCACTCAATAAAACAACCACAACCCCCCCAGTCTGTGAACAAAAACACGAGCTCCAGCTACCGAGGAAACACTATCTCATCATTTTGCAATGAGGAAACCCCGGAGGCAGCATTAGGCAGAGATAGAAAGGATATAACCAGTGATAATAAAACAGAAAACCAAAAACTAACGGGAGTGGCTACAGACAGCCGTTCAACAGTATAGTTGTTACACGCTGTCCTGAGCAACAAGCGGCCCCTGGAGGTCTAACTTCAGCCCGTGAAAGACGGCGTTTGATGTAAGCAGGATCGATAAATGCAACCCGGAATATTAAATCATTTTCCCGCTAAGATCTTCTCTGCAGCTTGAAGATGATGCTGCAGCATCATCAGAAGTGAAGCGGTGGAGAAACTGCCTCTCTCTCCCACCTAGTGCTCGCCAGGGGCCCGCAACCATCACAGTGTCTGCTCATGTTGAACAAAATGGACAGAGGAGTATCTAAAGGCTTATCACTGGCATTGTATTACCCAGAATTCCTTTTGCCTGTGTTATGCTCATCTCTCTCTCTCTCTCTCTCTCTCTCCCCGCGCGCTCCTGATCCACATTTGGCATGGCTGGATGGTCATTTTGCCAGGGGAGAATTGGAAGAGATTGTGTGCGGCCCTTCAGTATGTTCTCCCCCCTTCAAGTCTCTGGACGTTTCCGTGCTGCGGAGAAGCGGCTAAGCAACAGTCTAGAGAGAGGTAATTGCTTCCTGGTGATGAGATGAATTGACAGTCGCTTTGCAGCCGTGCTGTTTATTTCCCACGTCTGCCCCTCTCCAACGAAGCCCCAGTCAGGAGTGTGTGTGTGTGTGTGTGAGATTGAAATGCATCACCTGATTGTCAAATTAATACAATACACGGGCCTGTGACTGCGGGTGTCTACAACCTTATTCAGATTGATACAGAATTGTCCTTCCACACCGAAGGAGAGTGGTTTCTCCTCGGCTCTTTGATGGGTATCTCTTACCATCGTGCCTCAGTGCGTCTGAGTGTTTCTTGCCTCCGAACGCAGTCAAGAGAAAAGAACACATCCTGCACAACTGACAGGGTTTATTCTTTACAGTGTGAGAGCTGTATTTGTAAAATTCTTTGATTATTAACACTCCGTTTTCTTATTTATTTATTTTTTAATCCCCACCAGAAGCTTTTACTCGAATTTAAACCGAGGTAACACAAAAATAAACAAACAGATAGCTTCTCTGGGGTTTATGGATATTCTGTGGAGGCTGTAGGTTAGGCAGGAGGGAGGTTAACTCCTGACAAACACTTCTACAACATTACCTTCACAGCGTGGCATTCATCAGCTTAGTGACTCCCCGTGCCTGCTCCTTGTCGAGCGCCGCTGTCACCGCCGCTGCATACTTGCGGCTTTGCCGCAAAGATTCATTCACCAGAGGGCGAAGCCGAAATGAAATAAACGTCTTTTTCTGCCTCATCAGTAAGATTCAAACTGAGCGTGAGTTACGTAAGCACGGCTAAATTTATCAATGCTCATTTTATGCAAAGCCTGAGCTCCCAGGCGCAGACTGTGTGATGTTCAGAATGAGAAGGTGGTGGAGGGGGTTGGGGATGAGGCGTTTGTTTCCCTGCAAGCCATTTGATTTCTATTTTTGTGCCTGGAAAAACAAGATTTTAAAAAGGTCATGCTAATTTTAGCCGCGTTTTCTTGAAGGAAAAAGGGAGACGTGTGGCTTTTCTGCTCAAACGCGCACAGACAATAAAAGCAGACTTCTGACAGTTCACAGCTGAGGTTGCGGAGGGGATTACAGTCGAGAGTGAATGGCAGGCACATGCAACGTCTGCATATGCTGCTTTTCTCAGTCACTCACTCTCCTCTCCTGTGTGTGTGTGTGTGTGAATGAAGCAGAGGAGAAGAGTGCGTTTCATTCTGGTGTGTATCTTGAAGGAAAAAGGTGTGATTCGTGCAAGGATCTCTGTCTCTCCCTTTGTTGCATTCACAGTGAAGTCTGAAAGTTGGCAGATCCAGAACTGAGGTGTCCCAGATCTCACACAGGATCTTTGTAGACAAACAAGACGGCTTTCCTGCTTTTTGATGTGCTGCCTCTCTCTCCTCTGTGAGACGCGCGCGTTCGTCCTCCTACGTTTCCGACGACCTCCATTTACGGCATTCACTCTTTGAACCGTAATTTAAACCCCTGTCTATTGCTAATTCCGCATTTTTAATCCCCATCCTAACCTACACGTAATCCTAATGCTGTCAGTTGGCAGGTTATTTACAGTCCCAAACTTCAAGAATTTATATTTCACAGTCACTCGTTTCAGGAGTGTATCCTGGCTCACACTGGATGGCCTGATATAACAAATGCATATGGAGCTACAGTGTGCAACACTTTTTCCCTACTAGTCAGTAACCTGAGATCGCTGGACCAATTTGCAAATCTGACAGAAATAAGTTACTACTATTACTGCCTTCTACATCAGCTATCTTGGATGTGGAAGTAAAATGAAATAATGCCTTAATGGCGCTCCTCTGTACAGTCATCGTATCAAACCTGCCCCGCTGTGACCAAGCAGCAACCTCCGTGGCTGTGAAGTGAAGCCAATGCGGACTGCAGTTCCTCGAATGACCACTCGAGGCTGGCTGCAGAAGCCGATCAACGTGTCTGCCCATTTTTAGAGTAGAAGGGAGGTGGAAGAGGCAGGACTGCCAACATGGCGTTCGTCAGAAATCTGTGGGTGACGTCACGCATACTTGTGACTTGTGACTTACCTGGCCCAGGCTGCCTTGAAATCGGAACAGAAGAGGCACATCAGCCAGAACAAATAAAACATGAACTCACAGATTTGTCTGGATCCAAGGCTGGATGGCAAGTCAATTACAGAGCTAAAACAAAGAGCAAACAATCATTCACACCACTGAACGATTTAGAGTTCTTCAGTTTACTTAACCATCATGTCTTCAGGATGTTGGAGGAAAGAGCAGATCTGAACCCTTGACGTACTAACCTCTGTTCCGCTGTATCGCCCTGAAGTGAAAATACTAAATAAAAATACATTAATTCGTCAGCGTTAAACGGATAATAATTCTAATAATTCATCTCTGAAGTGGATTTTGTTCAAACAGGATTCTGGCAGCAAAAGTCCAGCAGCCAAAATCATTTAAAACATCATTAAATGACAGATGGGAAGTTTCATTTGTGGCATTATTGAAAAATTGAATGTTTGGCCTAAGAGAATAAATATTTTGTACATTTTTGAAAATGTATCCACACAGAGGTTTCTTTATAAGTTGTTTTTTCATGGCATTTCAGCATCACTGAAGAGGAAAATGAAATAACGTCATCAGGATTAGGAGTTTCTCCAACTGTATTCTGAATATTACACTCAAATAATCCTCTATTATTTTCTTACATATGTCCTCACATATTATCCTCACAGTTCCAGTTACAGGACCCTGCATTAAGTCAGAAAGAATAAGCAGGATAAGGGTCTCGATCCTGCCGAATTTAGTTCTGCAGGAATATTAAAATGCATCGAGCCCTGCAGAGATGGCGTGTTTTTATTCTGCACAATGGCCCAAATCTGGCAGCACATCTCCAAATGCCTCTCGCTGCCACTGTTCAAACGACCCGAGGAAGCGTATCTTTAATCAGAAGGCATAATTTGTTGGTTGACAAGTCAGTGAAAATATTCAGGTGCCAACCAACTGTGTTGATCATATTTCTGTGGTTTTATTCCTCAGATCATCAGGCGATCTCTCCACCCGATGAGTTATTAAAATCTGCCTCTTACGTTGTTCTCGATCACGCTTACAGTAAACGTTACCGTGACTGACATTTTTTTTTCTCGCCTTCATGCTTGGCTGCGTTAAAATCCCACACGCCATAAAGAAAAACATCTTTCTCACAGGCGCTCCCTCACAACAATCCAGTGACTCACCTCCCATTTACGAAGCCTACATCCACCCTGATAGTACTACAGCCGAGTTTTACACATGAAACACCCCCCACCACCACCACCACCACCACCACCCTTCGTTCCTCTTCAGCTCTGCTGATCTGTGTTTCTCGTATGATTCAGAGCATCGCGGATCATTAAACATTTGCAACACAATCAGCGTTCCCACGTTCAAAATGGAGGAGGAGGAGGAGGAGAAGATGTGCTGCGAGGAGCCGCTGGATCTTGATCACGCTTCTATGCTAGGGATATGTTTTTGCTACAGACCACACTGCCTGTTACCATGACAACAAACAGAAATTTCCCTTCACACACTTCACCCAAGTGCTTTTCAACACAGAAAAACCATCCTCCCCTCCCTTCCCCTCTCCTCTCCTCTCCTCTCCTCTCCTCTCCTACTCTCCTCTCCTCTCCTCTCCCGAAGTTACTACCCGCTTCTCTGCTCCCAGCATCCTCTGGAGTTTGGGGAATACACTTCAATTGATCTCCTGCAGATGAGTGGAGCGAGACCGGTCACATGACTAATTCAGATGTCAGTGAGACCACTACCTCGTTTATTCTCTCTTTTCAGGCGGTATAAATTTGAGAGCGAGCTACGACTCTGGCGGTGACCTGATCGCTCGCGTCTGCGACAGAAATGAGCTGCTATTCACGAACGTGTCGGAGCGGCATGGTGCTCAGCGGTGACCCAGCCGCGTGACCACTTCGGGCTATCATGCATCACCGTCGGAGGAAGCTGTGTTGGGAAACGCTCCGTCTGGCCTGCAGTGGAGGGATGGTCGAGGTGGAAAAGGACACTCTCTGTCACCTGTTTGGTCTTTTCCACTACACGAGCAGAGAAAACACTTTTTTTTTTCACATTTTATTTTTGGTCTCCAAACAAAAATAGACTCACCTCCACCTTACCTTGGAGACAGTCGTGATGATTGGCAGCGAGGATACACTTACACGTCGTGGGAGGGCCCCCCTCCCCACCCCACCTCCCGACACCGAGATGCCAGACCTGCTAAGTACAGATGCCAAACCAGACGTGGGCCTGTTTTGGACACTTTGACCTTTGAACTCTTTCCATTCTCACACCTTGAAGTGTCAGAGATGGATGAAGATCTGTCAGAGGCTCTATTCTGGGGCTGTGAGCGCAGCTCTGAGCATCTGAGGTTTGACATTTTGACAACGGATGGCACTTTGTGACTTTTGAAAACATTCAACCCCAGAAGGAAAAAAAAGCACAAACATGCAAACGGCATGGAAATATGGACAAACAAACAAACAACAAAAACATCTGACAGTATCCATTTCCTGTTTGCAAGGAGGCTGCGAGAAGTGAAACACATTCTGGATTGAATCTACATTTTAGAGCGGCCTTATCAGAGTAATAACACCTTATCCTGACAACCCAAACTGTGATTTCTTCTCACTTTGTGTGCAGAAAGATTTGAAACCTAACAAGCTGCTTAAGCTTCTCAACTTCAAAGCAGCCGTTGGGCTGTGAGATAAATCCAATAGAAATCAGCTGATGGTTTGATGTAACTCGGTTCATTTGGGATCGCACGGCCGTGTCTCGTCTCTTTCCTCCAGCTCTCACTTTATCAGAATTGATCTTTGTAACGCAGCTCGTCAGGATGTTTGCATTCAGTGAACTTTGCTATATTAATATTAGTCCAAATGTCTGTCCATTCATCTCTGTCCTGCACCTCCTGTCCAGCTGTCCCAATCTCTATTTTTCTATCTGTCTATGTAAATTTATCATCGCAGACATAGATAAATATGACAGCAATGCTGTAAATCTATCCCTCGCAACACATCTATCCAATGTCATTGACTGTCAAATTTAATAAATTGAGAGTGAAAGGAGGTTGCTGGGGGAGTAAGTCCAAGGTCAGCGCCACTGGATCTAAGTGCAGAAGCTGGTAAATGTTCCCCTGGGGAGGTCACTGGCCTGAGTCATGCTGCATTTGTCTGGCAGAAGGCCTACTGACATTTTCTAGATGTAAAAGAGCAGTTTGTCTATTGCAGCAAGCACAATTGTTGCCGACAACTTTTCCATCCGCAGCCCTCTGCGACAGTGGCCGTTGTTTTGTAAAGGAGTGGGGCAGGTACCTTTTGGGATTTGGTCGATTGGGTTTCAAGGGGCCAGCAGCAGCATGCGGCGTGGCGGCGTTGGGTTTCCATGCAGAGGGGAAACGGTGAACGCCAAATTCACTGGCATGAATGTATGAGAGCAGCCTCCAACCATGTGGCGAGATATTGTTTCCTGTCAGGTGTTGCCTTACACCTCTGAGTGATGGAGTCTCTTCGTGGAAGACATTAGCTGAAGCTGACAGAAGCTATGATCAGTTTGGAGTTGAGAAGTGCTGTGGCAGCACTCCGACTTGTTTTCTTCTGTCTGTATATAACGCTTCTAATTAAATTAAGAATATTACGCTTTGTGCTCGGCCCCAAAGACACTAAAACAATTTTAACCTCGACTCATCTAAAATTAAGGTAATAATTCACATATAATTGCATTCTTCATGCTGAACTTAAGCTTGCAGTATTGTATTTTCACATTACCATGCTCCACAAACTTCAGGCAGCTTCCTGACTGAGAATAACAGCAGCAGCCTTTGGATTTCGTGGCTAATATAACTGTATTATTGCGCACACAACACTACTTATGCTCTATTCCAGTGTTTCTAAAACTTTTCACGCCGTGTACCGCCTCAGAAAATATTCCGCTATCCAAGTACCACCAGACGGTAAAATTCTAAAAGTCGACCCTGTTCAGCTATACAGACGGTTCAGTCAGTGTTGACTGTACGAAACCAGTTCAGGCGCCTGACTGACTGAAGAGAGACTCCTGATCCACACTTCTACTTCTCCTCTTTATAGTTCCCGTTTGGAGTCACGACTGCTGTGTTTTTCCTTCTCCCATCACATTTTAGCCTTTCACTAATCACGGATGTATGCGTGCTACGTGCTACTTGCATGAATGTGACGTGACTTTGGAGCAGGGTATGAAGAACGCGACAGGATCTCATAGTCTAAGTGTTTTCATTTAAATGTATTGTAATATTGATGTTATTAAATGTTTCTAAATTAATATATTTTATTAAAAAATATAACATAGCGTACCGCACAAGAGGGTTCACAAGCAGTTGTGTCATCTCACCTTATTTCACCTGTTTCACTTGTTGGCGGTATTCAGACAAAGGGTGAGCAGGGCTCGGATCTGTTCTGTCCCGCCGTCTCGTCTAGTTTTGTCGAGTCACAGTAACACAGCAGTACTAGTACCAAAGTTTGAGCGTGGTCTGTTCTTAATATAAAATCCATAAGTAATGAAAAACACGGTGTGAATGACGACATCTTTAACAATGTAAGAACACACGCTGTCGCCCCAGTGCACGTTAGAAATAATACTTTGTTAGTGATGCTATTTTTCAGTACATGTAGAGTTGAAAACAAAATAAATAAGAAGTCCAAGAAGTTGCAGACATTTTGCAAAGATCTCAGACTGATTAATGTGTTCATTGTTTGTTCGGTTTATGTAAGCACAAACACAAGAGCGAAACCAAAAAAAATAAAGAAAAGTCAATGACACGTTCTGCGCCGCTGCTTTTTTAGGCTGGCTCACAATGACGAAGCAGGCAGCTGAATGAGTTTGTCTGCGTGTGTGCCGAACATTTAGTGCTCGGTCGGTGTTTGTGGTTGTCTTTTTTTATGTGTTTGTGTGTGTGTGTGTGTGATTGTGTAGGGTAGACCTTGTTTTTGTGGAGACAGCTGTAAAGGGTGAGCTACTATATATATCTTCAACCTCACCATGACCTGATCCCAGAGTCATTCATCGGCCTTTCAGGGTCGCTGTCATGCACAACAAGTTCATGACAAACACGTTTAGCGTCTTTAGCATTAAAAGTATTTAATGTCACTTTTCTGTGGATCTGTGCAGGTTTTGTTGAAGGTGAACCGGCTGCGTCCTCGCAGGCAAATTGCAGCACGGCCGCAGCGTGTCCATCAACCAGCTTGATGGATGAACTGGTGTTTGTCCAAGAGTCAAGTAATTGCACCACAACGGACCCATTTAAAATATTTAAACAGTGTCGAACATGAATGGCTTGGGCATCGAGTTTCAAAAGCAACCACCGTAAAAGGCCGCTGTGGATGAAAACGTTCTGTCACCGTGAGCTCAGGCCCTGCTGACAGAGCCGATTCTGTGTGATGTACATAAACGTGTCCCAACAGTTCAGCCAACAGCAAACAAAACTGTTGCAGTCCGGGAGGGGGGCGTGCTGAGCTTTAGCAAGTTGGCTTCTCTTTGTGTCGACACCAAGCGTTGGATTGAACTGCAGTATCACCAACACTGAGGATAGATCAGGGCTGTCGAACCCACATTTACTCCATCAAAGATGAAACTTTTCAAGTAAATAACAGACAGATCTAATCAAACACAAGTTATTAAATTCATCGGTCCACACAAGTGTGCCATCGGTATCCGCACCGACTTCTCCCAGGTTAGTTTATTTTGACTTACAGACTTCTCCGTTGTCGCCCCGTTGCCTGGCAGCTACATCCAAGAGCTCCTCCGTGACAGAGCCGGGCTGTATCCGTGTTTTCCGTGCTTTCATCAACTAAGGCTAATGAAAAAGCCGGATCACTGTGTGAATCATCAGCCAGCTGTGTTGTCAGATTTCCTGCCAGTTCCTGAACTTGGTCAGCGTGATGGCGTTTCTTGACAAACTGACGTTTTTAAGAGTCGATATGTGATCACATCGGATCACACGCCTTCCGCAGGCACCATTCAGAAATGCGCCCTCTGGAAAAAATACTTTCTTCAGCCACAATAAAGCTGGCTGTCACTGCTGCATCATTTTTTTGGCTGTAGCTTATATGAACATATCCTGCTACGACTGCAGTCTGCCTTTTAAATCTACAACACATTAAATTGTCTTCCTTCTGCATCAGTTGCTCTCTTCTTGGACATTTTGGAAATGATTTCGTAGACATTTCTCAACTGTTGGATATCCTCCTTAGTGAACGCTGACGTGGAAACACTGCAATCTAGTAGCAGGATGCCATCAGTTTGACATGCGTAGTGCATTGATTGGTTTGTGTTTTATTGAAAAGACGTTTCTCTTAAACATGTATCAGTTTCTTTAAATTATAATGCTGTGGTCTTCCCGTGGTGCTGAAGTTGTGGTTGAGCAAAAGGACGGTGAAATATTTGTCTGAAGCCGCCGCGTGACTGGAGAAAAGAATACCTGTCCTTCCAGATTATAATCACGCCATGATCTGTGACTTTGTGTAATCAGAATAGAGAAAGTTCAAATAGATTTCCATTTCCTCCTTTTTATGACGGCCCAATTTAACTACTAATAAAGCTGCTGACACCACTCAGGCCTGGAGGTTAAACAGTGCTGCATTTTATTGGAAACTCCTGTGAGTGAACTAATTCGTCGCCTAATTTATGTGTTGAGCTCTGTAGCGACAGCACCATTACTGCAGCGAACACATTTAAACTGACAAGTGGAAGCAGCAGGGATGCAACCCTAAACGTAGAAGATTTGAATCATCAGTCGAGCACGGCGAGCGATGCACGATAACAGCACGGTGGGCTGTAAACTTTTAACACACCTGAATCTTGTCTCAGAATTACCTAAGGTTGCACAGCAGACGTGTTGACATGTCAAAGCAGGAAAAAGACAGGTGGGGACAGCGGCTCTGTTCCATTAAGTGTCCCAGTAACGGTGACAGTGAATCAGCACTCACAATAGCAGGACCTCCTCTAAGTGGAACGCAGCTATCATTAATAAAGCTGTGAGTTTCCAGCTATGGCATGTCAAAATATCTGCAGTGCAACCAGCCCATTACCCGACCACAAAGCTAACTGTGACGCAAACGGAGGGCAGGATGATGCAGAACAGTGCAACACATCTGTTTGATTCTCTCGGCTCTGTTTGGACCGTCCATGATGTCACAAATGTGTTTCTGAAGAGCCGTAAAGGTCAGAGTGAGGTGGCTCTGGACGGCTGATCCAAAATTGGGCAAAGAGGTGGAGCTGAGGCGGGCTGAATAAAGCCTGGGTGCACCTGTAACGGCACCACCCACCTGTCAGTCAAAGTGGCCACTCTGTTGATTTTGCATCTCTTTAAGCCTTAATATGATTTGAACAGGTGAGTTATATAAAAATTTGGACTCAGTACAGTTGTCATAACGGGGAAATTAGCTATAGAGACCAAAACAGTTTTTTGTACCAGGCTGTAAACATGTTTATTTCTGCCGTGAAGTTGGACATTTTAACATGGGGACTTATGGAGACTCAAATTGCCATTTGAGGAACTGCACGCCACTTCTGCACTGGCTTCATTTCACAGTGTAACTGACTCTCCAGCTGATAGTGCCGGTGAGAGATGAGGAGAGAGGCTCTGCGGCGCTCTGAATTATGACCAGGAAGCTCACTTTTTATTTATCTTGCAGGTAAAACATGAGACGTGTTACTGAAGCTGAGCGTGGTGCAGATGCTGGGCAGGTGCACTGAACTGTACTGTAACCGAGCAGAGGATTGAATAATATATTTCTCAAGGTTACAAGTCAGGTGTTGCTGTAGGAAATACTCCAGAAAATCATATTCTGTGTTACAAATTTCAGGGTGACACAAGACTGTGTGGTGCTGTAAGACTGTGTGCTGCGTAGTGTGAGAGAACATAAATATATCAAGAGTGTCACCAACCATAAAGTGTGCTTTAAAATGTAATGGAGTATATCACAGATTACTTTAGTACTCAAACTCAATTTTTAGTCTACTTTGTATTCATTATGGTACCTTGGGAACAATAAATGTAGTCTGCAAACTCAGCTGGAGGAATAAAAACCCTCAAAATGATCTGCCAAACCAAAATGGCGACATCAGGCTTTGAAACTTTGAGACTCAGTGCTGAGAATTTGTGTGAAGGCCTTGAACTTGGGCCTAAGAGGTGCTGCAGGATTATAAGAAGTCCTGAATCAGGCTCCGTGGTGCTGATAACGGTATAGAGGCGAATGGAAGTTACCCCTCGAGGGTGGAGACCGAGATTGTAATATGGCGATTAGAAAATCCAAATATGGAGGAACCAAAAAAGTAGAAGTAAAAGTAAAAAAGTGCAGACACCATCCTTTCTAGGAGTGGGCGTATGGGCGAGCCGCTTTGTCTTCAGTTCAACTCGAGTTTATCTCTTGCAAAAGAATAAACTCCATTGCCTAAACACTGTTCCTGATTTCTTTTTTTCTCAACGCATTCGATCTTTTTTGGACCTTTTGGAAATTGTGAGGTCTCATTTTGGACCTTTTGGACATTTGGTAGCTTTTCCGTTGTTGTTGTTGTTGTAGTTATGTGTTGGAAAAGAAGTCTGGATTTCCGATTCTGGCCTTGACAAGGACTTCTAATCTCCAACTTCTAATCTCCGACATTCATGTAGGTTCACATAATTCCTCGCCACCGTCGCCAAAGTGCTTGCTCATGGTGGAAATAATATTATAAAGAGTACGGTCTCGACCTGCTCTGCATGGAAAGTGTGATGAGATAACTTTTGTTATATGGTGCTGAATGTACATGTGCAAACATCAGTAAAAATGTGTGTTTCTGAAAATAAAAAATATCCACAGATGAAGTACATGACAAATAAGCAAACATTACAGTGTTAGCGTGTGTGTGTATGTACGTGAGATGGGGTTGTAGTAACGTTCTTCAGCCTGGACCTGTTGATGTATAACCGCAAAATCAGTTCACCTCTGACAAAAAAAAGCTCTTCATAAAACACTTTTTGTTTTCTGAATTTTTATTGAATATATTATATTTTTCTTTAATCAACATTGCACATATTCCATTTTCAATCACATCTCATATTGCTGTCTACAAAATGTTATGAATGTAGAAAATCCAGAAGTTTGAAGGTTTTTACCAAAAAATAAAACAAAGAAGGAAACAAAAAGGGACAATTAAGGTCAGAAGTGACAAGCTCCAAAGATACAGAGAGATAGAGAGAGAGAGACGGAGAGAGGGAGAGGAAGAGGAAGAGAAGGAGAGGAGCACCCTCAAGAAAAGAATACAAACATACCTTGGGTTAGGATGCATTTTTCTCAAAACAAAGCATCATGCAGAATAAAAGCAAGGCTGGCCAAAACTCACATGGATATTTCTCAACACCTGAACTGTAGAAATATTTTACATGTTCGTTAATAGTTACTGTCAGTTTTCCTTTGCTTGACTGATAATGAGTTCCCTCCTGTTGTTATGAGTGACAAGGCAGATGAACAGTTTTTGAATATTACGCGTACACATAGCGGTAACTTTAAAACAAATGCACCACCGTCGTCGCAGTTACTGACCTCTCTCCGTCTACACTGCCTCGGTACAGCACAGCGGCAGAGCAGCAGCATCTCTGCTGGCTGCGTGTCGATAGTTTACCTCTCTGCAGGTGAGATGATTGTGAGAATCATAATGACTAATGTCCATCTACTGGATCGTAACCACTGTAGAAATGTGACTGTGGCCTTGGCTGACCAAACTGCACCAGCTTGCATAGACACCAGATTTTTTTTTATGTCAAACTCACATGCGAATATATTTTTCATCTGTATATTCTTCATACATTGTTTGTGTAACACGGTAGCCCTCCCTCATCAAGCTCTTAGAACTACAATGATCCAAAGACACACGTCTGATTTCTGCACCTAAAATTATATCACAGATTGACCAATCAGTAAAATTCATGACACACCTGTTGGATAGGTGTGTCATGAATTTTACTGTTATGAAGCTTGTAATTTTGTTTCAACATATTGAGGTCTGTTGTGTTTTCCGTCTTTCGTTTCTTTTTATTCCTCATAGATTCTGCGTTAACAACTTGAAGATGTTTCCTCTGTTCACCTGGTTCACATGTTTTTCTGAGCATTCATCACATGCATGAGGAGATGAAGTAATATCCTAAAATTCTTGTTGTTTTCTGCCAGTAACTATAATTTTTATTATTGACTAATCTGCCAATTATTGTGTTGATTAATAATCAATATAATGAAAAGCATACCTAATATAATTTCTCACACGTTAATGAGATGTATTCAGATTGACTCACTCACTTGTCAGCTGGAACCAGACAAGGTTTGGCATTTTGGCTTGATAATAATCAAAATAGTTGCCAATTTATTTTCTGTATCCACAAACAAAGAGACGTCTCTTTGATTTCACCGACTGTACGTCCAAAAGCTTGATGAACGAGGGCTGATGTTAGTATTAATACACCCGGAGAGGACAGCAGCAGTCCTAAACTTACTCTCCAGATATGAGAACAGGTGCTCTAACAACAAGGTGCGTGTGTGTCTTTGTGTGTGTGTGTGTGTGTGTGTGTGTGTGTGTGTGGATGGATTACTAATTGTTTTTGTATTCAAACCACACCCTACCTAATTTCCTTCTCCATTTAGCATACTCTGTCTCATCGCTGCTCTGGTACACTATGAGCCAGGAAATGAAAGGTGTTCCAAAAATAACAAAGATAAATTTGTGTGATATTTAAGCTAATGAAAGGCTGTTATCGGTTAATCAACGTCATAATCTCCGCAGGAATGAGTCTAATTATTACTCGAATGACAACTTTATATAGTGACCATTAAGTATTTCTCAGATCAAGTGTGGTAACTCTGTTATTAACTCTGTGATTTGAACCATACGCTCACATTTTGCTGTCTATTCCACTAACGCATGAAATCAGCAAAGCCTTTTTATTTGCCTCATATTCACGACGATTTCCGATGTGACCGGGCAAACACTGTAATCATTGTTTTTGCAGCAAAGAGCACTAATGACTGTTCTGCAGGAGGCAGATGGTGCAAAAACAACCTGAAATCCAGTCAGTCACGTAACAGCATGAGTGCTAAACAAATACAAACTGTTAAACAGTTCTCACAGTGCTCCTCATAAGCCACCTTGTTTATAAGGAGATTAAGACATAAATCGAGTTCCCGGTGTTGAATCGAACGCTGTGGATGTTACAGTAAACACTCTAGTTTTTATCCTCAGACTAATGCATTACTTTTATTTGTGTATGTGTCCGTGATATCAAACTGAGCCGGAGTACACAGACGTCTGCAGTGCTGCCTGGGTGCAGTGTGAAGATATCGGGCTTAGTCACTTTGCCTTTTTTGAAAATATATCCCTCAGCTCTTGGAGACAAAACAAACCAAAAAAAAAAAACATTTTAAAGTCAGACTTTTTAAACCAAATTTAGTTCATAGTCTCCATCCATCCTGATCATCATGGGCAGAAGCAGTCCGTGTTGCCAGATTGAGCTGTTTTCCATCAGTTTGGAGGCTTTTTATTTGATTGTTTGGATAAAAATGGTTTTGGGCAGCTTGGGCAGCTATTCTTCAGTTTTCATTTTTCTCCTCTGAATAGTTTGATTGATTTGACAGGGCGCTGAGTTCAGTAGGCTGATAACTGATCAATAAAAATAAAACAAGATTTCAGGTTATTACAGCTGGGGTGAAACCTTTTTTTTTTTTACCTGTCACTTATACCTCACCTGTTGTTACAAGTGAATACTTTAACATTTAATTGCCATCAAGATTTTATTGAGATTCTTTTTTGTACCAGGCTGTAAACATGCTTTATTTCTGCTGTGAAGTTGGACATTTTAACATGGGGACTTATGGAAATTGACTCACTTCTGGAGCCAACCTCAAGTGGGCGTTTGAGGAACTGCAGTTTTTTGTGTTTCTTCACAGCCACTAGCTGTTCATGTTCAACTATCTGGCCAAATAAAACAGGATGAAATATATGTATGTGTACATGAAAAATTGGTTTTCAGGATCTAATTGGGCTGCTTTGCGTCGGCCAAATCTGGCAACACTGAAAGCATTTTGCATTTTGGTGCATCCCTAAATCTGAACACTGAGCTGTTGTTTTGCATCGGTTTAATTTTGTGGTCAATTGTTAGTTTTTCAGAAGGAATCCTTCGTTATTGATTCGCGCAGGCATTCATCTTAAAGTTAATCTTGCCCAGTTCTGTGGAGAGCACAGAGGATTTGAAGCAGTCTCAGAGATATTTAGGCCTCAGAAATATGTGAGCTTGAACAGAGAAGCAGTTTCTCACTACCGAGATAGCGCTTCTTAATGTGAAATCAATCCCCAACAAGAGTCTTCTTTCTAATGAGTTGCTGGGTTGTTTGTTGCTTAGTATGATAAGTGAAAATAAGTTAAACTGTGTTTGATGTATCTCCTCCTCTTCCTCTTCTGACCAGTAGCTCGTGTTCAGAGTCATTATAAATGCAGCTGCAGTGAGGAGGTGATGGTAATTAAAATGTTCTCATCTCACCTTATTCTGTGTGCAGAGTAACTGTTAACAGCTTATCACAAAAGGTTATTACTGCGGGTCATTTTCACATCCACAGGAATATCTGAGTATTCCCCTTTTTTCACTCCTGATATGACCTGGATGACATCTTGATAAATATCCACGTGGATAACTGAGGGTTGTGACCCTTTTTTATTCAGCGCACGAGTCTCGTTCAGCTCTCAAACGAGGATAAATATTTTTTCTATCTGAATCTGCTTCAAAATCGACCTTTATTATCTTCTTATAGCATGCTGCCCTTCTCTGGGCTACTACTGATCCTCTCCCCGATGACAACAGATTTAAGTGAGGGCCGCTGCATCAGTGCAACTTGACATAATTGCAGCCTCTAACCGAATAAATTGTTTTAATTCATAGATCGAGGAAATGGGTTGGAGACGGTCCCGTTAAACAGATTTCTTTGTCTCCTTTGGTGCTCGTTTGTTCCGCTTGATTGGATGTGGTGGCCTCGAGGATCAATTCTCAGGCTGATCCTGCCTCTTGTTCTCTCTTTTAACCTGTGGGCATATGACTCTTTGGCTTAGCGTCTTGTGTGCTGCTTCGTGATAATACCGAACTGTTGCCGAGCATATCACTAGATATATTAATTTGTCTCTCACAAATGTATCTGTATTGTTGCGGCGCAGCTTCTGGCCACTGTTGGCTGTGTTGGTATGATAGTTCCACATCAGGCCAGAACCGAGGCCTCGGGTTTGGAACAGCTTGTGCTTTGAGGCTCGTAATCTGACAAGATTAGTGTAATAAAATCACTCCTGAAAATATATTTCTGCAGACAGGTTCTGTTTTCATTGAATTTACCTCTGAAAGGAATACAGTAGTTTCCGCTGTCTTTGTGGAAGTGTGCTCTCTCTTATGAAGAAGATCTGTACCGCTCTCATGTCTGTACAGTAAATATGTACCTTCAGCCAGCAGCTGTTAGTTTAGCTTAGCATAAAAGCCCTTTAAAGCTTGTTATATTACAAGTTGTGGTTTTACCAGGGATTATGTGCCGACCTGTTTCTTGGTTGGCTGCCTCAATTTCTTGGAAATTTGGGAAATGGGTGCTCGAACACACCATCTGTAACGGCACCTAACCCTACCCTGACTATCAAAGCGCCCACGCTGTTAATTCTGCATAACTTTATAATTTAAACAGGTGAGTTGTATATAAATTCACCCTCAGTACAGTTGTCATGAACGGGGAAATTAGCTATAGAGACCAAAACTGTTTTTGTACCAGACATGTTTATGTTAGACATTTTAACATGGGGACTTATGGAGACTGACTCGTTCTGCAGCCAGCCTCAAGTGGACGTTTGAGGAACTGCAGTTTTTGGCATTTCTGCATTGGCTTCACTTCACAGTCACATACTGTAGGTTGCCGCTTGTCAACTACTTGATCCAAACACTCAAGGTCCCCAGTGTCTTTATGCTAAGCTAACGGTTTTCTGGCTGCTAGGCTTTATATTTATTGTGCCCAGTTATGATCTCGTCGATCTTCTCCTCTGACTCTCTAACCCGTACTAGTATCTCATTTTCTGTTGCAGTTTGCTGATTCATTCAGATATATAGATTTTAAAATGTTGTGGGAGCAGCACTACGTGTACATGAGCAGTTTGTTTTTACAGCACTGATACTTCATCTTTACATGAACTTGTGACGGCTGCAACCTTATATTTTAATCCACTGCCATTCATTTCTTTCATGTTCAGCCAGTTTTATTTCTCTTCTTTTTCTTACTCAACTTTTTAAAGAAGCAACAAATTTACAGATTTTACAGTCCCTAAAATTTGCTGTAGTATTCTGGTATTCCCAGTAAAACTTTTGGTATGTATGACAAACTTAATTTTGATCTACTGCTTCCCGATAAAAGCATCTTTGTAAGCAATTCACAACTATTGACATCTATTTTAAAACTATTGTGACTATTGGAATATCTGGAACATCCAGTACACAGCTTTTCTGAGGGATACTAAGGATAGGCATACTGAGGTAATTACAGACACGAATGTTCAGAAAAAGGGCAAAAACTTTGGATTTTCTGGGGAAAGACACTAAGATCAAGAGCACTAAAGTCAAGCTGTGCCATTATAGTTGACACAGTATTTCTAAAGGATGTTTTTTAAGGAAAATATAGGAAAATAAAACACTTTCTTCATTAAAATATGTGATATAACTTACCACTAAGTCCAAACATGAAAATAAAACCAGCATGTCTGTAGACGTTTCTAATCATTAAATTCATTGCAGGTCTAAGAGAGGTAACAAAATCCAACGCTTCTTTGACAAAACTGCACTAACGACATCACCAACCTCAAGTTGTTTTTGTATGCCAAATCAATTAGTGGGTGGATTTTTAACGGGCGGTATGTAAAAGGAAAAACAAAAATAAAACACATGACGATGAAGAATGTTGGAGCAGCATTCGCAACAATATGAGGAACATGATTGTTTCAGCGAGGACAAACCAAACAGATGATTATGGTCGATGGTCATAACAGTCAACGAAAGTAAAAAGTCTCAAATTACTCTATCTGCAACACATCTTAGGACACACAAGTATAAATGTCTGCTATTTACATTTTTTTCCCTATTCAGTGTGCATCTATATCACAACATTTTCCAGAAGTCCACAACATACAATAAATTCAGGGTTTCACCTTTGGTTATGTAATTATCAAGGCTAGGTTTAAAAAAATATATAACACACGTCCATGTTACTTTTGCATACAGTTAAATTCAAAGTGAAAACATATCAACAAAGCAGCTGGTCAGCTCTAAATTTGCATCTGAGAAAAAAACCTAAGGTATTTTGTCTTTACGCTGATGATTCTCGGGGCGGTTGAAAGCCCTCGGCGAGTTTCATCCGCTGTTTTTCTGTGATAGAAAGTGAGTGTGGCAGATATTTATGACGGTGTTTATGTGCCTGACATCTTTGCTTTAGTGTAAGTGGATCTTAATGTAAGAGGATATTCATCTGATGTATTTCAGTGTGTTGCATTGAGCCAGTCAATATATGTCTCGTATTTCTCTCCCCCCCGACCCCTCTGTACGCTTTCTCAATGAGGATTTTCATGTGTTATGACACGATGTGAATTAAGAGTTTGTTGCCAGCGTTTGAGTGAGCAACTCAGGCCAGCCTTGTTTGGTTGACAATATGAAACAAGATAAAAATAGATTAAGTCGTACTGCTGACTGCACATAAGCAGAGAGCAAACTCACCATTTAGTAACCAATGACACCTACGAAGCCGACCCAACTAAAACATTATGTCGACGTTACAACCAAACATTATCTCTATCATATTAAAATATTCACATCTGTTCCTTACAAGACACTTTTTTTCACATGTAAAGAAAACATCTTTGAACTTTTTATAAGTCTCTTAGTTTCATCACTTCATACGTCTGTATATGTGTAGTAATTAAGGCAATCATTTTGGGCCACGACTTACTCACTTGCCAACTCCAGCCTCAACCCGCGGGGGGGGGGTTGTTTACTGGTGTCGCACAGTAGCTCCCGTCCCCACTCGTCCAAAATGCCGAGTCCTGTTCAGTTTGTTGTTGCTTTTCAGTCTCCGCTCGTGCTCAAGATGACCAGTCACTATGTTTTGCTTGTTCTCTGCAATTTTCCAGAGATGTGGGGGGGTGGGGGTGGGGGGGATACTCCCTCTCCTTGTATCTGGCAGCGCTGCAACAGAGAAAGACAGACAGAGAGAAACAGGAAACGGATATGAATCTATCATCAAGTCTGAGAAAATGGCATCCTGAACGCCAAATACTGATACTGTGCATATTTTCCTTTCCCACCCAGAGGCTGGGCAAGATTCATCCCACTAAAGATAATCATCAGGGTCATTAAGCGGTAATTCCTTCTGAAGCACTCGGGAAGGGGAAAGGTCTGAGGTTTGTTGGGCACATTAACAGGAGAATACTACTTACATGCTAGCTTAGTTAACGTACATGAATAAATGTAACAATGTTTACCTCTTAACACAGCGAAAGTTTCTCTTTTTAAAGGTCCAGCCTGTAAGATTTAAGGGAATTAGGGGAAAGCACAACTGGATTTGGTTGTAGATCTGTTGATCTTCTTCTACCTTCTGCCGCCATGTTTGACTAGAATGGACGAACCAAACACTGCAACTCCACTGCTAGATGCCAATAAATTCGACACACCGGACCTTTAAGTAGCTCAAAGGTTGTTAAAAATCGTCTCGTTTCACTTTGTCTGACAGATTCATATTGATTTATATATAATGTTTGCACTGAGTGAAATATTCCGGCTGAAGGCTCTGTGTTTTTATGGCTGCACTGTTCCATCAAATGTAAATGTCCAAATGTCGAAGCAGCAATTTTTGATAAACTCTATCTCGTTCCTGTGGAGGTTTGAGTGCAGTTGTTGTAAATCATTTTGGACAAAGTGAGTGTGTTGTGAATTTAATGCAAAAAGAAAAAGTCATCATTTCATACATATATTTGATGTTTTCTGGGATGCCCACTGGAAATAAAATGTTTGTTTTTACCGCAATTTTAGAGTTTGTGATGAGGTGGACTAGTAATTGCTAACTACCTAATACAACTTTATTTATCTCTGTAATGACTCATCAGGTTAAAACTATTGGTAATAAATACCCACACAGAGTTGTGAAGCCAAACAACAACACAGAAAATGACCCATGATGAACTGAGACGATGGGTGGCAGAAGGTTTCCTCCAACAAACAATGACAGCATCAGTTTCGGGAAGTGCCCAAAACATCTGTTTAGCCTTCTGTTGTAATTACGACGGGAGTAAAGGAGGAAATGATAATGGACAAGTCAATTTTTCTTTCAAGCATCACCATGATTAGCTTCATAGCTGTGTGTTCATTATCGTAACCATGACAACAAAGGTCCCCAAACGTGGTCTTGAGCCACAGTGTTACCATAGTGTTAACACCATTGACAGTATAAAGAATGGACAGCGTACGGACAGGCCGTAGGCTTCTGAAGAGCCGTTTTGAAGTTTTACATTCTAACGTGGGGACTTATGGAGATGGATTCATTCTGGAGGCATCCTCAAGTGGTCGTTTAAGGAACTTCACTTTACAGCCATTCTTTGTGTCGATCTAGTTACAAATAACATATTTTGTCGTTTAATTTGGAGGACTTAAAATCAATAAGAATTCACTTTCATCTCGGTGAGGTAGATTCAGTATGCTTAGACATTTCTTTATGATTTTGAAATGTTTATGTTCATAGAACAAGCCTAAAAAATACTTTTCATTTTGTTAATGACAGGTGTACTCACTGCTACACGGATATATTTGGTTACTATACTACTACAAATGAGCTGCATATGTCTCCAAGTGGACCAAATCATCTGTCCTCTGTGTATTGGTAAATCGTTAAAAATTATGGCAATCTATAACAAACAAGAAAAACAGTGGCCACAAGCTGGTTCACACACAGCACAAAAAGGTTAACAGCTGCTTAGTGGCCTTCAACCTAATATTACCCTCCTCTGTAGCTGTGTTTGCAATGTTGATTTAGCTCAAATGTAAATTCCTTCTTCATGAGGTGTTTATGTTATTCTGGCTACCCCCTGTAGGGCGAAACATTTCACAGAATAACTGTTCTGTGTCATAGCTATTTGTGCTTATTAAGATGCAGACTATTAGAGGCAAGCGTCCTCTTTTAACAGAGCAGCTGTTGTATAATTCTCCACCTCAATAATTTCAGGATTTCCACATAGTCTCCCCGGAGTTGCAGACATTCTGTATGCAATCATAGCTGCAGCAGGCACAAGGCAATTACAGCAAACATACTGAGTGTTTTTATCTAATTCCCTTATTAAGACTTTCCAGCTAAACCTGTGGTTGTTTACATTTGAGGTTGTGTTTGTTTGCGGGGTATTTAAATGCACACAGGTAGTGCGTCCTTGTATTTACTCTAAAATACCGTGTACCTGTCATGATAAGAGGACGTACACTGCCAGTCAAAAGTTCGGACGCACCTTCTCGTTCAATGTTTTTTAGTGTATTACTTTCCACATTGTAGATTAATACTGAAGACCTCAAAACTGTGAAAGAACCACTCAACTAAGTGAAGAGAAATGACAGTCCATCATTACATGAAGGTCAGTCAGTCCAGAAAATTGATGAAATTGGTTCTCATGAGGACTGGCCCGGTAAATGAAGACTAAAAGAAGAGTCCACTACAGTTACCAGCCGCAGAAAAATCACAAATTAACGGCACCTCAGATTAAAAATCACATGAACCTTTAATAGGATTCAAGTAGCACATCTCTACATCAACTGTTGGGAGGAGACTGTCAATCCAACTTTCATGATGGAATTGCTGCAAAGAAACCACGGCTGATGAAGATCAAGAAGGCAGAGAAGGCATGGAGGAGGAGGTGTGATGGTGTGGGGATGAATAGCCGATGACACTGTTGGTGATTTACTCAAAATTCAAGGCACACTTAAGCAGCACAGTTACCACAACGTTCTGTTTTCACATGGCACCCCATCTGGTTTGCGCTTAGTGGGAACATCATTTCTTTTTTTTAAGATGACAGTGACCCCTAAACACACCTCCTCCAAACCCTGCAAGGGCTATTTGACGTGGAAGGGCTGCGTCAGACGACCTGGCCTCCACAATCACCCGACCTGAACCCGATCGAGATGGTTTGGGATGAGTTGGACCGCGGAGCGAAGGAAAAAGAAGCAGCCAACAAGCGCTCAGCAGAAAATCATTCCAGGTGACGACCTCGGGAAGCTGATTGACAGAAAGCCAAGAGTGTGCAACGCTGTCGTCAAAGCAAAAGTGGCTCCTATGAAAAATATCAAACATATTCTGGTCTGGTTGCAGACCTTTTTTTTAGTTTACTACATGATTCCACATGTGTTATTTTGTAGTTTTGATGTCTTCAATATTACTCTACAATGCAGAAAATAATAAAAGTCAGTATAAACACGGAATATACAGAGTGCTAGAAAGTGCAGGTGAATTCATGTGAGATCAGAGATATCCTTGATATTATTCAGTGTTTGTTACCTCACTCTTATTTAACGTCTCCATCGGAGAGGAGAAAATGAATAAAGTTGTTTACAGTAGAGGACAGTGACGTTCTGCACTCAAGTCCTTTTTCTCAAGTGTCGAAATAAAAGCGGCTCATGTGTGTGTGTGTGTGTGTGTGTGTGTGTGTGTGTGTGTGTGTGTACACACTTAAAGTAGGCAACCTACAGCTAGAGGGAAACGGGGCCTTACCGGTACTTCCTACTACAACACCAAAATAAACGCTGAATGGAAATGTTGGCATGTGTTTGCTCTTGCCACATGAGGTCAGGTGACCCGAGCTGTGATCAGAGGGTTCGAAGCCGTTATTACGCTGCAGCTGATTGTCTAACAACATAAAAGCACACCTTCCTCTGATTTTTAGGAGCTGATATCATGGCAACAAATTAAGCTTAATTTCTTTCTAATGGGAGGCTATAATATTAGAGTGAGTCATTTGTTGGTGTGTGTGGAGCTTTGTTGCAATGAGTTTACATAAGATGATTAATGGAAAAAGAGCGTGCCCTGGCAGCCCCGGGAGTTTTACAAGTGGTTGCCAGAATTGCAAATTTTGGTTGCCAAAGTTTACAGAATAGTTTATAACCACAGGATTAATTGCCCTGTGTAATATCCCCTCTTTCGAAAACAAAGAAAAGCTATTAAAATCTCATATAAATATCCTATTATCCTTATGAATTACATCCAAATTTGAACACTCGTGCACTTTGTTTTACTCCAGTTCTGCTCTGATATATGTAGTGAGGCTGACGTTCATGCAGGAGTTTGTGTGCCATCACAGACCTGCTATTGATGTTTGAATTTTTCAGAGCTGTGCCCGACGAATTCTGTCAATCGAAGCAGATTTGGCTGTTTAATACAAAGATTCGACTATTCATTTTTCTTTCGTGGTTTAATGCCTTTTTCTTCATCTTCTTTGAAGTGAACACATCAGATTTCCACACAGTCAGAGAAGGTAAAAGTGCGCGTCTTGATCCTAATCTAAATTCTTGTAAATGTTGCTGTTGTGGCTCTAAAGGTTGTGCTAACTTTGCACTTGCTATCTCTTTTGTAGAAATTTAGGAAAAATGAGGACTCACACAAGACGATGTTTATGGATCACTTCATGTTGTACACCTGTTTGAGTCTGACCGAAAAGTAAAGACAAAAGCTGACTGCATTAAAGCTGACTGCATAGAGATCTACAGAGTTATAGATAACCGCGGGTCACACACAGCTCAACAATGTTTTGTGCTCGTCAAGCTGAAGTTGATCGAGCTTCCTGTGAGACTCTGATTCAAAACACACCCTGGCATTATACTCAAATAAACCCGTTATAGTCACCCTAAATGTCACTTTTTTGACATGCACTTAGACAGTGGTTTTTACACTGAGTGACAAAAGTCTTAGAGGGTCTCCTCAGAGATCCTCTCTTGACATGTTGGACACCTCAAACTTCATGTCTGATTCTGAATAACTCAGTCCTGGAAATGCTGATGGAGAGTACTAGCGAGGCTAGATGCTCGGACGACACAGACAAAAAGCATTTCATTAACTGGGCTCCTGAGACTGAAAGTGCAGACTACAATGGGATAATCACTTGTACCACAAATCTCTATCTGTATGTCATGAACCTGGCCCACCGGCTGCTTGCACACCTGGATGCGTTCGCTTCTGTGGCCTAGCAGGAGGCAGGATTGTTTTCAGTGACACATGCGGAACTCCATTCATCCCACAGCCCGTCACTTTAGGGCACTGCCTCCTCACGGCTGAGCCAAGAGCGCTAGGCTTAAACCTGTTCAGATCTACAAAACCACCTGCTGCCCAGAAGCCATCTCTATCTATAATTTAAAAGCCCAGGGGCTGTTTCTTCCGTGGCACTGAATTTCAAATCATTATGGTGTTTGCAGAAAGCAGCCAGTTGAGACTGGAAGAGACAGAACCTGCAGGTATGATGTTATGTGGGGGTAGATTAAAGCCCCAAAACACGAAATGATATTAACATAACTGCAGGGGGCTGATGGAGTTAATAAATCCAAAAGACTCAACCGTTATTTCCCCTGATTTCTGAAACTCACTTTACTGTTGTGGAACAAACACTTAGCTTCTTGAGATTTCAATTAAAACACATTCTAACTAACTAACCCCCACGTATTGTCTCCTCCGTGCTGTCTGAAAATGCTTGCTCCTTCCATTGGTCAAATTGCTCCTCGATTACTGGAGTGGTTGATGTTCTGGAGAAGGTGTGTAGGCAACGATAACCACAACCCTCAGATGGAAGAAATACCCAACGGCCCTCAGACTCAGTGGGTCCTGGGTTTAGTAAACTTTGAAGGTCCTCCATCGTCTTACTTCAGTCTAGACAACTCTTTCAAAATGCGATTGAAGTCTTCATGGAGAAGCTACAGGAGAATGAAGAATAAACCATGGGCTCTGGCTCTCCTCCCTCAGAGGGCTACACACAAAGAAGTACATGCACTTTGCTTAAAACTTCTCTAGTTAGTTAGACACAAGACCCTAAGCTTGCCAAGTCTTGTATTGAACAACCTCCCTAGGACACGCACACAGTCCGTGCAGTTTATGGTAGCAAGGGTTTATTTATTTTGAGATAACACAGCGTGATCTCTATCTAGACCCTCACTATGGCTCCAATTAGTAAGCTCTGCCACAAAGTTAAGTCTTGTCAGCCATTTTCAATGTGTACCCTTTTCAACATTTGCTTATTTCTGTTGTTCTTAGATCTACACTGTATTTGTCAGAAAGTCAACATCTCTGCGGTGCTTTTATTTTATGCAGTGCTTCTACCCTCTACAAAAGAAATGTGGGCAGGGCCCTGAGTTTAGAATAAAGTCCCTTAAATATTAACCCTGAAACCAGCAACAGAAAAACTGTGCAAACTGTGTGGGTTGCATGGGTGAGATCAATGCAGCTGTACAACTTGTGAGTCTATTTACAAAAATAACAACTCGACATATTTCGGTAGCAACTGCTCCTTCTGTATCAACTGAAAATTGTATTGGTGGGGCTAATTGATGAGGGCAAAACCAAACCAAAGGACACCACCTCCTGAGAAGAACTTGGCTAACGTGAACAATGTTAAACCGAATGGGTGGTTCAGGTTCCAACACACGTTTACCTTTGCTGCGTGCTATCACCACCTCTGTCTGTCTTGAGCTGCTCTTATCTAATAAAGGCAATAAAAGACCCCAAAAAAAGATTACCAGATTACTTTATTGCTCATTCACAGTGAACATCTAACTTGAGAATAAAAGACACTAGAAGGAAAAGAGAAATTATTCAGAGTGGACTGCAGACTTCTTTGGACTGAAGCTGGACCTTTTTGACTTTTCGTGGTGATGATTAAAGGATCCAATGTCCTTGGACTTAGAGGGACTTGTTGGCAGAAATATAATATTCATAAGTGTGTTTTCATTTGTGTATAATCGCCTGGAAATAATGATTGTTGTGTTTTTGTTACCTTAGAATAAGCCTTTTATATCTACAGAGGGAGTGAGTCCATTATGTTGCACCACTATGTATCTACAGTAGGTCTAAAGAGACCAATCACTGGCTCTCTATAAGTCCCTTTTGTTTATTTTGAATGCAGAGGAAGTTCCAGCAGTTTGACTCTGTATTTCTTGTTTTGCATGAGCCCTCGTTTTTCAGAACATAAGCAGATAGGAGATGCAAAGCTGGCACTACTCGTAGAGCCACAAAAGCCGTCAGAAATATGAATTCTAAATCTGAATTCCCTTTAAAGTGTGGTCAGGCTTAGGCAACTGAAACACTTGAAGGTCAGGGAAAGATGATAGTTGTGTTTAAATTCCAGGGCTGCCCCTGAGAACCTGATGATTCAAGTCACCATTGGAGAAGACCCCAAATTGACCCATGAATCATTTTGTCAGTCTAATTTTTGTACCGTCATTGTAGACATTACACAGTGCAGGAGCAACAACATGGAGGCTGTAAACCTTACTGTATGAACCGAGTGTTAAAATGGCCACAACAGGCCACCATAGTTTCTCCTACACCTGCTTGGGTCAGGCAAGGGGTATTCAGTTGCTTGCAATCTGCAACCTCACCGCTAGATGCCACTAAATCCCACACACTGGGTCTTTTAAGATATCACTACTGATGATGGTACATGTGATAAATGAATAGCAATATAGCTGCTATAAATAGCCACAGCTATGCATAATATCATCTGCTCAGGTGTTCTTGGAAGACCTCAGCAATGCAAGACAAACAATAGATCAAACTGTGCTACTTTTTGGTCGTCCCAATGTCAGGACAGAGCAATCAATACACTGCATGGTTGAGTGTGAGTGGAAATCAGGCTCATGCATACTTTTACAGTGACTGAGATTTATTCAAGTTTTAGTCACGAACCTACACAGATTTTTTATTTTAGCCATCTGGCCCCTGCAGACACGTGTGAGGCGAAAAAAACTTTTTCCGCATGGACAGAGCAATAATGTCTGCACCTCAGACTGGAACAAACTCCTCAAGAGGGCAAATAGGTGAGGACATTGGCTGTAAATACTATTACAGCTGAATCAAGTTGGGAAATGAGACATAACAGCTTCTCATTACTCATTACCGTTGCCTGCACATCAACCCTGCAGCCTTCTGAAACCTCAGAGGTGGTAAATCTTTCCTACAAAGCAGTTAAAGGACAGGTTTTTTTGTTTTTGTTTATATATTTAAAAAATGATCTCTGAGCAGTGTGTGTGGTGTTTAATGAGTGGTTGTCTAGTAAACAACTTTCCCGTGACAGGATTGTTCAAGAAATGATATTTTTTTGTACAATAAATATCGCTGCGTAATGGGATGTTTCGCTTGGTTGGTTTTAACAGAGAGTGGAATGTACTTCCTGTGGCAACACGGTAATTGGTGCCGCTTGTCAGCCAATTATAACACGGTTATAACATTTTAATTTTAAAACAAACTGAAACACGAACAACAAAGACGTGAAGAATAGCAGCGTAAACTCTGAAAACAGTTCTCGAGTTGTACGTTTGTTTTAACAAGAGAGGAAAACTGAATCTCCCTTCTAGATGTTCTGGTGCAGTGAGGCATGGTCTGTGTCAGTGGTCCCCCCCCTATGAGCTCATCATTTCAGTACTTTGTCCTTTGTGCTCTTCCACTTTCGCATACAAGGTCTGGTCATGGTCTGCTACAGCTAGAAAACTGTCAACCCACCCTTCACCCTAAAACTGCATGATTGTGACATATTGCACTTAAGCTCCCCGTCCCTTGACAACATGCTCTCTGACACTGAAGTGTTTTTGTTAATACTCGCGTCTAAATCTTCGTCTGATCTGTGTGTCACGAATGCTCCAAACTATCGCTATCAAAGCCCCAGAGAGCGTTTCAATGCCTCAGAGAGGCAGGTTAACACCTGTTAACTGTTTTCAAAAGGACGCCTCAGTGCAGTCAGTCAAACCATTTGGACCGTCCTTTACACGTACTTAAGGCGTTATTTGTTATTATGGCTGTGTTTGTGTGGTTTGTTGGAGACCGATGGGTCAGAGGATGAACAATCATGACCCACAAAAGCTTTCTGTGCTGCTCTTAGGTCGGCAACAGTGAGACACAAATGTTTACCGGCCTCTAGGGAAGTTTTAAAATCACAGGATGGAATTTCTTTTTGTTTTGGCATTGGATTAACAAATGCATACAGTATGTCTACCACAAAAAGCAAGGACAGCAATCACACAGCGATTAACAATCTGATGAAATGACTTACATCATTATCACGCAGTGTTAGTGTTTGAACCACAGGCGTTTTAGACCACCGGGAAGAGGAGGAATGAGGATGAGGACATCGTTGGCGTTGCTATGTCTTGTGTTTTTGCACTTGCTTGATGTTTGGCTGTTAGCAAAGTTGTCGGCCGAGTTTTTGATGATAAGTAATGTAATCAGAACAAATCCATGTGTACAGCTGTCCATATTTATGACTGGTATTGCCCTCTGGGGGTGCTAAATCGCAAAAACGCCAATGCAGTGTTGCTTTGAGATAAAAGATAATATAAAAATGCCACACTAAACAGAGAGGAGTTTGGTTTATGTTTCAAAATATCAATACTTCAGTTGCCTCTAAATGAAGGGGGGTATGTTCCAAACCTGGACAGAAAACTGAAATAAGATAATCCTGCAGGCGGTGACTTTAGGAGAGTGCACATGCACATGTAACACGGTGCCTGGCTTCCTGCTTGCTGACACTAATCCAAAGGCAGCGGGGATTTTCTGCCTCTTGCTGCTTCTTGCCTCACACCCCTGCAGGGCTCTCAGATCCACACTGGCTTTCCCAGTCACACACACGCATACAAACATACACAGACGAACACACGACGGACTATAAATATTCAGGCCAGAATCTGCGGTACGTGCAGCACAATGTACGCTGGGGACATAACACACACTGTGCTCATTTCAACCCCGTCACCGAGCTCTCTGTCAGCACTTTTCTGTGGGAAAAAACTCGCACATCTGCTCATGTGATGCTGTTCGTTTGGGCTGACTCCGTGCGTGAACGCGCTCTGCGGAGCCCCGAAACTCGAGCATCGCTCCACATCGCTGTATTCCTGTCGACGACAGCACAGCACTCATTAGGCGTGTTAGCTGCCGCATGGCAAGCCAAGCTTCAGGTGTTGTGTGTTTGTTTATGTTTGTGTCGGAGGGTGAGAGGTGCAGTTTGGAAAGCACATGTGCAACACAGCGAGTCACATTACACCATGACAGACTGTCACGGTGAATTAAAGGCGGGACACAAACGGAGGCAGTGGTCAGGAAACATCCTTAATGCCACGAGGCTCAGGTCCACTGTGAGCGACACATGTAGGCCACAAAACCGGCAGGATGAGACGATACCGAGCGGGCTATAACAAAGCTACGTTTTCCTAGTTATTGTTGTTTTCTAACATTCCCTGAATGGGAAATTCATCATAGTCTAAATGTACTGTGCCATGAGTTACATAATGTACAGTATAGCATGTAGCATGATATGAGACAGTGGGTTAGAAACTGGGTTAGCGCCAATTACTTCAATGCCAGCAGCCAAATAATCTATAAGTTTAGATGTTTTTTTTTTCTCTGTGACAATGATGAAACGAGACAGCAGCTCTTATCTAATCTTTTAGCCTCACAACTTCCTGGCAGAAGAAAATATTTAGAGTCCAAAAAGTCAAAGTTTGGACTGTTTGCAGTCTTGGAAACGCGTCTTGACTGCTGAGATTAATAGGCTGGAAATGGAGATCAAGAAAATGCAAATGCAACGGAAATACAAAACTGGTTGCAGCATTTGCGTTTCTTTCTTTCTTTCTTTTTTATAAGAGATGTTCATAGTGTATCTGAGTAACTTCCTGGACCAGTCTCAATTAATATTGCCCTGTAGCTGCATTTTAGTTTGGAGTATGTAAGAAAGTATTTTTGGCCGTGATTTGGTCTCTATGGGACTTTGGACGGACATTCGTGGTCCCCAGAGGATGCACTATTATTACCATAAATGTTCACATCACGTCATCAGTCTCCAATACGTGCAAAACATAAACATTCATCAGCCTCAGCTCTACTTTTGTTTTATGTTAATCCACAAATGTTAGCTAAACTAAGAGAGTGAACATTGTACCTACAAAAAAAACAGCATGTTAGCATTGTCCATATCCTTTTAATGCATCTTTAAAGGTCCAGTGAGTCAGATTTAAGACCCGAGGCAGGCCAAATGATGCCTGGATGCTCAAATAAGCCATCTGTAACGGCACATACCTGTCAATCAAATGTGAGGGGTTGCAATCAGCAACCATAGATGGCACTAAATTCTACACACTTGAGCTTTAAACCACACAGAGTAACTTTAAGCCTTTCTTCTAGCTTGTTAACTCGTTTTTAAACACTCACATCACAACACATGGCGTTCAGGTGTTGCAGCTGACTCAATAAGTGAATATACGTTTTAATCACATTATATTTAATTAGATTTTTTTTCCCCCCAATCTGCAGTTAATCTCCCCTACAGTACGAGTACACCGGCTGTTGTTTCCCATGATACAGATGCATTAATTTAATCTATCACACCTTGCCTGTTATTTATTTCATGTATAGATTTTAACTGTGGTCGTGGTACATTAAGCACAATTTCATAATTTGCGTGAACAAAAGCACCGAGCCGTTTACCCAAAATGAAAACTGTCATTATCTGCTCATCCCCGTCAGTCACGTCGTACCACCTCCAAACCAGCCCCCTCTATCTCGTGCCCCCGCAGGCATTTCTCACATGTGCTCTTCAACAGTGACTTAATGAAACGCCTACAATCACTTACCAACAGCAGATGTAGATGCCTGCCAGTCGTGCTGCCAAGCATAAAAATTGCCATGTTGTTTCCCTTGATAATGGTAGCTGGGAATACATTCCCCAACTTGCAAAACTGAATTACAAACTAGAACTCATTTTGCACGACTGACCCACTGGAATTGTGTTTGGAATATTTGATTACGAGCCTTAAAAAATGGTGGGACATCAGATGGGTGCTTATGTCCTGCAGCAACGTTTAAAGTAGTTTGATAAAGACACGAGAAAGGGGTTGTTGAAATGTTTTTATCTCACTTAAAGCTTACTTTTAATGTTGCACGCAAGTGCCATGTGTGAGGTGACGGACAAAAGCTCCTAAAAGTTCATTTGAAATTTGAACAAGGTTAACAACCAGAAGGAGAAGCTAACTTCAACACAACAATCTGAAACCTACCAGTGTTGTATTTATCATATTTCTCCTGCGGAGAATACTGTGATTTTTTGGATATTTTTACACATGAAATGTGAGCCATCGCATGTGAAGTCACACATGAAACACAAAGTCATATATAGGTTTGTGATTTTCTAACATTTAACATGAAAAGATGATGTGGGATCTTTACACAGGTAAAACATGATTACCTTACAATTCTAGTGAACTCAAGAAAAGCTCAAGTACAGACACAAATCCCAACAAAAGAGCAAAACCTACTATATACCTCACCACAGCTACCATGTATGTTTAGTCTGTATCATTTTAGAGGTAAAACTACCAACATTTAGCAAATATTACAGAATAAGAAGCAAACTAGGTTTTGAGCAGCACAATGGGGCCTGTTGCTGGAAGTCTTCGAGGTTTTTTCGTCTCCTCCTGAGATAATTTGTTGGATTAATTAAATCCATGACTTCTTCTAGGTTCGATAGTTAATTCTTCATTCCTTCTTCCAGTTCAGCTCTAAATGAGTTTGTTGCTCTGATCAGACAGAGCAACGCTCGCTGCTCATCTGACTGGATTAAATTTAATCCAAACTTTTGAACCAAGAACTTGATTGTATTTTGTCAGAGGTTTGGCCAATACGCCAGTAACAAGCAATTAGTTTGAAAACTGCTGCTGAACAGCGTGTTTTTCAACAGACTGTCTGATCAGTTTGATTTATCAAGCATGGCCGACAGCCTGAAATCTACTGCAGGGGAGAGAGAAGTCTGTCTTATTACTATAGTGTGTGATTGAATTGAAAAACGTATGATTCAAGCATCAAGATGAATTGTCAAGCAGGTTTTAACACTTTTACGAGGTGATATTTTGTGCAAATTTAGTGCTGCTTTATTTGATCTTTCGATTTGATTTCCGTGGCCAACCTTCGTGGATTTACAGGGCAGCAAAGTACACTTGCAGCAGTCAAACATTTAATCTCATTACAAATGTACAGATAAGTTTACAACTGCATAGAGATACAGGGTGCAGCTGCAGTGCAAACACAGGTTTTTCATTCATTTGAGTGAGGGTGGTGCAGGCCACAGAGAAAACGCAGCAGAGAACTTGAGTTGGATCCAAATTTGACCCTGTTTATCCTCTATAGACTTCAATGGAGCGGTCATGTTGCCGGTCACAATAGCTATGGTGGTGCATTCCGTGACCACCGTTTGTACCCTGCAGAAATAGTTTTCTATCCATTTCCCTCCAAAATTAGTTGTTGTTGTTTTTATCGCTGCCAACCGCTCCGTTGGCCTGGGGAGGACGGACCACCATGCGCCTCCTCCCAAACACACAGAGCTGCCAGCCGCCTCCTGGCACGAACTGCCAAGAAGGCAACACAGACACATTCCTCAAACATCATCCTACCTGCAAACACTGCCAAACGTGTTTGTTGTAGGGTCGGAGGAGTTGGAATGATTAAAGAAGTGTATTCATGTATGGTGAACTGTAGGAGTGTTTGCCCACGTCTGACCACTTTCACAACGACTGAGAAAATCTGAAGTGTACGCGTAGTTTCAGCTCTAAAGTTGCAGACACCCTTATGTCACAAGAAGTCATCTTTCCTCTAGCTGGCATTGCTCGCTCGTGATTAGTCTGTAATGAATTGATCAGCAGTGCTGAGCTTTGCCTAAGCACGATTTGCTTTTGCCCTCTGTGCCCTTTTGTAACTAACCTCCCAGTCTTGGCATGTGCAGAGGTGTGGCTTTATGAGACCAGACATCACATTACTACCCACTCATCATCTGCTCTTGCAGAGTCAGGGGGAAGACATTTTTTGAGAGGCGTGCTGCAGCATGAATTAAACAAATAAACACACACCGAAAAAAAATGGTGCAGAAGGACACTTAAGCCAAAAAAATGGGCAAAGGAGGAAGTGGCCTGAGCCAATACAGCCACTCAACTCTTTACTGACTTCCTGATAATTACCAACCATTAGCAATAACAGCAGTTGATCAGACTGTTTTTTACAGGCTTAAACTGCTGTAAAGACCTTAACTACTCACTCTGCAGTTAAGAAACCACATTTTATGAACAATTGTTTGTTATCCAGTATGTTCAAAAGCAACAGGTAATTGGCTGAAATGGCCCACATGAGTTGGAACAAACTGTATAATCCAAAGTAAACTCGGCCACTGAAGCTGCATTAGTGCTGGTGTAAAGCTGACCACAAAGGCTCGACCTCTACACAATAAACCAGGAGAAGTTGGAAGTTCCAAGTAACTAGGAGCAGCCTGTGTTGTTG
Organism: Nibea albiflora; assembly: GCA_014281875.1. Lineage (NCBI taxonomy): Eukaryota > Metazoa > Chordata > Actinopteri > Sciaenidae > Nibea > Nibea albiflora. The sequence goes on along the minus strand of CM024795.1, from coordinate 5,995,726 downwards.
GAAAAAGGGCGCCCAGTTTCCCGCCTTTGCCTGCCACTAGGCTGACAAAGCACCTGACCCCTACACCTTTCCCCACAAATGGCGGGCCCGCAGGGGTCAGCTCTACGCTGTTCTTTCAAGCTGTGGTCCCTGACCACCAGACGCTCGCCAGCAAGCTCCCCTCCTGGATCTAGCTCCAGACAGAGGACCCTCATGTCTGGACATCTGGAGTCTTTGTGAATCACATTTCGTCTGAGCCCTCCCCTGGGACTAAGTTGCATTGGGAGACCCTAGCAGGGGCTGTGGCCCTGGACAAGACAGCTCCAAGGATCACAGAGATACACAAACCTCACCACCACTTTAAGGCAGCGATTCTTTGGGGGGTAAGGATATCAGGCTACCTGGAGGGAGCTCAACCCAGGTGTAAGTCGATGATAAGCAACTTTCACTTGGTTACATTGGTATCGAAGCCATGTTTTATCTCTTGTCTGTGAGTCTTTCCCATTGCTGGACCACAATACGGAGTCTTGTCAAACTGCTGAATTAATTTGTCTGTCACATCTCACACAGCGTCTCCTGTCTACCCTAAATCACGTCGTCCTCAGACATCTTTATTCACCAGCTTTCATAAAACATATCTTAATGAGGGATGTCACTCTGAAGTCTTAACTTAATAGTACATTTCTCTCTGTGTCTCTTCATTTCTGCAAACGGAAAAAAAATATGCTCTGACTTTTGAGAGAAAACATCACAATCCTCATCTTTTTCTTTACACAAGTCTTTCCCACAAGTACGGGCTCTTTCCCAAATGGCTATCTTCTTAGCATCTCCTCTCCAACTGGCTACTTTTGTGTTTGTGAATAATGCTTTTCTAAATGGGAATTTGTGGTCATGCTTCAGACAGAGCTGTCCATCCCTCGCACTGGGTTGCTGCAGAAAAAACTGGGATATTTACTGTTTCCTAATCCTCCCAGTTTAAAAAACAAATGCGGAAATATTACAGTAATTACCGCACAAAGCTGTAACTTGACATATTTTAGTTATTACAGATCTGTAAACCTGCCCAACATGAACATGAGTGGTGCGGTGACTCACACATTGGCCCCTGTTCACCTGTTTGGGTTGACTCAGCTCACCTCAACCGCTGCACTTGGCAATTTGCAAGAGTGAATAATGAAGCAATAATCCGCAGCAGGCCTCAGTACAGTGATATTAAATCTGCGGTAGTGTGACATGCACACAGTGAATTGTTTAGTCGTTGCATATTGTGTTACAGTCGCACACTGGAGCTAAAATTATCGTCGGTCACATCAGTAACCTCGGGAAGGAGGATTTTATTCATCTGTAAGTGATTATGTCCGTGATTTCAAGCCTTTTTCGACCTCTCCTCACACATTATAATCTCATAGCAGACATGAGCCGTGAGCCGTTTTAAAAAAACAGACATATTTCCTCACAGATTATCCCATTTGAAGATTTTTTTAGTCTCCTAAGTATCCAGTATTTCACAAAAAAAGAGCTGAATTCAGAGAAATGTCATGGAAAATAAACATATTTTGCTGTGATGCAGCAGTTTCAGGGATGCACCAATCTAACTCATTTGTGTGATTTATTCACCCCCTGTCAACAATGGAGAGAAACATAATGACAATAATAATGATGCTGTGCTTATGCACAGTTTTTTACAGTGGTGATCTGTTTCTGCCCACAACAGAAGAAGCACTCATCACCATAACAAAAAGATGAATAGACAGTGCAGTTTTTGAGTCTTTGGCTGAACACTTATAACCGTTCAGCATTCTGTGAATCAAGTGACGAGCTGCGATTTTGGTAATCGCTTTTTTTTTTTTTTTTGCTAAAAAAGTTCAAATAAGGACACTCTATTGTGTCAGCTGGGAACAGGTCCTGCATTGTGTGCGTAGAGGACAATCAATTATCCTGGAGTTTTTCCATCACTCTCCTTCAACCTCAAACCTCCTTTCTGTTTCCAGTTGCCTTTTTCACACAATCCTTTCACGCTTTAAAGAAAGAATAGTATTTTTATGACTTTTCGTGCACAGAGCACACACTGTATTTGCACTTAAGGCATTGTGCTTCTTTCACAGAACTGAGGTAGATACAGCTCGGCGCAAACTCCTCACTCGCTTTGAACTGCTCCATTGTAGATCTCCTTCTGCTCTCATTTCAAAAAGCTTCTTTGATTTGAATGTTCAGGTTTATTTTCCTCACAGCCACTCCTACTTCTTCTACCCATAGACAGTATAAAACACAGACGCTGTATCTGCGACGGCATGCACCGGTCTCAGCTCAGAGTGTGGTGGCTCTGGCTATCATTATCTTGGCAGTCCTGCCTCTGCCGCCTCCCGCCTAGTCTAAAATTGGACAAAGACGTGGATCGTCTGCACGAGCTGAATGATGTCTGGTTGCTCAAATGAGCCACCTGTGACAGCACCCACCTGTCAATCAAAGCAGCCACGCTCCTAATTATTCATAACTTAAGACTTAATATAATTTGATGAGGTGAGCAATTAACTCTAGAGATAAACATGTTTATTTCTGCTGTGAAGTTGGACGTTTGAACATGGGGACTTATGGAAATTGACTTGTTCTGTACCCGGCCTCAAGTGGCAGTTTGAAGAACTGCAGTTTTTGGCACTTCTGCACTGACTTCACTTCAGAGCCACACAGGGTGACACTTGCTTCTACCTCTTTTCTCTACACTCTACTATTGCCGCTACTCCTTCAAGGGACTGACGACCTGCTTCAGCATTAATCAGACTATTATAATCCAATAATTTGAATGTGTACTACTACTAATACTCAGCACCTGTTTACACGTTATTTGCTTTTCTCCAATCAGAAAGAAATGTAGATTTCGTATACTCTGCCCTTTTAATGTCGTAATCATTTAGCTATTTGATGTATTTACATGCTGTACAAGAGTTTTCATTGTTAGCAGTGTAATCCACGGTTCCCGAGCCTTCACACACATTAGGAATCTCACTGACATCAGCTGCACTCTTTATTGTTCAGTAATGTCTGAGATCCTTCACGTTAAAAGTGTTCAACCAGTGACAAGAAGTTACAAGAAACCTCATGCATTTGTCACAGAGGTTAGCACTGACACGAACCCGATGCTGTTTCACATGTACGGGAAAGATCAACAAAACAAAACAACAGCAATTCCTTTTCCATTCATCATCCCTAAATCAGTTTTAAATATTGCAGGCAGTAATGGAACAGGAAGGAGAAGCCATGGTGAGATGTTAGATGCAGAGCTACAGGCAACAGGCTGCACACCTCCAACAGCAACGTAACAACTTCACTGTGTCCTGTTGTTGTGTGGAAAACTACTCGCGCTGTGCGCAGCATGCACTCGGGTTTGTGGTTGCTCATGGCGTGATGGAAAAAAGCCAATTATTGACTGACTCTTTATTAAAACAACGTGAGTTTGTTTGGTTTGGTTCGGGGCGACAGTAGCTCAGTCTGTGGGGATTCATCTTGGGAACCAGAGGGTCTCCGGTTCAAGTCCAGCTCGGACCAGATGCGGAGCGTCGACTGGCGGCTGGAGAGCTGCCAGTCCGCCTCTTGGGCACAACAGAGGTGCCCTTGAACCCTCGGCTGCCATCCTATGAGGCCCTCGCTCTGACATCTTTCCATACATTAATGCATGTGTAGGTCCTGTTTGTGTGTGTGTGTGACTATATATATAACAACAGGGTGGAAAATCTCCCCTCGAGGGATTAATAAAGTATACCTTCTTCTCCCTCTTCTGGTTGCAGTGCAAACAGCTGCTCCTCTGTTGTATTTCCTGTCAAACAAACGGCTCAACGGGCGTCTGCAGCCACGAGAACTATGAGACCTGTAGTACGTCACAGTGGCTGCTGGCACTGTTGACCACAGGTGTCGCAGAATCAACTCAATTTTAAAGCTTATAGCTTTTAAGATAGGGACATCTATTTCATTGCTGTTGCATTCAAGCTAGTGAAAGCACAGGACCACGAATGAAGAGCAAACGTGACATGCTTCTACTTGTCAGAATAGTTTATCAGCATCAGTTTATATGTGCATTCACAGCAGCCCTCTCCTCTGTCCTCCTCTATAGTTATGTACATACACAATGCACTATGCTGGATTGAGAAAGAGAGAGATGAATGTGATCGTTTTCTTTCACCGTGAAAGCAGAAATGGAAGAATTGCTTGGCGTCCGGTCAGGGCAGCTGATTCAAACATTTGGACTTCATTGACGAGAGAGAAAAGGTGAAAGAGGCGGAAGGGAAAGACGGTCTCTGCAAACAGCTGATGAGGACGGCTGAAAAGAAGGGGCTTTTTCTCCGTGCTCCAATATTGCTTGATTGGAACACTTGAGGTTAATTGCTGTGGTATAAAGGTAAGCATGATTACTGGATTGATTATGGGCCAGCTTCCCGGACTGTCATTAAGCCTCATTCTGGACTCAAAAGTGAATCCTTCAGTGGAGAATTTCTCTTAAAAGCGAATCATCTCCGTATCTCAGAGTTCACATGAAAGGGGGAGACCTATAGGGACTTGTTGTTGTCGTGCTTTGAATACGGGCAGGTGCTAACGTGTTTTAATGTTTGCCGAGATCCAGAAATGTCGAATGTAAGGTATTTGTTTGAATGTGATCTGTGGAGGAATGTGAAATTAAATTTGTTGAAGCTTCAAGAGCCTATCAGTGCCCCGTCTCTGACTGCAACAAACGGATGTCAGCAGAGAATATCTGTATACAAGGGACCCACATTTGGCACTGGAAGTGTTCAGGTTCCTATTTGTAGTCCGAGGTAGTATTGGCTAGTCACACTTTAGTGGGCATCAGCCTGTGTAGAGAACAAAAAAAAAGCCATTGGCTAGTGTCTAATTCTTCTGCATTCACATGCAGATATCTGTTTACAGAATGCTTCTTCCTCGTCATTCTCATTTGTCAATTTGCTAATCGAGCTGTAGAGGAAGCCCGGATATCCGCTGGCTACACTGGAAGACGGGAGACATTGGCCGTTGCCCTGAGAGGCTAAGCTGCCGTCAGTGGACAGCTGATTGGTTCTGACATTGCATGTCTGTAGCCACTGTTTGCTTTCCTTTCCATTTATTTGCATGTTTTAAACTGATATCGATTTCCTTCAGGGCAAAAGCAAAAACACCCTCACCAAGACAAAGACAGGTTACACAGCTGTCCTATTTCCAGTGTCAATGCATGCCATCTCTCCAGAAGAGCAACAATTTTATCACAGTGCCGTTATTTCTAATGAACAGAGCTGCTAGTTTAATTAAACCTTATTGAACTTTGATCCAAATATTCTAACCTCCACAACCCGTGTCCAGTCGGATTATAACCCTGACAGGAGGTGGAAGTTATGGCAGCGAGAATTTGACTGTAAAAGCGTTACTTTTGTTTGTATGTTTGCACCTGAATTTGGCCCCGGCTGGGACTTTGGTAAATAAAAAAATCTGAATCTTGGCAGAAAACATCACTGGATGAGGAAGCATGCCGAGAAAATCAGTGTTGTAATTCTGCACATTCTGATTTAGTCTGTAGCATCGTGTTTAGCTCCCTTGCCGACGCTCATCCTGCCCACTACCTTGTGGAAACTATTCGGTTTAATCTGAAATTTGGTTTAAGGCACATGCACTGTGTGCATCAAGTGACATGATACACATCTGTGTGTGTTACACTATAGTGTGGTCTGGGTGAGTCTCAATTAAGATACAAAAAGCACAAAAAAAGCAGCAAAATTATAATTCAAATCCAGCTCCTTCAGTTCCCAGACCAATCAGTAGAAGACGCGTTTTTCCATAACTGAAGCAGCTGATTTCTGTCTGGTTACAGACATAAATGTGATCTGTAACTGGATAACCTTTCGGATAAACACCTCCAATTACAGTACACAAACAGGGCCAGACAGTGACTCTGAGTTCTTGTTATCTGCCTTCTGTGAACATGTAATCAAACCTCACCATGTGGAATTGAAGTAGATCAGTCGGCAGGCTTGATGACGTCAGCTGTCAAACGTTACTAATGATCTGAAACCGTTTCCAACTCGGACACTACTGACATGATGCTAATTACAAGCTGCACAGAGCAATGGCGTCTGGAAATATACAGTACCAACTTACGATGAAAGATGTTTACGTCTCGAGTTGATTCACACACAGTCTTGACCTAAAACAGCGAAGATTTGGATGGCGAGAGAAAGACGGGCCTATTTTCTAGCGCTGCCCACCCAGCATCGAGTCATTGGTCATTAAATTAAATGCATGACCACAAAGAGCACACGGACCTGGAAGTATGAAACGAGGAGTGAATAAATAAAACTGACAGAATCTGGGCAACCAGAAAGTCTACAAAATATGTACAACATTCCACAAACAAGCTAAGAATAAAGAGTACAGCACATTATTATTAACACACAGTAAAAACTCAGTATGAAAACGCAGAGAAGAGTCTGCTGTATTTTTTTACAGTAGCTGGGGTTTTTTTTCTTCCTTTCCTGCACACTCTGCCTCTTCATGTGGCATCTACCGCTGAGTAGCTGCAGAAACAGTGTAGACGGAGAAGACAGGACAAGCACTGCATTTAAATAGACATGGTGTAATATTCACAGTGTAATGCATAATTCAGCCCCGCGCTGTGGATTAAACCCTGCTCCCCAGCTGTTACAGAGAGCCACTTAAAAGCAGCATGTAGCACGACAGCCAAAGACCCTGAACTGTTACTGATATCATGAGGTTATTTCTTGCCGTCGAATTTCACTCCAGAATGTGCGGCAGATTGAGTCGCATAAGAAAAATCAGTCATATATTATCTTTTTTTTTTTTTTCTCCTGTTTGCCAAATGCTCTGTTTGGGAAAGCAACACACATTTTCCAAACTGAGGGTGAGACATGGAAAAAAAAAAGTACAGAATGACAGAAATGTTCACACACACAGATGTTTTTTTTTTTTTTACACTTAGCAAACTCAAACACACGGCCACACGCACACATAAATTGAGGATAGTGTTTTCCATAGACAAATAGCCTCTATCAAAGATTCCAGTCCTCGTTGCCATGACAATGATTACATTTACCCCAAACACGGGTTTCTTTCTTATGACTTACGGTGCCCTCCACCCCATCTTCTGGGAGAGTGTTTTCAACATAATGCATGGGGAATACAACTCAGGAACAACATTACATGGAGCTAGTTGATCAAGTCTGACACACACAGGAGAGCGGCTTGATAACAATAGGCCGAAAAGTACAAAAAAAAAAAAAACTTCTGGCAAACTGAACAGTTTCTCACAGTGAAGAGTTCCTGAACTCGCACGCAGATTTAAAACAGGTTTTTTTTTCTGTCTATTAGTTTGATATGTTTCTAATTGAACGCCTCAATTATCCAGATCTCCACTAAAACAGCCCAAAGCAGCAGAAGAAAGAAAAGAAAGCCTGTCCACATTTAAAGGAAACCGGTGCTGTTCTTTTCAGATATGCTGCTGTTAGTCAAATAAAATGAGTGAGGCAACTGACACATGACGGCACGATGGATGCTGATGCAGAGAAGTTGAACCTGGTTTAACACAGCGTGATCCCCTTCCCTTTGCAATCTTTTCAAGAGTTTTAAGTAGTGACGTTTGCAGCTCAAAAGCATAACCTCCTGGATCAAAGTAAAAATAATTCCTTATTTTGAACATATTTACATAAAAATATACACTATAAGCAGAGGATTAAAGGCTATTTTTTAGTCTGGACCAAGCAATAACCTCTGTGACTGTGAAGTAACGCCTAAACGGCTGTGCCAAGAGCTGCATTTCCTCAGACGGCCACTTGAGGCTGGCTACAGAACGAGTCAATCTCCATAAACCCCCATATTAAAATGTCAAACTTCACAGCAGAAATTAACATGTTTACAGGCTGGTACAAAAAACTGTTTTGGTCTCTGTAGCTAATTTCCCTGTTCATAGGTGTAGTAGATGCTGATCCATGTTCTTGCTGATTATAGATTAGCCGGAGAGGCGCAACAGGCAGGACTACAAACATGGCGGTCACCAGTGCGACAGATTTTGAGCTTCTTCAGAAACCTTTGGGTGACGTCACACATGCACTGTCCATTCTTTATACTGACAGTAGCCTGGACCTTATTCCCTCATGTCTTTGTGTCAAAGTGACTAATGGGGACAACAAGGTTTGAATTAGGTTCAGCATTCAGGGAGAGTGCTGCAGCCTGCAGCCGCTAAACAGGCTACAACTTAATGCTCGCTAATAATCTCACACTGTCAAAATACGTCCATTAAAAGTGTGAAGTCTGACGACGTTATAGAAAGGACCCCACAGAAAAATGAAACGTTTCTCTGTGAGATCTTAATACTACACTTACATTTGTACTGTTGACTTCCTTCACCTCTCCTGAGACTGTAGAACAAGACTTCTTCTTGAGTGAAACACAGCGTATCAAGCCAAAGGGACAGAAAATGTTTCATTTCTCTGCAGGATCTACATTTAAAATCACAATCTGAGCCGTTCAGCAGCAAAAACAAGCACTTTTAATGGATGCATATTGATGGTTTGCCTGTGTGATAGCTGTAGCGCTCTCCCTCCATACTGGACCAAACTCAAAATTGGCTGCCCTCATTGGGCGACTATGGTTCAGAAGGCAGGACGCCTAATCAGAAGATCAGTCATTCAATCCCCGGTCTGCGAGTGTGCATGTCTAAGTGTTCTTGGGGAAGCCAGTGCTGTCAGTGTATGAATGGGTGAATGTGATGTGTAGCGTAAACGCACCTTGATTGGCCAACGGACCAGAAAGGTGCTAAGAAAGTATTCATTCACCATTTAGTCATTTAGACAAAAACATGCTTAAATAACATTGAAAAGTTTAACCCATAGACTCAGATTCAGAAGCTGGGTACATGAAATAAACAAAGCCAGAACCCAACAGGCAGAGTATCAGAGTTTAGTCCATGAATCCACCTGGATAGCCTCAGTTTCAGTGACAGGTTGACTGTGGAGTGTTTGCCCGATCTGAGCATCTGATTGGTGTCCGCGGTGTGACGCTGAGCTGCGATTTTCCAAAAGTTGGATTCGGCTCAACTACTCCACCACAGGTGGCTGCATTTTATGCACCACTGACAACCTTTGTCAAAATATATATGATTAACATGTAGCTTGTCTGAAAGGGAAAGCAAAGGGAACCAAAATCAAATCACCTGCATCGGAAAAGCTTAAATCAGTGGTTCACATCTGCCCAGTGCCCGACTGCATTTTAAACAGACGTCTACATTGCCCAGCAATATGTAGAATACCTCCAATCACAGAAAATATGCCAGTTTATATGTATCAGCCTTCACACAGATGCTAATGTTATGATATTTTAATTTAAAATAGGACATTTTAAACCAACTCTGTTTGGTTATAGTTGCCCGTAACAATAACAGACATGATAACAGACATTACATCTGGTAAAATGTTGCTCATGATACCATGTGGCAGGTGCATTACTTAGTGATATAGTGTAAAACAATAAAAAACATGCTGTTTAAAGTCTGGTTTATTACTCATTGTCATTTTTCAGCTTCCACACACTGCGTTAAGTCCCAGTGTTGCATTGCTGGGATGATAATACCTCCCCCCTTTGTGTGTGTGTGTGTAACATTTCAGCACATAATGTACTTTGTTCACATTTTGTACACGATTGCACTGGATGCACCACGAGAATTAACAAGCAGAACCAAGGTGGGGTCTTTTTGGAAACAAATCCCCGTCCCTGGCACAGCAGGAAATGCTGCACCTATTTTTAACCACAAACATGCAGTTTTTCAGCCGGGACACATGGGAGGGCTCCAATTAGCTCACAGGAAACCCACAGAGGCAAACACTGAGATAACTAATAATGTGTCTTTCCCCGCATGCTGACACACTGCACCAGAAGGAGAGAGAAAAAACACACAAGTCAACATGTCTTGAAAGAGCTCAGGCTGAGAGGAAGAATCTGAGTCTGATTATGAGATGTTTAGTGAACATATATTATTTTTATACCTGATGGCATTATTATGTGTTACACAGGGTGCAGAGTGAGACAGTCGAGGTCTTCACTGGTAACAGTTTGACAGGAAAAAGTGACTTTTTGTTGAATTAATTGATTTAATTTGAAGAATTCTGTTCTCCATCTTTTATAGATGCACAAATACATCAAGTCCCACGTTTCCTTTCATCCATTGTTTGACTTTGTCTTTCTCATTTATTTATCCGCCCTTTATCTCATTCACACACTCACTGACTCTAATCCGTTCATTCATTGACTCCTGTCTTTCATCTCCTGACTGACCCACTGATTCATTCACTTATCCCTTCATTCCTCTCCACCAATGAACTCTAGAAATCTTTCATTCACTAGCTGATCTTTTGAAAGCAGTCATTCATTCATTCGATCATTCATTCACTGTTTATTTTTTTTTGTTTTTCTTCCATACACACATTCATTCATCCATTAATTGCTTCAGCTTTCATTCATTCAATCAATCAGTTATTCCCCGGTGGACAGATTCATGCATTTAATATTTCCTTCATACTTTCACACACAGACTCGACATTCATTCTTAATTTATTTTCATTCATACATTCACACATTTAGTCATTCATTCATTCACATTTACACACACACACACACACACACACACATTTAAATGCACATAATATACCAAACTGCACACGCATTAAATACTTGGTCTGAATGAAGACTGGGCGCTCAAACAGGCCACCTGTAACAGCATCCACCTGTCAAAGTGGTCATGGTCGTAATTAGGCATAACTTTAAGTCTTAATATGGTTTGAACAGGGGGTTAAAAAGTTGTCATGAACGGGGAAATTAGCTATATAAACTGTTTTTTGTACCAGGCTGTAAACATGTTTATTTCTGCTGTGAAGTTGGACATTTCAACATGGGGACTTATGGAGACTAGCCAGCCTCGAGTGGACGTTTGAGGAACTGCAGCTTTTGGCACTTTGACACTGGCTTCACTTCACAGCCACGGAGATTGCTGCTTGACTCCCGTGGTTAAAATAAAAGACTGAATTTAGACCACACCTTAAAAAGGTTAATCCTCCTATTTAACTGCCGTGAGCAAATCTACTGACTGCTGCAGTTCCAATCACAAGAAACTGATGAGAAATACCACAGCCATGAACAAGGTAAGACAGCTAGGATTATTAATAATTAACATAAATGATCTGAAAGAAGAGATTAAAGTGAAGGCGTGATATTATCTGCACTGATGACAGATTTACTTAATTGTCTCAGTCACAGTTAAAGAGGCTGTAAGAAGGCGTTTCACTCCTCGAACCGTTAAAGGCAATAAAACTCAATCTTATCTCATGTACAGAATAAAACGATGGGCTTGTGGGCACATCTGAATATTAAAATGAGAGTAGAGATCTTCTAGAAATCTCAATTCTCCCTTTAAACTTGTTCTTTCTGATTATTAAAGTGTATTTTCTGAAGCTTAATTTCAAGACACTTTATCTTTTTTTTTTTTTTGTACGCTAGATAGTGTTTGCTGAAGATCTCCAGCCCACACAAAGAAATACTGTGGCTGCAGGAAAAATCAACAAATCAACCATTTGTTAACAGTAAAAATTAAATGGAATTTTCCATCAGTGCTGTGGTAGCAATTTAAATCTGCCAACTGCAGAGTCTAACGTCTAATGAAGAGGCAGAAAACCATGACTGTATAAAACCAGGAGTTGGCTGCAGGGAGAAAGGATTTACTGTTAGTGGCCTGAGAAGTAAAACAAAAATCCTAAAAGAGGACGTTGTGGTTTTTCTGCATAATCCAACAGACGTCAGTGAAAGCCTTCCAAAATAGCTGCGTGGACCTGGCCCAAGGAAAATGAAACCGCAAAGTCCCTCGAACATAAAGATGTTTTTCACCCTCTGAGGTACGAGCGAAGCCAAAACTGGTAACAGTTGTCCACTGGGAGAATTATTTCCACATCCTGTTTTTAATAACACGTCGTAGCGTTTAAAAAATCAACTGCCAAATATATGAAAACATAACTCTTTACACAAGCAGTCCTAGAAGTTACTGGCGTGCTGCCGTATCATTAACGGATGTCAGATCCATGAAAGAATAACCAAACAAACCAAATGAGAGTTCAGTAAGTCACGATTTAAGCCGCTGATGATGAAATGAGCCGAGCTGTTTATCCTTCTACTTTCATAACTCCGTCATAATGTTTGTCACAGTGCAAAGGTCACGACTGTTTACCTAAGACTTGCAGAGATTTCACAGCGAAGCACGACACCCAGACACCACGCTCATACACTCACACAGATAACGTGTAACAAAAGCCACGAAAAGCTAAATTTAACCATAGTTCTCACCTCGAGAGAAGCCATCAAGAACGCACTAACTGGAGCCGAATTGCATAGGATCAGCAGAGAGAGACGAGAGGCAGAGAGGCATGATAACAGATTATCTGAATGAGACGTAAAGCAGCATAAATAAATTAAAACCGACCTGCTGCACTAAATGAAATCAAAAGGAAAACACAAACTGTGGAAGCCGGTGGGAGTGTGTGTGTGTGTGTGTGTGTGTGTGTGTTAGTGTGTGTGATCAAAGAGGGGAAGGGAGGCTGCGATGTGCAGCGGAGGGAAACAGTCGAGTAGTTTGGTTAATCGCACGGGTCTCAAGTTCACGTTCGGCACACATTTTTCAGAAGACAGAAGTTGTTCGAGCAAACTTGGCAGCTCGCGTGAAACTTCAGAGACATTCTGAGGAACGGTGGCTCAGTTCGACCACCACCCCAACATCGTACCGTCCAGGTGACGGTATGACCTCAGAGGGCAAAATGTGGCAAATACGTTGGATACATGTGGAGGAAATATTCAGAGCACCACTTGAATTGGCATTTTGGGAAATATACTTACTAGCTTAGCTTAGCATAAAAAACCAGCACCTGTAGAACTATTTAAAACTGTGTTAAATAAAGTTGTTATTGGGCCAATCCATATTTACATTTACCATAGAGACATGAGCGTAGTCTCAGTCTTGTCATGTAATTATCTGTAAGAACATGAATAAACATATGAAGCATTATTTTTGTTGTTGCCTAAATCTAACCACTCACAGGACTCACGACACGGGAGTCAAAATGTCGCGCTTTGCACTCCTTTCTATGCTTTCTGTGCAAAAATGTAGCCAGAAACAAAAGTAATTGAACATAATCCAAGCAGCAATTACTTTCCCTATCACATTATTCAGAAAACAAATTAGTAGAGTACAAACATCATTTCTTGGAGACAGACTTGCTGGAGATAAAGTGTGTAAGAACTGGTTGGTAGATATTTCAGTGGCAATGATTCACCCGTTGGCCAGCTGCTGCTTTGAATTAATTTCTATAAAACGCTCTTCCTTCCCCTCAGCTCCGTTTTTCTGTTTACACTGACAGTGCCCTGTAGAGAGAAGCGACACAGACAATGTGTAACCCCCCCGCTGTGATGTTTCTTTTATAAAGTTACACAGCGAACCAGTGAACAATTACATTATTAGGGTGTTATGCAAATTATGAGGTCCAAGATATCAAACGCAAAATGACGAAATCAGCGAGAAACTGTCACTCAAATGAGCATTTTACTCAACCTACTCAATCAACACACAGCTCTATCTCAAAAACTGAATGAAATCGACGATGACGAGCTGTTTTCGTGTTAAAAAATCAACCTCCTCTTAAATTTAATGCCAAATATGCGTCATTTGTAGCTTTTTAAACATTTACATTCAGTATTTGCAAAAAAAAACATCAGAAAGAAAAAACAACTTGCACTAAAGCTGTCGTAAATAGCTACTTTAATTATAAGAACAAACCGCACAGCTACATGAGAAAACATCCAATTTATATGTGGTCAAGTCAACCCGACCCGCCAACTCTTCTGTGAACCTTCCTCCAGAAAACAGCCGGTTAAGTCGCGCTCTGAACTGATAGTGATGATGTGACGAAATTTCAAGTAACCCACATTGTTGTAACAAATAAAAGTGATGTGGTAATTTATCTTTGGCAACTTTTATGAGAAAAGAGCTGGTCAGTTCTCTCTGCCGACCCAGATTATTGATGAAAACTTAAACTATCTACAGTACAAAACCTGCTTTCAAGCAGAACAACGTGGACCAGCTAACAACCTGTGGATGCAGATTTGGGAGACGACACAAGGGCTCGGGTACTTGGATGTAAATAACAGCTGCACCAGTGGATCCCAGAGCACGTCGAGCCTGAAAGCGACCGCCAACGGAGCGTCAGGAGCCGTCCTCACCAGCAGAAATGAGGCACTTGACTCAAACACCGGTAGCGGTGAAGCTAGGAATGTCGAACACAGTGGGGAAAGGGGGGACACGGAAAGAGTGGAAACTAATAGCAACCACTATAACTTTATTTTCAGTGTTTTAATGATTTTAAAATGACGAGCGCTCCCTAGAATGGGCGCTCTGAGGGTTAAAACACATGACCACAAAACCAACACAAACACACAGTGACCATGCTGCTTCAGGCAAACCAGTAACTGCTGAGTAAATCACCCACATAAGCAGTCCATCCATTCATTATCTGCACCCAAACCAAAGACCTTCTTGCTGTGAGATAATGGCGATAAACACTGGAGCCACTGTGCCTTCCCACGTTCATAATGACAGCTACACCACACAGAGAGAAGACGTACTGAAACGAAGTGTGACACTGAAGGTGAGCATCATGAACAGGTGCTTCCTAAAATTACACTAACGGAAGCAACAGCAACAATAAAGCCAATAATCTTTGTAATAATTACAATTCATTTATCTTGTCCAGGAGGGAACAAAGATGCCAAAGATGGCTTCACTGTGCCGCTGCGCTCTGCATCTTTCATCATTACTGTGCACACAAGCATCACGATTCTCTGACTCTTTCAGTGTAAAACAGGCACACGGTGAATGTTATTGTTTGTGGCACTCATCAGTCTCACCTCCAACCTCCTGCCCTCTCTGTAACTCCCATCGGAGCGTGTGAATCGGCACTAAAGCGCTACGGTACACGGTCACTCTTGTGCACAATTACAAATCAAACTATTTGCATGAATCGGGATGAAGTGTGTGTGGGGGTGATCTCGGGTCTTCGCGGGGCCACGAAACTGACTCATCTTCATGTAAGCGAGTCGAGCTCCCGCATGCTCAGTGGTTACGTACAGCACTGGCGTGTGCACACACAAATGCACATCCCCGCACACGTGCGCACACACTGTGAGATACACCCCAGGCCCTTTCAGAGCGAGCATTAGTCACTCCACATAAAAGCACCGAGTCACAGCAGTACAGGAGAGCAGAGAGGGAGCGAGTGGGAGACGAGGTCCGCGGAGGTCTGGTCGTGGCAGCCATTTTCCAACACGCACGATCGCTGCTCCACCAGGACAAAAGCTGAGAAGGCTTTAACGTTCGAGGGCCGGCTTCAAGTTTACATAACGGTGATCGATACAAGAGGAGACGCCCCCTGATCCAGGCTCATCTAGGATTTGTGTTTTCCATGTCCACGCCGGCCTAGACTGACCATGGGGGTGAAACTTGAGGTCGTCTGACTGTAATAGATGTTGACTGCGCACGTGTCACTTACATAACTGGATATTACCTATCAGCGTTTAACATTAACAGTTGTCAGACCGTGTAGAACCAGCGAGGAGAACTATGTGTGTTGTACATTACACTGAATGATGCTCTGATCTGATCTGAATTCTTTTAACAGCGTACTAAGTGAATAATATACCGTGCGTCTGTAATGTCTGTTAGATAATGGTGATATACTGTGCACTGACGGTGCTATCAAAGTGTGCAAGATTGTAATCGCGGAAACGTTTGCCGAGCTGCTGATATCGGACAGCGCAAGAAAAAAAAATGGAAGAAAAACAAACAGATTTTGGATAAAGGCAGAAGAGGGATCGTCCCGAGTGTTCTCGACTTTGCTGCATGATATTGTGTCTGACGAAGAATCAATGTAGAGTTCAGTGCGCTGAGCTTAGCAGAAAAGCTAGAAGTCAGTAAGATACAGCAAACAGAGTACAAAGATTTCCAGTTAAGGCGCAGTATGTAAATGTATAAGTGCACTCTACTCTTTCATTAAAAAATAGCTCACTGAGTTACGAAGTTACAAGTCGAGCTGGTGTGAGTGAAGTTGATCCCACGCTTGCACCACGACAGTTAAACAGATTTCTGGAAGCATCCTCGGTGGATAATTAGATTGATGAGTATGAAAAGTGGTTAAAAATAGTTTGTCCCGTGTCCATCATCCTGCATGAATCACTCAGTCAAAATGAGATTGTGCGCGCTGACAGCAAGCACTGCACGTCACTATCCCGACTGCTCAACTGTTGAATCTTTTAGGAGGAACTTAAAGCCGCAGTAATCGATTCGTGCGTTAACATTTAGTCATTTAGCTGACGCTTTTATGCAAAGCGACTTACACAAAGGGAAACAAACAAGGATATGTTAAGTATTACTCGCATAAAATCAAGTGATAGTTCGTCCAGTTGTTGGCAGTGTTAGGAGAGGAGATACTCTGACGAGCTGGGTCTTCGGGAGGTCTTTAAAAGTAGAGAGGGACTGAATGTAACATATGCCTGCATAAGGGGAACATTATCATCCAACTGGAGTCATGTATCTGTGCAGCTGATGAAATTAAGTCCATTGTTTTGCCATCCTCCACTAACTCCAGAGAAATATCTGGCTCTGCTGTTTGTTGTAGGACAGATAGTGTACAGTGGGTTCATTAGAGCTTGTTTGCTGTAAATAGGATTGATGGGAGCAGTCAATTTGCAGCGCAGAACCCTCCACAGAGATGCTCATAATTTTGCGCAATAAATACACATTGCATTAATCATCATTAAATGAAGCAGTCTAAAAGGTGACGGTCCCCTCCGCATTGCTGCTGTGACACTTTCCAGCCCGGACAAAAATCTAATTTTCTACAGGATGTTATGTTGCTTAAGTTACGGCTGCATGAGATGTGTGCTGTAGCCTAATATAGCAGGACTACATTAATAATGTAATTTGACTCGTCATTAATTAGAGCCTCTCTAAAGGCTACTCCTGGGTTATATTATTCAGCAGAATTTTAGTAGGTATATGATGCTCAACTTAAGGCCTGCAGGCCAAAACTGGTGGAATCGGGAATGCTTCCAAGCGTTTTCTAATTTAAAATGAAAATAATTTGATAAATGTTCAATAATGTCCCGTCTACTTGGGAAGTTGTGTATCAGCCTATCGGCGAGTGAAGCAATGAACAGGTATACCTGACCTGACCTGACCGGATTTATCTCTTCACAGAGATGAGTGAGGACAGCAAACATCAAAAGGTTGACAATGAAAATGAAAAATGGACTGGTGAATGTGCCTTTACTTTGGCAGCCTCACATCAATCTGAACCACTGTGTAATATGCAAATGGAGAGTCATCAAAAAATTAAGAGCAAGCAGTAACCTCCGATGGCTGTGAGTGAAGCCAGAAGTGCCAAAAACTGCAACTACCCAAACGCCCACTTGAGGCTGGCTGCAGAACGAGTCAGTCTCCATAAGTCCCCATGTTAAAATGTCCACAGCAGAAATAAACATGTTGACAGCCTGGTACAATGAACAGGTTTGGTCTCTATAGCTAATTTCCCCGTTCATGACAACTGTACTGAGGCTGATGAGCCACGTTTTTGACAGTTTTTAGATTAGCCGGGATGCGAAGAGGCCGGACTGCCAACATGGCTTCAAACAGAGCCGGAGTATATCAGTATTTGTTTATTAACTGGCCCCTGGCCTAATGTCTTTTTTCAAATGTGGCCCCCAAGCTGTATATTTATTTATATATACAGTATGCACACCTATTTTATTCCCCTACTTGTATGTATACCCGGTAATAACTCTGTTTACTTTGACCTGCCTTTGTGCAGATTTGTCGTTTGCTGTTTGGCTTTTTATATTTCCATTTCTTTTAGAACTCTGTGTGACATTGAGAGCAACCAAAAACCAGACGCAAAGCCCTTGTTTGTGTGCCTGTTCTGTTTATGTAATATGATGTAGACAATGACAGCACATTAATGTGACACCATCCCCATGTCACCAGGTCTTGTTTGTCCTACACGAGTCCTTGGCGCGCAGGAAAAGGAGAATTTGCCTGTTGTCTAATCTAATCGTGGCGTAGCTTCAGTTATTTTTAGACAAACTGTTTTAAGAGCACGCCGTCTGCATTTAATTGCTGTTCCGACCGCCACGATCCGACGAGAGATTGTGCAAACAAACACTGAAATCAAATGAATCGATAACTGATCGATCCTTTTGTCAGGCGAAGACGCTGACTTGAGGTTTGAGAAAGGCAAAAAATAACTCTACCCAACACATCCAACAGTCAGGAGACATAAAGTTCTACACACTACAAAGTAATTTCAGACAAACTGATGTGACCTTAATGTGCCTAATGTGACATTACGTAAGCAGGAACAGGATATGGCCGCATTCTTTCCAAACAAAATGAGAGTTTGTGCGTGTACAATGTCATGCCTGAACCTGCTGTTTGTCTTCCATGGAGTTCATTTCACTGCTACAACGAGCAAACTCTTTCCAAATAAGAGCGATTTCATGTACATCAAACAAATCTGATAAGCAGCACCGTACGGCCTGCGCGTTTGGTGTGTAAATGATGCTTGTTTAGAGAGCAGCAGAGATCTGGACAGACAGATTTCAGTTTGTGAGACCATCAGAATACAAATACAATGAAACTTGATTTGTTCTCAAAGCCAGTTGTTTTTTTCCCGGGTTGTAATGGTCAAGCTGTCCTCCAGTGGTCTTCACGTCATATTTCATGACTTTGAGCAAAAGACAGCGTCACCTTAAGACAACTTAATTCTGTTTCACAAACTCTTTGACACTTCATGGTGGCATAATCCACCAAACACCATCTGCTTTTCTCTGCGCTCTTTATCACCTGCAGCGACCAACATCACAGTCAGCGAAGCTGCAGTGTTGCTTTTTAATTCTTGCTTTGCCGTTTTCCGTATTCCTTTTTTCAAAACACTTTATTTTTATTCAGTTGAAACACTGACTGTAAAAAATGGAACAGCGTATGCATGACGTCACCTGTAGGTTTCTGAGATCTGTGGCTCTGGCTGCCACCATGTTGGCAGTCCTCCCTCTTCAGCCTTTCGGTTAATCTAAAGATGCAAAGTCGTGGATCACATCACTAGCCTTAATATAATTTGAATGGGTGAGTTATATAGAAATTCAGACTCAGTACAGTTGTCATGAACGGGCAAATTAGCTGCAGAGACCAAAACTGTTTTTTGTACCAGGCTGCAAACATGTTTATTTCTGCTGTGACTTGGACATTTTAACATGGAGACTTATGGAAACTGACTCGTCCTGTAGCCAGCCTCAAGTGGATGTGTGAGGAACTGCAGTTTTTAGCATTGGCTTCACGTTTCAGCTACGGGGGTTGCAAACCACTTGCTTGTTCAGATCAAACTCAACCAAAAACTTTATTTAAAAACTATACAAGTTTTTATAAGCTATAAACCTTACATTTTACAATCGATGAAGAGCATGCATGGCACAGTTCACTCTGCAATGATTTTCCAGACACATACTGATGTATGCGTGTGTGTGTGCTTGTTTTTTATTCCCGCAGCGCACTGCATCAGCATCTGCGGCCCCTCAAAAGTTTACTGGAGCAGCAGGACGCCTGTCGTTCTCTGCTCACCAGCTCATCTTCACTGCGAGCGGAGCAGAGAAAAAACTTTTTTATGGTTGAGCAGCTGCTCCATTTAATCAAATCTCAAGCTTGTTCATAAAAAGCTGCAGCGCTGTGGGGTTTTAGGTAGCACTCTGGAAAATGAGAGTGTTGGTGCGGGGGGGTGGGGAAGCCAAAACTTGATATGACAAATCTTTGAAATGCTTACCTTTCCTAATGCCATAACAAATCTATAATCCTCTGTTGCCCCAGATTGTCAGTGTGACAGCAAACTTAATCAACATTTTGACCACACAGACCTCTGTGTACACTAACAAAGAGGGATAGCATATGATATGGAAAATATTGATTCTGTAATCTTTATTTTATTTTAGGTTTGCCGTCATTTAGGAACCTATAGATCAGCATTTCTCTTTTAAATGCAACATCTGCTGTTCTTTTTTTTTTTTAAAGCTTACAAAAGCAGCTGATTTTTTATGTGGGTGGAGAAACCCAACACAGAGACGTATGTGTAATTAGCAATTCAATCTACACGTCTTGAATGAAGTAACACAATAAAGCCCAGGATCCTGTCAGATTAATGCAGCCAATTAGAAAGCGCGGATACAGTGGAGGGTGCAAAGAAGAATCAGGTTGCCGTTCCTTCAATAGAGGGACATTATGCAACTGCTGCGTGGAAACCGTGAGCTGGTTTAAACTTACCGGGGCTGTAATCCCAAGAGTGCTTTATTAACTTCCCTCGTCAGAGCACGCTGTGAACATTTTGTTTACGTGGAAAATGGGAGGTGACAAACAGCCTCTGTCAAGTACATGATAGCCCGGAGCAAGTAAGATGCTACCGTGTGGGGAGTTAATTGGTCAAACGAAAGGGCAAGTTGTCCAACTGACGGTTTGTTAAACAGCACACACGCAGTTTGCAATGATAGCGATAATAAATGTGACCTGCTTGATCTCAGGCAGAAGCGGAGAGAACCGGGTTTCTTGTTTCTGTTGCTGTTGACTGAAATGACAGCTGTCTCTGGCAGGTTTTATCACCTGTAGCTCGCTTGTTAATTAAGCCAACGTTAGCTCCAAACGCTGTCTCGGGCTGACTTTTAATGTTTCCAGCTGACTTGTTTTTAAAATGGTGAAAAGATAATTCTACCATAATAAAAAACAATTTTTATCTGCAAGTAGTTTTAAAAACACACAAGGGGCAACCGTTTACTGCATGCTGCTGTTAGAAACCGACAACGATGGGCTGATAATGAACCTGATCAGCCGCCGTCGGCAATCAATACACAACCTTTAATCAAACCAATAACTAACAGCAGTCAGCGTCCGACAACCTTAGCTTACTTTAGTAGAATAACACTATTTCTGTAGCACTGACAAAGTGTTGGTGAACTTTACATTTAATGACTTTGCATTGTGGATTTTGTTGCCTCAGTGAATCAAGAGCTCGGTATGTAATTTTAGCAGTACACAAGCACAAAAATATGAGGAAAAATTAAGATTTCTCACTAAAATAAGACTTGGTTGGAGGATTATATACACCTTGAATTAAATACTGATTCAAAACACTGTAAATTCACTGGCTGTCGTGTGTGTGATGGTATTTTAGGAGAATATCTTTTGCTACCTCGTGTCCTGCTTCATGTTTGCCTACGTTCCTTTTATCAGAGCGCTGAGACGCGATACAAAGCAGCCGACCTGTGGTAGCATGTAGACCTACACAGAGCAGCTCAAATGAATGTTTACATAAGCAAAAAAATCATAATCTGTTGTTGCTTATTACTGCTTTGACACTGTTGCATAAAAGCAATATCACACAAGAGAGAGCGTTGTTATACTCGATATTAGCACGGCTGGGTGATTATCTACGGCATGAGGCTGCACAGCCGTGCTGATATTCAGTACAACAGCACTCCCTCTTGTGTGATATCTGCTTTATGGTCCAAACTCTTTAAATCCAAAGCGTGGCAGGCCTGCAATGTCTAACTTTGCTCAAGGGAGAGATTTAGCGACTGGTCAACTGTCCCAGCAGAAGCGGTGCTTAAAAAAAAAAACTGTTCATGTTTTCTCACCTGGTTTTAAAAGCCTGTTATCTTTCTCTCACTACTCGCTGCCTGGCCTGGACAGCAGCTCATCAATAATCAGAGTCAACAGCCTTCTTGAGTTGAAATTGATGATTTAGTCCCGTCCCCTTTGAAGCATTTGTTAATGATTTTACAAGAAGGTAGCTCGAACCGGCTCATTCTTGTTTTAAAGAGGCGTCAATTATCGTAAATACTCGCATGATGACAACAGCTGGGATTGTGTGTTGTGAGTGTTGGCAGCACAGCTAGCTGACAGCCCTTTATCAGGCCTGATTAATGTATTGGCGAGACAGATGAATGTAGACACATTCCAGCCTCATGAAATTCCACTCTGTTTTTTTTTTTTATGGCTTTCTTTTCATGTCGCTTTGGTTACTTCCAAGGGAAAGATTTTTATCACTGAGGCATGATGGCTCATCTATGAGAGTAGATTATTTACCATAATTACTTAAAAATACTGTTTACATGTAGGATTATCTTTCCAAACAATCAGGCATATGTTCCAGTCTATGTAGTTTTGCTTGATTAATGATTTTTCCACAGAATAATTATAATTATGAGAAAATGGCCAGCTGGATCAGTGGAAACGCTGTGAGAGCAAGAAGAACTTTCCTTTACCTTTTTATTTTTGGCTGATTAGACCTGTCCTCAGGACTGTGCACACTGCCGCATCTCTATTGAACCTTGATAATACTGCTAAATATTGAGGTAATGCATATTAAACAGCAGTTATACAACAGTTTGATTGGACAAAAGCAATCCACGAGTGCTGCCAGATAATCTTGTGGGCTCCTGAGTTACATTACTGGGCTGTAGCAGCTGAGGATCGAACGCCAGTCTGCAAGTCCAAGTGTCCTTGGGTGAGATACTAAACCCCAAATTGCTCCCAAAGGCTGAATGTGTATGAATGATTACCTGATGAGCAGTTGGCACCTTGCATGGCAGCCAACACCATCAGTGTTTGAAGGTGAATGACATATGTAGTGTAAAAACACCTTGACTGGTCGGAAGACGAGGAAGGTGCCATATAAGTCTGTTTCATATAGACTCTGGGACTTTTAACTTAATGTTAAATTGATGTTCTTAATTTATCTTGTATTGTTACAAACTTGACTAGTTTTAAGTTTAAAGACACATACTCTTTAAACTCTTTAAAGCTCCCTGCACCAAACTCCCTCTAAGAAATACAATATTTAACAATAATGTAACACATCACTCCAGAGACACGAGATAAAGGACGCCGCATGTCGACACTCTTCTCCAAACTTTACATTTTGGATTTTGTCTCCTCAAGAACTCTCCACCAGGGTTATTTTAGTGAGACTGTTGGAATGAAGTTCAAAAGATTTCTCACTAAAATAAGAGCTGGTTGGTGGATCAGATTCACGCTAAATTAAACACTGACTCAAAACACTGTTAATCCACCGTCTGTCATGTCTGTGATGGTATAGTTTTTGGGGGTTTTTTTTTCACCCGTTACAAAAATAACTATCCGGTTTCCTAACTTACCACTCTCCCTTGAGTGGCAATGACACGACAGCCAACGTTGCCATTATGCATTCACTTGAAAACAAACACGAGAAAAGCAGAGGGTGGAAATTCATTCAGCGCGTTAGTGTTGAGATCTAATCTGCCATAATAACTATGAATCAAACACCGAGTCAGCCCATGATGCACTATACGTGATGGCAACCCATCCAGGTAGTTTGCTCTCGGGTCGCGCCCCTGCCGTCAGCAGTAAATGTAAATTCTGAGGTCTTTACTATTTAAAAGCAATAAAACAAGAATACAATATTGTTTTTTTAGCTATTATGAGACAATATCTCAAATCCTACGGTCACATAAGCGAACACTGATGTCATTGCCGACCCACAATATAGAAAAATGTAAGAAATCAGGGTTGATGATGCGTCCTCTCAGTCTTTTTAAATGCTGTTTGCAAGGTTTAGTATTAGACGGTATGTCAGCTTAATTTATGATGAATGTGAATGATGATTTAAATCTTTAACAGCAGCTTTTAGGCAAGTTTTTTTTTTCCTTTTGGTGGAGACGGTACAGACAGGAAAGTGATGTATACCTGCTCTCGTTAATTATAGTTATATAAGATTAAGTCAGAAAATGATTACAGTGATAACCTGGCACTAAATGTCACTGTCAGTTCTCACCTCTGGAAACAGAATGTTATGTTTCATCACTTCTGGTAGCACACTCATGATTACTGGACACTGCTGCATACACATTAACAACAATTTGCACCAAAATCATGAATACGAACATGTTATGAAAAGGAGCATCAATAATCAAGTTTATGTCATGGCTGTTTATTAAGTACACCTCACTATGTCTGATACTATAAATATGCATTAAATCCTAAAGTTGTAGAGCTGCTGTATGTGTAAAGATTGTAAAAATCTAAGGCCAATTTGTGATTTTGACTATATAAATAACATTTTTTGACTTAAATGTTCAGAATTTGGCTTAAAAATGTTTTTAAGAGGTGTTGATTCAACATTATGTTCATTTTTGGAGGCTGTAGTTTAGTTGTATTGTCTTATACTGACAGGTGTTTCTAATATTTACTGATCTGCCAAAATGGGATGGATAAAATATTAGAAACAACCCAGTAAACAACATATTTCAACAGGGCAACAAACTCCAGCCTTCTAAGTAAAAGTTCTCCACTGCAGTTTCATCAAAAGCTGAACATTACAACCTTCGGGAAGGTCGGATCTGTTGCAGGGCTGTTGCAATAGACCGCATTAATTAGTTTTAGCTCTGCGTTTAGGGGTTGATGTGATGTCATAGCTATAACCAAACGCTGTAGGGTTGTCACATATGGTAGATTATTGATTGTGCGCTCCATGCGTGTTCTCCTTGTCTTTGTGTGCGTTACCTTTGGGTGCTTTAGTCCAAAGACATTCAGGTCAGGTAATCTGTAAACTTCAAATTCCCCTAAGGAGTGTGAATGTGTGTGTCTGCGTTTATGGCTGCTCTGTAAATAACTCGCAGCCCGTCCAGAGTGTTCCCTGCCTCTCGCCCAGTGTATGCTGGGATGGACTCCAGCCCCCTGTGACCCTAAACAGGAATTAGAGGATGTAGAAGATGGATGGATGTCTTGGCTGCAGGTAGAAGTCACTTTCCGGGGAGCTAAATTAGCCATTTGTCAGCAGGGTCAGACGTGACTCCGACCTATGGTTGTCAGCACAATTTTGCTTCTGTTATGCAGAGCAACTTGTTTCAGTCTAGACGAGTCGGCCGCCACATAAAATGTGGAGTGTGAGGCGCCTGATTCATTGAAAGATTGTAGACGCCAGTGTGATAATCCCACAACAGGAAACCTGGATACTGTTCAGTTTAATCGGCACACTTTGAAAAGATCTTATTAACTCTGAGACATGTCGGACATTTTAGCTCCAGAGCTTCTTTTTGTCAGCTTATGTCCATTACAGCTGAGTGAAAGGGTGAATGACATACAGGTTTACACACTCCTGTAAATCTGAACACAGTGCAGTCGAAAGAATATTGATTCATTGACTGATTGATCGTAGGACAAACAGTATGTTAAGGCCATGTTCAGGTCCCTTATTCAGCCCAGTCATGTGTAGATGCAAAATTTGTGAGATTTCTACATGTTCACTTCAAAAGACTGAATTTGTTAAATTAGTTGTTTTAAAGTTTGACAAAGCATTTAAAGCCTTTAGCTAGTCATTTGACATACTAGTGAAAAAAGACACTTTAAAGTCCCATTGTGTAACTTTTCTACCATAAAATATCAGGTTTTCAACCATTTTGAAGCTACACTGATGTGTAATCAGTCAATTATTTTCTACTCTGCACCCTAGTGCGTCTGTTTCTGGCACTATGTAACTCTGCGCTCTTGGTACGATCACCTGTGAACGTGTTACGGGACTATTATTATTTTAGTAGTATTATGTGGAAAACGATGTCCTCCACCTGCTCCACCTCAGCTCTCTGTGATTTACAGAGTTTCCCGATGGACAGTGAAGTAAACTGCTGCAATCTGTGTCGCTGCTGTTAGTTAATGTTGGCCCAGTTGGTTAGCCGGGCTCCCTGGATTGTGAGCTCACAGCGTTAGTGTTTGTACCACAGGCGATTTGGACCACCAGGATGAGGAGGTTTTCAGGCCCGGACGCAGGGGATTGCTGACGGGAAGCAGAGCCGGTGTCGTGCCAGCTTCTTTGGGCGCTACTTTATTGCACTCTGAAAATTAAGGGCACTAATTCTTAAGAATATAAACTTCTACGCAATGTTGCTTTAACGAGATGGCTACTTCAACTACTCTCTGCTGTCATTTTGACCAGGACTCTCATAAAGGAGGGAATATAAATAAATTAATTCATTTTCATTCGTCTTCCATAACTGCTTATTGTTATCAGGGTCACGAAGGCCTGGAGCCGATCCCGGCTGACTTTGGGCGAGAGGCCGGGTACACCCTGGACAAGCCGCCAGTACATTACAGGGGTGACACATTCACACACTCACATACACGCCTACGGATAATTTAGAGTCACCAATTAACCTGCATGTCTTTGGACTGTGGGAGGAAGCCTGGAGAGAATCCACAAAGATGCAGGGGAACACGCAAACTAGTCTAACAACCTTCTTACTGTGACGAAACCGCACCACTGTGCCACCTGGGGTAAATAAAACTAGAATAAATTTCAACTGTTGATTGGGGAAAATGTAGGAGCTACTTCGGGGTCCTTACCTTGTTAGTTCAGAACTGCACCGAGTTATTTATTACCAAGCAAATTTGTAGTTAATTAAACTACAACAAACTAATTGCTACTACAGAAAACCTGAATCTTCTTGGGGACCCAGACAGTCTGGATACAAGCGTGACCCTGAGCTGCCGAGTTCACAAACCTGAATCACTGTGGTTCACTACCGTCTGCACTTTATCAATGAAGAGTCTAATACTGTATCTGCATCGAAACCTCTGAGAGCTGTGTCTTTATTTCTGTAATGATTTATCAGTTAATCACTGAGTCCAGATGAGACATAACGTGACGTCTTCAGCTGTTTCTTTTGTCCGACCAACAGGCCAAAACTCAGAAGTCAAGCAGCAGAACGGCCACACTGGAGAACGAGCAAACATTTGATGTCTTTAACAGATGAGCAACTCAAGCTAATAACTGATTAACAAACCAGGCGATTAACTTCCTGACGACCAGCTCGACTCCTTTGCACTCTGTTCTTCTTATTATTACATAACCCAGTCTGACACTATGTACCGCACGCTCACTTTCTTTCTTTCCACCTCTCCTTCTATGTCCTTTGACAGGCGTGGAATACTTTTTTAAAGAAATAACCATAAATAACTCCTTTGTCACATGGCACGGCCATATGTTCTAAATCTGCACTACAAAGACTCACCGTGCACGTGACGACGGGACGCTACGAGCAGTCAAAACCATTCAGATCTGCTCAGGATGATACAGGCTGTTTTTCACGGATCAGCTCGGCAGCCACAGGCCTAAGAATATGCCTGACCCACACACTTTGCTTGAAAAATGTTTTGGATTGCGCCTCTTGCCATAAGCCACATTATGTAAGTGCGAAGTGTGAGGTATCAAGAGGAGCTGGCTGTGTGCCAGGATGGTGCCTTGTGTGTGTGTGTGTGTGTGTGTGTGTGTGTGTGTGTGTGTGTGTGTGGCTGTGGGTGCAGGTGTTGAAAATATCGTGTTTGAATAGGTCTTCTGAGGATATAAACATACAGTGCGATAAATGATTTGGCCTATACGCTGATGCAGTGATTATGATAACGCTGAGAAGCACTGATGGAGTGACAGCGTGTGAGTGGGTCTACTGCTAAATCATATATACGTGAAAGTGCAGTATATAGTACATACAGTAGTGTATGTGTAAATATATATTGACTTTTCAGAGGGCAACAGTTATGTTCTCACAGGTTTTTGTAAATTATAAAGAAATGCTGACTTTTCTTGTCTTGATGTATTCGACGTATTCTGTATCTATAAACCAGGTGACCCCATGTGGGACCAATGTGCACAAAGTTAAAGACCCCTCCACACCTGTTTTAAGACTCAAAAATATGTTTTCAATAATAATGAATTATTTGTGTATGGTATGTTTTTACCACACAGATTTTTAGCATGTAGCCTGTTAACTATAAAGACCAGAAAGAACAGAGGGAGAGCCAGAGGGAGGTGGATGAGTACTTTCTGGCAGATGGTGGGAGCCCCCCATAACCCAAATGGCACTGGCAAAGTTCAATTACCTCATTAAAAAATTCCTAAATTTACATCTGCTCCTTTCTCACTGAAAAAATCCAGAATCTTTGAAGGTGCAAATATTTAAAATTTGACAAGTTTAACTGCTGGACACAAAGATGTCTCCTTCTTTACCCCGTCTCCTCATTCCCTACTGGAAGGTTTCAGGTATCTTATTTGTGCAAGCTGCACATTTGACCACAGATGGCTGCTCATACTGTATGTGCAGGTCTCAAACTCATATTTAAGGTGACCACAGATCAAACAGCCTTCTGTGTCAAACTCAAGCATCCAAATAGCAGAACACATTTTTGAATGGAGGAGGCTTTCGGTTTTTCCTGTAGCACAACATGTTTTGATAGTTTTGAGAGTAAAAGTCTTGGGATGATAAATGTGTGAAACTATATATTCTGGCTTCGTGTGTCACAGTGTCTTGTTGCTACACCTGCTGTGGAAGGTGAGAATACTATCAATGAGACGACTGGACAGCAGAAGAAAGACTAAAAACAAATCAATGACATTTTCAATTATGATTTGAGACTGTCCACCAAAGAAGGGAGTAAACTCTGAGCCGCTTTACAGATTTAATTAACTACTGTCCTCAGGTTTTGGCGACACTCTGCGCACAGCCGACTGAGCTGATGTCGCCTCACGTGACATAATTACAGCTTTGACCAATAAGAAGTTGCTTGTAATGTGATTGGATGTTAACTCTGAGCGTAGCATAAACTACATAAACATTAACTGACCACATGATGGCTGGAACGTGCGTCATATCAGGCCAGCGTCCATCCACGCGGGATTTTACGCACTGTTACGCACGCGTGATCATGCGTCATTCTTTGGCGTTGTGAATAAACGTCAGGGTGTGATGTTATTAAATATGCTGTACGTCTTAATAAGGTATAGAGTGAGCGTTGTCGTTTCCTTCCATCACACTGCGTTGTAAACACTGTCACACACACGAACTGTAGGGCTACATACCTTGGAAGACATCCACATCCTGGAGATCCTCTGAGCTCGGAGATAATCATAGTCCTCTTGGGGAGAAAGAAAAAATTTTGTGCACGAAGTCCAGCGGACAGGAGAGGAAGTTCCTCACAAGCTCCCCTCTTGAGGAGTTTTCCACAACAAGAGTCATTTTTGCTATAGCTTTCCATCTGCGTCCTTGTAAAGGGATATTGTCATTTTGAGGTGGTTTGAAATGAAGAGTGGGGAAACTTTTTGTCGCCAAGGCCCCCGGAGCCTGTCCATAGAAAAAACAAAAAAAAAAAAAACAAGAAAAAAGGGAAGTCCAGCCATTTTTTATTTATTCATTTGTTTTTTAAACTCTGGTGATTCCTGTGCTTAGCTCTCGTGGTGGCTCAACGACACAAGGCTTCTTTTGGCCTGTGGTGGGAAAGCATACAGATGCAAATGTCGTAGAAATTACTCTAGCCCTGGTTTATTTGATGACTGCTAAATGTTATGCGTCTTATCAATGAGCTTTTCTTGTTAATATTAATTGTTGGAACAATAACAAAAAGTCTTTTTTATCTTTTATCTTCAGCTTTTCCCTTTAATGGAGTCCAATTTTTATTGGCAGCGTATGAAAGAGGTTATTAATATCCTTAGTTTGCTATCTTTGAGGAACATTCTTCAGCTAAGTGGTCAGAGGATGACTAAAATATTGCCATTTTCATGGCCTACAGTTTCTGTCTCTAAAATAAAAATCAGCCAAACCCAGCGCAAATTCTACATTAGTGCAAACAAATGTTTTTTTTTGTTGTAACTTTATTGCATAACAGCAAAAAACGATCAAACCCTAACCCTTTCTGTTACTGACAGATGAAACTCATAAAGTGCGAATGCATAGCCTGTCTTGTCACGAATTTCCTAATTGTAATCTAGATTTCTGAAGCACGCACAGGTTGGATGAATCATTAATCAACCCAATTTAAATATTTGTTCCTGAAGGCATGGAGAGGATTTATTGGAGACTTCTGAGATGGAGAGGATGAAATATTTTAACATGCCAATTGACGTGTGTTTGTGCGTGTGTGTTTGTGCGGATGTGTGTGTGTGTGTGTGTTTGTAGGGGGACGGGTGGGCTCTGATGCGTGCGTAAAAGTTGTGTGTGGGGCGGAGTGGGGAGGGCACCTGCTCTTGGGCGTACAGTATCTTTATAGGGCGAATTCTTCCTTTAGAAAAAAACGGGGAAAAACGAAACTCTACTTGTAATCACACGTCAGTCTGAATGGATTTTGAGTTAGTACTGTTTTTCCTGCCTATGTCTGTGCCGTTTCCTTTACTTGGGCTCTTGTCCAGCCCGCAAAGCGACTCCGTCACCCCTTCCTCCATCTCCATGTACTCCGCTTTGTCGCCCAGCGAGGAGCCAGAGGGCGAGCCTTTGAATTTCCTTAGAAAGTCCGGGAAATACGGGCACCCCGGGGGCATGCTCTCCACCACCGGCGTCTGGTCTTCGTTATCGGTCTCCCTGTGGTAAAAGTAGTTGAAGTTGGACACTATGACCGGCACCGGCAGCGCGATGGTTAACACGCCCGCTATCGCGCAGAGGGAGCCCACTATCTTCCCACCGACGGTGATGGGCTTCATGTCACCGTAGCCCACCGTCGTCATGGTCACCACGGCCCACCAGAAAGCGTCGGGGATGCTCGTGAACTGGGACGTGGGCTCGTCCGCCTCGGCGAAGTACACCGCGCTGGAGAACAGGATGACACCTATGACCAGGAAGAAAATGAGGAGGGCCAGCTCCCTCATGCTGGCGCGCAGGGTATGACCCAGGATCTGCAGCCCCTTGGAGTGTCTGGACAGTTTGAAGATGCGAAACACCCTGACAAGGCGGATTATTCTCAGGATGGCAAAGCTCATCGCTTGTTGCCCGTTGCCTTGGTGTTGCGCCAGGTCCGTGCCGAGAGTTATGAAATAAGGCAAAATGGATACAATGTCTATTGAGTTCATAATGTTTTTAAAGAAAGCCGGCTTGCTCGGACTCGCAAAGAAGCGGACTATAATCTCAAAGGAGAACCAGATGATGCAAACCGTCTCCACGATGAAAAACGGGTCGTTGAAAGGAGTAAATCCGTGGTCAGGTTGAGTGGAGTTTTGTCGTGGCTGTAGATACTCTTTTTCATCCCTGAACTCCGGCAGCGTCTCCAGGCAGAAAATGACAATAGAAATAACTATGACCAGGACGGACACGACCGCTATCCCCCTGGCGGGACTCGAGCTCTCCGGATACTCAAAAAGCAGCCAAATTTGGCGCTTGAACTCGTCCTCTGGAAGAGGTTTTTCCTCCTCCTTGACAAAACCCTCATCCTCCCGAAACTTGAGTATAGCCTCTTCCCCGAGTTCATAAAACTTCACCTCCTCGGAGAAGATGTCAAACGGGACGTTGACTGGTCTTTTCAAACGCCCCCCTGACTGGTAATAGTAAAGAATGGCGTCAAAGCTCGGTCGGTTCCGGTCGAAGAAGTATTCGTTCCTCAGCGGGTCGAAGTACCTGATTCGCTTGTCGGGGTCTCCCAGGAGAGTGTCCGGGAACTGAGTGAGAGTCTTCAGCTGAGTTTCAAACTTCAGACCCGACACGTTGATGACAACTCTCTCGCAGCAGCCGCACTCGCTGTAAACGTTTTCGTAGCCGGACTGAGGGCGCCTGTCAGTGAGCGACACGGTCTCCTCCTCATCATCCATGTTACACAGAAAACTCGACCTCTTGCTTCCTCTGTCCCCCTCCTCCTCCCCCTCCTCCTCTTCCTCGGCTCCCTCGGCCTCTTCCTCCTCTATCATGATGTCTTCCTCGGATCCGAGCAGCGCCAGCTCCGAGTGGCGCAGGTCTCCGCCGAGAGTCGTCCGGTTGCGTCTCCACCGTCCGACGCCGCGCTGCTTTTTCCGCTCTCTGAGAACTCTCTGCTGCTGCTGCTGCTGCTGCTGCTGCTGCTGCTGCTCGGGCTCCTGCTGGTGCTGTGGCGGCTGCGAGGAGGAGGTGGTGGTGGAGGAGGAGGAGGGGCGCGAGGCGGTACCGCCGCTGCTGATGTTGGCGTTTGTGGAGGAGGAGGCGGCGCGAGACTGATGCTGGCGGTTGTTAAGGAGATGAGCGCTCGAGGAGGTGGAGGAGGAGGAGGACGAGGAGGAGGAGGAGGTGGACCCCCCAGCGCCGCCGCTGTTGCCACCACCACCGCCACTGCCGCCGCCGCCGCCTCCCTCCGCACCGGACCCACCTTCGGCTGCAGCCGCCGCGGCCGCCGCCGCCGCTCTTGACTGGGCAACCTGGCGCTCCCTCTCGCGCTCTCTCTCCCGTGCGCGAGCTTGGGCATATCCGTAAGGCAGGTGACTATTGCACCCGCCGTCCGCACCCACCATGGCAAACTCCATTTTAAGTCAATGAGCGGTTCGATCCGTGAGCGCTACAGTAACCGCCTCGGGGCGACGTGGATGCAGGCCAGAGATAAGATAAAAGTTGCAGCTCAGAGCGCGCAAAGAGAGAAAATGAGGCATCAACCGGGTTCGACCAATCAGTTGTGAATATGTCAGAATAACAAACACACCTCAATTAGGTCCATGTTGAAGTGCACTCCATGTGGCTACTTACATGACAGGAGACATTGATCAGCCTGCCTTCCCCTTTTAGGCACAGGCCTCCCCAATATTTTATGACATCATTACCATAACCAAAATGTGTGTAAGGGCCGGTGTCATAGCCTGTTACGCAGACGCTCTGTGTCCAAAAAAAAAAAAAAAAACTTGCAGCGCCCCTTTTTTTGTTGTTGTTATGATTATTTGTTCAGCATTATAAATCACCAAGTCAACGAGCCACACCGACACAGTCTCTCCTCGGTTTCTCCGGTGCCCATCAGGTGGTTTAATTTCTCCACGGCCGCGGTTTGCGCCCAAATGCGTCTTTTGATCCACCGTGGTCACTCCTGGTTGCCATTTTATGTGATGAGATTAGAAAAAAACAAAAATAAAAATAGAAGCTGGATCTTTGCTGTTATTTTATGGGAGCTCCGGTGAACGTGAAATGACTTTATTCCTCTGACGCTCTCCGGAGCTGCGAGAAAAAGACAAGAGAAAACAGCAGTTGGTTTAGGCGAGAGAGAGAGAGAGAAAAATAAATTATGTATTCATATTGATGTGCGTTGTTTTGGCGACTGCATAGTCCAGGATAGCACGCATCCTTTGCATTATAAGGGCGGTAAAACTTGATTAGCGCATCATTCTTCTAAATATTATTGTTTCTATTCTGATTATTATTGAGGGGAGGCTCTCTGAGATCAACGCATGGAAGACATTCATGTTTAAAACAGACATTACGCACGAAATGTTCCCCAATAAAACACCCTCCCTTCATTCTGACATTCATACTTACATGTGGAAAAGGGGGCCAAACGAAAATCGCCTCAGCCCCCCTACAAACAAATCTGCTGAAAGAAGAAGAAGAGGAGGAGGAGGAGGAGGATGGTGGTGGAGGAGGAAGATGTGGAGGGAGGCTACGTGAGGATGCAGTTCTGTTGCCCAAATTGCCTCTTGATTTGGGGGGGTAATATCACAAATCCCTCGTCGTATCCAAGCAGCGACCATATCATCCACTATATACATCCGTGCTCTGACGCACTCTGAGGAGGACACTTTTTTGGCTGCGTCTCGACGTCTTGTCTCAATTCAACAGGATCTATTGCCACTTCAGCCCCTGTTTCTGCTGCATCGCTCCTGATATCAACCCGGCAGCGATGATCATTGAGGGGGGAAAAGGAGGAAATGAAGAAGAAGCAGGTGTGCAAACAGCGAGTTGGCATCAATGACAGCTCCACACGATCGCGGCGAAAAGAGGCGAGGGTGGGTAAAAGTTTACCTTCACGGAGGCGAGGGGAAATGGCCCCATGGTTGAGTCTGAGCATCACACATCTGTCTGTCTGCCGCTGTAGCCCTACCTATACTCCGGTATCCTTCCCATTGTGTGCATGTGTGTGTGAGCGTGTGTGTGTGTGTGTGTGTGTGTGTGTGTGATGATGGAGAGCCTCGGTGAGAAAGTCGTTCATGTACTGCAGCGCATGCAGGCGGTGCTCGGTCCTCCCCCAGTGGATGCAGCCGGTCACTGCGCACCGTGCTGCAGTCTCACACCCGAACCTCCTCTGCCCTTCATCATTACTGCTGGGTGGCAACCGGTGTCCTCACCTAAAAAAAAAAAAAAAAAAGTAACGCATTACTCTCCGTTCATTCTAAAGTAACGCTGGTACTTGTAACTCACGGGGAGTGGAGCGTGTTCAGTTAAACCCATCCACCCAAACACACCCAAACAATGGCTATTTCACCTTTGAGAAATGATTCTAGAAGAAGCTGCCTGCATTTTATAGTAATGTTGAACACATTATTCTTGTCCACACCAGAACCTGCACAGGCGTGTGTCCAGAATCAGGTTTCACACTGGAAATGTGTGTATTACAGCTCCATCCAGCCCCGCTTCTCTGTAGCTAAACACAGATTTAGCACGAGGCCTCTCCATTCATGATCACATTGACCAAACAGATGTATACCTGCCCAACTGCAGTTTCCCTTGTGAGTGAACGTCATTAACGTGCACTGTTTCGGCCCTCGCTTTAATATTTCTGCGTCGCCCATTTTAGAAGTGAGTCCATTTATTGGTTCATTATCTTTTGACTGTGTCAGAACAATTCAGTCAATAAAACTACAGAATTTGTGTCAACGCTGCAGATGTAAAATCAACAGTTACAGTACAGTACGACTTCATTATGAACCATAGTGGACATCCTCAGCCGTGCAAAACATGACAAGTTCAATAAGACACGAATGACATCAGATCTGCGCGTACAGTCAAATGTTACACCAATAATATTCTTTATAAATAAAAATGCCTCAGTGTTGTTGCAGAGGAACATTAATGCTATAAAGTAAAAGGAAGTACACTTTTTATGATGTTTCTGTCTTAAAGGTAAATTCCTGAGCCTCCGTATAAACAAGACTTCACCCACACACACCTCCACACCAGCAACTGCAACTTTCAGTTCAACATCCATCACTAAAATCAAATTAATTCTAATTTCTAATCTGTTAAAGGTTTGTTTACACCATTAATGTTTGCAAACGAGCAGCAACATCATCTTATATTTGTTAAATTATCAGCTGACAAACACAAAAAATG
Organism: Nibea albiflora; assembly: GCA_014281875.1. Classification (NCBI taxonomy): domain Eukaryota; kingdom Metazoa; phylum Chordata; class Actinopteri; family Sciaenidae; genus Nibea; species Nibea albiflora. The sequence goes on along the minus strand of CM024795.1, from coordinate 5,960,524 downwards.
CAGATTGTTAATCACTTATACAAACACTTTAATTACCTGTGTAAATGTAGATTCAAATTAATAGCGGTGTGGAAAACAAACTAAGGTGGGGTCAAAGAAATGTGGTTTTGTTGGTAACCGATGAACATACGAAACACAATACAAATACAACATCACAACGTTTGCAACATGAGGGCGACATTTCACAACCGTTTCAGGTGTGCAGCCAAAAGTTCTGAGCTTTTTCAGCAACTCACTATAGATTTCAACCAAATGTAACCATTTATTTCAAAACACACACAATTTTACTGTATACACAGGATAACTTTTTCTCAGTTGCGGTAAAAGGATGTTAGTACTGCTGATTTCATGCTTAAGGTTGCCGTTTGATTCCATAATTTACTGTATAAATACTTTCTTTTTCAAAAGAAGCGTATTATTGACATGAAAACACCATATGAATCTCATATAAAGGTTTTGCCATGACATATGACAGTGTTTTACTGTACAATTAACAGCCTCTAATATAAAGAATATACTTTATTCTGTCTAAATTCCCTTAAAATGCCACATAAATAAAGTTTTTTCCAGGAAACATGACCGTGTTTTACTGCAAGTGGTGAGAAATAAACATATAAAACATTCATTAATCCATACTTGAGGTTAACAACAAGCCTTTAAGTGTCTAGACACTTCAGCAGCCCTCTGCTCGGCCAACATCAGGTCTAACCCGCAGCTAAAACAACAAAGTTTGTGTTTAACCAAAAACTGCATAGTGTAACGATGCAACTATGTGAGTATGCACAGTGTAACTATGCTGTACACGAGTCTACAGCAGCTTCACGCACACTGTAGTACACCATATACTGAATAATTCAAGGTCACCTTCTCACCATAAACTGCTTCACAATAGAAACAGTTCTTTATCTTTCATACGAGACCTGAGCTAACCTGAGTTTCTGAGTGTAGGTGAGAATGCAGTCATCAATCTGGAGACTGTAACACAACATGCAGTCTAACAAATGAGGTATCAGGTATTAATTAGTCAAACAATGCATTACTATTGAAAAGGCAATTAAGAATGCATTACTTTTTTGAGTAATGAGTATTGAAAACAAGTCACTACATTCAGTGTCATGGCGATTTTTCATTAGCCATATTAGCTCTTATTCATGTGCAGGTATACGCCACAGTTTTGTGGATATCTGACAGATGGAAGAACACAATAAACAATATGATGATTAGTGGCCAAGCAATTACAACATGTGCTGAAGCTTGCAGCTGACAAAAATATAATGGATTGTCACAGTCTTTTATAATTATGGGGAGATTTATTGATATCCTAACCCTCTTCTATAGGTCAGCTTCTTAATACAACTGTTTTATTATCCCTGAGCCTGAATACAGCGTAGAAGCAGAGTATAAAAAGAGGCATTCATGTGACTCCTGTTTTATTCTCCCTCCTTGTGCAGCAAGTGTGAAAGGGCTGTGCTGATTGGGGGCTGATGAGCGAGTCAAAGGTGGCTGTAGCCTGAGAACTAGCTGTTGTCATCATCTAAAATGGATGAAATGAGAGAATATTTATACAGCATCAGTTTCATCCAGAGTTTCTCAGTCCAAAAACCTAGGGCTCTAATGCTGCTCATTTTGGAAGCAGTGTTAGGGTCAGATACATGTCCATGTTGCATAGAAAGTTATTGAAGCATACTGCATATTGTCTCCACCAAGCATCAATCTCTGTGGCTGTAAGTGAAGCCGATGTGGAAAGCGCCAGAAAATGCAGTTCCTCAAACGGCCACTTGAGGCTGGCTACATTATAAGTCAGTCTCCATAAGTCCCCATGTTAAAACTGCCAACTTCACAGCAGAAATAAACATGTTTACAGCCCGGTATAAAAAGCCAATTAACTAATTTTCCCATGTATGACAACCGTACTGAGTCTGAATTTCTAGATAATTCACCTGGTTGCCAGGTGGGTTACAAGTCTTTGCCCATTTTTAGATTAGTTTGAAGATGACAGAGGCAGGACTGCCAACATGGAGATGGCCAGAGCACCATAATCTGAGCTTCAAAACAGCTCGTCAGACACCTGTGGGTGATGCTATGGATGCAACGTCCATGCTTAACATACTGCCTATGGTTTCCACCCTTGTAATGATCATTTAATTCAATTTCAGTCCACATAAAATTAATTTTTTTAGCGCCAATTCATAACAAAAGTTATCTCATGACACATATAGAGCAGGTCTAGACCATGCTCTTCATAATATTATCATAATAGAGATCCAATTTCCAACAATTCCACCAGGAGCAAGAACATGGCGACAAAGATTTAAAAGAAATTACAACTAGCACTGTTGTCATCTCTGAGAAATTAAGCCACGCTTTCGAATCGGACAATTTTGGAACCGGTTCTCGATCGAGTGTTTCATCATCAATAAGAGAAAGCAGAGATCTAACAGTACTGTCAGATAAGCAGATGTGGTAATAAGGCTCTATTATTACATAATATCCTGTGATATTAGCTTTGCTTTATCATTTTGTAGCTTGGAACGCAGATGTTTGTGCTGCTGGTCGTTCTCTGAGAAGTCAAAAGTGCACATATCCTTTTAAAAACTCCATTAAAAAAAACAGATACTTCAGTATCTGGTGAGGTAACTGTTGAGTCACTGTTATTGATCACCTTATTGCCACTACAGATTTATTTGGATCATTTTGCGCTATGGGACAGTAAAGGTCTTATTCATTGCACCTTTGAAACCTCCCAGGTTTAATTTGATTGTGCAGATAATTGGCTTTTTCTGCAGGTAACACTGCAGGCTTCGTGTGGGGATACACAGCAATCAGTAGCTATAGCCTATTCAGTCCAGTCCATTAGATTCAAACTATCCATTTGACTCAAAAACTCTAATTAGGACAAGAACATCCTGTTATTCCAGAAAAGAAAACTGAAGCCACTAGAGAGTCTCAATCGCTCCCCTGAGGTATTTTTTTAAATCTCTAGTTGTAATATTCCTGCAGGGGTATTTTTGGTCGCTTGTTGCTGTCTATAATGAGAGATGCAATCTGAAACAATCTTTAAAGAGTTCATCCTCACACTTGTCTTCTCTGTGTACATCACATACCTTGGAGGAGCTCTTTTCTCGTCTGCACAACATGTAGGCAACTTTCCGCCCACCACACACACACACACACATTATGCACACTCACTTCTTGCACTTCATTGAACATCCACCTCAGTCAGCACCAGGGGGAGTTCTGAGGTCAGTAATAATAAGAGGCAATAGAGTGAAGCTGCATTATAAAAAACAAGTTTAGATGCACTTCAGACTGATGCCAGAGCTGTCCCCCTGCATCTTATTCAAACACATGTTTATTTACAGTTCACTTATTTGTCCATCATGACCCAAAGACAAACCCTGCGTTCAAAAATAATTCTGAATGCTGCAAAAACTAGTTTCTTTTGTGTTATTCTCACATTAGAAACTGGCTGATGAAGTCAGAAAAGTTTGACACTTTTGACACTGAAGAGTAAGAGTTAATGATGCGGCGACAACCTTTAACCTTGTCATCATCATGGAAAGTCGAGTTTTGCATTAGTGAATTGCAGGAAAGGTTCATTTAGTCGAGGACAGACTCCTGAGAATCACATAATACGGCATGAAAAAGAAAAATAGATCAAACATTCAGTTCAACATCATGACAGAAGGAATATCTATTCTATATTAATATATATCATGGTATAACAAAGAGCAAAAGTTATTATCACATATGTGATAGTGCTATTTGTCACCTGTCTGGCCCAACAAGGTCAAACGTGTTGTTTTTTTCAGACATGTTTGGGTACCCTAACATGTTATTTCTTGATAAATGATACAAATTTGTTGGTGATTCATAAGTAATAACCCCTTATTAGGTCACCAACAACTGAGGTCATGTCCTACATCATATTTCTTGGAATTCGGTGGGGCGTAGATCATATAAAAAGGATTTTACATTCTATTAAAGTTAGCTTCAAGTTTGAAAATCCATAAGGTCAAAAACCTAAACTAGAAAAACTCAAATTTAAGAGATTTAGTGTCAGAATTACCAGAATTACAAACCTGACAGGGTAGAGAAGCACCAGAGCTACTGCAGGGAGATATAATGGTTAAATGAATAAATCAAATGTTTGATTTTCTAATTTTTATGTCAAAATATTGGCCAGAATTGTTTCAGTGGCTAGTCTGAGTGAGCGAGGTTGTGTTGGGGACAGATTTCGACAAATTCCCTCGGTATTTATTATGGATGTTTAACAGCCAAGGGAGCACAGACGTGCTCACGGGGGAAATAAAACAGACATAAAACAGCTGAACAATAGTCACGAGATGTGATTGGACATAGAAATGGAAAAGGAACAGAGAAAGTCGAGAACAGTGAAGAATCATCAGCAGTCCGTACACATAAACACACCTACCACTTCCATCCACACACAGAAACATCCAGCGCAGTCACCAAACAAAAGTCTCGTCCTTGGCAGAGCTGTGGAGGCGTTTTGTTTAGACCTGATGGAAGGAAGGTGACAACGTGAGTGTGGGGTGACGCGGTGCGTTCAGGGTCTCGGTGAGTGTTTTTTTTTCCTCTTCTTCTTCTTCATGCGACAACATGATTTAAAAGGAGTCTGTTTCTGTCAGAGACTGTGATCACGAACTCGTACAGGAGCAGATGGAAACAGCAGAGGAGGCGAGGCTCTGCAGAGAGGGGGGAGCAAGTTGTGACTGAGTGGGTTTGTGGATGCTGTCAGTCCTGTTATGGCAGTATTTACGCTGTGTTGATAAAAAAAAAGTGAGAGGAGCTCAAATACAATGACCCATGACTCAAATCTGTGATGTCAGTAAGATGTACAGCTCTGAGCTGTTTTATGTGTGGCTTCATATAACGCTTGTTTGAGCTGCTACACCCAAATGAGCTTTTTCTTTATTGTAGTGCTTCAAGTTATGAACCAGAAAATCATCCCGGGCACTGAAACCATCACCTCGTCCATCATTTCTAAATTGATTCTCAGTGGACATTACAGAGAAGGCCTTCTCTTCTTGTGGCTGCGGGGAAGATAAATAAGATGCTCACTCGGATATCTATAATGCCTCTTTAGTTTTGTTTTCTTCCAACTTGCCGCAGCACAAATTGGCTATTTTTAGGACCATGATATTGCTGTGTACTTACCTGCCCTTTACAGTTTCCAGGTTGGCGTAAATGTAATTAGCATATCAATGCAGCGCGTGTGTGGATATAATAGTTTCAGCTCCGCGCTTAATAAATCAACTTTCTGTGCAGATGCACTCATTTTAAGAGGAATTACCAGCTGTTACCAGACTAGTCAGAAAATGACTGATGATGCGTTCTACTCTGAATACAAGATTAATCAACTATGACTGCTGTTCATTAAGGACAAAAATGCATGCTAACAATGATGTATTTCAGCTGAGGTTTTCCTAAGGGTAGTAGTGCCTTAGAGGACGAGGGCGACACTATAAAAGTCCTTGTTAGGCAGGTATGGCAGTTCGACAGGATGCTGGGGATACCTGAGTCCCTGGTGGCTGCAAGGGCAGACGGAGCAGCAGTTGGATGAACCGTGGCTGCTGCCCAAGTACTTATATTGTACTGTCACTGCAGACTGTCCAGCATCGTGGTGCAGTGCTAACTTTTTAGTGAATGCAGCAGACTACGGAATTTTCTTAAAAACACACAGCTGCAGCCTGCTTCAGCTGCATGAAACAAAAGAGAGGCAGCGTTTACTCAAGCACAATTTGGAAGCACTATTTCAAGTAGTTTTGTTTGTATGTTACTAGCAGTGATGGAGGAAGTATTCAGATCCTGTACACAAGTAAAAGAACTAATACCACACTGCAAAAGTACTCTGTTACAAGTCGAAGCCCTGCAGTGAAAATATTACTTAAAGGTCCAGTGTGTCAGATTTAGGGGGCTCTAATTACACGCTAAACCTATCCCCTCTAGATCTATCACATGTCCTAGGCACACTGTACCTTTGGGGTTGTTTCCCTTTTTTTGTAAATCACTTTGGATTAAAGCATCAAACAAATGACTTAATGTAAATATAAATACCATATTTCTACAGTAGCCCAGACAAACAGTAACACTCCCCTGGTACTCTGAGCTTACAGCCTGGCTAACACACTGAGCTAACATCATCTAACAGCAGCCATAGTTTGCAGCAGTCCACTTTACTGTCAATCAGGAAACATCGCATGCATTAAAGTAACCATCGGTTTAGAAACTTGACCAGCTACGACGTGCATGCATTAATGATAATGATCCAGGATGATGCAGTATCTAATAATATAATACTCTGAAAGGGGTTCATTCTACGTAACAAGTTGGCTTTTGATACTTTATTTTTGCTTTAATGCAGAACTTTTACAGGAAACAGAGTATTTGTTCAGAGTGGGACGCTGCTTCCTGCTAGAACTAAACTGCACCTCATTAATAAAAGAAAATGTTTTGTAGAAAGCCCGGAGTTAAATCTAAGTAAATTTATGATTCATACAGACAGATTATTCATACCGATTGAGCGTGCCGATGAGGTTCCCTGCAGTTGTAGACGTTGATGTATCAGTTTTAGATTCTGCACAGAAAAATACTTAAAGCCACTGCAGGAAACTTTCTTGGGTTGGCATCCCATAGTGGTGGGATCAAAAAAGATGCTCTAGCAGTGTTTCTTTTTTTCCAAAACTACAGTTTTATATCTGACTCAACATAAGCAACATAAGAGACTGTTCCAATATTCACTGGGATAGTCTCATTTTTCAACAAATAAAAATCAATGCTAGAAGAATTTGAAATATTTGAAATATGCAGTAATTGCAGGGAAAAAGTATCTTAAGATATAAAACAGAGCTTTTCAAATGTTTGATTTTTTTTGTTCAATCTTTGTCTACCAACAGCTTCACACGACTCACTCTGTCAACATAATTCAGTTGACCATGAAGTTTATTTGATAGATGTTCAGTAGAAAATATGAAATGTCACGAAGCTTCTTCTTTCATGACTTGTAGGATAACTTTTACTCCAGTAAAAGAAGGATCACTTCAAACAAGTGTGGATATTGTGTATATAATGACCACTGGCATTCTGATTATCTCGTTACCATGGCACCTGTCCATCAGCGGGATATACTACGTGAAAAGAAGGAAGAACGGGCAAGTGTTCTGATTTGAACGACTATGACAAACCGTGATGGCTAGACGACACGTCGGTGCATCTCAAAAATTGAAGTGAACTAGCAACAGGGTTACGGGCAGCCATGGCTCACTGATGCATAGTACGTTGGGAATGAAGGCTGACCCATGTGATCTGATCCAAAAGACGAACTGCTGTAGCTCAAACTGTTGAAAAAGTAGAAAGAAAGGTGTCACACACAGTGTTGCATTGGCCACGTTGCCCATGTTGACTCATGTCCCCTGCCAAGATCACTAAAACAATGGGCATGTGAGCATTAGAACTTGACAACCAAGCAATGGAAGAGAGTCCATCCCTCGGCGGCAAAAGGCGGTCCTAGACCATATTAGGCAAGGTGGTCATAATGTTATGGCTGATTGGCGTAGAGAACATGTTAATGCACTGGAAAAATGACACACGAAGCAGCGACGATTGAGTGCGGCGAATTAATCACTGATGCTTGTGTTGGTGTTTTCCATCTCACTGCGGGGGCTGATTGTGGTCCATCTAAGCCTTTAGCTCATGTAGTCTAAACAAGATATTTGTAGATAGCATCTCATTCATCCGCATGTGCGGAAGGAAAGGCCTTGAAACACGGGCCGTCCGTGAACTGTTGAGAGAAAGGGGCGAGGATTTACTTGTATGTCCAAACAGGTCGGAAATACAACACCGAGCCCATGGTTGAATAGATTAAAGGATTTACGGGCAGCACTATTTAAGTAACGGAGAGGGACCATAGGGCCACAGGTTGGAAGCTGGTGCAGATGTTCAGAGAGTGACGGGAGAAACAAGGTTCAAAGCAACAAACGAGCAACACAGGTATGTTTCCCGTTCAAGATTTATTACATGCAAACTGCTGAAAATGTATAAATGACTCTGAATAATGAGATTATGTAGAAGTATGCAGCTGTTTCTTTTGTTGATTCTGTCAGAGAGGTTTTACTTTAAGGTATTACTGTAGGCTAAGCTTTGTAAAAGTAGCATTCACTAGCAGAGGTGTCGTGCTTGATCACATTGGATTGTACAAGTGTACCTAAAGAAGTTGGCGGTCAGGTTTATGTCAGTAATTATGATCTATCTATTGATAGATGTATTTAAAGTCTCCTCATGCCTGTTTTATCCCTGATCAACTTTATTCTCGATGTTGTCCGAGGCTAAAAATTTCCTTCACCTCAATTATATTGAGGTAGAAATCTCAGAGATGGATGTCTCAAATAAAACCAGAACGGGCGAGAGCTTGAACCAACATTTTAACACCCAAAGTCCTGAAGAGTTTTGAGTTTTACAGATTTACTGTACACAACGATGCACATTTTAAATGCCCTGCTGCTCCAGATGGTGTTTGATGTTAACCAGTGATGATTCATTTTGTCCATGTACCAGAAGAGCTGGTTGAAGTAAATGCAAATTTAATGAGGCACAAAAGTGAAACATAAACATCTCCTGTGGATCTAAAACCACCATTAACCCACAAGCCCTGGATTGGATTTAATCACCATAATGTTTGCAAAAGTCACATAGAGGTGATGACACAGCACCTCACTTTAGCCCACATTAACTTGTTGGGGTCAAAGAGTCCAATCTGACCCACCGGATGACTTTGTGAAAAGTGTGAAGATACCCAAGAAGTCATTAATTTCAAATTTCAATAAAATATGCTGCTGTTTCCTATTTGTTGACTGGACCAAGAAATAAAGAAAGGAATATTTTCAGTTCTAAAATACACATGACTGAACTTTTTGTACCTTTGTAGATACGCAGTGATTCTTTATTTATAACATAACATTCTTGGTTTTACTGGTTCTGTGTGGCCTCTGATTCAAAGTATCCGACGCGAGACCTGATCCCCTCTTGTGGCAGACGTCTGTGCTGCACCCGGCAGAGGATGCAGCTGGTTGTCATGGCAGCAGTGTTGGCAGTGGCGGGGGCGTGGCAGGGCTGCGGCTTCGACTGTCATCCAACCAACATCAGCATCCCCGTGGAGAGCTGTGGCAGCACCGAGTTCATCGAGACCACCATATGTGCAGGACAGTGCTACCACGAGGTAACGGCTGATTCAGACTCTGAGCACACGGCCTCTAATTTATTCTGCTTATATGCATGAATATGTTAAGCTCCAATCTGTCAGCTGATCTTGCTCCAGTGTGTAAAGCTGGCACAGTGTGAATATTTTCTATGTTCGGAGCAGCTTGAGGGAGTTTTTGCATTTAACTGATTTCACCTCAGCTGAACTTACATAAATATAACTTAATTATGACTAACAATTAAAAAACATAGTGTGTATGCTTCTTGGCTGAGCAAAGTATAGAAAGATATAGATATATGGACTGGATCTGCTTCTTAAAATATAATGCTCTATGCACAGATATCTGCAAATGAATGCAGAGTCTTCGTTAGTTAGTTCATATTTTATTTCAAACACGAGAAAACGAAACAAACCTATACACAAATTTGATGAAGATAAGCAGAGGGCGGCACGGTGGCGCAGTGGTTAGCACCGTCGTGAGAACGTTCCCGGTTCGAACCTGGACTGGGGCCTTTCTGTGCAGAGCTTTCGCATGTTCTCCTCGTATCTGCGTGGGTTCTCTCTGGGTTCTCCAGCTTTCGCACACAATCCAAAGACATGACCTTAATAAGTTCCATCGGTGACTCTAAGTGAACGTAGGTGTGAACGGCTGATTGTCTCCATGTGTCCTGTGAAGGACTGACGACTTGTCCGGGGTGTACCTTCGCCTCTCGCCCTGAGTCAGCTGGAATAGGCTCCAGCCCACTGCAACATCCCCTGAAGAGGATAAGTGATTATAAAAAAATGGATGGATGAATATTAGCAGAAATGTGTGCTTCTCATCATTCAGTTGACTCAGATCACTTTGCTGATTAGACTGCAGAGGAGGTCCTGGTCATTATCCGTGATCCAGTTATCTGCTGGCTGCACTAGAAGCCCAGAAACAGTGGCTGAGATTGTTTGAAATGGCCTCTAGGTTTATAGTCGTGTGGAGTTATGGTTGCATTTAACTGGTTGACATTTACTGATGTGACCAAACCTCTTTCAGGATCTGTTAAATTTAGATGTGGTCAAGTTTTAACTCTATTATTAAGAGGCCTGTCAATCAATCACACATTATAGCAGGTGAGCCACTCGAATCATGCTTCTTCTCTAAATGTTTGCCCCTGTGGGTTAAAGATTTATTGCATTCATGTTTTTCATTCAAACACTGTTGTCTGTTGGTGTCGATGACAGGATCCGGTCTACATCGGCCACGACGACTGGGTTGAACAGAGGACCTGTAACGGGGACTGGACCTACGAGGTGAAACACATTAAAGGGTGTCCAGTAGGTGTCACCTACCCAGTGGCCAGAAACTGCAGGTGTACTGCATGCAACGCAGGGAGCACGTACTGCGGGCGTTTTCCTGGAGACATATCCAGCTGTCTGTCCTTTTAAAGAACCCGATCATCTATCCTGCATTTACTTTTGCTCTTTGTGCCATTAAAATAAATAGGTATGACTTAAACGTTTAAGTTTGTCTTTTATTCATGCTGTCTGCAGACGTAGCAGCGAACTACCAGAGTGACTTTAAAGTTATGAAGCACAACTGTGATTAAATGTCCCACCAATAGTTTCCCCTTTGGCCCTGACCAAAATCACTGACCCCGATCATTCAATAGTCCTGAGATTCAAGTTGTCCTGCTGAGAACCGGAGGTCAGCCTATAACAAAAAGAGCAGGTCTCACCTCTTTTTTGACAGGTGGAAATGAAAATAAAGAGTTTGCAGTATATCCGAAAGCTCTGCCAAAGTGCCTGCTGATCAGCGGCTCTCTTCAGTAGGATACACTAAATTTAGAAGTGACGCGGTAGGCAAAATCATCCTCTCGTGCACTGTGTTTGGGTGTAGCAGATACAATGTCAGGAAGAAGATGTTTAGGACATAATGTTACGCAGCATGAGTAATGAATATGAATATCAACAAAGTTGTGCACCGTGTTGATGATGAGCTGCACTGCTAAAGGAAGAGTTCGTCATTCTGTGAAATGTGCTTTGTCACTTTGTAGCTGAATGTTACATGAGAGGATCTGTACCAGTTTTACCCGTCCATCAAATGTGAAGCTACAGCCATGAGATGGTTAGCGTAGCTTAGCATGAAGGGTGGAAACAATTGGGGAACGGCACATAACCTCCTAAAACTTTGTTTTTATCCTTTAGTTTGTGTATGCATTAGCTAGCTGTTTACATCTGTTTCCATTCTTTTATGCTAAGCTAAGCTAATCGTCTGTAATGTTCATATTTGACAAACGTGGTGGTATCAGTGATTTCGTCTAGCTTTAGGTGATAAAGCGAACAAACGTCTTTCCCAAAATGTTGAAGTATCACACCGTACATTCTGAATCCAAACACACTATATCACCTCCGAAAAAAAACTCCCAAATATCAGCTGTTCTGCGCTCATTAGCAGTTTTCAGAAAGTATGCGATTGGCCCTGAGACACGGACTTTAAGAAGACAAAAATCTTATATATTCCTTTACTTGGTGCAAAAGTCAGACTACAGTGTGTAATTTTGCTTCACTTGCTTCAGGACTGCATTGTGTTTTCTGTCTGAGAATTTTTTCCCTTAAAGTTTCTCGATATAACAACCAGGAAAGTCTTAATGACACCTCTGGGCATTAAATGAACTACACTCAACATCCTATTACTCCACAGACATGAACCGGCATCATTCTGGGCATCAGCCAAAAATGATGATCGTTATCATTGGCTCCACTAACCAGCTTGCCATTTGTAAATCACCCTCATCAGCCAACACCATGAAGGAAACTGACACCAGACCCGCACCGGACAGCCAAGCTACAGCCAGCCGGCCAAACCCGACTCGGCTAGTTGGCTTACATCACCCCTAAGAAAAACAATTATTACACCTTTGTTTTGTATCAGTATAGCTGGTGAAGTAATCTTGCAAGCTATAAATAACATATTAACTCAGATAGTGTTTTGCTAGTGATAAAAGCCAAGATAGAAGCCAATTTACCAGCCAGATCAGTCCAATTGTTACATAAGTTAACATATGTTGTCCACAACGTTAGCCCAGAAAACCACAATATCTATTTCAGAGGCTTTGAAGACGTAAATGTCACACCCTTTTGATTTTCCTTAAATCTATTGTATCTATTATCTAACATGAGAAAGAGCTCATTATTTAAAGTTACGTAACAACTCACTAAAAATTGATTAAAATGTAAAATTAATACATAAAACATCTCACAATCTTACGAATGGCACCTTTTAAAATTCAGTAGGATCTAAAACTCCACAAAGGCAGAACCTGTGAACATCTTTGCAGAGAAATGAGAGGAATAATAAATCATCGCTGTACCCTGAAGTCCACTGCAGACTGTCATTGTTTCTACGATACAGCATTGAAAAAAGCCTTGTTTTTGCCAAAAGCAGCACCTTCTGAGTCTGCAGATTGTTAACGGGTAACATTTTAATAATCCAGAGATGCGGACAAACCTGAGGCGGCCCCTGTTAATGGCAGCGAACTCACTCATTAACAAGACAAGCTGCTAATTACTACCTTCAGTGTTGTGTCTTGGCAACTCACCAGCTTTCGCCTAACATGATCTGATTAGTGTGGACTGCATCTAATTCAGTACAAAAGTATCATGTGTTGTCAGCATTATTGCAGTGAAGGAAAGTCATTGAGAAAATCATCGTGTTACGATTTATTTTAGGATTTAATGTTCGCTCTGAGGCTTAACAGCTATGACCCGGTGGGAGGGAGCAGGACTAGTTATTTCTCAGTACCATGTCTTTTTCTGAAAGAGCTGCGCCAAATCATGAAATATTTATTTTTATTGTTTGTAAAATGTACTATTAAAGCTCAGACATGGTGAGATATTGATAGAGTAGTAATATCGCACAAGCAAATAGGCTTGTCCTGACAGCTAAGAAACTTTTTAAGGATTGTGAAATTGTTCTACCACCATGTTAGACAAGGTTTTCTCATAAACGGATACTTCAATAATTCTGTATTGTAATTCCATACAGTTTGGGGAAATAATGGTCACGATCGAAGCCCCAGGGGCCGAGATATTCTGACTTTTCATGCCTCGTATAGATCCTAGATCCAAAGTAGCTTTCATTAAACATCACAGTTATTTTTCTTTTCAAACTATGTAAAGCTCTTTCCAGAGCCAAAGAAGGCATACTGAACCCTCATAACATTCACTCCTGAGAAGGACAATTAAACTGAGCTTAAAACTGTTGGATTGCCCCTAATTACTGTTTGTCAGAAGGAAGGTGTGGATAAAACAACTTGATCAGCATGGTTAATTAGAAATCAGTGAGGTTTTTAACATCTGACATTTTAAATTAGTGCAACTGTGGAAAACTTGTATTTAAAGGCTATTAAGATTTCAGCCAACCAGCAGTGCCGTGGTCAATGCCCTGAGTGAGATGAATGAAACACAACATACAAAGTAAACGTCATATTTGTGAGTGCAATACCACTGTTGTAAACATGGACAGTTGTACAAGTATTTTTGTTTATAATTGTTTATATTACTTAAAATGTGCGAGTTGACAGCTTTGCTAACAGCCAAACATCAAGCAAGGTCAACAACACAAGACATAGCACCAGCTAATATTACTTACTAGCCCAACAGCAATCAGCCCAGCTCGGCGTCTGTCTTTCAGCCTTTATTTCGCAAAGTTTTCACCAACGACTAAAAGTCAGTCCCAGGTTTACTCTTGTTCAACGGCTACTTGCTTGGTCACTCTCATTTTCTCTTCTTAGCTTCCTCTCCTTCTGTGTTTTTGCCTCCATAGAGGCTGCTGAGCCTGGTTACATTGTCCGCTTGCCCAGCTCCGGTTCTGGCACAACACCTCCTCTTCCAGGTGGTCCAAATCTCCTGCGGCACTCTGAGCTCACAGTCTGGATGAGCCTGGATAACAAACTGAGCTAACAGCACCTACAGTTTGTAAAAGTTTACTTTACTATCCATCAGGAAACTTTGTAAATCATAGAGAGTTGATCTGGAGCAGCCAGGTAAAACCAGCAAATATTTTCTCCATAAAATATGATCCAGTTTAACCAAAATCAGTGAATTAGTTGGTGGTGTGTGACTGCTGTGTGCCATGAAGGGTTACATACTTCTTGTGGGTGATCATACCGGGAGCACAAAATCACATCGACTGAGGCAACCACTCAACTGATTATACATCAGTGTAGCATCAAATTGATTTTAAACCTGTTATTTCATGGTAGAGAAGTTACATAATGTTGTTTTAATGATGGAACATAATAGAGCGGAATGATCAATAATAGAACAAGAGGTTGGACACGAATGTGGGAAGGCTGCAGGTATTTTTACACTTTAAGACAGCAGCATATTGAGGCAAGCTCAGGAAGAAAATATATGAGAGAGGGAGCGGGACTATTTATTTAACAGACAAGTGTTCAGCTTGTTCAGAGGCTGAAAAGAGTTGAGACTAGATGGAGCGACGACCGACCCTGCAGGCGAGGTTGATCTAAGCTGCTTGCAGTGGAGGAGTAGATCTGAACTGTGGGCTGAAGTTTACTGTGTGAGGGTGTTGCTCTCTTAGCTTGTACTATATCACAACATCAACATTTTTTTTTTATTTCAGCACAAGCACCCGGAGGCCAACAGCCAGCAGAGGGAGTGCAAGGATATATGTGACATGAAGCAATCTTAGGAAGATTGAGATAAAGTAGTTCTTCTGTAGAAATACTGGCAAATAAAAAAGTATTAGAAGGGCACAAACCTCCACAACGGCTGAATATTTCCCTGAAGACATCATTTCTACACTATAATTGAACTAATTGATGCCAAACCATCACACTAATGTTTAAAATCAATCTTTCTTATCCTTGTTATGGCTAGAAAAAAACGACTTGATGAAAACTTCTAATTAGTCATTCTTTGGCCAGAGGCTGACCTCTAATTTACAAGGATCTGATCGCAAACCAGTGTGACATGAAATGCATGAATTATATTTTCATTTTTCATATGTGTGGTGATCCATTTCAATACAATACTCACTTGTGGCCTGCAATGGCCTACATTTAATACATTACTGGCAGGCCTGGAATTTCGTCATTTTAGGGGCAACGCCACTTGGCCTTTTGTGTTGTCAATTTTTTGAGGGCACAAAGGCCAAAAGCCAGGGCACCAAGGCCATAAAATAAAACAATGATTTTAAGTCCACGTACATAATAAATTCAATGTGATTATGTTTTTTATTGTATGTTTTTTGAAGGTGTCTGTTTTAAAACTTGTCTGCAAGCCAAGTTTCCCTTAGGGGACAATAAAAGCAACGGAAGTGAGGGAAGTACACAGGAAATCATGAAGTCCATCACTCACTTCAAAAACTGTAAAACTTATTAAACCAATCTCCACCCACAGTTTTTGCTCTGTTGACACCAAATGTGCAGGAGCATCTTCAGACTGTCCTCAAAAACTACTACACAGATTTTTGATTGATCAAACCTACGGTGCATCAAAACTGTTTGACTCTTTAACATGTAATCTGTTATCCCCATGTCTGCCAAATAAATATTGGATCATACGTGTTTATTGTTAAAAGAATTGGGGGCAGTAGATTAAATGAGTCTTGTAAGTCTTGTTAACGTTCAAGTGGGTGGAAGACATGATAGAAAGTAAAATACTCATCTGTTGTGAGAGTGAAACAGGATCAAGCAGAATGGATCAAGAACTCCTTTATGAAACCGTGTTTAATAATTCAAGGTTTGCCCGTCGAATATACAGAAAAGAACAAGCAATTATGAGTAGATTAAGAATAGGTCACACTTATTATTACAGGCAGAGATTAAATTGGGCCAGAGCCCTCCGGAGCTTTAACCACTGCCTGTCACCATATATGTGTAGATATTGTATATTGCAGTTATGCATGTATGCACACAATATGACTCATTTCTATGTGTCTATGTCTATAGATATTATTATTATTACTAGTATTATTATGATATAATGCTGTAATTCAAGCGCTCCTCTCACAGAGTTTCTAGCCTCTAAAGTTTTTTAACACATAACGTGCGGCGAATAAGAGCATTATTATAATGATGCAGTAAAAATGACGTTAATTGCATTAATTTTCTGATCGGTTTGTTTATTTGTTGTGGAGCTGCCAACATATCCACATTTCTCTCTCTGACACAGTGCGACACCTGCTGGTCGTATTCTGTGACTACTGTTGTCATGTTTGCCGTGGATTGTGTCACTGGTCCTGATTATTGAGAACACACCAACACTCCAATGCCTGGAACTGAACCCTGACCTCAGAACCGCCACAGAGGACACAGTGTTGAACAGGCCCCTGTGTGGACCTGTAGGACCAGAAGACCTGCGTCAGGTCCAGGTTGAACACAGCACAGTCAAATACAAAGTGGGATGAGTGATATTTATACAGTCATTAAATGTGTGAAGTTCATCCTCACAATGTGTGAAGCCCAAAAGAATGTCTTCAGTGTAGCTCCTAAAAACAACACGTTCTCTGTTGTTGAATGTATGACTGTGTGTCTCTATTGAACTTATTTCAGTTTTAGATTCATTCACTCAAATCAACTCTTCAAGACCAGGCAGGAGGAGTATATACTACTGCATGTTAGACTAGCCTGCATGTTTTCACTGTGTACCATTATTGATTGTCTCCTTTCAAATAATCTGGTGTGACGATAAAATATTAATACCCTCCTTTATTGGCCCTTTGATGAAGATAGAAAGTCACAGTAGTGTTTTCTGTCTTGCAGTGGAATGAACCACCCAGTTATTTACTATGCTGTAATTTCTTGCATTCCATATTGAATTAAATATTGATTTTAACGATCAAACGTATTTCAGTGATAACTGAAGAGTTCACTGTTTAGTTTCTGAAATTATTTTTTCATTTTGTTTTGCAGCGCTGCAACACAACTTTATTATTATTATTATTATTATTATTACACTTTTTTTTATTCTTTTAAATCAGAATAAATTGTGTAAAATGTCCATCACAAGTTCCCAGAGTTCAGGACAACATATGTTTGTTGGTGTGAGTGACAGGTAAACCCAAATATATTCAATTTACGTTGAAAAAACAGAAATAATATATATATATATATATTTTTTTTTATTTTATTTTCAAATACAATTTTCAGGCACTTCAGCCTGAGTTACACAGCTACATCTGTGGTATAATTACTGCGAAAAGAATGATTTGAAAACAGAACAGTTTTTTTTTTGGTTTTTTTCTTTTCATTTTTTTCATGCTTCATAACCTAACCTTGACCCGTGCAGACCTATGGAAGCCATAGAACTGCTACATCATCTGCTGGTTGATCATGTAGGTAGTACAGTGTGCTCAACTAATGTTTTTTTTTTTTGAATGAATAATTCAAAAGTGGAGAAACCGAAGCACTCGGAGGAAACCACAGCAACACTGTGAACACTGTAAAGTCAAGCTGGAAAGGTACAGTGAACACTAAAGAGCCTGCAGATCTATGGGGCCCGGAGACCTGAGTCAAGTCCAGGTTGGTTATTTTGATGTTATTTTGGTGGGGGTTTTTTTTTTGAATGAATAATTCAAAAGTGGAGAAACCGAAGCTCTCGGAGAAAACCACAGCAACACCATGAACACTAAACTCCTCACAGCAACAAGGTCAAGATCCAGAACTGAACCCTGATCTCATCGCTGGGAGGATGTTAGTTTGATGTTATTTTGGTGTTACTTTGATGTTTTTTTTTTTTATATGATTTAAAAGTGGAGAAACCGAAGCACTCGGAGAAAACCACGGCAACACAGTGACCTAAGTGTTTTTAGTCACATATGCTGCATGGGCAGCGTTCGAATGGCTTGCTCACTGTGTGGAAAAGTGAGATGAAGAACCTCTTGATGCTGGGCTTTTTGGGCTTTACCAGCTGTTTTTCAAGAGCCTGAATTACAAATTCGTGAACTTCTGAGTCCCCTGACAACAGGTTACACGCAACCACGCCTTTGTCACCCATGCGTGCACACAGATCCTTGTGCACGGCCCTGGCTGTCTTCTTTATCCTGTGTCCTGTTGGCTGGATAGATTTAAAGTCCACACCACCTGTGCGCAGCATGTCTGTCAGAGTTGAAATCAGCCTGTTGATTTCATCTTTAGAAACTGTAATCTCTGCCTTCTTCAGGCACTCATGTACCAACGCCGTCACCATCAGCCTATAGTACATATTTTCAGATGGTCGGGTAAAGTCTTTGACAGCTGGCTTATCAGTGACTCTGGCTCCTACACACTCAAACTTGGGTGTGTAATCATCCTCTTCGTCAGGGATGGATGGCGATCTATCACACACAGGTGTGACAGAGTCGCCGACACCTGACTCATCGGTTATGGTCGGTGGTCTTGGCTCAGTTACAGGTGTGGTACAGATGTCCTCATCACCTGGCTGATCGGTTACGGACGGTGGTCTTGGCTCAGTTACAGGTGTGATACAGATGTGCTCATCACCTGGCTGATAGGTTACGGACGGTGGTCTTGGCTCATTTACAGGTGTGGTACAGAAGTCTTCATCACCACTGACACCTGACTCAGCAGTGATGTAAGGTGCTGCTGATTCCACAGGTGTCACGGTGTCCTCTGGGAGCTCTGGCAGATCCAGTGCTCCCCGAATCCTCTTCAGACTATCGTCCACGCGGTTGTTCTTCTTGGCCAGCTTTCGTGTCTGCTGGTTGAGCCAGTTCCGCATCCTATTCATGAATTTGTCTACCTCGTTTTGTACTGTGACCAGACTTATCTTCCTGTCTCCATGGTCACGTTGAAGATTCTCATATATGATGTGCCCCAGCTGCTGAGACTGTGCTTCATGTTGGCCGCTGCTGATGCTGGAGGCCATGCTTTTGTACGTACACTCATCAGGGCTTTCTGGGATCATGTCCTGCACCACTTTGTCTGCTGCTGGAATCAGGACTTCCAGTGATGCCTTCTTGCAATTCAGTTTAGTCTTTAGCTTCATAATGAAGCTGGCGATGGCCTCCTTGGCAAATTTGCGGGCAAAAAGGATTTTGATCTTGTTTGCCACGACGTTCCAGCAGTTTAACCTGCTGGACTGGGCCTCTGGTTTTGGTGTGCCATCATTATTCAGTCCAAACTCTTCTCTGTTGACCCAAATGTAGTGAGCAATGTCACTCGCTGTTTCATCTGCATCTTCGTAAATGCTATTGACAATCTTCAGATGTTCTTCTTCTGAAATCTCAGCATTAGATTTCACTTCAATGTCACTCACGTGTTCCAATAGGATCTCCTTTACAGCTTCAGTGGTGGTATCAATGAAGCTTCCTACTGAACAACGGTCTTCTGGTCCAAACAGAGAGACTGGGGTCTGCTCCCGAAGACTCTCCTGCAATGCCGGACTTGCGCGCTCAGCTGCCGTAACTGGACTCCGTGAACCAACGGTACGTGACCTGGACCTACATGATGACATCTTGGCTTTGCAGTTTTTAAGCATGCTGATCACGTGTTTGACAATGATCTGCAGCCTGCGGGTGATTTTGAACTCGTTTACCGGTGGCGGGGAGTTGACCCTCTCCGTAACTTCTCTGCTCACCAGGTCAGACAGTCTTTGTGCGCTTTGTCTGGTCAGTGGCGTGCCAGTCACGGTCATAAAGGCGTCAGCGATGGAGGTCCCCAGGTACTTCTGGACATCTTCCTCCCAAATAATTTCCGGAATTTTTCTCTTTGTCTGTGCAAGTCGATTCTCAAATTCCTCGATAACAATTTTGCACAAAGCGTTAATGAAATCCACACAAGTGCCTGTTATGACATCTTTAGTTTCGTCGTCTATTGATCCGGATGTCACTTTGGCCCACTGTGTCGCCGTCAGCTGGGCCACGATCAAGTTGACAAGCGGCTGAATCCTCTCTGCTGAGACCTGTGGAGATTCCTGATCCATCGTATTGTTATTTCCTGAACTCATGGCGTCTGATGTGTTTGTGTTCGCTCCTCGGTGTATCGTGGAAGTTTTGTGAAAAATCCCAATGAAGATGAAATGTTGTGTATTCTTGTCCTATTTATAGCCTCACCAAAACTTTGCTTTTAATCTTTGGATGACGTCACGAGGCAGAAGCCAAATCAAAGGCACTCCTTTGCTAAGCCACGCCCCATAGCAACGGTTGTCAGTAGCCCCATAGCAACCGTAACTAGGCGCAACGAGCAAACCTTTCTGTGTTGAAACTGTTAAAATACACAGACACACAAAGACTAATTAAAAACTAATTAAGGGCTAATTGCTTATTGCATAACTGCAATCAGACTTTAGAAGTCATCTGCTCATCTCCCCTGTTTAACCATGTAATTCGTTCCGCTTGTTTATTAATATAAAACCTGAATCAATGAAGCTCCAGTCCATGTTTTCACTGATACGGCACCTACTGCGATGCGCCACCGGACAGCGGGAAGCTTAAGGTGAGTACTGTCACCACAAAATGTTCCGGTCATTGTTAACTCACTGTCAGTTCTTAAATCGTTCTGTTAACTAACTTGTTAAAAAAGCGCTAAACATACAGCATGTAGACAGACGGGAGAGGCAGAAGAACAGAGATCTGTTTGGAAAGTTATGAATTAATTGTAATGCTGGCGACTGCTGATATTTGGTCTGATGTTGTGACATGTAAGAAAGTTTAGCAAACTATTGATTTGATTAATGTAGATTCCTGGTGTGAGAGTAATTAAGGAATGCAAATAATAGCGTAAATTGATGGAATGTAATGTATTGTTAATATGTGAATTGATTGTGTATATGTGAGATATAAATAAGTAGGTTATAAATGAATAAACTATGTTTAAGCCGATGGTGTGAGGTAAATACAAACGTTTGGAGAGACATTGACCACAAAGCCACGTTAACCAGTAGTTATAGAGAAACATTAACTGTGAGTTGAAACCAGGACCAGAGATGTGCTTGATGTGGGAGCTACTGGAATAATTACAAGACTGTAAATCTGTAAAGTTTCCCAGTTGTCCGGGTCATCTTTCTTTGAGTTTAAAGTTCTGGAGCAGTTCTGAAGAAGCTAGAACCAAATAAGACTCTTGGATGAGAAGTGAAACGTCTTTATGGACCTACAGCCGAGTCCAGTTGCCCCACATTTAACTCAAAACACAGAAAAATACAACTGCAATACCATTTATAATATAAAGATCAGAGCTCACAGGACAGCCTGGAATTCTTGTAAAGGTCCCTCCACTTTCCCTGCGTAGTCAAAATGGTGTTCTACACTTTTGCATGATATCAAGTGTAAGTATCGGCGTATGCAAACTGAACCACAGCAATCATGTTTGATAAATAGTTGAAATGACTAATTGATTAGCACGATTTTCCATTTTGACATGCTGTTTCAGCACTACTGAATTTATTAAAGCGAGAAATCTATCCAGTTTGTGAGAGTGTCGACTTAACTGTACACACACACACACACATAAAGGAGTGGAAAATGGGACAGCCCCATTACTTCATCTTCTGTCAACATCCAAGCGGACCTTCAACTTACTCATCCTCATGTTCATAGATTTTGTTTCAGCCTTTGACTCCGCACACTCACAGACTGTCACATCTCCAGTTCAGCATGAACACCGCAGGCTGGATATCCGCTGACAGGATTTCAGTCCGTTCAGGTCATTGGTGTCCTTTAATAGCTGCTTGTTTTTATCCAGCAGTTCCCTGGAGGTCTGTACTCTCCTCTCACTAATGACTGCCGCAGCCAATATTTAGATAGACATTTTATCAAGTTTATAGACGAGTCTGTCACCGTCTGTCTGCTAGAGGGAGGAAATGGACGTGGTAATGTTGTGGATGGTTTTGTGTCGGGCTATGATGGATTTTTCCTTGAATTTTCTAAAATCTAAGGACAATAGATCTTTATATAAGGTTATGTACAGTCCAGAGCACACTGTTACCACTAGTATCTTTTATTAACGTCTGTTAAAAGCACACAGGGCTCTGAATGGGCTCATGAATATACCTAATATGAATCTGCAGGGGAAAACTGTTACTGTAGTTTGGATGGAAGTTACTTTGCTTGAATTTAATTAATATGTGATTTAGGCCAGTGACGGTACCAAACTGAAATGTTTAAGAATCAGAGCCGCAGCCCTTCCTCTGACACAACCACTGATTTATTCATTCCCACAGCAACTGAGCTGCTTTGTGTTAGCAAGTGAGATGATGTAGACTATTAACAAGACTAAGAATCTACAATCATGCTACTGGCTCTGTGAGGCTCTGTTAAGGCACAGAGGTGCTTTGCGCTGACATCAATATGTTAACATTCTACCAGAATTCATCCTCTGGGGAGCATGACAGTCTGGACCAAATTTCATAGCAACACTTCCAGTATTTGTTGAGATGTTTCACTTGATCAGTGCTGCCTGGGCTAGGACCTCAAAACACTGGGGAATTTACACTGCTAGAAAAGGAGCAAGGAGGAAGACATTTTCAGGCCAGGAACCAGAGAAGAATACTGACGGGAGGTGGAGCCAGTGTTGTGCCAGAACCAGAGCTGGGCTCAACAACCTCTGCAGACACGGGATAAGAGACCCTGGACTCTCTGAAACCGAGGCCTCCAAATCACAAAGAATACTAAACCTTGCATAATGTTGCTTTAGTATTCCTGCTGTTAGTTGTCCTTTTCATTTATAAGGTGGATATCTGGAGTATCTCCCGTACTTGAAGCAGCTGCAACACGAATTGTCCCACTGAGAAAACATTTTGACTTGAACTTAAATCGGAGTTCGGCGCAAAACTTCAGCTGCTTTGATGAATGGCTTGTTTGCATCGACTCGCTCTCTGCTCTCATCGACTCGATTTTTATAAATATTAATAAGCTTCATTTATAAGTAGCCCTTTAAAAAGAAGAGCTATGAAGTGCACCACGGAGAGAGTGGCAATGAAAATAAATATCAGAGTGGCACACTTTCATTAGATTTATTCAAACATGGTTTTTGTGATGTTATTGTAAGCTGGCTGCGCCCCCACTACAAGACAATGAGGACTACATTTAATTTACACCACTGTAATTCCTCAAAGTTCAAATTTGGCAGGACTTTGTTTTCCAGCATTTGCTGCCAATGTTTCCTGGAAATAAGCAGAGGATATGGATGCAAAGCAACCGTGGACTGCATGACACTTGACCTAGAGCTGAGCTCAAGGACAGCAGGATGTGTATAAATGAGACATTACTGTCTGAGCTGCTCTGCAACTCTTTCTTTAGCCAGCGTGACGAACTGCTGTGTCATGCTGCTCGCCTGCTGCCTTCAGTCAGTGTGTGTGTGTGTGTGGGGGGGGGGCGTTAAAAAGACGGGTCCTCTAGTGTCCAGTCTGCAATAATCTGATGAAAATTAATTTCCTAATGGAAATAAAAATTAATTACATTTTGAACAGGTGGATTACTGAGATGGCTCACACAGACACATTAATGAATGTCTTTACTTTACTAAAAAGGGCTTCATATAACATCACACACAATGGTATTATGACTTTTAGCTGTCAAAAAAGGAGAGTGCGCTCTGATTTAGTAAGAATAACTACACCTTTGACTGAACACTGGACTGTTAGACTTAAGATTTCCACTTAAGAGCAGCTCCTGAAGAACTGGTCATCACGGTTTACAGCTTTGCTGCTCAGCTCTTCGTCTTTTTATAAAATCTTAAAGCAACATTATATAGAAATTTATATTTTTAGGATTTAGCGCTTTCAGTTTCAAGACAACAGAAGACAGCAGCCAGCTAATATTATTTACTAGTCCTAGAACTTATTTTAAGATCTAGAATTTCCTTGGTAGCTTTGGTCTTTCAACCTCTGTTATTATGTCCATAGAGGCTTGCTGAGCCCAGTTACATTGCCCACTTGCTCAGCTCCGGTTCTGGCATGACACCCGCTCTATTCCCCATCAACATTTTCCTGCACTCCAGGCCTGACAACCTCCACATCCTCACTTGAGACAAGTTAACTTATTCCCACCTCTGCAGATGTCACAGCATTTCAACATCGCAGTTAATATTGTGAAAAGAGTTTATTGACACACGTAAGACACATTTTTAATGCAGAACACAACAGGAAAAAAAATAAACATCCAAGATTTATTCATCATTCAAATACTGAAATTGTTCTTCATACTTCACTACCAGGGGCAGTAGCTTTGCGATAAATATCATAACAACACCATCGTGGATGATTCCTTTAAAACAAAAAACATCAGTGGTGAAAGGTCCATGACTCTGCAGCCGAGTTCAGGGAAAGAGCACATTTTGATAGCAAAAGTCACTGCTAACTAAATAGCAAACTTGTTCCGGATGATCTCTCCACCCTCCACCTCCACCTGCTCGTAAAGCCACTTCCTGTCGCAGCGGCACTCCACTCCACATTTGCGCGAGCCGCATTCGGGGCACGGATAGAAGCAGCCCATGCAGTCCACATCCAGACAGTCACACATGTCCTTGCTGTTGGAGAGCAGTCGGCCTTTGCTGTCGTACACTCTGCTCTTGGCTCCCATGCTCTGTCTGCGTGATGAGATGAAAGGATGACATTGCTGAGTTTTCTTTTTTCTGCCCCTCACTTTAATTACTGTTTCAGTTTTATTTATATTGACAGGATAAATGATCGCAGCTGAATATGAACTCTCTCTGTATAAATTTACATCTTAATGGTTCAGCGCAGTCAGCACACACCAGTGTTGCAATGACAATTAATATTATGAAACCACTGTGGGGTGAAAACCTGCGGAGTTTTGTCTTTTACATCATTATTATCAAACAATGATCCACATTCAGACTTAATTAATCTCAATAACGAGCACGGTGCCTGAAGGAAAACCAGAACCTCTGAACACTACTGCAGGTTTGATGCAGTCAGACTGGGATGTTCAACAACTGAGTCACTACATATGTCATAATTAGTTATTCAAAACTCGCACACTAATTGTTTCTAAATGACAGTGGAAGCAGTCTACACTGGACGTGCCACATCTTTCCTCCTCACTGCGCCCCCCTATGGTCAGCTGTGCTACTGGACAAACAAGCAAGGGGGTTATATTCCATCAGGCACGGATGCAACGCGTTCCATGGCACATGGAATCTGGTATCTCTTGACAATTTATTTGACAGCAGCCAAATACACTAGTTACACGTGTAAGCTGTGTATTTAGCCATAATTTGACAAAGATATGAGCTGTATGAGTTCAAGAACAGACAGAAGCGAAAATATCTCACCTATGCATATACTGGCTGCTTTTGGTTGGGTAATATATGTATCACAACATTATAACCCCAGAAATATAAGATATGTCAGCTGTGTGTGTAATATTTCTGGTCTGGTGACGGCTACGTTACACACAGAGCCAGAAAGAGAGGCTCCGCAATCATTCCCACCCAAAGCTGCCTAATGCCTGAGAGAGACGGCAGCAGGTTTATCTGGGATGGGCTACGTGATGAAAAGAGCTCGGCGTTTCAAAGGACACTCATTCAGTTCAGTGAATAGGAGAGATAAAGAGATGAAAAGTGGAAAGACATCCGTCTATTAGACAATTCATTATACACCCACACGCCGTCTCACCTGTCAGACATTTGTTTTCCTCCACGGCTTCCTCGTCCACCCTGTGACAACAAACAAATACACTTTATGACGCGGTAAATTATCCACAGTAGTTTATGTATGTTTGATATAGTAGATCATAAAAAGAAGAGAGACATATGAAAATATGAAGAAGCGTGGTCCACTCCAGCCATAAAGTTATAATATAACATTTTTAGGGAGACAGCAGGTCAACAGTATACACCACATAGAAGTGGCACACGTTATCTGAAAGTTTCAGACCTTAAGAGTCATTTGAGCTCAACACTGTGTGTCACATTTTTATAGTTTAAATATGAAATAAACATTTTGTTTAGGCACATATTTAAATATTGAAAGTGTGTCTTGCGCTTAATCCGTCCAAAAAAAAATCCCTCCAAAGTACCACATCAAGACAACAAGACCTCTCCGCTCTGCAAAAGTTAATTAAACAGACAAACATCCAGCTAAATTTCCAGAACTTTGGAACTTTGTAAGAAACTTTATGAACTGTTTGTGCACTACTTCATCACTATTATTAATAATATTATTAGTAGTAGACGTAGTAGCAGTAGCAGTAGCAGCAGCGTGAAGTTGTGGTTTCAGCGACAATTTGTTGTATCTGTGTTTGAATCCTGACAATGAAGGAAGTTGAGGATTGAAGATGTTTTGCAGGTTTTGGCCGATTTACTATTTAATTCCGTAATGTATACACAAAAAGTAAATGAGATATCTTGTTACATTAAAATGTATCACAGCTTTATCTACAAACAGCAGCATCAGAGCACTCACCCTCATCCCTCCTCTCTTCTCCCTCCGTACATTCACGGCCTCTCTCTGTCGCTCTCTGTCTGCCGGTGTTATCATTGGAGTCACAACGGGTGTCTCCTTCGGTATCACCCCTCGTTTACGCAGCTCGATCTGTGAAATGTTCACGATTATCTACTGAAAGTCAAACGTCAAAAGATGAAGAACTGTCTGTTTTATGTTGCGAAGCCACACCTTTGATGAATCCTGCCCGTGGGTGAATATGGTGGGCACTGCATCCTCTCTCAGAAACTGTTTGCCGTTGTAGTCCCTGAAGCAGTCGGTACGGAAATGCTCCGAGCAGAGGCAGGTGTTGGGGGTGGGGATGAAGTTTTTCATCCCCAGGCTGCTCACCCATTTGCTGGCAAGTTGGGGCTTGCTGAGTGGGAACCTGATACACAGGAGACAGAAGAGAGGACTTTAAATCATGCTGCACACCTGTGAAGATACTGACTACCAACCTGATGGTTAACTGTCTGCAAAGTAGATGATAAATCTTAAAACACTGTGGTAAAGAACATTTATCTGTATGACAGATGTGGCAACACTGACACTCGTTCTGGCACTATCCAGTAGTAAGTAACATATATACTATACTATATAATATATGCTATATAATAATACCAGAACGGATGCCACATGAGGTAAGTGTTTGATTGTAATGGTTCAGGGTGTTATTATTATTGTTACACCGAGCTAACCTTCATTAAAGCAGCCTTTTAGGATAAACCGTGAATAAGACACGTGTACGTTAATTTGAAGTAAAGTTGTGGTGTGTCTGTGTCTGTGTAGTAACCGCTGTAGGTGAAAACTCACCTGTAAAATCTTATTTCCGACCCCTTGACGAACTTGTTGTTACACCCTATTGCCGCACAGATAACGGGCATGATTTCCGCTGTGTCCAAACTTCACAATAATGTAGAAAATTGAGCTTAAAACAACGTGAATAAATAATAATAAAAAAAGAAAAACAAACTCCTCCGATGTGATTGTTTTATTTCCGCTTCTTCTTCTTCTTCTTCGGCAGAGTTTAAAAATGTCGCTACCTCCGCTTCAACGTCCGGTTTCGCCTTGAACGAGTCCGCCCTCTAGCGGCGGCTCAGGTAATCAATTCAAGAAGAAGAACCACAGGTGTGTCTGTGGATAACTGTGAGCTGTACGGCTCTATGACAGAGCTATGAACAACAACACACACATTCATTTATTTTTTTATTAAGCCTTTATTTACCCAGGAAAGGTCCCGGAGGTGAACTCGAAATCAACAATCAACGAGCAAACCGTATACCGTATATATAGTGCAAATTGATGCATGCAGTCATGACTTAATAGTGGTATTGTATCGGTCATGTTACATAGTTCACACTTTTATACATATTTAAAAAACAAAATCTAAATGTAAAAAGTGAAACTAATAATTGATAATTATATTATTATATTAACAAATATATAAGAATCTTGAATCTTCCTGGGACTTTGCACATTCAGGCTGCCTGTAATACCAAACCCTTGGCAGTAATCTCCGTTTTATGTGGCTCTATATGACAAATAAAAAAATATATAAATATTTCATTTTTATAGAAATAGAATAAGAAAACAAAAACCTGCATACAATTAAATTCGACTGTTGAAAATAAATGAAAGTCACAGCAAATTGAATCATGACTTTGGTAATGTTGCTGTATAATATACATACACACACACACACACACATATATATATATATATATATATATATATATATATATATATATATATATATATATAATAGTTTACTTTTATACAATAAGAATAATAATAACTTTATTCATAAAGCACATTTTAAAAGCAGCGTTTCTAAAGTTGACAGACTGGCACGATCTATTAAAATATAGACAGATGAATAACGGAAAAATAAAATAAATATATAATAATAAATAAATTAAAGTTAAAAAGACGAGACCACATAAAAGAAAGTCTATAAAATGTGTTTTAAACGTGATTTATAACCTTCACGCACGCTCAGGCTGCCTGTCAGACCAAACCCCGGGCAGTAATCCACAGGCGGCCGCAGCCTGAGCGGAGCTACTCGGGGCCGCACAAGTCACATGATACGACACAACTACGCTGTGTGCTAGTAGCAAGCTAACTATGCTAGCCTCGGTTGTCAAATCCGCTGTCATTAGCCACGAACGGACGGAGAGAGTATAGCCTAACCCTGACTCACGAGTGGCCTCAAACTCGGCAAGTGAAACATTTTTTTAACCTTTTGTCATTGCTTGTGGTGAAGTTAAGCTGAGTTGAACTTGTTTAAAAGGGAGTTGCGTTCGTGTGCGGGGGTGTCAGGCTAACGATACTGGCCTTGTTTGGATTGACTGTGAAGCTAATCTCACCCACACATCCTCTTGTAACGTATCATCAGCGACGTTTAACGGCCACCGAGAGACGTTATGAACGTTATCTTGTCTCCACTAGCCAAATTTAGGTGGTTGGCGTTGAACCAACTGGGTTAACTAACTAACTGACTAACTTGGCTAATGTTAGCAGCGAAGTCTGTGCGGGCAAAACAGCCACGACACCGCAGCATAAACACACAACTTGTGTCAAATGTGTTGTAAGTTACGACTTGCTTGCTCTTTCGGGTGTTTACGTGACACCATTGCGTAACAGCGCCAATGGCAGGATACCAATGTCAGTTAGTGTCACTTGACTAGTTGCAAGTAACCCAGAGGCTAAATGCAAATGAGCTAATTCAGATTAACAAAGGCTGTGACGGCTATTATAGATGCTAATGTGTGTGTGTGTGTGTCTAAACATCCTTGGTGAACCCACACAGGTGGTTTCGCTTATTGTCTGGTCAGCCCCTCTCTCTCTCTGTGTGTGTGTGTGTGTGTTGTACTTGACATCTGTTGCACCTGCTGTCTTACATCTTTATCATTGTTTTATTGACCTCACTTAATTACCAGCCCCGGCTCCACCCTGTGTTAACCTGAGCAGTGAGAAGAAGTGAAAACATCTGGGTGGGTCTGGATACACTACTTCTTCTTCTTCTTCTTCATCAGTGTGTAGGTGGGGAGCCTGAGACTCCCTAAAAAAGCACTGACTCTTTGCTTTCACACCGCGTTGTTGCTGAGTGTGGTGGTCCGGTGGAGACGGTTACACCCGTTGGTACTCTGAGACTTTGAGAAAGGAAGGCTTTCCCACTCGCATGTCCTGCTGACTGTACTTGTACGCCGATGTTTGGTTTGCAGACTGGGAGGCATGCACGAAGGCGGCTGTCTCCCAGTGGCTCTGTAGGTCACCAACAGCAACGCTGACAGCAACTTTTTCGGGCTGTGTTAATGTAACAACACAGATTGGGTTTATTATTGATCAAGTCACTGTTTGGTCAGTAATAACATGTAAGTTTACGTATTAAAATAGCCTATTTTATTAGCCTAAACCTGACTGTGTTTGGTTAACAAAGAAAACCAGCGAGTCTCATTTGAGGAGCTGGAATTGGCCCCCCTGAGTTTTTTTTTTTTTGTTGCTTTGTAACTGACAAAACAAGTAACCGACTGTCTAACCAGTTGCTGATTCATAATCAAATAACTCCTCAACCGAGCAACTGTGCCAGCGCTGGTTGTAACATAATCTCAATAAGGGCTGCTGAAATATACTTCAAAGTGGCTGGTAGTGTTTGCTTTTGTGGCAATCTGTGGAGTGAATGGTAAAATTTAAATGTTCACTAACTCTAGCTTTAGAATGCCGGATTTCAAGTCACTATTTAGACCTGCTTGTCTAATTTGGGGTGTCAGCAACATGTTGTCTAGTTGGATTATAAAGTAGTTTATCATGGAGCAAACTGGAGTTTAGTTGACGTGTAAGATTAAAGCTGGTCCTGTCTCTTGAGTTCGAAGCAGAGCTATGATATTGACTCGTGGGTCATAGTTCTCCATACAAAGTTATAATGCCTAAACGGCCGTTTAGGTTTTATTCAGTGCTTTATTGATTTCTGTTGGCGCGTCCATTTAATTTCCAGGAGTGTATGAAAACATGCACTTGGACAAAGGTGGCTGGCTGATAAGATGCAGGGGACATTGGACTTGGAACACAGAGGTCGGGGTGGGGATGACACAATGTTTTATAACCAAAGAATGTGAATTCACCCAATAAAAGCTGATACCTTTTGATTACCGGGCTCAGATTTCAGAGCTCGTTCTAAGGAAGTCAGAGTTTTGCTGCGATGACATTTGGCATATCGATCTGTAGTTTCTCTGAATGAGTGTTAGACCTGTTCTGAATCTCAGTACTCAGATTAGAGTCTTTCTTTTTCAGGTGCCACTTTCAAACCCGGCGTGATAGGTGGGCACATTTACGTGGCAACATTTGGATCTCGCGCAGTGAACGGTGACACTAGTTCATAAAAGAACTGGATCATCCTGAGGTGCCTGTTCAGCAGGAGACGGTTTTATTGAAGTCTCAAAGAGGGGAAAAGACTGGAGCTCCACAGTCGTGTAGGGATTTAAGAGCCATGCACATGACCAATAGTAACCTCTTGTGTTCTCTCTTTCACCCTCCCTCCCTCCCTCCCTCTCCGTCTCTCTCTCCGTCTCTCTCTCTATGTGTTTTCCCTCCTATCTCCCATTGGGTATTGTAGAAAGGGACTTCTTTCCTACTCACTCTCTTCAAGATATTGAGTCATTAGACTTCCGCCCAGTAAGCCACCGGGGTTTTGGTCATCCTCAAGGCTCCTCAGGCAGACAAGCGGGTTCTCCTTCAGCGCTGATATCGACAGACTCCGTTCGTGGACTCACATGACGAGATGGATAGGCGATAAATAAGACATCAACTTCAGAGGTAAGGTCAGTCCAACCCTGCGCAGCCTGCCACAGAGTCACTGGGCAGGTTAATGTGGGTTAAACGGGGCTTTGAATTAAAACGTTGTTGATTGGTGTTATTTAAAGTGACTGTCAGCGGAAATGTTAAGTTGTTTGGCAGAGAAATGTATATTTTTGTGATGTTGCTGCTTCATGCTGACATGGTTATTTTAAAGGCAAACGCCGTCTTAGTCACCGTCATACTTTGCCTCACTTCAATGTGATATTAGCCAACTTGAACAGTCACAACTCACATTATTAGAAAGTACACACAGGTGTTGCCTTAATTCCTATCTCCTGTGTGAAAGCTTTTATTTTGGACAGCTGCTACAAAAACAACTTTACTGCTTTACTATGGTGTTTAGAAGCTCGTCGGTGGAGCTTGGAAAATTACTTCCATCTCCACTTATAATGGCTCTTTCATGTGTTCTGTTGTATTTTGGTTTTCCCCTTCATTTTCTGGGGAACGTAACATGACTACAGTTTTGTACTTTGAGACCGCGTTTGTTCTTCTGTTCTCCTTTTTCTGTCTAGGGTTGAAGTTTCTAACCTTGTTATTGTTGTGATAACTTCATTTTTGTTGTGACTTTATTGAGGAGTTTCATGTGTAACTTATAATAACGTTGTATCGAAGGGCCCGACAGTTGAAATGTAGAAATGTTTACCAGGCTGGTAGTTTGAAGTGTAATTGTATCTCATATTTTATTGACCAAAAAGGTTGGTCAGGTTACATAATACAAACTTTGTTTTTTCACATGCACACAATTAATGGGACACATCAACTTTACTTATTAGGTGATATAGGCAGTTAGATTAATGGTGAAACCCCACTGGGCAACATCTTCGTCACATCGCGGCCACAGCATCGGTCCAGCCACATCACCAACTTGCTCAGATTTGGTGATTTTTTTCCTTTGTTTATGGGCATCTGTCATGAATAAATATTCTATGTACTTAAATAGTTTCTTTTTGGATGACTTTTGTTGACCATTAGAAGATTAAACATTAAACAGGTTGGAAAATTGACTGGATTTTTATCGCTGTCACTGTGTCCGATGTCCAGCCAGCGCGAGCTACTCGCCGCATCCCTCAAAAGTTGTACAGCTGCGTATTCTCGGCTTCTGGGACGCTTCTGACGGACCATGGTGCTTCTGGTGGAGTTTGAAAACATTGAGCTGATCGGCTGCAATTAGTTTGGGCAGCCACAGTGCTTTAGTATTTATTTAACTTTTAATTCACAGTCTCACCTGGTTAAACATCCCTGAGTTTGATGCAACATTTCAACAGCACCACCAGCTTCAGCCTCTGAAGTGACCATCAAGTGGAGTCAGCACGTGTAAAACAGCAGGACTGCATCAGTTTTATTTAACCCGATAAACTTGGCAGTGTCAAATGGAATGTTTTTCATAATTTCAGTGTTACAACAGATTACAAAATCTATATTTTTAAACTAGGATTTCCTTTTTTCAGGCTGGTTAAGAATAGCTAAACATCATGCCTGCCTATCTGCTGAATCAGCTTCCTCAAATGCATCCATACATGGCACATGACAAACTCTCATTTCTGCTTTTGCAGCCCGTCGGCTTTCCTGTACGCTCGTCGATAGGGGCACATATTTGAGTCCATTCCAGCACTTGTCAAAATGAAATCTTTCTAAGAAGTGAATTATGCTGTGTAAGATCGTGATCGCCCTGGCATTGATGTAATTTAACCACATCCCTGTTTTGAACGTGTACACACCCTGCAAAGAGTTTCTATACACAAACTACTACAGTGTCAGCAGCAAATGTTTGCTGCAGGGAATTTTCTTTTTGCTTCAGAGCTATGCCTTGATCTGGTGTGTAATAAAACAACGTTTATTTTACAGCCTTTGCCTTGATTTGCTTTTATATTTGCCGTCTGTTATTTTTACCACACAGGTAGGCGTTGATTTCGTTATGACAAGCTGCTGTGCAGAAGATGTCCACGCTGTCTGTGACTGATATCCCAGATGTTGGTCATGGTAAGAGGAAGCACCTTTGTGTTAGTTCAGCTGAGCAGGGATCAGTTCTCTCAGTGCATCTGTTTGTTTTATAATGCCATAAAGTCGGCGAGATGTTCGAGGAGTGGCAATCAAATCTGGTCTGTTTAATCTCATAAAATCGTGTTTGATTAAGTCTGATGAATCAGTTTGAAATGTGTCCATATGCAGCACATGACTGCTTTGATTTCTGTCATCTTGAACAAAATATAAATGCAATAACCTTCACAAAAGTAGTTTATATGTTGTTAAATATCGTATGTGTGCTGATGAAGGTTTGTTTTGGACGCCTGTCACCATGGCTCACAGAGCTCAGTGCTTGTTTTGACATTTGTTTCCTCTCCGTCAGATGAGAATAAGGTGTTTGATGGGGCCTCTGAGCTGCAGCTGGACTGCATGGTTGAGGAGAGCAGTGGAAGCGGCGCAATGAAGCACGACGGCCTGCTGTCGCTGGCCGACCTGTCCCACCCAGACGACTTCCCCCCCGTCCCCCCTCACAATGGCCCTTCACTGACCGAGATGAGCAGCCCTCTGCCGATAGAGCCGAGCGACATAAAGCTGGATCCAGCTGCAGGTGACACGTCTGCCAGCACAGGTGAGAGATAAGTAGTTCAGCTTCAGGACACAATTTTAATATGTTCTCTCCAAAACAGACATTACATTAAAATCTTTGTTGTGTTGCAGGCATGCGTCCAATTCATAAGGTTTGTTTGGTTGTGAATAACAATAGACAATATCTGTAAATGTTGCTGCATTAGTCAACATTAGTCATTCTTGACGGGAAAGGGATATCACTGAGTGAGTGAGTCACCATTCTGAAAAAGAAAACATGAAGACAGCCATCTTCAAGATGCAGTGAAAGTATGATCTTTAATATTTTATGGAAGTATATTTTCACACATTCAGTCATTAATATACCAGTATGAAGTCTGTAATGTAATATAGTGATGTGAGGTGTCTATGCTCAGCTACCAGACACATGATTTAAGTAGCCATGTATGATGCCGCATTCAAACAGCAGTAAGACACAAACGCTATGACCCAAATACATAACTGTGACAGAAACCGAGGGATGCAAAGCGACTGCGTTTCAGACTCTGACGCTCGCAGCTCTGCCGTTACATTAAAGTCTGCTGTTTAAGCAGTCATATGACTAGCCCAGAACGATGCCCACGCTCTACTGCTGCACAAAGCGCCGTTTAGTTGTTTATTCAAAGTTGATTAATATTGAACGTGTTGTGTCTAAATTAACCACTGGAAGAGAAAGTTGTCTTGGCAACATCTTACAGGTCACACATTGTTAGACTATTTATATGCTATTAAGGAATTCAGTCATTATTTGGCATATTTTTCAACTGACAACTTCATGTAATACTGGTGAAAACTCAGCACATGCTGTCTAATGTGAACCCTGGCTGTGTGTTCATGTATAATTGGACTTCCACAGATCAGACTGACAAGTATTTTTTCTCCTCTTAATCTCAGACATTTCTTGACCCTTTTTTATTTTTATGTTTATTTCAGTTTTAAAGGTTCTTTGCAGAGTAAGCTTTTTAAATGAATAGTTTGTTGGGCATGCCTGTAATGCAGCTCACCACAAGTTACAGCCTCAAAAATAAATATAGATTTGAATTAATGATTACACACACAGTGTGTTTGGGGACGTGTTTCATGACTACACTCATAAACACACACACCGCTTTCTGAGGCTTAAAATGCAGCATGCATTATTTTAAATGCGTGAATATACATCACACTTTACACCACCCATGAAACGTTGTGAAGTATGCACAGATCAGAGGCGTCAGTGTGTACTTCACTTTACTTCACACATACAGTGATAAATTATGACACTGTCTGGACAGTAAGCCTCTAGTTTATGGCTAGTGAAGAGCATCCATGGGTCATATTTGTAATGTTTTATGACTTTTCATATCATGCATCAGAAAGCATTTTATGTGTTTATGTCACAAAGTTTAGCTATAAAGCATTATGTGTGAAGAATTAACGTCTCGTACACAACAAAATGAAAGCCTTTGAAGTGGATCAGATTGTGCTAGACTGTAAATACACTGAATGTATTTTATTGTTTCTTAGATACAAACTTAACTCAGAGCTTCTCAAAGGTTCACAAAACTCTTTTCATTTTTCTCAAAATATGCAAATGATGTGAACTTGCGCGACATATGACAGAATGTGCGTGACTCTGAATTTCAGTTGTCTCTTACATTATGTACTTGCACATTTTGCATACAGAGCTGTCTGACTTATCTCTGTTGAGATAGAAGCACTCATTCTTTTCTGGTAGAGAGACGTTACTGATCCTCCAGCACACAGCAAATCTCTTGAAACCTTCTGCATACAAGCGGCTGCCTCTGAGAATTTCCTTGACTGAAATTGTTGTATTGTTAATGCAGTTTATCCCTTTTCATTTGTGTATAGATGGTCAGCCAGTGAAGAGAAAGAAGGGACCTGCACCGAAGATGCTTGGCAACGAGGTGTGCAGTGTGTGCGGTGACAAGGCCTCTGGTTTTCATTACAATGTGTTGAGCTGCGAGGGATGCAAGGGCTTCTTTCGACGCAGCGTCATTAAAAGTGCCCAGTACTCTTGCAAGAACAATGGCCGCTGTGAAATGGACATGTACATGCGCCGCAAGTGCCAGCAGTGTCGTCTGCGCAAGTGTCGGGAGGCGGGCATGCTGGAGCAGTGTGAGTGTCTGTATGACAAATAAATCCGAGATAGAGAAAAGTTGTTTCCACTGCAAATTGTCCTCTGGGAATTCAGCCAGAGTGAAAATTAAATGGAACATGTTAAGTCAGACATTGAACTTTTAGTCAACCCGTACGTCCCTTTTTGGCCCGTAGGTGTGCTGTCAGAGGAGCAAATCAGACTGAAGAAGATGAAGAAGCAGCACGAGGAGGAAACGGCCCGCACGTCCACGGTGGTCACCCCCACCCCTCTGCAGGAAACGGCCGCACTGGATCCGCAGCAGCAGGAGATGATTGAGAAGCTGGTGGCCATGCAAAAGCAATGCAACAAGAGGTCTTTCCTCGACCGACCAAAAGTGACAGTAAGTGAGCGTCTCAGAGGATAGATTCAGGTTGCCAGTGGTTGGCTTGCTGAATTCAGTAGGCCTACTTAACCATTGACAGTAGAAAGAATGGGCGTTAATGGAGTTACTGTGGCTGCTGATGTGTGGTAGGTTTATTTAGATTGAGATATTCTTAATCAATCTCTGGGCAGAGTGTATTTGAGTGTTTCGCTGTTCAGGTTCAACCTCAAATATTCTGCGTGTGCCGCTTCGCTGTGATGAAAACACATGGTGAAATGTTTACTCCGTGCTAACCAGTTCATACATTTGCGTTTGCATCCAACAGCCGTGGCCGCAGAGTCAGGACTTGCAGAATCGTGAAGTGCGTCAGCAGCGGTTCGCCCATTTCACTGAACTAGCAATCATGTCGGTCCAGGAGATTGTGGATTTTGCGAAGCAGCTTCCTGGTTTCCTCGAGCTCACGAGGGAGGACCAGATCGCTCTACTGAAGACTTCTACCATTGAGGTTTGTCACGATGTATCTCTGTATTGTTTCTTGTAGCTGTAGCTTTAATTTTGAAATGTTTACAAGTGAACTAAATGCAGGAACTTGTGAAAATAAATAAGCAGACAAGAAGAGACAAGGAGTAGCATTTTACTTTTCAGCAACACTCTTGTGAAAAGTTTCTACAGTATAATATCAGTTTGACAACTTATTTGAATATATCTGCATCAGTTTGTATATTTAATATTCCACTCACCCTGATGTGTTTCTCTCCCTCAGATTATGTTGCTCGAGACATCTCGGCGGTACAATCCTGCTATTGATAGCATTACTTTTTTGAAGGATTTCAGCTATAATAAGGAGGATTTCGCCAAAGCAGGTGCACTTTCTTTTTTTCTACCTGTCAAATGTTTATGGAAAATATGAATATTCAATGTCATTTGAGCAGATTTCCATTTGGTTTGAACGCTGTTTTAAAAAGTATGAGCAGACTTTCAGAGTTAGATGTTTTGTCTCAATGTAAATAGATTTTTTTTGTTACCCATTGATAACTTAGAACATATGAAACTCAAAAATTCTGTGTATAGTTGTGACAAAAAGGTATATAAAAAGCAACATTTGCTGCTTTCTCTTCACTGTTTCCGATAATTGCACTCCTGCTGAAGAAACCTAAGGCTCACAGCGTATTTGCACCACATTCTTTAAAGTAACTTGTCCCTTTCTCATCTCTCTCCTCAGGTCTTCAGTTTGAGTTCATTAATCCCATCTTTGAGTTCTCAAAAGGAATGAACGACCTGCATCTGGACGAGGCTGAATACGCCCTGCTCATTGCCATCAACATCTTTTCCGCAGGTCAGATTTCAAAGTGAATCCTCAGCATACAGAGCTCAAAGTGAAAATGTAAAGACATTGACAGTTTTGTGTTTGTTTCGTTTTGGTGAACTCTGTTTAGATCGGCCAAATGTGCAGGATCATGATCTGGTTGAGAGGCTACAGCAACCTTATGTGGACGCACTGCGCTCTTATATCATGATAAAGAGACCAAATGTAAGTGCCCCGACAGTATGTCAGCATAACCTGGTTGTCGTCATCACATCAAGCACATTGGGTCAAGAGCAGTTAATCAAGAACTAGATTAGAAAAGCCATTAAAGTTTTTACTTAAATCATGCAGCCTCTAAATGTGAGCCACATAACGTGAAGTGAAAACAGAGCTACAGTTTGACATGTTGCAGAAGCTCCTCACCTAGTACTGTTTCTAAAAACGTTTCAATGCTTTCCTCAGGATCACTTGATGTTTCCCCGTATGCTGATGAAGCTGGTGAGCCTTCGTACACTAAGTAGTGTCCACTCGGAGCAGGTTTTTGCCCTTCGCCTCCAGGACAAGAAGCTTCCCCCGCTGCTCTCTGAAATCTGGGATGTCAACGAGTGACTGCAAACCTGATGTCACGCACCGGTGGCTCTATGAAGCCCGAGACAGACACGGCATCGAGCAGGGACACTGACTCCTTTTCTGCCCATCTGGTCAGGGATTGGTTAAAGCGTTGAGATTTTTTTGTTTGTTCGTTTGTTCCTGGTGGGAGGAGAGCGTCATTGCTCTTTGCTCTCAGACAGACTGCTAAATGGTTTCGTGTTCATAAGGAGAAACATGAACACCTAGTTTTCTTTGAGCATTTTTGTTCTTTTGGTGTAGATGCTGACATGATTATGGCGATATTAAATACCAGCATCGGGCTCTTTAGCCGGTTATCTCTGATTTAATATTTGTTTAAAGTTATGTCGATCTCTAGTGCGGTTCTATACTCATCCTCTTAAGAATTTATAATGAGAAATTTCTGTGCAGGTCTCGTCTGCGGCTGTGTCAAACATCAGGATTGCAGCTACATATTGAGTTGAAATAGTGATTTTCTTGCAGTCATGCAACAGGAGAAGATGGATAAGCATGAGTGGACCCATATATACATTTATTGATGTTAGGGGTAAGACGGTAGGCCATCTGGTTTGTATTGTGCGTTGTGGTATGGCAACACATAGTTTGTGTTCCTTGTTGGAATAAGTGCAGAAAAGGTTGGTGTAGTCGCTCAGGTAAAGTAATGTGAAGTAGACCTCTGGGAATTGGAGGCTTCTTTAATTTCTGTTAGATTACTTCTTCCATTTTGCATAAGGGACCCTTTTGGTCATTTATAGATGCCCATTAACGTTCATGTAAATTGTATATTTATTTTCACGAGAAATCTGTATAGCGTGCACACATAAAGCGTATCCACGAGATTGTACAATCACATACTAACGCACAAGAAAGTGAACCTCTGCAGGTGACTGGCAGACTGCGCCCTCATTTACAGGAAATGGTGATGTGACTAAATATCTTTTTTTTGTTCTATTTTTTATTTACTGGCTGGCACTGGTACCTTTTTGAAATAGGTGGTACTAAGGTGTCTTCAAATTCCATGTAAAGATTGAACTATCATCTGTGCCCCTCCTTTGGAATGAATAAAAACCCATCCAGACAAAGTTGTACTCTTAAATCAAATTAGAAAGATTGCCTCGTTCACATCTTATCTGTCATCGTCCATGTGACATGTCCTTTTTATTATCTTCATTTCAAAGCAGCACAGTTATTTTCATATATTTTGTTCTTTAACAAGCATTTAAAGGTGACAGACATGTAGTCTGAACAGGATGTGGAGATATCACAGCCTTTTATTTTTGATAATATACTGTATGAATGATACTGAGGAAAAGTTGTATAGATGAATAACCGGTGGAAAACTTAACTTGATCTTAAAGTCCAGCATAGTCCAGAGTGTTTTAACAAGCTTTAACTGGTCAGACTCTGGAAAGCCTCACTAAAAAAGAAAAAATCTGTAAACCAAAATCTTTATTAACAGGGAGCAGAGAACAACAGGAAACGAGTGAACACATTAACATTGTACGTCATGACAAACTAAAGAGATTTAGATGTTTATATTCATGTTGTGTTAGCCATGCTTTTTCCTGTGCAGTGTAAACTTGAAATACGTTAATGGATGATATGATGCAAATTCAGAATTGTTCCGTTTATCCTCTCTTCACACTCTGGACGACACAATGCCACTGCACCCGTGTTTGTTTTTTAATTTAAGAAATTAAAATCAGGCATTTACACATGATTGTAATTCTTTTTAACCATTCTCAGTTGCAATTTCTGGCTTTTTAATTAATAAAATTTTATTTAACAGCTTACATGTTACATGATTCTTCACAGATATACTTCAGATTCCTTCAGATTTAGATGAAAGCACTCAGTTTGAATTTCTGTGTTGCACTCGGGTTGTCTTTTTTTTTTTTTTCATACTTCATCCACCATCGTGTCTGTATTGCGTAATGTTTTTGTTAAAATGAATCACCTGCTATGGATCTCCCAGATGGTCGAACCATGTTTTTTAAAAACAAGTCTTGTTTCACAGCAGACATTTTGACTCGTCACAGTAGGAAAAGTGCAGTAACACCTAGAACTTATTTTGTTTAAAGGTCCAGTGTGTGTGTGTGAATTAAGAGGCTTTCTTTTTCAGACCTTTACTGGACTATGTTTTCATTATAATCCCCTGAAAATGAGCATTTTTACAGCAGCTAATAACGGATAAACCACTGGCTCCAATATATCTTATGTTTGTTTTTTTTTTTGTTTCATGTAGTTTCTCCCTCACGTTTGGAAGGGGAGCGTGAGGTGAGCGGCATTCACTTGGTTGTAATCTGCAACCTCATGGATAAGCGTCACTAAATCCTACACGATGGACCTTTTTAAATGTCTCGATTGCATGCTAGAGTCAGCAGAAACATTGTTATTAATTGTATTATTTCCACATGCTTTTCCTATTGTGACATGTTAAACTGTCTGCTACATGATTGCACAGAAGAAGGGCTGCATTAGTACTAATGATAAAATTATAAACTGGTAAGTTTTAATACTGAGGCTGTATTTGCCATTCAATTCACAATGTTTTTTTTATTTTTATGTTTCATTGTGTTGATTAAATGATCTAACGGTGAACTGGAGCAGTAGACTACAATTTACAGCTCCTGCCTGGTGCATCTTTGACCTAGCTCGATAAACACTGGTGTGACCTCTTACACCGTAAGATAAAAGACTGTGACCCGGCAACACACAGTGAGCTCCACCTGTTGGTTGGTTGAATGAATACAAACGAATGGAGGTTTTCCTTCCACCTTCTTCATTGTGTTAACAGTGGTACAGTATGTTCTTTAGTCTGCAGGATCGTCACAGAAACAATAGCAACCAGAGTGTTTTTCTTCCTGTCCCCCAACCAAACAAAACAAGAAACCCCCTGACAAATAGCTCATGTTATGTAATTACTACTGGAAGCAGTGGTAGTCCAGTTATACAAGACTACATGAGGAGTGCACTCCCATCTTTAGCTGTACTGTGTTGCGACGCTGATTTCAAACTTAATTCACACTCAAATGAAACATCTCCTGACCACATTCTCTATCAAGCCTTTTCTGATTTACTTTTTATTCATGCTCTAAAAGTGGGAACATTTCTTATTGATTTTTCCCCCCCCCAACACTTTAGTAATGTATTTAATGGTTTCCTTTTTGACAGATGGATCAATATTAAAAAAGAAGCAGATTAATGAGGGAGTGTGCAGTGCTTTGAAACCATACCAGTTGTTTATGTCAGGTGCAAAACTTTCTTTTGGGTCCCTTTTGCAATGAAATGTGAGGTTTGCTTTTGATATCGTTTGGCTTGCTGCTTGTAGGATATCTTTAGCCAAAGGCTAACCATCGAGTTTCAACGTTGCCTCTGTAATATTGGGGTGAATTTTTACCGAACCCTCGGTCAACTGACAGATACAGGAATGTGCTGAATGAGCAATCAGATGTTGGCTCTTAAATCTTTGTTTCTTAGTGTACATGTCATGTTAATGCTGTAGGTATCAAGTTTAATTGTACTGTATATATGGTAGCTGTCATCTCTGATCTCACTTAATTTCTCTCTTCAAAGGGTGACACTGTAAACATTATTGATATATATAGAAATGCAAACCTATTTTAATACTTGTAACTCCTGAAGACCTTCTGTTTTGTATGTACAGTATAAATTAAAGCTATGCTGTAGTGCTGACATGTTTGGAATGAAACTCACTTGTTTGTTGGCCGTGTTTTTTATGTGCTGATGTTCAGGGACCTCAGTGATTGTCTACACTCTCAGATTTATTTGATATTTAAATAGAACACCTTCCAGCCTCGGTTTATTTGTTGGAGAGTGAAGCACTTCTCTTACTGATTCAGGTCACTTTGCTTATTGCGATATATACATATTTTATAAGCTAAAATAATATGTATGCCTAAGTGTTTGGTCGATTTTCATAGATGATGAGTTCAAGTTGCACCTTGAAGATATAGTAAGAGATGGTCGAAACATACGAGATACTAACACCATATACACAATATATAGCATTGAATTGAATGGTCATAATAATCTTAGATAAAACACCTGTATAGACCACATTTTACAACGTGTATTTAAAAAAAAAAGTAACACGTGGTATTTTATTCCACACTTTCTTCACTTTGTCAAAATGTGGAGCCTACAATACCCACAATGCATATCGACCTGTCAGAGATCATATATATATGTATATTTTATTTACTTATTCATTTATTTTGATTTTGAGATTTTGAGGATGGGGTGCTCATAATTTGTCCTGTAAACTCAGATGAAATATTGGACCCAAATATCTATTCAAACAAACAAACAAACAAAAACTCTTTAAAAAAAAATACAGTTTATTTTTGCATATTAATGCTTGCAGTTTACTCAACACCGATTTTGTTAAATTTTTTAATTCTCCCAAATTATTTTGATGAAAACTGTCAATTATTATGACAAAAAAATGAATGAATGAAAAATGAAGACCCCTGGTCTATGCTGTGTACAAAAACAAGTCATAAGATAGTACCAAATTTGAATTATTTTAGGTCATTTTAAATGCCATAAATTAGAATAATAAGGTAGTATTGGTATTTAATTTTGACAGGGCTGTTTTCTTTGAAGAAATGTTAATGATTTAATACATGCACAAGTTTGGGGTGGTGGTCAGGTGGCTATCAGATCATGCCCATGG
This sequence comes from Nibea albiflora, assembly GCA_014281875.1. Lineage (NCBI taxonomy): Eukaryota > Metazoa > Chordata > Actinopteri > Sciaenidae > Nibea > Nibea albiflora. Next base: position 5,917,406 of record CM024795.1, on the reverse strand, counting down.
GCCCCCAGATATGTTTAGTACGGCCGTGTTAGGCGATAAAACACCGTCAAATGCTGCAAACAGTATTGAATGAACTACTCGCAGCACAGACGCCCTGTCAGTAGTCCCTGTACGCAGCATTAAGTGCTTTTCGTCAGGCTGGTTGTTTCTTTTTTTTGGACGCTTCCGTCAGCTTGGGCTCCGTGTATGCGGAACTCCCTGCAGACGGATGATGATGAAGAGGATGTTGTGAAGGCAAGTTGTAACTGACCGAGCCACCCGTTCATCTAGCACGCAGAGAGAGAGAGAGAGAGAGAGAGAGGAGAGAGAGAGAGAGAGGCGGACGAACATTTCGCATCATTTATTTATGAATCTGCGAACCAGTTAGACGGAGAAGCAAAGCGAGCGAAACCCTTTCCCCAGCCGCCGTCCCCCGTCGTCTAACCTTCCCGATGATAACGCCGTGATCACGGAGAAAGAAGGCAGATAAACACCGCTGCCTCCCTTCGCTCTGTGACCGAAGCGGGCACCCACCAACCCAGGCCGTCATCATCAGCTGCTGCTGGCTCAACGGTTAGCGGCTAATCGGCTAATGCGAAAGCAGGTAAGGATGTTGTCTCTTCGCACGCTTGTGCTGTCACATAATATAAAACCATCCACCTTCGTTCGTGAGTGTGTGTTTTCAACTGTTTCCCCGCGTCGCCGCCGTGTGTTAACGTTTGGCGGGTCACTTATTTGCGAGATAAAACGGTCAAGCTGCTGTTAGCAGCAGCAGCAGCTAGCCGGCTAGGTGGCTAACAGTAGCTAATCCAAGCGTGACGTAGGAAACCGTGAAGCTAGCACGGAGTGGAGGTGACAGAGGATGCATCGTTTACGGGGGACATGTAAGAGCAGGCACGGCCCTGACAGCTTGTCATAAATATAAAATATGACAACACATCCATAAGATAGACGACCAGCTCCTTCTTTGGGAGCTACCAGGAGGCGCTGGCATCGCCTTATCACATGTTAACGCCGTGAATGTTATCCTCTAATCTCCTCTGTGAGCTCGTTAGGTTGTAAAATTCCCTCCTCCGCCTTCGTTAGCTCACACGGAGGGAGGTTAAGTGTCACCTGCACCGTTAAAATCATTGTAAACCCATCGCCCATGCCTCACCCCCTCACGCCCGTAGCAGCAGGTTTGCAGTTGTATTAGCTCACACAATGTCAAAAGCACGACTCGTGAGATAAGGCAGCTAATTTGATTGTGCACGGGTTGAATGACGCTGAATGCAGAGATGGTCGTCCATGTCAGCGAGGTGAAGGGACAGGAGTAGTAATGAATGAATGAATGAATGAACCCAAGTCATCCTGCTGCCAAATGTTGGAATGAATCATGACTCCAAACAAGATGAAATCAATTTAATTGAGCCTGAAGTTACATTTTATATGTGCATTAATTCAATGACTTATAGTCACACAGGACAAATACATCATCTACTGTGATTTTACTATTAAACGTTCTTTTAAATGTCTGCAAAGGCCTGGTGTTTCTGTCACTTACAGTCAATAAAGCAGCGGTGAGTTTGGAGTTTAGTAAAAATCCTCTTCATTCACTGAACCCGAAGTCTAATCCGACGCGTACAGACATCCCAATAAAACAATGACAAATGGCCAAACAGGACAAATACGTCATCTGCCGTGCACTGGAGTTTCTTTCCCGCGATTCGGGATGACAGATGCGCAGATTTCACCATGAAACGTGGTTTAAAATGTCCGTAAGAGCTCGACTACCGCCAGTGTTTCTGTCAAAAGTAGCTGTAAGTTTAGAGTTGGGCTTTCAGTGCAGCGTGAACCGCTGTACTCTAAAAATACTCCAGGTGCACATTGTTTCAGGTGTATCTAAAAACAACAGACAGTCACGCATATACACTGAAATATTTTGAGTAATCTCATGTGTTTGAATCACATAATGACAGAAACAAAGCAGGAGAAGGAGCATTGGACTGTTTATGAACGTGACACTCACTAAAACTGCATGTAATCCTCTCGAGGGCTTGACACCTGCGTAACAGATGTTCCCAGTTTATTTCTTCTTTTTTTTCTCATCTTGTTGTGAAGTGAATTATAATTGTGAAGCCCTCCTATGAATATCTAAAACGCCGCTTCCTCAATCAGGATCTCCCGAGGCATGTCATAAGATAAATATGATTTATAAAACAGAAACGAGGTGATGAATGTCAGCCGTGCTGTGTCAGGTAATACACACTGAGCAGAGCGACCACGCTCTGCGCGATGTGACAGCCTGCGTCACGGCACATGACCCGAATGCAACCTGTCATCACACCACCACGCCCAGCCACGCAAGTCAAGTGGAAAGTAAACCGATGGGAATGAATGCAAATCCTGACATACAGTTAGAGACGGCATTAGAAGCCTTTTTGTTTCGTGGAGCAAAACTGGAGGTCACAGACCGGCCTAGAAACCTCACAGTGCACCAAGTGTCTTTTCTTAGGAGTGAAAAGAGAGAGAAGAGTACCGTGCTCGCTCAGTGGAGGCCAGGAGAGTTTCAGGCTATATTTTTGTGCTGATTACTTTTATTGACGAGCCCAAAATAGTTCTTATATCTGTTGTACGTTGTACCATTGATCAGCAAGAAAGACCGTAATCTCAAAGTGAGAATGCGATGATCGATTCTTTCTTAATCTACGCCACTCGCTGAACACGGTCGTCTCCGTCGCTGGTTAATATTGTCTGGTTTGCGACTGGCAAGAATCGCTGTCCATGTTGGAGGTCTGTGAATCATATCTATCTCCTCTCCGCGCTTATGTAACCAGCGAGTGCTGCCTGCAGACCACTCTGACCAGATTCATCTGTTGTGTTAACCTCCATCATTACCCAGCCTTTTAAGATTACACAGCGTTGTGGCAGAGAGAGAGGAGGGAAACAAGGTCCAGTACGAAGCTCGCTCATTAAACACAGTCAGCGAAGCGGCGTGGCGCTCTCCATCGTTATCTGGAAATAATGCCGTGGTCCTTGTGTCTTGCCGGATGAGACGGATCTGCCTCCGGCTCTGCGTTCGGCTCTGCTACTTCATAAAAGAGCCATTTTGGCGTTGCACCAGGAAGCGCTGATGTTGCCAGACCTGCACGTTGATTCATTGTCCTGATGGTTTTGCGAGATAAATAGATCTAACTTCTGCACACACACCATGCACTCACTGGTGGAATATATCTCCCTGAAATCGTTTCCTCTCTGTGATTAGCCATTGCTATGAGGAAGTCTTGTGCCATGTGTGTAGAAACGGGGAGAGTTGTGTAAAGACACGGGGGGGTGTGTATTCTTACCCGTCCCTCAGAGCTGATACTTATTAATGTTAAGCGACAGTTAGCTTTGCTCTTCTTGTTCATTAGCATGCAAAAGCATGTCGGAGAGTGTCAGACTCGCAGTGTATTTGAATAATTCTACCAAATGGTGATGAGTGCTGACACTAAGCTGACTCAACAAGACACGTTTCAGCCCACTGCGTACTGCTGTTTTGAACCGAGTCGTCTCATGGCACCGCTACCCATTCGCTATGTTAACTCTGTCCAGTCCGGAGCATAAAAAACACAATCGGAACGTTTCCTGCAACAGGTGACAAGGTCAGCGCCAGTTCTGACCATCGTGCTCCATCAACGCGTCCCTCTGCGACTGGCTGTTCCACTCACAATTAGAGCTATTAGACATAATTAGACCCGTAGTTCTTCTGAAGCCTATTGTCCTCTGGATACAGCTGCTGTGCTTAATGACAGTCCGTGTCAGGATGTGTGTCTGTAGTGCTGCACTCATGACTTACTGGACACACCGGTCCATTTGTCCGCCCCCGTTTTTCTGCTCTGCTTTCACCAGGTGAGCAACACATCTATAAAGCTTTAAATTCACATGCGAAATGTCAACGTCGATTCAAGTGGAGGGTGCAGAGGTTCAGACAGAATCCTGTGCTGTTTCAGGGCAGTCTGTTTTAGCTGCGGCAGTGAGCTGGATCCAACTTTTTGGGGGGAAAAAAACACTGATGCCTGATGTCACACTGTGGCTACCAATCGGACAATCCGACCTCCACAGTCAGCCTGAAATGTCACTGAAACTGAGACTGTCCAGGTGGATTCATGGACTAAGCTCGGATACTCTACCTGTTGTGTTCTGGCTTTGTTTGTTTCACGTGCCCAGCTTCTAAATCTGAGTCTGGCTCACAGTTTACACTGCAAAATATAGGCTGATGGTTTGAGAGAGTGAGCACTGGTCAAGAGACAGAAACAGTGAATGAAAGTGAGTGAGCATCTCGTTGTTAATCAGCGAAATAAAAAGTTATTTTCTGATTGTTTCACAGCGGTTATGTTCAGCACAGATAGACATGTTTCCACATCACATTAAAGGTTGTTGTAGTTTTAATGTAACTGTTTTTTTGCTGCTGATGTGATTGAACACGTGAAACAGGCTGTTGCTGAGTTTTGTCTTATGTCTGTGATGTATTTTATTTGAGTGCTTTACTTAGTACTTAAAGACACTTCACAACAGTGGTCTCCAACCCCTGGGCTGCGGACTGGTACTGGTCCGTCGATCAATTGGTACCGGTCCGCACAAGAAATAATTAATTATTTCCGTTTTATGTATTATCTGAGTATGGACGATCTTTTATTTTGAAAAACCTTTTGAGAAATGATTCTCTCAGTGACGTCTGGGTCACTTGCGTGGCGTAACGGTAACGATAGCGACCAGTCACGATTCAGAGCGGTCCGTGGTGATAAAAAGGTCGGGGACCACTGCTTTACAACATAAAACATAAGATAAACATTCAGAGCAGTTTTAAAAAGTTGTGTTTTCGTCAGTGATTTGAAGGCGGGTAGGGCAGAGACAAGAAGTGTGTCCTGCTCAAAGTCCCAGCGCAGCACCGAGCGTCTCCCGCCGGGGCTGCTGACAGCGCTGTCAGCCTACGACTCGATCGGAGTAGAGGAGGTTTTACCGCCGTCTGGTTCACTGACAGGCATCACCGGAATAGAAAGCGCCGGAGCAGCTAACAGACAAGAGTCAGTCTGCCCTCCATTTCTGTCACTTTACTCCACTTTGTCACGGTTAGTTTTTGTGGTCAGAGGCTCAAACAGCCAGCCCTTTCTCAGTGTTTTGAAGGGAGTCATACATAACACACCACCGGGTGTTAATGAGCAGTGTTTTCAATTATAATGCAATTATAATGTGGTATTTAAAGCTGAGGCTAATGAGACAGAAACATATTGGCAGCACGAGTTTAAAAAACTGTGCAAGATGACAAAATCTTTCAGGCTTTGAGATCCTCTGAAATGAGTCCAGTGGACATTGACACCGCTGCGGAAACGTGATGCTGCAGCTGGACGACGGGCGACACCGCGTCCTGTAACAGCGCCCGAAACAGCTGAACAACTGAACTGCAGTTATTCATTACACGTTAAACTGGGAGCCATTTTCTCCACCACAGGGCTGTGGAATGCATAAACGGTATGAAGTACGCGTTCATGAATCACTGGCTGCATCATAGATCCATTAGCTTATCAGTGCAGGGATAACAGCCTTTAAGAGACACTGGAAACCGCTCTGTGTGAGGTGTTTGCGTTTCAGGGAGGAGCTCCTGGATCTGTCCCTCGGTTGGCGCTGGAGTGAAGGCATACACGCATACATTTTAACACCTTGGAAGCTTTTTTTCATTATCCCTGCTTCACTGTGATAGATGTATAATGTAATCATATATATGTGTGTGTGTGTGGTTTTCAGCAGGACCAAAGCGTCATGAGTTCGACAGGTTCTGACGCTCGTCCCTCAGAATGAAACACCAAAGGCTTCCTGTGTAGAGCCGCCATTTTGTAGCAACGTTTAACAACCATGCTGGGAGAAATCTGTTGTGGAAGAGGCAGAGATACCAAGTTCTCCTCTGACTGCCGTCTCCACTGCAGCCGCAAGCTGTTCTTTGTAATTGAAATGCCGAATTTTGCTCTTTTAGATGCTGTTTGCATCAGTGTAGATGTAAAACACAACAGCAACAGTTAACTGACAGACGTAGATGTGAATGAAACCGGGTGAGTTTGACCCTGAACTCCTCGTGCGGGGGGAGTGGTAAATTCTTTTTACGCATCATTGATGTGTCACATTAAAGCAGCAAATGACATGACATGGAATATCTGTGAGAAAGTGATCACATGCAAGTTCACTACGTCCAGTGTAATAAATAAACTAACAGACTGTAAAGAAAGGCCTTATTCTTACCTATGAATGCAATCATACACCTTCTGAGTGTCTCTCTTTGAATGAACTAACACTTCATTACATGTTAACTCATCCTAAAACGCACAATTGTGACAGAAGTAAAATAAAACTCACTAAAACGTGTGAACTTTTACTCTTTCCACTCCTCCAAGAATCATCAACTCTGCTCTGGTCGAAATAAATCCTCAGTTAGAGAAAAAAATATTGCTGGTTATTTATTTTTATTCAGAAAAAGCAAGTATACAAAAATATTAAGCATCACCTGCTGCTGTTCTTGCCAAACAAAAGCCGTTATCCAGTTTTTACATGCATACACGTACGTATGCATATATACAGAAAAGTGTTGCATCGAACAGGTCCTGTGGGCCATAACTCAGTCCATAAAAGAAAATTTAAAAAGATATATATCATAAATATCCTTATATATTTATCCCAATGTACTTCTGCTTAAAACCAACCCACAGCTTTGTCTCTCTCACATGTCCGTCTCCCAGTAAATTACAAATAAACAATATACAAAAGAACGAAGGGAGCTTATATTTCTATTATTCACATCAAAGAAAGGGAAGAAGCACTAAGCCTCCGTGGAGTCATCCAAAGTCTGCTCGCTTTGGGGTTATTAATTCGATCCATTTACTCCACATTTGGTAGAATTTGTCCTTTTGAATCTGCAAAGAAGTTTTTCAACAAAAAAAAAAATGCAGTTTCTGTCAAAGGAGTCTGGACTGATTCAAAGAGTGCATAGATGAATATAACTGCCTGTCATAAAGGGCTGTCTGGTGTCGAACTGAAAGTGGTGAAAATGTTTTAAGGTGGTTAAAATAAATGTTGCTGCTGCTTCGCTGCACAGCAGTCGATCACTTAACTTCTAGATGTCAAAATGTGATCTGCCACGTCTGCACTCTCTTGAAAAATGTTGCGGACAGTTAGACTTTCTGATAGTTACTTCCTGTGGATGCTCAACTTTGAAATCATATATACACTTTTACAATTTCAAGCCACATTACCAGAGGCGAGCAGAATCCCTCCCCTCTCCTGGTTGTTTGTTAAATGTAGTTGTCTATGCGTTATTATCTTACCGCCATTGTTCTTTCTGAAACGATTAGGCACCTGTATTGTTGGCGTAGCTTTGTTTGACTTACACACAGCCTGCTCACACGTGATGTCTCATGATGAAGCAGCATGAGGCATCTTTTTTTTTTTTTTCTATAGCTGTTGACATAGACATGAGCTTTATGTTGCCACGTAAGCCTTGTTTATTATTCTGCTGTTTTTAAATTCATAATTTGAAGATGACGTTATGTTGAGACGATGCCAGGATAGAGCTGTATGCGGCTCCATGGTTGGGAACAGCCATCTGTAGAGGTGCTGCTTTATTTTGCTGCAATTACCTGTCAGTCACCGAGCTATGGAGGCCGTTTATTCCACCAAGGCCCCAAAGCTGCTTACTATATGAGCAGGTCTCTACTGAATCTTTATCCTCCAGCTGACATAATTGTGATAACAGAAAAATCAATGCAGAAACATTTATTTACAACATTGTTAAGGTTTTATAGGAAATGTACCATTCGGTTTTGAGTCCACGTTTACAGAGGGCAAGATGTAAGAAAGGTTGTTTTACACTGGAGATGCTGATGCAGGCTTGTCACGTCTGACATCTTTTGTGCTCCTTCTCCAGCGTTGTCTTATTGTCTGCCATGTACCCTGTCTGCTAGAGACGATCACGCTGTAAAAAAAATAATGTGAATTTGTAATGTCAACATGCAATAATTGTTGTCTTTCATTTCCTGCAAAGTAGAGTGTAGACGAGACATTTCCAGAAGAGCGACGACGTCGTTTGACAGCAAGAAAACATCTTTTACAAAATGAACTATCGCTGCTGTCATGTTGGAGAGCCTTTCTCTCTCCCCCACATTCAGATTTAATTTTTTTTCATAAATGAACTGTCACACAGAAAGGAAATGAGTTTTAGAAGAGGGGAGGATTTCTAATTTCTTCAGTGGCAGTAGCCTCAATTAACCAGAATGCAATGCAGCTCCACTCAGGGATGGGGCAGGTACAGGGAAGTAGGAGACTACTGCAAACTGCACAACTTCTTTAAAGTCCTTGACTATAAATCATGATCCCATATTTAGCCTATCACATGGTCGCTCTGTGTTATGCAGTGGTGGTGAACCAGATTTCTTCATAATGCATCCTCATTGGTGTTTATTTGACTGTGCCCATAGAAACACAGAACCTAAAATATTTGTTTCATCTGCTTCTTTTGTTACAGGTTCTGACTTTTTGTTTTGGCACCATCACAATGATCATCGAGGAGCTGTGTTTCCACTTTACGCCCAAACTTTCCCGTTGGTGATGGAAAGGCTCCACTGACTCAAGAGGGAACATAAATCCTGTATGCCGTGACATACAGGACGCCGTCAATCCAAAATGGAGAAAAAGAAAGCGTGCCCTCGCCTTCTCGACTACCTAGTGGTGGTCGGAGCAAGGTAAGACGTTTGTCCGACTTCGTGTAGTGTTGGTTTTAAGGAATAATCTGAGTCAACAGTCGTAAAGGGAGGCTGTAAAATTCAAAGTTTAGTGATGCCAGTTAAAAAATCTTTACTGTTTAACAGCAATTCATTTTCCTGACAAGCCAAGACATTTTGGCACCGTCAGACCAACGACTACACTGTGCCAAAAACGGCAAAGACTCATTCATTTCAGTGACGGCATGCGTCGCTTCCTGCAGAAAAATGAACTTGTCCCAGCTCTACTTTTTGCCACAGCACAAGGCAACGGTATCGGTCACAATCACAGCATCCAGTACTGCATGTAGAAAGCACACATAGCGCTCTCCCATGTGATTTTTAGCATGCGTAATGAAGCATAGTAGCACATTGTTTGAAGCACAGTAGCCACGGGGGAAAAGGATGATTCACATGAACACGGTGAAATTGGAGAACAGTCGAGTCTGCCGAGTTAGCAACAGAGTTGTGCTTGAGGGTAATTTTTTTGTAATTGAGTTGTGCGGTTGGAAAGGTGTTGGTTGTTTACTTCCCCTGACCAGATTTTAAAATGTTTTTTAGATTTAAAGGGCTGAACATAGTTATAAATTTTCTTCTGTCACCATTGCGTTGTACAATCAAGTGATCGAATGTTTTGGTTTCTCCTTTATGAGATGCTTCTCTCCTCACTCAACCAGCCTTTCAAATTAAATTTATGTTTCTACATGAAGGGAAATGGATTTTCAGGCTCATTAGATACATAACTCATACAGTAGAGGTAATGATTGGCTGGCCACTTTGCTGCTTTAAAATCAAAACAAATGTTTGTCCGTCTCCCTTCCAGGCAACCAAGTAGTGACAGCGTGGCCCAGACGCCTCAGCTCCTCCGCCGCTACCCGCTCGAAGACCACCACGACTTCCCGCTCCCGCCAGATGTTGTGTTCTTCTGCCAACCAGAGGGCTGCCTGAGCATACGGCAGCGTCGGGTTAGCCTCCGCGACGACTCCTCATTTGTGTTCACGCTGACCGACAAAGACTCAGGAATCACCCGCTACGGAATCTGCGTCAACTTCTACCGCTCTTTCCAGCGAGGACATCACCGTGCTCGCGGGGAAAAGAGCGGCCACGCAGCAGAGGCGGCGGCGCAGGCGGCAGAGTCCGCCAGCGAAGGGTCAGACGGCAGCAGCGGAGGCCCGGCCTCCACGTTACCCGCGCCTAACAATGCTGATTTGGCGCCTCCTCCGTCCTCCGGAGAAGAGGGCGGACAACCAGGCGCCGAGCTAAACGCCGGCAAGTCCCCGCAGCACAGACGGAGCGCCGCTAAGATGGCAGCCAGGAACCGCAACAGCACGCTGACCTCGCTGTGCATACTCAGCCACTACCCTTTCTTCTCCACCTTCAGGGAATGCTTGTATATTCTCAAGAGGCTGGTGGATTGCTGCAGTCAGAGGCTAACTCAACGAGCCGGGCTCCCTCGTGCCACCCAGAGGTGAGGCATCTACGACCGGTTTATTTTGGTTTGAAGGTGGCACTATGAGATCTTTGGGCCACCATCTAATCACCAAACCAATTGCTGATTGATTGCATGTTTGCCAGATGACAGAGACTTATTGCTTTTGACACCGTGACCTTTTTTGTCGTGTCACCCTTCGGCCAAATGTCAGCTTTGATCACAAGATCTCGTTATCTGACTGGCAGATTGCCATGAAATTTGCTGAGTAATTTAATAGTACCAAGGGGATTTTAATGACATTTACTTTAACAGTATGAATTGTTAGTTCTGGACTTGGTCAGTACATTGTTCATCCCTTTACAAAATGATTATATTTGGGAACATAATGAACTTCGCAGCTGGGTATTTGAAGCGCAACTCAAATTAATTTAAGAATGAAGAGCTCTACTTAAAAACACGTTGTAAGCTGTCTTTATCGTCTCTAAGCTGTTGAACACCATCAGTGCGTTCATGCTTACTTGCTGTCGCTTGCAAATTATTAACCACACAAACAAACAGAGTTGACAGTTTCTTAAAATCCTGCCTTCAGTTTCACCTTCTCAAAGCTAGCTGACAAAGATAGCAGAGAGCGCGTCTTCCTGCTGATGTTTTCTGCAGTGCCCACCGCTCTTCTTTCCCTCCCCATCTGCTTCTCTCATTGTCCACCTGTTCCGTGTATGTTTGTGTTGCAGAATTAACACGAGAGCCTTTGTCTGGGGCTCCGTGGATTTTCTTTGCAGGCCATCTGCAGCTTGTGTCGTGTTTTCACAGTGTGGGTTTATGCTATCACACTCACACCTTAATAATAAATAATGGCAACCAAAACACTTATATTTGGATTGTTTTGAATGATTTATGATTACAGTAAATAATCATTTCATCCAGTGTTCATCTCATCATTTTAAGAATGATACATGTCATTTCTTATATTAGACATGACCAAAGTGACTTCAGTTGGGTACATTGATGTTTGAGCTGTGTTGAGTTGTGCACATTTTCTAGAAAAGTGGGGAAGTTACAACCCTAAACCAGAAAATAACGATTATCAGGCCACATTCAGACATGATCCGATGATGTGGTGAAAATGTAGGTTTTTCCCGTTCGTTTGAGTCAGGGACGTGCGTCGTCTCTCTTCTGGAAATGTTCATTCATGAACTGAACTGTGGCTTGCAGTTTTTGCTGCAAAATAGCGACACGAAGAGGTTTAATTCGTTCTGTATCCGATGGTTTGAGGGAGAAAGCGAGTCCTGGTTGAGTTATATAGACGGTGAACGAGTGCCAGCATCGATGGAGTCGGTTAATCAGAGATGTAAAATGTTATTCCCTGATTGTTTTCGTACCCCGGCAGCTCTCCCTCACACACACACACACACACACACACAGCCGGACATCCCTGCGGCTGAATGCACCCTCAGACTCGAAGCAAGGACTCGATCATATTGTATTTTTCTTAATAAACCACCAGGTGTGTTTGATTCATATTTTATTTAAGTCGTGGGAAAAACACACACACGGCCGTCCGCTGCATCTTGTTGTGACATTGTGTTGTGATGTAGCAGTATTTTCAGAGGTCTTTTGGTTATTCTGTTGCCATGGGCGACACGATAGATTGCAATTTTGGAGTGACAAAGTGCTAATTAGGCTGTCACTTCACACTGGCTTAGGCCCAGTATGGTTGTTGCTCAACCAAGGTGCACATGTTTTCCCCACAGTCATCTATTTATAGCCGAGGAACCAGTGCAGCCCCCCCCCCTCCCGTCTCATCACTATAGGGGATTGTAGGAATGTCTAATGCACAGCTAATCTCACACCTTGACATTATTTCTCGAAACATACCACAATGCATGCACGTTTATCAGTGAAGAACCGTTGGTTCTCTGACAACCTTGAAAAAAGGCCATTCTAGCCAAGGGCTCGGGAAAAAAAACCTCCTGACGTGGTTGGTTGAAATGCAGTGTGGCGATGACAGAGAAGGAGGAGAGCCATTGCATAATGGCTGCGAGCTTTGCGCTACGGCGGCTCTGACAGATTGAGGTCTCGGGCTGCCTTTGGGTAGCAGCTGCAGTTGGTGGGAGGGCTCCAAAGGACTAATGATTTATCTGCTCTCCTTGCTGCACACACACTGAGCACACACTCCAGAAAGGGTTTAATGGCACCACGTGCGCGTCGAGTGGAGCGTTTTCACGTCAATATTTAGGCAATCACTTCAGAGCCTCTCCTGTGTTTTCAATCTCATTTGCTCGTCATATTGGCGATTTCGCCGCGCGCTCGCTGAGGTGTCGCGCTTTGCAGCAGTAAAACAAGCAAATTATTTACTCGTTATATATGTGTTCGACCAACCGATGCACATCATTCGTTACATAACGTTTCTGATTATGTCATTGCTAATAAGAGCCACCTCGTATAATGTCAGGATGTAATCACGCTGTTACACAATGTGCGGCGTTTTTCTTTCCCCGCAGTGTTTTCGGTAACTGTTCAGTCATTTTTAAGCTTGACATTTGAGACGCAATCGGTGCCAGCGAGGTGTTGATATTTCTAAAACATTTTGTGCTATTTGCACTCTCTCTGTGCATCCGTTCACGTTTGTTTTTGGAGATATTTTGGGGATGTGTGAGAGGAGTTATAATAAGACCGAGCCGTTTTATTCGTTCTGTGTTTTATGTTTCAAACCACACAAACAAGCACTAAAGCAATTCTTCTTCAAGTCTTTAGATTTGTCATGATATTCACTGATTCCAGCTGCTCAGGTTTGAGGAGCTCCTGTCTGTTTAATTGAATTATAAATATCTTTTTGTTATTTCCTCTGTAACAATGAGTTAATTTCATTGTTTTCTCAAAACATCATCATATTTGGTCATTTTGCAAAATTTCTGACATTTGCCACATCAACAGAATCTATAGTTAAAATAATAAAGTGGAGTAAGGGAACAGTTGTGTGTGTGTGCTGTGAGTTCTGAATATACACTCTGTTTATGTCCTTTCTAGGGACACCATGTGGCGAGTATTCACCGGGGCGTTGTCGGTGGACGAGAAAGGCAGCCAGCTGCTGGCCGACCTGCGGGAGATCGAGTCCTGGGTGTACCGGTTGCTGCGTTCGCCGGTACCGGTGGCGGGACAGAGGCGCGTGGACGTGGAGGTCTTGCCTCATGAACTCAAACGAGCGCTCACCTTTGCCCTGCCTGATAACTCTCGCTTCTCCATGGTCGACTTCCCCTTGCACCTGCCCTTAGAGCTGCTGGGTGTGGACGCCTGCCTTCAGGTCCTCAGCTGCATCCTGCTAGAGCACAAGGTAAGAATAGGCGCAGTGAATCATCGCTTGGGCCCACTCTTTGTATATTTTTTAAATTTAAAGTCCACGAGTGGATGTGTTTATGTCTTTGAATGTATTTTTTTAAAGACCCAACTGAGGTGAAATAACAAGCAAAGCTATATTTAGCATGTTGTGATTGGTCAGTGGTTTTTCTGGAGTGCAGCTGCATGTCCCCGTCTGGACAAAGAACTTTTTTCAAAGACCTCCTGAGAAATGCCCCGAGTGACCTTCATCAGACATTTTCTGTTAGATCTAGGCTCCCTGAGGCCATTTTACTGCAGCGTGGACAAAGCATGATGGGTAAAAAGAAGACACCGTGTGACTGAAAGGAAAGAATCTGTATCTCTCCTATCACGCACACTAGAGGCATTAGTGAGGGATGTAATAGAAATCCTTGTTTGGCCGCTGCTGGTGTAGTGTTCTGTTGTTGCTCTTGGTTTGCAGTGACATCGATACACAGGCTCGTTTGCAGCCATCGCAAATCAAACCTGAGCTTCACAGCTTCAGTCACACTGCAGAAAGACCACGCTGTCACTCTGTGTTTCTCAACACGAGCTAAAATAACATTCTCCCAGCCAAAGGATTCACATTGATTGAAGCATCTTCGCGAATGGTGCATAAGGCTTAGCAGTTTTGTCGATCCTACGATTATATATCGATATTTTGTATCGGTTTTTCAGCCACGAGTATCGATACATTAAGTCACTTACACCTGGCACTCTGCTCGCTGCCCGTTGCCTCCCGTTGGCTTTGCAGGAAGAGCGATTAGGTCAGCCAGCCGCTAGCGTCGCTGTACAGCATTTCTAGCAAATTACCCGTCTAGATACTCTCTTTACACAGACGCCGACGTCTTCCTGTTTACGCAGCAGAGTGAGGAGATTCAAGAGAATCCAGCACCTTCATGCTTAGAAGCAGAAATGCTCCCACCTCTCTCGAGACGGGTTGGGCAGATGTCACCAAAATCACACTGTCCCTTTTAAAATCTATCGATTCGTATCGTTGGCTGAATATCGTGTGTCGTGAGATTAGTGTATCGCCACAGCTCTAATGGTGCAGTCATTAGTCGCACCCCAATCCAAACCTTCTCCTCCTCCAGGTCGGCCACCGCAGATTCACTCTCCACCTGTATGAAATGCGAGCATCCTGTATTCATCCATTTTCGAAGCTGAATTCAATACATCATTAAATTCAGTCAGGCTGAACTAAGTGCTGCCTGAAAGCTTTCAGAGCGACTTCCTTTCAAGGACTTTGTGCTGCCCAATGAATTTTTCATAACAGTTCAGTTTTTAATACCGCAGTTATGAATCCAAGGCGAATATCTCGCCTTTTTTATATCGCACACAAAAAGAAGGAAACGTGGACTGATCAGACAGATAATTGTGTGCGAGAGAGCACCAGAGCAAGAAGCCAACTATGTGACGGCGTCTGTCTATTTAAATATGACAGGCACTATGATACGCAGTAAAATAAAAGTTTACAATGGCTGCCGTGTGAAACATGTTTTTGTTTTTTCTCAGGTCATTCTTCAATCCAGAGATTACAACGCTCTGTCGATGAGCGTCATGGCCTTCGTGGCCATGATCTACCCTCTGGAGTACATGTTCCCCGTCATCCCCTTACTGCCAACATGCATGGCCTCTGCTGAACAGGTGAAACATCATTTATTTTAAACATATCTCAAGTAAACGGATGCACTTCTTAATTTAACACACTGTCCATTGTGGTAACATTTCTTTTCTCCTCTCTCCTCACAGCTCCTTCTTGCCCCCTACTCCCTACATCATAGGAGTACCGGCCAGTTTCTTCCTCTACAAAGCCGACTTCAAAATGCCAGATGACGTGTGGCTTGTGGACCTTGACAGCAGCAAGGTCGGTCCAGATAACAGACGATGACGGATAAAGTCTGATTCATCTCTCTATTAGATGAGCTGTTTTTGTTGTTTCTTATCTAAATGTAGGCTGTTGTGTCTTTGTCTCCAGGTTATAGCTCCCACCAATGCGGAGATTCTGCCCCCGCTTCCAGAGCCCGAAGCAGGCGAGCTTAAGAAACATCTCAAACAGGTACTGCATGTCTTTGTCTGATTTCCTCTTTAATTCCTGTCAGTGTAACCTTTTATTATTCTGCTGCGCCGTGGCGGCTCAGGGCTCGGCCCAAAGCCAGTGAGACCACTGGCACAACTTTCAGAGATGTTTCTGGAATCCAGGTAGCGGTCCGGAGCCCGAACCTTTTGATGTTTGTTCCTGTGTCTGTGTTTAGTTAAATGAACTTTCATGTGAATGTAAAACTTCTCTTTCAGCAGTGTGAAGAGTAAGGGCTTCCTTCTCCGACACAGTTGTATGTATTGTAGATGAAGTGTGAGAGCATTTGAAATGGGTTTTGTGGTGCACTAACATAAACAAATGTTTTTCTTTTTTTTGTTCCCTGTTTTCGTTGCATGCTGTAGCTCTTGGAGGTAAAATCAGATCCTAGGACCCTGCTGTCAAAGCAAAACCTTTAGTGATACTGGTAGTAACTAACTTGCCCCCCCCCCCTAACCTGATTATCTAACTTAACTTCAGAATCTGGTTCTGATTCATGGACACACCTTTCTTTGTTGAACTTGCACACTGATCACCCATCGCACAAGTCCCTTTAGCTGTGGCTAAACTTAAACTTAAAGTAGTTAGTCAGTTAGATTGCATCTTCCACAGTAATTCTGAAACTGTCATTTCATGTTTGTTTGTGCGCAGTAATGGCACATTAAGACAGAATTCGATGCTGCAATCAGGAAATGACTTTTTACATCGCTACTTTATCGATGCAGGCACTGATTCACTGTCTGTGTCTCTCAGCCAATGTCATGTCAACATCCTGCAGTGTAAATTCCAAGTCAGACACAGATTTAGATGTTTGGTACATAAAATAAACAAAGCACACACTATAAACACTATAAAAGACTAAAAGACACATACTAAAACTAACATTCACTTTTTTTATCATACATCTCAAGTCAAACAATACTTTTTTTTATGCAGTAGGAGTGGACAGTTTTAGGACTTTTAGGACTTTACAGGTGAATAATAGAGATTGTGGAATTTAATATCTTCTTACTTCTGTTTCCAAACTTCACATTAACTAATTGACTAGCAGATTTGCACTTCATGAACAAACCAGTAGAGTGATGCTGATTGGGCCACGTTTTGTAAACAATACAACTGAGTAGGAAAATTGTAAAAGTGATATTTTATTTATGTATCTTTTGGCTTCTATTTAGAGCGGTAAATTAAATGAATTCAGGATTTAATTGCAGTTTTGAAACCTGTGTAGTATATTATTTATTTATATATGCAATACTGTGCAGCTATATATGATAGGACATTTCTGAATTAAGCAAAGGTTGCCTAAAATAAATCGTGAATCATGGTTGTAGTTCAATATATCACATTTATTTGCCAGACTGCCCACCCTTAATTCCAAGGACGTCTTAGGCATGCAAATCAATTCTCTCGTTATAAACACTGAAGTTAAGCCGTTGTTTGCATGTTTCGTTAAAACTTCACGTCATGCTTTTTAAGTTTTTAGGTCCTTACATCTTTTCAAATCCATCCATCCATTTTGATTAACCTGCCTTGAATCAGAGCCAGTTTGTTAGCCGTGTGACTTGTAGCTCTCTCTCTCCTCCTCCTCCTCCTCCCCTGTGTGCAGATGTGTGACTGAGAGGCTGGCGTGCAGAAGTGGGCAAACCCTCAGATTAGCAGTTGTGTATTTGGAAAACAAGCGCACAATATTGATATCTGTGAATGTAAAAAAAAAAAACAAAGCTGATTATATGAAGACTGTGATGCCAAAGCAAAATGCTGCTGATGTGAGAGTCACTGAAAATACTTGCACTTAACACTGAATCACTAAAATAAATCGGTCCCGAAGGAGCGACTGATTTATTTACTTTCACAAAATTGTGTCAGATTAATTAGACGTGGTTTATTTAGCTTTATTGTGCAAGTATTTTATCTGTGTTTTTGAAAAGATCTGCTGTTTTTGTATCTATCATCACCACTCCATCGTAACCACTGGTTTGTCCCAGTTGGTCACCATGGATGGTCGTCATGTGTCTTTTAGTGGCTGGATTCAGGAGGTGAAGTCTGTTTTTTGGTCACATTGTTGCATTGTCTGTGTCTCTCACTGTCTGTCATGTTGAGCATCTCTTTTCTCCTCATATTTCTCTTCTCTCTCTCTCGGCCTCTTATCTACACTCTCAGTCAGTCTTGCAAATTGTCTTGCACGACCGGCCGCCCATCACCTTGTCAAGACGAACACAAATTTATCTTTTTTTATCTCCTTTCTTCAGTAAAATGCAGAATTGAAATTGAAAATGATAAAGCAGCGAGGGGCCTCCTTTATTGCACAAACAGATCAGCATATTTTTTTCACGTAGTTGGATCTTTTTTTTGGGTGGCACCAGTATGTGCTTTATAAAGCTGTCAGCGAAATTGGACAAAGAGGGAAGTACTGTTGAAAGGAGACAAAGAAAAGAAAGGGAAAGGGCCACGGTGGTGACCCTTCCGTCATGTGCTGTTCCAGTGTCAGTCACAAAGTTATCATCCCAGGCCTTCATGTGATTCTCCTCGCATCTCTCTTCCTAGTGTCTGGTTAGGTTGACCGTGATCACCCAAAAGCAGATCTTCTCCTCTGAAAATAAGGTTACTCATTTCTCCTCCTGTGGAATGTGTAATGCCCCTGCACGGATATCTTCTCTCTCACATTATTTTGCTTGTCACTACTACTTGTCCTCCTGTTCTTCTTCAAGATTTTATGAATTAAAAAAAAACGTCACAGAATGCTGCGGATCAGTTTTTTGATACACTGCTTAGCTCTGGCTTGAGCATGACTGAATGTGCGTGCATCTATCTTGGCATCAGTGAGTGTTCTCGTAACCAAAACAAGATATGATGAAGCTGAAATCACTTCGACAGAGTTAACATTCATCCAGACCCAGCAACTAAATGTTCCATTATGCTAAGCTAAACACTGACACTCGAGTCTGCAGCAGTTCCCTCCAAGCAAATCATGCATAGTGACTTACTTCCCTTGTGCTGCTCCTCTCCAAAATGACACACCCACCACAGGCATCAACATGCACGAAGCTGCAGCTTTATTTGATAAGAGTAACCTGTTGTTTATCATCTCTTTCCTCCTGTTCAACGTGCTGCTCTGTAGCAGAGATGCTTAGTAGTAAGAGGGATTACTATTTAGATCAATTTAGCAATTTGGATCATCCCATGAAATCCCTTTTAAACCAGATTCAAGCGGTCAGTCACTCTGGAGCTAAACGTTGTCTCTCCACAGAGCGGGCAAACGTTTACGTAACGTCCCGTTTAAATGTAGAAATTGGTATAATTCACCTAAATGTTGATGCCAATCGTGGGAGTGGTTCATCACAACGCTGTGTTGTTGTCTTCAGATCCACCGCTGTGTTTGTAATTTGTGTCACCGTCACCTGTTCCAGGCCTTGGCCAGTATGAGCTTGAACACCCAACCCATCCTGAACCTGGAGAAGTTCCAGGAAGGTCAGGAGATGCCCCTGCTCCCGCCTGGACGAGATAAGGCGTCGCCATCCTCCACGGAGTTCAACCCCCTGATTTACGGCAATGATGTTGATTCTGTGGATGTAGCCACCAGGCAAGCCATACAGTGTTTCTTTGTCCATTTGTCATGTTTTCATTCTATGTAGGGAAAAATAGTGTCCGTCTTCAGCTGTCCGCTCTCACAAGTTGAAAGCCGTGCAGATTTACCAGCAAGTCTCTGTGATGCTACTCACTCTCCAAACTCCCTCTGTAGCCTGGTTAGCACTGTTAGCTTCCCCATCTTATTAAGAGAGAGACAGAGATCTTATATTTCCTGTGATAACAGATGGTACACATGGTTCCTACCGTCTTTTCTACTCTGGGAGCTTAGATCCAGCTCTGCGTCCCTGTCATCTTCTCCTCACTTCAGCATGGATCTCTGGAGAGTGTGCTAGCCTTGCCCTAGTGCTAACAGCTGTTCTCGAGTGTAAACTACGATGTGTGCATGACGTTGTCAGAAATATAACTTGTAAGTATGTAGCCAGAAATATTAAGCTAAGCTAACCCTTTTTTTCCCACATCCAGGGTTGCCATGGTGCGGTTCTTCAACTCCCCAAATGTCCTCCAGGGGTTCCAGATGCACACTCGCACCTTGCGCCTCTTCCCCCGGCCCGTGGTGGCTTTTCAGTCCACTTCTTTTCTCGCATCTCGGCCACGACGCTCCAGCTTCGCGGATAAACTTTCTCACACCCAGGCAGTGGAGTTTTATGGCGAATGGGCTCTCAATCCTACCAACCTCGCCTTTCAGAGGATACATAACAGTAAGACTCAGTTAAGATGATGGTAGTCTCTTATCTTGATCAGTATACGCTGTAAGAAATGTGTGAAAGTCTGTATGCTTCTATTTCAGATGTGTTTGATCCCTCTCTAATCGGTGACAAGCCCTAAGTGGTATGCTCACCAGCTACAGCCAGTGGTCTACAGAGTGTATGATGGAAGCTCCCAGCTGGTTGAAGCTATGGCTGGTCCCTTGGAGGATGAGGGCAATGAGTCAGACCCCACAGACAGGTGAGACATTCCAACCGAACAATCCAGTTTAATCTGTTGAGTTGAGTTCTTGGTCTATTTTAGTGCTTGCTGCAGGTAGGCGGTAGGTGACAATACATTTCATTTGTTGCAGTGGTAGTGACAGCGAGGCATACGACGACTCCAGCTCGTCCTATTCCTCACTTGGAGACCTCGTGAGCGAGATGATCCAAGGTGACATCCAGGGAGACACCCCAAGTAAGTCGTTGGTTCGTTTATAATATGTGCGTTGGTCACATTGGTACACTTTCCTCCTTTGTAATCTTCTGCATTGATGTGTTAGGCTTGGACCCGCCTACCCACGCTGCACTGGGAGACGCCAGCGAGGTTGAGTTTCAAGACTTCGAGGACTTCAGGGAAGGTCATGGCTCGGAGGGTCCACCCGGCGGGGACGGACCCGCCGAACCCTCCGATGGACAACCTCTTCGCTCAAGCTCCAGCACAACCGCAAGCTCGAGTCCCAGTACAGTCATCCAGGGAGTCAACCATGTGTGTGATCATTCTAATGAGTGGAAAACTTAAGTTTGTAGAAAATCTGTAAGGAGACACTTACGTATTTTCCTTTATCCTGTGTGCTCATTTGTCTAGGATCAGGGTGAAGTTCCTGAAATTGAAGCATCAGCAAGTGCCGCGTTACAGAACCCTGTGCCCGCTTTGGGCAGTCAGCCATTCCTCAGACCTCCAGCCGATCCTGGCCTGGTGGACCCAGTCAACAAAAAGCAAGAGTATGACAACCCATACTTTGAGCCTCAGTACGGCTTCCCCTCAGAGGATGACCCCGATGCGGAGGAGCAAGTGGAGTCCTACACGCCTCGATTCAACCAGAACCTCAATGGCAACAAGTGTGTTAAACTTGTTATCACTTGAATGAATGCGTTCTCATCATTCAAATGGGCTCTCTGACCAAACCATGCAATGTTCTCTGTCATAACCCGGCATGTCCAATTAATCTCCCCATTCATGGTGGTCTTGAATCTTTGGTGTTGTGTTGTGATGTGGTGTGAATGTTGAGAGTTTCCCATACAGTATACAGATCTCCCTGCGGCTACCACTGGTTAACGTCTTTTCGTTACTTTAGGGCACAGCGTCCTTTACGTCCCAGCAGCCTGAGGCTCCCGGGAGAGTCTGACGGAGAGGGAGACTCTCGTAACAGCTCGCCAAACTCCACCATCTCCAACAGCAGCAATGATGGATTCGGAGGACTAATGTCCTTTGCCAGTGAGAATATTTGAATTTCATTTTGGTTTCTTTTCAGTTAAGTCAAAACTGTAAAACATGGAAAGTGGGCAGATTACGTGGGTGATGATGAATTGGAGCACCAAAAGCACTTGTCAGGCCCAATTCACCCAATTCTTGAAGACTTTACGCCCAATTTAAGCTTGAATATGCCCACTCATGCGTTCAAATCCAGAGTGTGGAGTGGCGTTGCCTTTTCATGGAGTGTAGAGGACAGAATTACATGATCTGCAACAAAGAGCTGCCATAGACTGTGACTAAAATCACTGTATCGTGATATAGTTTTAGCTTGCACTCTAAGACAGCAGTAATCTATTACTAATTAACTCACTGCAGTGTAAAGGACTTACTTTAGTGACAAACTTATAGAGAGGTGTGTGCTGATTTAGTTTAGTTGGGCTTTGTTTAATATGAAATCTTCTATTATAACGACTGAGTCTGCTCTTACTGTCCATTTACATATTTAATATCGGTTAGGTCAACAACTTATTTCTCTGTAGCTCGGTCAGTTGACGCAGTTCTTTCACTGTTTCTGACGAAAATAAGCAAGCTTCCCTAAAATTATGCGAACTGTGAACGATATTAGTCACAATGCCTTTTTTTTTTTTAAATTGCTTGATCATCTAAATTTTATTCCTGTTTTCAGGCAATCTTTACAAAAACCACGGCACCAGTTTCAGTCTGTCCAATCTTGCCCTTCCCAACAAGGCGGCGAGGGACAAAGCGACGCCTTTCCCCAGCCTAAAAGGTAGAGCGGCACCGCTAACCCGATCACTTCCACAAGACTGTACGTTCAACGTCTTCATGTGGTGTTTCTGTTTGTCTGTCTCAGTTGTTCAGTGTTTCAGAGGTAATGAGAAAAACATGTTAAATGATCTGTTGATGAGCGTACAGGTACAGTAGCGAGAGGAGGACGATACCTCTGACTCATTCAGTATATTTTGTTTAAATCAGTCGCCTTATACGCCAATCCCTTCTCTTAATGTGCTTTCTAATAAAATTCTAATAATTAATAACCCCTAACTCGTCATAATCACGCTTTTGGCCGGCACTGCTTCCCAACTAACAAAACCATAGTTAATGTTCACTAAACAGAAAAGCGTAGTATTTTTTATTAAGTTTATTCTGACTTCAGTTACTGACTGTCCTTTCTGCCTTTTTGTTGTCATTTCTTTTTCTAAATGTTTCTTTGGGGTAAAAAAAAAAAAAAAAGAATATTTCACTATTGATATTGAGGAGGAAGTGGAGCAAGCAGGTTTGTAGAGCTGTTTTTTTTAGAATATATATATAGCCTGACTTTCTTCCCACTGGACTGCCAAACAGATATGGCACTATTTTAAAGGAGAATATTGAGGATGTATCAAAACAGACGTTTTTCTCTCACGAGTAACGTGAAAATCCGCCTGAAAACAGACTTCCCATTTGTTGTTGCCATGGTCACAGTTGACTCTTCGTTAGCGGAGATGAGCGTCTCTTTCTTACGTGCAGTTTTTCCTCATATCTATTGATAAATTTGCTCTTTACACCCTTTTCTACTTTTATCATAAGGCGTAGAATGTGTTCGTATTAAGCGTGTTTATGAGTGTTTCGCACGTCACATGTGCAGCCTGGTGTCGTTTGAAATGTGGCACGGCAGGTCTTTTTCCAAACAGAACAAAGAAAGAGGAAGCAATTCAAACCAGCTGTGCGATATAAGGTTTCATGGGTAGTTGCACAGTTACACATGAACGGAGACCTAAACATAACAAAATTATCCCAAGCTCTTAACCGGCCATTTATTAAAGTCTTAACTGTTAGGAGATTGCACTTGGGAAGAGAGTTATTAAACTGGCTAATAATTTCATATGAATTCTGTTGAGGCTGGATTTTCACTTCAGCTGAGAGAAAAACCAGGCGAAGCATGGTTCTTTAACTCAATAGCTCCACTCCACGTGGAATAGCTGCCATAGAAAATGTTCTGTTCCTTTTGATTCTGATGTGTTTTGTCTTTGTCGTTCAGATGACCCCGACAGCCCGGGTATGTTCATGTGTGGTGTGATAGTTTGTTATAGCCCCCCCCTGACTAGGCTTTACCCTTGAAGTGACCTTTACCTACCTATCTTACACCCTGTACATCAGCATAGGACTAAGATAGAAGACACACCTTTTTAAAGTCATCCGTGTATCTCCATGCCTCCCCCTTCGCTCCTTTGCCATTCCTCTATGTGTGACTGCTGGGAGTCTTTTTGATGCGCACATTTTCTTCCCGTGACTACAGACTGCACATCCTTACTACTACAAGAAGTAATGTTTTGATGCTAGCTGCAGTTACATCTCTGGGTGACGTCCCCAGTGAATGAACTTTCCTGCCCCCCGACTCTCATGTGTGTGTTTTTTTTGCCTTGCTTGCTTGTGTGGTGGCTCCCATTATCGAGTGTTTCCTTCCCCTTGTTGAGGTCGCTCACCGAAGGTCACAGGTTTTCTTACGAAGTGTTTTACTGTGTGTCATGATTATCTTTTGTGTGTTTGCGCTCAAAACAAGATTTCTGCCTCACCTCATGCACAAATTGTAAAGAAACGACTCCATCCATTGGTCTCGATTTGCATTTTTCATTGTGGGACTAGCATTCTTCACCCTTGGCCCTTCAGTATATACAACAAAGTATGAGCTACACACAGCTCCTACTTGGTACAGTAAATGTAAAATGTGTTGATAGACACATGGCATATTACCAAACACTTCCAGGGTCGACACCATCATCAGTACATATTGTCTTCTTCTCTTCTCTGTCTGCCCTTTTCTCTTTTTCTTTTGATTTTCTTTGTTTTGGCGCCATGTTGAGTGTGCATGTCTGTCGTGTTATGGGTTGATGTTCAGACTGGTTGTGTCTGGGCCGGTGTCCCTCTCTCGGTCCACCTTTTTCGCGGCACTAATTCTGGGTTTTGTGTGCAGTATTTGGGCTAAATTCTCTAATGGAGATTATAACAGAGGCCGGCCCGGGGAGCGGAGAAGGTGGGTTCTGCCCTTTTTAATCGAGTGAGCTGCATGCTTCTCCAAGCCAGTCAACTACATCTCCCAGCATTCTTCCCCCTCTTTGTCTATCCCCATTTCCGTCACCGTGTGTGTCATCAAAGATCCAGTGGAGCATTGAGTCTGTTGTCTTATCACGCCACCATTCATAGTGACTGTTCTCCTTCCTCAGACTAACTCTTATTTCACTTCACAGTACGATTAGCTTTCTTTATTAAACTAGCCTCATCACAAGCGAGTTTCGAAGGTCTTAGGAGAAAAAGTACATCTAGATGTAATGCAGGAAACGATACAGTACACAACAGGGAATCGAATAAAGTGACACAGAACAGGATGCTGGAGATTCAGAATAACGAGAACCGACTGAGCTAATCTACCAGCATCCATTGTTTGTCATCGTCTTCTCGTCCTTTATGCTCCCACAGAGTACAAACGGGGTTGGGCTCAATCATACTGTAATCGTGTTGCGCACAGAAAGCAGTGACTACAGTAAAACTATGATGATTTCAACCTAACTATGAAACATTAGCTAAATTGAAGCTTTTATGAGGTTGTTTATATTGTTGTCCTCCATCTTACAAGTACAACCTGGCAGATAAAGTAAAGTTTGCCAACATTTTTCTTTTTCCGCTGTCACTGTTGAACTGTCTCAAGAGGCTTTGAATATTTGTTGGTTTAATAGTGGTGAAACATAATTAGTCTGTCCAAAGCAGTGGGAAGTATAAAATATGAGGGATTAAACTACAAACATTACTCTTTTTTTTTAATTAAAGTAAGTTTCATCTTTTCAGTCTCCTTTGAATTGTCCCGACACTTGTGCTGCGAGGTTTGTCTGGTGGTGTAATATTCATGAGGCAGTTGACCGTTTTTTTATGTCCTTCTGTTTAATCAGAGAGATTTCATTAATCCCCAGAGTGGACGACAACAAACGATGAGTCAGACCGCTCACAGCAGACTACAATACAAGACATAATGGCACAACAGTAGTAACACCAACACATAAACTAAAACATATTCCAAGAGCGCATTAGCCGAGCTCAGGAGGCCGCCCGGGCACTAAATTTAAAAACAGGATATTATTACAATCAGTCACTTAATGAGACCATTAGTGATTCACCTAAAACCAGAAGACAGGCTGTAAATGTTAAATTATTCCTCAAAATGAACAGAGGCAAATAGAAAACGTATAAAAGAAGATCTTACAGGTGACGTGGAAAACACAGCCCGTATCTCAGTAATTCGCGCTGTTGAAATGTTTCACAGCTGTGGCCACAGAAGACGCGAAGCGTCTTGGCATCCTGAATCAGACACTGTGTGGCTAAGCGTATCTGAAATCCATCTGACAAACACTCATCAAAACTAGTCATCCAGTCCTCGTCTGTGATGGTGTTTTTTTGGGGGGGGGGTGTCCATCTGCAGAGCTGCCATCGTGTCACAATGCAGAATCATAAATGACGACAGCCCCATTATAAAATCTTAAATCACTTCATTAAGCTGGCCAGACTTAATAGAAAACTTACACATCATAACAGTTCATTTACTGAGTTTGCCAGCTCCGGCTCCCTGAAGGCTTTTCGGCTCTTTCTTTCTTTGTACCTGCAGGTTTCCAATTAGGTTTGTGTTTCGGCGTAAATGGTTTCCTATCCATCAAGTTGACCAAACAATCTTCAGCTGTGCCGGTGTGCAGAGCCACAACAGAAATGATTAGGTTTTAGTCCATTAGAGAACTTAATTAGGCTCTCTCCATCCAGACAGGTATTTGAAGCCACAGGCAGTACTGGAATTACATACAAGCTCTCTGGCTTCTAAAAGGCTCTAATCCCCTTAAACAATGTGTGTCTGTTAACATTTAACTGCACTATGAAGTTTGGGTTTCATCTGTAACTGTAACTGTGAATGGCTGTGTCTAATTGTCCACTGGATTTATTAATGTCAGTTTCAACCTGACCACATAAAATGAGGCCGCTTGTCGACTCGCGCGCTGGTGATCCGTTGCAGTTTGGATAGTTTAAGCAGCGTTTTCTGACTTTGTTTGCACACTGACCTGTTTGTGCGGTTGCGTTTAAGCGTTTGTTGGCTCAGACGTTCAGGCTTCACTACAATCTCTCCCTTGTTACTCGGGTCGAAAAAATCATTTGACCCCTAAAGTCAAAGACCATTTTTAAAAAAAGCCTCAAAGTATCCTCCACTGACATGCCTCCAGGCACTTCTAGCCACTGTAAAAAGCCATAGTTGGTCTGAAGTCTAGCCAAGACCTGCAGACAGTCTTGCAAACATATTGACGAAAGCATCCAGCCAAAGACTCCACTGGAGTTACCAACAAACTTTTTCATTTAAACTCAGATATATGTGGCTGCATTCATGGTGCAAAAAAATCCATAAGCTGTCTCTGCTGTCTTCCTGCTTTTTTTTTTTTTTATCATACTCATAAAAAATCTTCGGTTCCAAGTGCTGTTTCTATTGCAATCACTTTTAGAATAAATCATAAAGAGAACCGAACGGTTAAAAGCAAGCTGAAAGATTCGTGCTTGTGCAATCGATGTAAAAGCTGATTTCTTGTCCCCACGACACCCCAGCAACGATAATAAACAATAGATCCCCGCTGTGCACAGAGCGGTGACAGTAAAGCAGCCTGTAATGACAGATGTCAGATCAGAAAAGCTTTCTGTCCTCGTCTTGTTGGAGAGCGCTCCACCCCCGTCCTTTCATGGCTGTTAGAAACAGAATCACTCACAAAATGAAGAAATTTGGAGCTCGTCATTCATTAGATTTGTCTTTATATCAGTGTTTTTCTTTTCTATGGATTCGTGTGTTGTGCTGCGATGAAAGTGAAATTGTTGTCAGGCTTGCTGAAGCTCTCTAGCCGTGACTCGATTTGAACCTGATTATCAGAATCACTTTTTAATCGCCAGGGTTGTGTACACGTGCAGAAGTTTGACTCCGGTGTGAGTGCAAAGGATGCTGAAACACACGATTCATGTCGTTTGTTTTATGTAAATGAGGTAGGTGGACGTCTGAGACTCGGGGGTTACTGCACAGGATTGTTCATGACACTGTTTGCTTGTTTTGCTATTAATCAGCTGAATGATGGGGGTATAAAATTGGATCAGGAGCCTCTCAGGAAGGAGCCATATTAGGCTGACTAAAGGAGTTTCAGCCTGTTCAGACTGTAATTCATCTCAGAGTTTAATCATGTACCGATACACTACGTCTACAAGTGCAAGTGACTTTGGCAGACGCCGTACAGACATCAGATTTCTGCCAGATCGATTGTCGTTTGTTGTGCAGTCGGATGGGGAACGCCTGATTAATTGCCTGAATGATCAACGGCCTGGCTGTTGGGTTTCCGGCATGTTGGAAATTTCGCTCGGTGGTCTTTAAAGTTCCGGATTTCCTGATTTACCTCATGGCTGCCAAACTGTTACAAACACTAGTGAGCTTAGTTTAACATGACTGGAGGAGTATTGTACACGATGTGTGACTGCATACTGTCTGCATCTTCTCACTGTCTGTGGCTCCACGTATTTTTAATGTTTGTCCTCTGTCCATTTATTAGAAAGTAGTGCTGCCTCTTTCTTTGTCAATACTGTGGAGTAAACGGCGGTCTTACTTTAATAAGATCACTAAGGCTTCTGGGTTTACATTGAGGGTCAGCCGTGGCCGTACGATGTGAATCTAAGAGGTTGCAGAAAGGCAGATTAAAAACTTGCATCATTTATAAAAAAATCCTCACCGTCTGCTCAGCTTCAGATGGAATGAAAATGATTCACATCAGGGGAATTTATTTTGTCTGAGATGGGTGCGACATCTTTCAAGTATAAACCCGGGGACGCTCATTAATAACCAGCATCCAAACCTCAGTGGTTTGGACTCGAGTGGATGAAGTCTGGGTCATATATTTTGATTTGAGTCCGCTGAATGACTTGCCTAAATACTTGAAGTATCATTTAATGTTTGTATTATAGCACAATGATAAAATGATTGACCCAACCCCTGCAAGTGGTTCACTGGCAGATGCCAGGCATCGCATCACATCACAGCACCGCAGCGACGTTTTTTAAAATGAGCCAGCTTGTGATGTCGTAGCGTAGCTCACTCTCCTTGCCATCCACTTTATTTTCTCCCATGCATGAGATCACCGATGTAGTTGCCGTACACACTGTCCTCCATCTGACCTCACATTTCTATGCTGCTAATGTGTGATGCCACCACCAAGAGCACCGTTTGGACTGTGTGTGTGCGTGTGTGTGTGTGTGTGTGTGTGCGCACCACGTCCCTGTTTGACTTGTCCTTCACCTCTCTTGTTGTAATAATAGATTCTAGCAGCTCCAGTAATTTGTCTGTTCAGCTGTAGATAACCTTCAGTAGATTCCAGGTGTGTCTGTCCTCTCCACAAAGTGATGTAAACTCCTTTCTTTTTCTACTTGATGTTGTAGTAGTTTGAAGACTAGTTCCCGGTGAGCAAGTGCCCTTTGTGTGTGTCCAGTCCACTTCCTCTGAGTGCTCTTCTGTCTAGCAGTTTTTGTTTTGTTGTTTTGGTTCTCTTGCTCTGTGGTGTTCAGATAGCTTCATTGTTTTGGTTCTTCTTCCAGGCGCACGCGCACCGCGAGCACTCGTGGACCAGAAGTCTTCGGTCATCAAGCACAGTCCAACGGTGAAGAGAGAGTCGCCCTCTCCTCAGGGTCGAGTCAACAACACGAGGTGATGAATCCTTTTGAAATGCGCAGCCGTACCGTGACTCTGCATCAGGTGCCGTCAGAGTGACTGATGGTGTGTCGTTCTGATTCAGTGAGAACCAGCAGTTCTTGAAGGAGGTGGTGCAGAGTGTTCTGGACGGTCAGGGAGTCGGCTGGCTCAACATGAAAAAAGTGCGCCGCCTGTTGGAGAACGAGCAGCTTCGCGTCTTCGTGCTGAGTAAGCTGAACAGAGCCATCCAGTCGGAGGAGGATGCCCGACAGGAGATCATACGCGATGTGGTGAGACACACTGTGGCAACTAAACCAAAGAAATAATCTCTCTCTCATTAATCTGATTAATCATTTTATTTATAACATGTCAGAAAATACTAAGAGTGGTCTGTTATAATATCCGACAGCCCACTGTTTATTCAGTTTACTCTTATGCGGCAAAGAAAAGCATCAAATCCTCAGACCTGACATGTTGAACCAAGTGAATTTTTGGCTTAAAAAAATCAGAAAAATGATTCATCTATTATTAAAATAGTTTCCTGCAGTTTAGCTTGAATGTGTATAAAGCATTTTACAGCCATACTTTACTTGATAATCAACAACAACCCTCAAGAACTCTAGAAGCAAGTTAACGTTTTTAACCCTCTATCTTTAACCCATGGGGCTTGTCGTGTAGCTCGTATTTTTCTGTCTTGTCGAGCTCATTATAATCCTCGTCTCTGTGCCTTGTTTCCAGGAGGTGAGCAGGAAGGTGTACAAAGGCATGCTGGACATCTTGAAGTGCACAGTTTCCAGCCTGGAGCACTCGTACACTAACGCAGGCCTCGGAGGAATGGCCAGCGTCTTCAGCTTGTTGGAAATAGCACGCACACATTATCAAACCAAAGGTGCGTCCGCTTGTTCGGCATGCTGCATTATCTGATTTATATAAGATAGACTTTAAAAATCATTTGAGACTTTTTGTGCTTGGATGCAGCAGTAGGCTACTAACACTTGTCCATGTTCATGTTTATATGAAGCTTTAAGCCGCATGCTTGACTGTAATTTTAACGATTAGATCTTTTGACTGTCTTTCCGTCTTTGTCTAACACTTTTACTCCTCTCCCACTTTAAACCTCCACCTTTCTTCTCTTCCTCTGATTTTGATCAACTGTCTTTGGCCCCTTAATTTTGGTAACTTGGTAGACCCAGAGAAACGCAAGCGAAGCCCGACAGACAGTGCTGGCAGCCCGGGGAGTAAAGAGAGTCCTTCAGGTCGCATGGAGACTGCCAGACCTCAGGGCCTCCTGAACGTTCCCCACCTGCA
Source organism: Nibea albiflora (assembly GCA_014281875.1). Lineage (NCBI taxonomy): Eukaryota > Metazoa > Chordata > Actinopteri > Sciaenidae > Nibea > Nibea albiflora. Next base: position 5,887,011 of record CM024795.1, on the reverse strand, counting down.
GCTGCCGCACCACCCGACAACAGCAACGGGCAAAGGAGCCCGCCATTTTTGATACCCGGAGTCTGAACGAGGAGAACTTTATTGCCTCGATTGGTGTGTACACCACTCCAACCCCGGTTGCATGTGCACTGTGAGACCCCCCACCCCGTCCCCCCCTACAAGCTCATCTACCTTAAATACCAGCCCCTCCCCCACCTCCAACCGTCTCAAAGAAAGATCCCTTCACTTGTCCCAGACAGATTCATACAGGTGTTCTAATATTCCACACACTTTGACCTGGACCAGTGCTGATAATCACTGGGGTGGGCTTTGTGAAACACTCACACCAACATTTTAGTGGCGTTTTCTGTGCCTGCTAATGAAAACCTAAATTCAGAAATTGGTTCAAATATTCCTATTGGAGATGTGAAGTAGCCTTGAAAAGTGTCTGGAATATTTCCCTGTATTCCAGGCTGGACTGCGTGTGTTTGTCTCCCCCCCCTTCCTGAAACATCTGTGCCCCTGTTTGCCTCCTCTCTGGAGTTCTGTTGTCAGCCTCTTAGCACCTTGAATGCATGTCTTTCTTTTGGTCTTCCAATACCTAAAATCTGCAGTAGTGGACGAGGGTAAACGAGAGGTATGCGCACCGATGGTCAAATCGGTGCTCGTCTTTGCCTTTACTGCAGGTTTCTGCGAGGCGTGCTGTATAGAAAATGGCAGCTCCCTTTGCTCTCAGCATGGAGGGTGGAAGCAACACTCCCCGGTAAACAGTCCCAGTCAAGACACAAATTGCACTGCAGAAAGTGTTTTTCTATTGGTCATCAAAACCGACTCAGAAAATCTCTTTATGAATCTTAATTTTCCACTGAATTCTCTGAGAATCACTCTGGGTCTGTATACAGGGGACACTTTGAGTCAGCCACCCTGACACCTCTCCTACCTGCACCCCTTCTTTTCCTGTTAGAAGTTGCACCTTCAATTCTACAGAATGCTGTGAGACTTGCATCCCGGCTTCTGCAACTGCTCCATTCCACCTGCTGGCTTAGTCGGCCTTTCAACCCCCATCCCATGCTCTTTTTTTTTTTTTTTTTCTTCCCCCCCTCCGAGTCAACCATCTCTCTAATCTCACCTTTTGCTCTGGAGAGCCAGACAAATGCAGTCAGTGATCAGAGCCACAGCTCATTCCTGACGTCACTGTGTGGCTCTCCAGGACTTTGGGTTAGCAGCTGTGGGTGTGTTGTAATGTTACCTTAGTAGCTGTCACACACTGTGGATCCAACTTGACAACAAAATACTTGCTTACTTTCGTTTTGTCCAAGATTGACGCGCAGCTACATGCAAACACTACAAAACACCTTCATTCAATAATGACAAGATTCTCAATGCTTATTTTGTTTTTTGTTTTGATTTTTAATGCTCATCCACCATACATGCCTTTTCAACCAGCTCTCTGACTCTCTCTCTGTCTTTCTCTCCTTGCTTGCAATGCATCTTGGGTAGAATTGTGGAGCAAGCACCAGGATAAGCAAAAAGCTATGGAAAAACCACAGAGTAAGAGACTTTTCACACACCAAAAAAAAAAAAAAGAATAAAGAAACAAAGAAAAAGGATCGGGGTGTTCAGCTGTTGACCTTTTTCCACCCCCTTGTCTACACCTTTTTCTCTCCAGTGTGTTTACACATGAATAAATGACAAGGAGTGCTCCTAACAATGTCATAGGTATAAGAGTCTTGATGTGTCGTCAAGATTTTGACATTGGATTGACTGTGTACTACAAATAAGACGTGGATCAGGGTGATTAGATTAGCATTGGTATCCTGTAGTGTTATTAAATTCACTGTATGTCTCTCACAGATACATCACTGTGAGAGATTACAGCCTTTTTATTAGTTGTGTGTTTAATCAAGATTTGAGACGGCAGCCAGTCTTTTGGTAAGTTTCCCAGCAGGCCTTTCTGTCAGTGTATGTAATGTCCTTAACTTTGTATGCCTAGCAGCCGTAGCTCATAAGGTGAGATACAAAACATACACATATGGGAACGTAGTGCTGTATTTTATTATCTTATTAACTTAAAATGACAACCGTTTATCTGGAACAAGGTCTTGTGGACTGTTTTAGGGTCCTTGATTTTTTTCTTTTTTTTTATGTTCTAGTCACTGGCTTAAGCTCAAGCGATGTGTCATTTTATTTTCAAGTGTTTTATTGTTTTCCCCTTGACACCGCCATGCATCAAGATGAGAAGAAATGAATACCTGCTGCCCTTGTCCTGCTCTTTTAACTGTATTTTTTCCAGTTTCAAGTGGCTTGCTGTAAAATTGTGTATCTACAACATTCTCCACATCTTAAGGCTTTACCAAACGGTTCTGCAAACGTTCAGTGACGTTAAAAAAATAATAATAATAATAACTGCAAAACGAGGAAGTGTCAGGATCTGCTTGTCACCACGTCTGCACCCACTGAGATGATAAAATAATCGAGTCCAAATCACACTTGAAACAGAAAATGTCTTCCTTTACCGTCCCAGTTTGTCTGCATGCCTAACTGCCTGTGTCTGTCTGTTGGTTTTGGTGTAACTTGGGCCACATTCGCAGCATTTTTCTGACAACTACTGTCCTGCTCTTGCAGTTTTGTTTTCTTTTGTAACTTTCCCCCCAATTTTATGGCACTTCCTGCTTGACCCCTTTGTGACTTCTTTGTCTGATCTATCATTATTCAGTTACACACCAATATCTTATACAGAAATGAAGTTTTCTTACCTCTTTAGATTAGATGTGTCATAGTCACCCTGTATTTTTAACTAGAGACAGTTTAAGGCTCTGAGCTAATGTTACACTGTATGCTTCGCTGTGTCTCAAGTGCAGTGCAGTGTTTAAATGGAGGCTTTGGCACTTTAGATGAACGTAGCGTCAGTGTCGCTGTGCTGTGTTGGCTTTGAGTGAGGCGGCTCACAGTGAGGCAAGAAGATGCTGTCGCCCTGTTCATGAAAAACGCTGCTCATCATCATGTCTGTCCTTCAGGGTCTGAAGGAGCAAAGCAGCAGCGCCCCCAGGTGACCGACGCAGAGGAGAAGAAATCACAGATCAGTGCCGATAGTGGCCTCAGTGTCACGTCTGGATCTCAGGTTTGTTCGTGGGAAAAACAACCTGCGAATGGTGTGCAGCACAGGTTTTACTGCGTAGCACAGTTCTCATCTTTTTGTGTTCACAGAAAAGCGACACAGAGTCTGTAACGAGCTCGGAGCCACCGATCCTGACGAGAAGCACCAGCCAGGACTCAGAGGCTAGCACAGTGGTAGGGCACAGCCAACTCAGATATTATGCACCCTGTTCCTTTTCTGTTCCAGCTACTCAGCGTTTCACGACATTAACAATTTTTTTGTCATCCAGTCAAAAACTAAAAGGAAAATAAGGAAATGGGTAGTGTGTTGCGTGTTGTTATCAGCGTGTTCATGGATTGTAGATGGCTTCGGCTCAGGTAGGGCGGCTCGCCCTCTAGACTGCAGAAGATCGGTTGTTTGATTCCCGGCTCCTTCCAGTCTGCATGTCGAAGTGTCCTCGGGCAAGATCTAAATTTCTCCAGATGGACTGCAGTGACTTCAGTGTGTGTGTCTGTGTATGAATGAGAATTACTTTGTGATGAGCAGTTGGCTTTCTCTGCAATCAGTGTGTGAACGTGTCATGAAGTGTGCCAGTCTTGACAAATAATGGTGTGTTTTGCTCAAAACTATAAAATTTTAATTGGAAGTTAAAATTTTAAAACTAAAAAATGTAAAATGAGTCAGAATTGTGCAAAGAAGCAATCCTGCACACCGTCCATCACTTATTCTCCCTTTATTTATGTCACTTTGGTCCTCAGACCTTCATCAGGTGCTGTCAGACTGTGTGAAATTAGATGATTTGAAACGTTTGTTTATTAACCATGAATATGAAAGCTGCCACTTGTGTTTTCTCCTTACACCTGGACTCTTGTTGTTTTTAGATAAGCAATAGCTCCGGAGAGACTCTCGGCGCTGACAGCGACCTGAGCAGCACAGCAGGAGACGGCCTCGGCGGGAGAATGCCCCCTCACTTAAATCAGTCCAGAGGGACTCTGTCTGACAGCGAGATTGAAACCAATCCAGCCACCAGCACAGTGTTTGTAAGTACACGATAAGTACAGTGAGTATACCAACATGCCAACTCACTGGAGTTGCGTGCTGCTCGACAAGTGCCAGACTATCGTTGGGATAACAGTCACAATCTACAGTACACATGGTTTTAAAAACAGATTTATCAATGATCAAAATACATGAACCTACTATTTTCTTGGCTCACACACACACACATGGACCTTTTCCTCCACAGGGAAAGACCCACACTCTGAAACCAAGTGCAAAAGATCATGTACTCGCTATGGCCAAGGGGCCGCCTGCTCAGCCCATGGAGGACATCAGTATGAGGATCTACCTTTGTGAAGGCCTCCTGGGTACGTCCCGCTGTTTTAGTTTCTACTTCCTCTCACAGTTTTATCAAACAGCTGACGTTTCTAACTCAAATGTGTCCTCCCTCTGTTCGTGAGGGTTTAACTTTGTCTGATTGTCCTGCGCTGCTTTACTAACACCGTCTCTGTTTGTCGAAAGAAAAACAACTTTAGATGTGAAAAGATGCTTCCGCTAAATGCTGTGACCTTTTCACTCTCCACGACTTGTGCAAGCTCTCACTTTTGGTCACATTAATGTCACTACAGTGTACTTTAACTGACAGTGAAACGGGTTATTTCTAAAGGACAAAAAGCAGAAGTGAAACACGTGGTTACCTAGAAGTGAAAGGTTATACCCCGTTTCTCCTTTTCTGATGTAACTCCACATAATGTAACGATGAATTAACACTGCTGAGTGAAGCGGGAATCGCTTCACTCAGGTTTGATTTAAAAATATGTAATTAAGGTGCAGGCATGTGAAGCAGCATTAACATTAAACTTTAAGCAAATAAAATATTAACTTTTATGTTGATTATCAATCGATTATCAACCTTGTAAGTTAAACTACAGTTTTTAAAAGCTAAAAACAATAAATCAGTATTATATTTTCAGATAGTAACGATGTTATCGCTCATCTACTTGACTGTTGACTTGAATGTTTTAACCTTCAAGCTGTAGATTATAAACTAGTGATGAAATGAGCATCATGTGTCGTTGTTTGTCCCTGTTTTTCTTCCTCTGGTGTGGCTCTCGGCTCGCTCTGCTCTTGTTTTTGCCATTAAACCTACTCACCTCTTCGCCTAACCCCCCCCTCCTGCTGCTTCTCGTCCCTCCTGCTGCTCCTCTTGGGAAATTCTTCCAGGCCGCGATAAGAGCTCCGTTTGGGATCAACTAGAGGATGCTGCCATGGAAACCTTTTCTCTAAGTAGGGCTAATCTCTTGCCTTTGCCCCTTTTTTTTCCCTATGTATATATGTGTGTGTGGGCGGGGGTGGAGGGGGTGTATCCATTGTTCACACAGATGGGTCTGTGTTTAATCTTTGATGCGATGTGGGTTTTTCCTGTCCGTTGGTGAGCTGTGTGTTTCCGAACATGAGATAGGGGTGGAAAAAATAAGCAGTCCTGCAGAGTTTAGGTCAGAGTTTCCCCTCGCAGAGTTCAAAGACGGCAACATGTGTGGGATTTCCGTGGCTCTCACTTTTAACATTAACTCTGATTCCTGCTCACTTTGCATTTTAACCAGTTTCCTGACTAACTTCCACGTCGACCTAAAAGCTGAACGTTTCATGGGTTTGCATATATTTGTTGCTGTCAGAAATGTAATTATGTGTCGAGCACACTCATGAGAGTCACCAGCTGGTGAGTAAGATCGAAATGTCAAGATACCCAATGAGTTACTGCAAAGTGAACGAGGCGGGGAAGCAGAAGGTGAAATGTTTTATTCCTCTTCTGCATCCCGTGAAAATGATTTGTATGATTTCTTTTATCCCTCAAGTTGTCGTGTGGTTTTGTTTTGTCGTTTTATTTATTTTGTGGCAGTTTGAAACTTTATTTCTAAATCTGAATGAGAAGAAAATGTTATTCGCCCTTCGATTCATCAAACTCAGGTTTGATCTGATTTCAGGATGGTTACAAAGAATAGCAGTTAAATGCAGCCAGCCAGTATTATTCATGCACAAACTGTTAATTCAAGTAAAGGTTTTGTTAGATCTGTGGGATGCGAGCCTCATCGCAGACCTCTCACCCTCCTGTATTCCACTGGGCACTGATGCATCGCGTTCCGTGTACGCCACGGCCGCCCAAGCTAATCACGATTGTTCTGGAATTTCAAAATAAAATACCCTAAAACAGCTAAAAGGGAAATTCTTATGCATCTATGTAGCACATTTACTCACGATAGAGGCACATAAACCAGGAAAAATGACCAAAGTCTTGCGTCTGAAACCTTCTCGTGGAGTTTGAGGTTTGAAGTTGCACCAAAAACAGCAGCGCGACCGCGATGTGACAGAGCCGTGCGTGGTGGGATTTTGTTGTGATGCTAGAAGCGTTATAATGTGGTCTAATTGGCTCTGACGGGTGGTTTAATGTAGATCTATGAACCGCTCGATCATTTCCTAAAAGCAGATTTTGATTGAAATCCATCTGAAATTTTGTAATAAGTTCAAACCAAACTGTAGAAAGCCACACGAGCAATAAGCACTGCATTAGTTTGTTTAAAGTCATTTTGTTGAATAGAAATCTATTTAAATGATCTGCTGTGACAGAGCGTGTGCTTGTGGCTGTGTTGTGTGCGGTTCCACATGTTAGGAGCTACATGTGTGCTGTCTCCATGTGTTCAGGTAAGGAGCGCTCCACGCTGTGGGACCAGCTGCAGTTCTGGGAGGACGCTTACTTAGATGCTGTGATGTTGGAGCGTGAGGGCATGGGAATGGACCAGGGACCCCAGGAGATGATTGAAAGGTCGGCTCGATGATTCAGATGTTAGTTTTGTCACTGCCACTTTGTGATTCTGGTTCTGGATTATTAAAAGTTGCTTCTTCTGTGTTTAGATACTTGTCTTTAGGAGACCACGACCGCAAGCGTCTGGAGGACGATGAAGACAAACTTCTGGCCACCTTGCTGCACAATATGATCGCATACATGCTGATGATGAAAGTACGTGATGAGGCCCCGTTTGTCCTGAACATGTGAACTGTTTTTACATCGTGTTTACCTCCAGATATCCTGACGTTTGCTCCCTGTGTTTGTTCAGTTGAGCAAAAATGACATCAGGAAGAAAGTGAGACGTTTGATGGGGAAGTCCCACATCGGCCTCACGTACAGCCAAGAGATCAACGAGATACTGGACAAACTGGCCAACATGGTGAATGTCTGTCCTCATTTGAACTCAGCTTTATATGTTATTTATTCTTTGTAAGCATTTATACCAAATTATATTTTCAGAACGGCCGTGAGCTCGCCATCAGGCCCAGTGGAAGCCGTCACATCAAGAAGCAAACGTTTGTTGTACACGCCGGCACTGATACCACAGGAGACATCTTCTTCATGGAGGTACGCAAACCTCCTACGTCTGTACCTGTGCTGCGCGTTGTTGTTGTCATGTTGTTGTCGCTTTTTTTTTTTTTTACTGATGTGACTCATCATCGTTTCAGGTTTGCGACGACTGCATAGTCCTGCGCAGCAACATCGGCACGGTCTACGAGCGCTGGTGGTACGAGAAGCTCATCAACATGACTTACTGCCCCAAGACCAAGGTGCTGTGTCTGTGGAGACGCAACGGCCAGGAGACGCAGCTCAACAAGTTCTATACCAAAAAGGTGAGCGACGGCGACTCTGTGCATCCCGAGAGTTAAACTCGCTGCGTGAGAACGTCCATTAGAAACTCAAGTGACCTTCCTCTTTGCTTTTCAGTGTCGTGAACTCTACTACTGTGTTAAAGACAGTATGGAGAGAGCTGCAGCAAGACAGCAAAGCATAAAGCCAGGTTTGTGTTTATGTGCCCCTTTCTTTTTTTTTTGTAACAGTAAAAAAGGGAAAAGGCCAAAAAAAATCTCAAAACGAGTCTCATATTTTGAAAAATGCCTGTTAAATTCTGGATTTATTATCTGTCCTTGCTTGTAAACTCAACGTGTGGCTCTCCCTCAGGTCCGGAGCTGGGCGGAGAGTTCCCGGTCCAGGACATGAAAACTGGTGAAGGTGGACTGCTGCAGGTCACGCTGGAAGGAATCAACCTTAAATTCATGCACAGCCAGGTAAGAGGCCAGTCACCAAGAGCGGAGACGACTGCTTCTCATCTCACACGAGGGCATGGAAACAAAGAAGTCACTCATGATGGTTCATCCCCATCCTTCTGTCCACCTTTCTGCTCATCTATCCTGTTTGCATCATTTCCTTTCATCTCGTGACGTCTTCCTCTATCGTCGGTAAAACTCGACGCTCGCAGGCAAAAAGTTAGCGACGGCTGACAAACGCGCTCGATTGGCTTTCACTCAGTCCCGATGTTTCACCTTTAGAGGAAGAATTCCCGTTTGTGCTTTTGCTTTTTTGGATTTGCTTTTTTCAGTTTGTGTTTGTTTGTATATGTGTGTGTTTGTGTGTGTGTGTGTGTGTGTGTGTTCATATGCATGCTTTCCCCCCCAGAAAAACAACAAAACAACCAATATTAACACATCCTTCCACACACGCTTCTTTTGACATCTGTGGTGCTCAAACCTCATTGTTCATTTACTGTGTGGGAGGAGATGATGTGTTAATGTGTGTGTGTGTGTGTGTGTGTGTTGTGCATCAGTGGTAAGACGGATGACCTTGAGCGAAGACTTTTCATTAATAATTGGCTATTTAATAGCAACTTTAACATTTTTAAGTTTGGACCCTCGGAACATCGTCATGTGTTGTCTTCACACCTGCGCAGGCAGTCGTAGTCGGGGTTAGTGTTTCTTCTTCAGGTTCACGAGAACGTGAAGCCGAGCGGCGTGCTGTAGGTGAATAGTCCGAGTCCGTGACCACGTTTGAAAGATGAGCGACCCACAGCAGCCGACAGCCGCTTCAGACATCTTAAAAAGCAAGAAAACAAAACGCAACTCTAGAGGTGTCGTATTCCTCATCAGCCGTTCAGCCAGATCACGAGGAAGAAAACGAATCTCGCGTCACCTTTCGTGGCGTGGTCATGCAGGCGGTTGTTGAGGTTTGTCGAGACATGTTTGGCTTCAGTCCGGTTCAGTGCCGGTGAACGGAATCTCATTTGTGACGCTCACAATATTCCACTGTCCTGATGATCCACCTCAGCCTCTGCAGTTAAAGAGCTTTTCACCTTGTGAGGGAAAATATAAACAAGAAGAAGCTTTGCAAGAAAATTTGCACGGACCAATCACAGTGCAGTTGGTTGTCTGTTAAATTAGGCCTGCAACCTCTCGTCCATAAAATGTCAGAAAATAGAGGGGAAAAAAGTGCAGATCGGTTTCCCGAGCTCAAGTCGACACATTCAGGTCGTTTGTTTTGTCTGACCAGCTGTCAAGAACTTAAAGATATTTACTTTATTATCATATAAAACAAAGAAAACTGGCAAATAATTCACATTTTGCTTAGAAATGGATTAGTTGATTCATTATTTTAGCTCTGTTTTGAACTGACATTGCATAGAGCAGTGATAACACCATCGAATGATTGGCTAACAGTTGACGTCGACATCGGTCAGTTTAGATGCTAAATAATCTGATACATCTTCAACAGATGTAACATGAAAACATTTCTCTCAGTTTCTCACCTTAAGTCATAAAAACATTCACAATAAATCATTTTAATTCAATTTGTGTCTGCAAAAAGCGACGACTTATCATTAAAGCTGTAATCAAATAACTGAAGTGAAAGGAGTGACGAACCCAAAGATTGTTTGTCTCAGATCTGCTGAGCCTTTTAGTGTCTTTCAGCGCTTTGTTTCCCAAATTAAGTTAGCAAATAGCGAGTGAACACCGTGGAGCATTTGGCAGCTAAAGAGATATTTCCATCCGGAGTGGGCTGAGTGAGTATCGGATTCAAACTCCGAATGAGTCGTGCAAATAAGCAGCTGTTATCAAATTAAGAGCTGATGAAGTCTGTAGCTTATTTCTTATTTCCGTCAGTCAACTCAGGTTTAAAAGTTTTCACGCGGTGAGCGTCACAAATAAAATTCCATCAGTCTCGACTGTAACACCGAAACCGCCCCTCTGACTTGGATGTCGCTGCACTGAGTCACTGTTTATGATTACTTCCTGTTTTTTTTTGTCGCTGCTTCTGCTTTTTTCAGGTTCTTTGAGTTGAGTTTTTGCGCTTCGTATTGCAAGGGGCAGAGAGTTTAACGATTAACCCACGAGATGCTCACTGTGGAGCGCCACTCTTCTAGAATCCTCTTCACCAGCGACTTCGCTGCAGTGTGTAGATCGGCTCATGGCGGGTAGTTAAAACAGTTTGACCAAACTCCTCAGCGCTGCATGTCAAAATTCTTTAGTATGTTCAGCGAGCGAGCGCTGGGTCGGGCCCTTTTTGGCAGCTCCTGCCGTGAGATGGTGTCGGAGGTGACATTTTACACGCAGTAGCGGGGGTTTCCTGTCCGTCAGCGACTTTGCCCCTCATTTATCTGTTCTGCTGTGTGAGCAAGTGGTGTTGGTGCCAGCCCTTGTTGCTGGAGGAGGAGGCATGGAGGGCTCTGGGGGACTGAGATGTTTTAAAGTCCAGGAAAACAAAGGTGAATCCAGCTCTCAATACAGTCAAACTTTCTAGTCCTCTTTTTTTTTTTATTCTTTCCTCTCCCATTCCTCCAGTTTTTTTGGGGGGGTTGATTCCTCTTGTGACGGGTTTTTTTTTCTTCCACATTGGCTCTGGTAACTTCTCTCAGCTTAGATTCTTGATCTGAATCCCGCACGAGGCTCCTGTGGATAGCGCCCTCTCGGAGTGTCGTCGAGTGTTTGTGCTCTTCTGTCCGATAATAATCCAAACCATTTCTCTCCCATGCTCTCTCCCCCTGCAAGGAGCGGAAGGTACACAACCTCTGCTGTGTTTGCTTATTAGCAGTTACATCTTATTGGGTTTCCTTTTTTTTTGTTTTTTTGTGTATTTGTTCTTCTCTATCTTTTCTTTTAACTGTTGTAGCTGTATGGCAAATCTAATTTTGTGTCCTTGTCTACATTTTTCTATGGAACTTCCATGTATGCATCATATGGGCCATATTGTATCTCTGAGCATAAAAAGAAATGCGTTCCTCCTTTTTTCTCTTCTTTTTAAAACTACCTCTGCTGCTATGACTCTAACCGATCCACTCCATTGATCGATCAAAGTCATGTTGAATTAGTTTCTTGAGCTTTGAGCAGACTAAATGCATCTCTACCCTCATTTTAACCGTCGCCCATGTATGCGTTTGATCATGGAAACTTCTCATACTGTGCCTTTCTTTTCTTTGGTTAGCCGTTAAAAGCTTGCATTCCATGTGTAGTTGTTTTATTTTGAACCTTTCATACTGAATAAAACAAGTTTCAAACATGGTTAATTTAGTTAAATATGAAGTGTTTACTTTTCATCCAGTGTTGTTGAGTTAATAATGTTCTGTCTTGTTTTGTTTGTTTTTTGTTTGTTTTTAGGTTTTCATAGAGCTGAGTCACATTAAAAAGTGCAATACAGTGAAGGGAGTCTTTGTCCTGGAGGAATTTGGTAATTACACCATCTATTGATTCTAGGCCTGTACTCGGCACGGCAGTAACTCAGCTCCATGGCCAATGTATTGACGGGAGCTAATCAGGGTTCACTGAATTGGATGCTGGTTCTCCTCGAGGAGCGCCGAGACGCCGCCGTCTGTGCGCGATTAAAGGAGTGATGAATTCCTCAGAGGGACGCGCTTTTCTTTAAATCACGTGGCGGAGGTGAAGTGTAGAGCAGGCGACATTTCATTCAGTTGATAAAGAGAGACGGAGCTGGAGAGAGAGAGAGAAATAATTAGTCTGTACGACGTGAACAGAGACAGATGAAGACGGGACGTCTCGCTGCTTTTTTTTCCCCCAAATATAATTTAGTGTTTTACAACAAAAAGCGCACAAGTAGGAATAAAAACTAAAATGCTGCATCTTAGGAAGCGTCGTCAGTTCCTGTGGAAGCATCGCTGAATGTATAATAAATCAAAGTCATTAAAAGTATTTCAGATGAAGCGGCTTGATCTACAAGTTTCTGTTTTAGAGAAAACGAAAGAGATTCTCGTGTGTCCAACGTTAAGAAATATAAAAGGAAAGTTTGCTGATATTCTATATTTTTCATATTCTTGATAAATCCCATTTAAGTAAAAAATCTTGTCTGTGCATCCAGAGCCTGACATTTATTCTTCCTCTGTGCCGTAGAACCGTTAGTGTGTGAGTCACGACCCACACTATAGTGCACCAAATGTGTATTCATCCACAGCTGAAAATAGTCCCCAACAAACGCACCGTTCACTCCTGTTTGAGCAATGTTTGCTAAAAAACTACAACACCCAGCTGTCTTAGAAAAAGTCATTAGCCTTTTAAAATAAATAAATAAATAAAACTACATATTTATGACTTATTCTTTAAGATTTATATCTTCTACAGGAGTAAGTGGGCTTCAGTAGGAGTCGGGAAGTCATGGTATTGAGGCAGATTTATTGATTTTCGTCAGCCTTTTCTTTAAGTTCATGCATTATCAGTAAAAATGACAGAATATCAACACTTTTACTTAAATAAATCGATAACTAACTGTATGAAAAATAAAAATCACTAATTGTAACTCTCCGTTAAAAGCACCTGATTCATCAACATCGACGATAGCTGTACGATAACTTGCGTTCGAAGTTTTCCTTGAACTAATCTATAACTTCTATGATTTGTACATCTCATTGCTTCGATAGAATCAGAAAAAAACATTTGATTTATCTACGTTGAAAAAATCCTCTGTTAGAGGCAGACGTAGCAGCATCCACAGCCCCAGTTTGAATTTATTTCACAGGGGAAACTGTTGAGACATTCATGAAATCTGTAAATTAAAAAAAAAAAGCTATATCAGGCAGCTGTTAGCAGTAGCTGATATTGATGTTTGAGTCTGTAGCGAGCAGCTACAGTCCAAAACGTGCGTCAGAGGTTGGAGTTGAGAGCCAGGCTGGGTTACTGCCGTGTCTCTGTGCTGCTTTTGTAATGTTGCCCTCATCTTTGCCACTATGAAAACCTTCATTCTCCAGCAGGTAAAGTGTTGTCACCTTTCTCCTTCCTTACTCAAACTAATTGCGTGCAGAGTATTTCTACACTCTCTCTCCTTTCCATCCATCCGTACCTTTTTGATTTTCTTTTCTTCTTGTACCATGAGTTTTCCTCTGCTTCCTCACTTCCATCACTGGCTTTTCATTCCCCCCCCCCCCAGACTCCATCTCTCATGTGGTCTGTCATTATCTGATCTCAGCAAGTGGAGATCTTTGGTGGCACTGTTGTTTTTTGGGGGGTGGGCGGGTGGTTTGAGCAGAGGGACTTAACATCTCCCAGCCCCCTTTCATCATGTCCAGATCTCAGCCTTCCCATCTCTGCTGTGGGTTCACAGTTACTAATGAAAAGTCAGTCTGTCCTGTGGACAGTGACGCCGTCCCGGGTCAAAGGGTTTTGGCCTCTCGTAGCTGCTTTTCTGTGACGTCTTTTAACTTTCAGTCCTCCGGGAGGGGGAGTTTGCCCTCCCACCTCCCCCTTCTTTTTCTTCGGTTGAAACTTTACGACCTTTGCAGTCTCTCGTTTCTATGACATCTGTGTTTTGATTTTGTCCATTTCGTGGGCCACGAACGTCTCACCAACAGATCAGGTTTAATACTGTGCCTCCTGTAAACAGCTGACTCATTACACGGTCAGAATATGAACATATTTCAGCCCCCCCCTCCTCGCTTCACCTTGCTCTCCTCTCCTGACTGTCGAGGCGGACTCTTCGTGGCCCACGTCTCATTTTACACCTTGTTGAAAGTCTCCACCCCTGTAACCCCCCCCCAAAAAAAAGCTCTCAAACAGAAACTCACTGAGGTTCCTGCTGCCTTTGAATTGTTTGTTTTGTCTCTTGCACCGGCATAGTTCCTGAAACTAAAGAAGTGGTGATCCACAAGTACAAGACCCCCATGGTGAGTCCTCGCTTCTCCTGTCACACTTCTTAACACTGTGTGTAGAGCTCTAGTTCATCATGAGGTGTGTGCAGCAGACATGTGACTGTATCTGTAACCTGTGTAGCGGCCTGTCCTCCTCTCTGGGAACACTAACATGAATCTGTAAGCGTTCTCCGGAGGCCGTACTGGGCTCCGAAGGAAGAGTGAAGATTCGGTGGAGGGGAAGAGGTTAAAAGATGGTAGCACCTTCTGAGAGTTTGCCCACGTTAAGCCACAATCTTACCCTTGCGACTCGTACGTAACCCCTCAGTTTCCACCACAGAGCGTACAGGCACAGACACTTAAATGTTCGAGGATAACGTCCTTCACTTTTCCTGCAGTTAGGAAACAACAGCTGAGACTTTTCCTGGTCTTAAGAAGCAAGCAGTACATTTACTGCCGTCCTTTCTCTCCGCTCTGTTTGTGTTCACCGTCGCTTCTCTGCCTCGCTCTTCTCCTCACCGCGCACAACATGCGGATGTTTATTAGCCTTCTCGGCGAGGACACGATGCAGCTCTGTTTGCAGGCAGCGAGTCAAAGGAGCGATGTAGCACTTCCAGCAATCTCCTGTTCCTTTCCAGCAGAGTGCTTGAGATGATGAGACGACGCGGTCTGCAGTGTTTCGACCTCGCCGTACCGGTTCAGTGTGCTCGCTACCTCCAGGGGTAACGGAAGAAAACAGGACAGAATACAGAGGTTCTGTTGGTACCACACAACTTCTGACGGTGTAACTGGGCTTTCCACAGCTACCTCGTAGTTTGATAAACATCTCCTGATCTCCACTTGATACTGAAGCTCCAATTAACTTTTTCTAACAGAGAAAATGAAGACGTTTAAGACATTAAGACGCTTCACGTCTCGGCATTTTAACTGCCACCAACTGTGGAAAGACGGGAAGCTGCAGAGTGTGTGTGAAGATACAAACAGAAAGGATCGCTCCAGATTAGTGGTCAGGAAACTGAGGTGAAATTTAGGAGTGATGACCAAGACCCAGCTGAGCACCTCTGATCACGTTGCCTCGGTTGCCCGGTCGTGCCGCTTCGCACTTAACGACAGGAGAAAAAAGCGTAACCTGACTGAACGTGCTGCCAGACTCCACATACAGGCTGTGGTCATCTTGCAGCTTGATTCCTGTACCGCCCTCCTGACGGGCCTCCAGGCCTGCACGGTCGAACCTTTCAGCTGCCCACCCGTACGCTCGCTTCCCTCTCCACCTTTTAAAAACCTCCCAGCTCCTCACAGAGGACGTCCTCTCCAACGCTACCGACAACTGGACGTGCCAAATCTGTCCGCCTCATACTTACTGCTGCACCAACACGTCCTCGTCACGCTGTACCTTGATTGTTTTTGGCTGAAATCTAAACGGCTGTAGTGTAAATGTAACTGTGCTCCTGGTTCTTTCGTCCTCCTGCAGGCACATCAGATCTGTTACTCCGTCCTCTGCCTTTTCTCCTACGTGGCGGCAGTGAAGGGGAAGGAGGCGGAAGGAAAACCCAAGATTCTGTCACCGAGACCCCTTCCTAGCTAGTCTACACCTCTCTCTCCTCTCTCCCCTCCCCCCTCCTGTCCTCGGTGTGCCTCTCTACTTGAAATGGCATCTCAGCTCTGAAACCAGACAATCCCTAACTTTACTCTAAGCACACGGCCCCTGCTCCCTCCTCCTGTATATACAAGCCTAAGACCCCTATCGTGTAGACGTGTTTGGTCTGTGATGTCGTGTAAATACTTCCAAACCCCCCCTCGTCCTGATCATCATACCGACTTAGCTAAATGTTTGCCTGCTCCTTAACTCGGGAGAAGCGACCCCACCCTCCTCCCCTCCAGCTCAAGTCTCCTGTTGTTCCCGCTTCCAACTGTTTTTACCGATACGAGGAGATATGAGGGAGAAATGAGGCACAGAGTGCATGCAGGTCCCGTGCACAGCCTTGACAATCCACTACATAGTAGCTCCGACGCCCCCCGACCCGACCCCTTCCTACCCGTCTCCATGCGACTGTGTGAGTTATCTCGTGATATGTGGTTACTGTAAAGTTCCAAGTCTGTCCAAGTTTAAAGCTGGTGAAACATCCAGAGAACCCTCTCGTAGTGCAGGACGTCCCGCGCTGATGAAAACGCTGCTGTACACTGCACCGGAGCGCCGCATGTAAACGCTTCTTCAAAGTGTTTGGCCCTAAAATAATGTGAGTGTTCTCAGATGTGTTCTCTTTGCCCCGCATCGGCCCGCCCAGGCTGATTTACTGTTCTAGTTCTACTGTAAAACTTCTCGTCTGTGGTCTGCTGTTATCAATGCATGTTACTATGAGGATGAAAAATAAATATTATATATATTTCTATATATAGTATTTATTTAATATATACATATATTGACTGTACATTTCTCTGGAAAAAAACTAAAATGTTAAAAATTGTTGATTTGCTAGATGTGCAATACTTAATAAGTAGTTAGCCATTGCCAGAGCCGGGTTTTCTTCAGTTCACTGGCGTTCGAGAACGTGTGGAAGAACTTTTTTTCTATAGTGCGTATTGAATGAATATGATGACACCACTGTTTAAAGTTTGTCTCCTGAACTCGCACGGCTGCCGCGTCGCTTAACGGAGGGTTTTGCGCTCGGTGATGTCACAGCAGGTGACTTTTGACTTCACAACCAAACCCGACCCACGCTGCAGGGGGGCGGTTGTTACTGATGTTATTCAGCTTTAAATTTCCACCTACAGGTTCAGATTTCGTCAGCCTGTTGAGGTAGAAGTTGCAGCTTCTCAGCCTCTAAGTTGTAGATATTGAAAATTTGGACTTGTTAACGAACCTCCGACACGAGGCTGAGTTTATATGACTCGACTACAAGGTCAGCTCTCGTGTTCTTTTTTTAATTTCCAGGTACAGCGTCACGTTTTCTGCTGTCAGTAATAGTGACTTGTCTTCTGCTGTGCCTCTGTGGACCTGAGCCTGGAAATTAAAAACTATATAAAGACTGAACAACATCCATCCATGTTCCGTACACCCTGGACAAGTTACCAGATCATCACATTCACACCTACGTGCAATTTAGAGTCACCAATTAACCCATTAAATGATTTGGACTGTGCAAAGTTTCCAATCTGGGAACCTTTTAGCTTCGAGGTGACGGAGAAATAAAAAGTCTGACCAACAGTAAAAAGAAGAATGCAAAGTTATAGGTGAGAAAGACAACTGGCTGTCGCCACAGAATATTGTGCGACCCCGGCACACACCTGCTTTCACATCGCGGATCACATCGTGACAAAAGTCCAAAATCCTCCGAAGTCTCAGCGGCAGTTCTGCGTCGTGTGGTCGATCTTTCAGACGTGTCGAAGCCTCCAGCTGTGGTCGTCTGCTCCCCGAGGAGATCATCGAGTCTTAATGTTGTTTCTGTTCTGTGGTAGTAAAAGAACGGTCCGATCCGGTCCCATCGCTGGCCCATTAACTTTCACAGTGACGAGTGTGTGTGTGCGCGTGGGTTTGTTTGTGTGTGTGTGTGTGTGTGCACATGTGGTGAACCGTTTCAACAGATCAGCAATATAATCGGTACAGCTATATCACTGGAAGATGTTTCTTTAAGATTCAGACATGCTTGTATTTTTAGTAATTTAACTGTGCAAAGGAAAATAATGGGCAGGATGTTCAGAAGATGCTGTTAACACACGCGACGGTGTAAATAAGATCTGAAGCATCTCAAATTTGGTTTTGGTTGGTGGGAACGGGACACAGCTCTCTGCTTCAGTTACAAATAAAAAAGTTTTTTTTAAACTGGATTATTACAACTCATCTGTCATTGTACTAGCCAGCTGCTGTAATGAGAGGGAATAAATGAAATGAGATGCCAGGTGTAAGTATTCCAGTATTTGAGAAAATATTTATAGAACATGTACAGCTTTGGCAATACAATAAAGTTGTCGCAAAACAAAGCTCGGTGTCGTTTCATGAAGATGTGCGATCATCGCGCCGTGAGTTTCATGACACTCCTCAGCTGTCACGATGCAATAAAGAGAATCTTAAAGTGTGAACGGAGTCAGAAAGTTTGCCTCCATATTGAACCAACGTATCGAGATTAAAGTTTTGGATCAGCCACAGATGGAATAGTAGAAGAAACAGACACAAACTGGCCGTGTTCAAACATGAAGCACACTGTGCTTTTTTAATAACATCGTAAAAACAGTCGACGGGTCTTCATAAGATCAGATTTCTTATTTTACAAACTGTATTTCATCACATGACCCTGCTGGTCATGCAGACAGTTTTGGGTCTTTGATTTTTCACAGCAGCCGTTCAGACGTGAAACAGTCATCACAGGTGAGACAGCAGCAGCCTGACTGATCATTGGCAACACCTGCGTTCACTACTATTCCATGTCAAAATAGCGGCTGTGAAAAAGGTCTGTCGCACTTCTAGATAATCCACCGACCTCCCCGTCGATAGTTTTCACAGGAACTGTCTCCACCGAGAGCTCTGTGGATTATTCAGATGAACACGACGAGCTGCTGTGATTTTTCAAGGCTTCGAGTACCGGGAACAGAAATCTATCCACCTGATCACGTTCAGGCACTAGCAGGAGTTTTAACGGCGTACCGTCCTCCGAAAAACGACAACTTTGATTCACTCAAATAAACAGGACAGGTCTCAGGTGTGTCAGATAATCTGATGTGGTTTATCTAAAGAATTTTCAAATCCTTCAAAAGGTCGAAGCACGGTGCTTTTCCAATGGTTTCACATGGAAACAAGCTACCAGGGCTGTACTCGTATTTAACGGGTCTGTCAGATTCATGCTGTCACTTGCAGTACAGCTGTGGCTTGAGGCCATTTTAAATTCAGACTTCAGCTCAAGGGAAAGTCAAGGACGTCGCGTCCTTTGTGTAGGCACAGGATTTAAAGGAAGAGGTAGCGAGACAGCAGGTGGCATGAAGGGAAATCAGATGAAGTGTCGTAACAGAATTAGTCTTTTTTGGCTGAGTCTGAAATCTCCACACGGCGATGGACACTTTACTGCAGGGAGCGTTAGGCAGAGATTCCTGACTGATTACACAACATGGTGGGCTGTAAATAATGTATGATAGGGAGAACGGGGAATGATGACTCAGCTTAGAGAACTTCAAAAAGAAGTTATCACAATGATAATGTGGCGTACCCAGCACAATGTATAAAACCTCTTAAGTTTAAGCTTATAAAAACGTCTTTGACACTAGTCTCCGAGACTACAAACAAATCTTTGCATTGAAGCGTTGCTCTGAGAAGTTGCTGTCGTCATTTAAACTTTGCACCTTGATGGTTGTATGATATAATAATTCCATGATTTAAAGCTTCAGAGTCAGATTTAGCTCTTGACCCCTCGTCAGATTATTTTTTTTTTTTGCACTTTGCCCTCCGTCGTCTCAGCTTAACTTTATACTTTAACTTTTTACCCGTCCGACTTCGTTCAGATCCTCGACAAAGGCTGTAAAGCGGCGCGTTTTAAACGTGCCTGTTCTTTAACGGAGCTCACGCGTCCTCGTTGACCGAGCTGCGGAGTATCCGGAGGCGAGACATGACTTCGTCCCAGTCCAGGTAGGCGCCCTCCAGGTGTCGCAACATGTCTGGCCTGCTGATGTAGCTCCTCCGCCCGTGCAGCAGACGCCAGTTATCGAAGGTCACTATGTCGCCTGAAATGAAACAACACCCACAGGTCAGAAACAGTCTGACGTACATTTAATTAGATCTTAGTAATGTCGGGGTCAAACTACACGACATACGAGTCTGTTAAGACTGTCACTGTGTTGGATTAAGTGATTTTAGCCAAAAAAAAAAGATTTCCAGGCATAAAACTGCTCAGATCTTCCTCAGTCAGCTTGTGGTCTGACCCTC
Organism: Nibea albiflora; assembly: GCA_014281875.1. NCBI lineage: Eukaryota > Metazoa > Chordata > Actinopteri > Sciaenidae > Nibea > Nibea albiflora. Next base: position 5,867,084 of record CM024795.1, on the reverse strand, counting down.
CTCTAGCTTCAATGGGAACAAAGTGATTTAATTAGTTAATTTCTGTCACGATTGAACCACTGAGATCGTCTTCAAAGCTCGTCCTGGAGGTTTGTTTGAGGCCGGCAGAATAATGTCAGAATACATTTTGCTTCCAGACCAGTGACTGCTGTGAGATTTCACTGGGAAGGAGGTGGAAAGGCTGATAGAGAAGACTGAATTTCATTTTGAAATAAAAACTAACTAGCTGGCTGACTAGTTTAAAACTTAATGACGCTCCAGCTGCTCGTCCTGGTCAGAAAGTCAGCAGCCCAACATGGAAACACTTGAGACTAACAGGTTTGTTTGAATCACGCTGAAGGACGCGGAATCAAGACGGATGCTTTCTAACATGGAGGCTTGAACTTCCTGCCGTCCGGACGCCGTCTGCCTGCTAATGGCGCCGTCCCGAGTGTCTCGTACAATATCGTCACTCCGTCTCTGTCACTTGATGCGGCAGACTGTGCTGGGCGGTGATTATTTAGAGGGGGACTCGGGTAATTAGATTGAGTCTAGGTTGACTCTGATGTGACCGTGACCTTGATGAAGATGAAGATGCTGCATTGTTGTGCGAGGTCGTGTTCTGTTTGCTACAATGACATTTTTATGTTTGTGTTTTTGTCCTTTCGGATTTTCATTTTTCATCCGTCGAGTCAAAATGTAAAAAAACCTTTTAAGCTTAAATTGAGTCTTGAGAGCGGCACGCTGACCTGGCTCCATCCTGTAGGTGACCACGTTCTCCGGTCGGTTCATGATGTCCACGTACGCCCTCAGTGCTCTGTAGAAGGGCTGGACCTGATGCAAGGGGAGGTCCAGCACCGAGTCTCTGGTGGCGTTGTTGTAGTTTATTCTCACCACGCGGCCGTCGGCGTCGACGCTGGGACGAAGGACGAAGTTAATTAAACAGTGTTGATAATTGATTGAAGTCAAATATCAAAGCAAACGTGAACTCGACATTTAAAAACATGTTAAGATTAATTTAAAGTCGTCCTTGTTTCTTTTCTTTCGGTGCTACCAGCTGGGACGTGAAACCAGCACGTCGACTCACGACAGCGCCTCGCACTTTGTCAAAGTGGACACCGTGCTTCAGGATTAATATCAGACACATTCATCTCTGCTTTTATTTATTAAACTTGCTGTCCTCACTCAGAGACGAATCCAGTCACAGGCATATGTGAACCTTTAACAGAGATCGCTTCTGTGCAAATCGATAACTGAAATTAACTTTCCAAACAGCAGCCAGGGCATTATACCGAACATTTACTAATTTGTATAAATGTCCAACAATTCCCAGCCTTAATTCATTTATTCTTACTGCAAACTAGAAAATGGTTGAAAACGCTGTAAAATGAACCCAAAGTGATGCAAATCTTGTTTGGACCAACTAGGACTATCCATACGAGGAGAAAATATTCATACGAGCAGAAAATATTCATACGAGCAGAAAATATTCATACGAGCAGAAAATATTCATACGAGCAGAAAATATTCATACGAGGAGCTCAGACGAGTTTTACAACAACAAACAGACTCCGGGACGCCCTGCTGCATGTCATCCCGTCTGTCTGTCCACACTTTCCCGTCACTCTGCAGCTGCTTCCATCAAAATGTTGAAAAACTAAATAAAAATAATAATAAAAAACTTTATCAGTTGTTGCAGATTATTTTTCTGTTGATCAATCAAATAAATGTTCTTGTCCAGTGTGACGACTTGCTACATTTGTCACAGTCGGAAATGAAATATCTTTGTATCTGCTCTCTTGGACTGTTTTCAAACTATTTTCTGACAATTTATAGATTTGGGGATTCATCAATTAGTCAAAAGAATCGATGGTCAGAGTCATCGATTCTGAAAATAATCACTGGTTCCAGTCGTCTTAACCAGAGAGGATTTGAAATGCCTCGTTTATTACCTGTGATTAATTATCATCTTTATCATCAAGTGTGTGGAGAGATAAATGTTGCTCGCTCCTCTGTGGAGTTTCCACGTTGGTTTGGAGGCCATATTTGGATGTAACACATCTGAACAGCAGATGGCAGTGTCCCATTTCAAATCACACAAACTCTCAGACACACACTGGTGGGATGAACCTCTGCATCTTATTTTGAGTCATTTCATTTTCTGCTAAATCTCTGCTTCACACACAGATAAAGTGTGTGTGTGTATGTGTGTGTGTGTGAGGTAATAAAAACAGATTACAGGTGATCCGGCAGTCTCCACTTACTCGATGATGCATTTCTTGGACTGCAGCAGGAAGTCGCAGTAGTCCGTCCCCGTGTCGGTGAAGTCGACGTGGAGCGAGGCGAGCGTCCGGAAGGCCTCCGGGTCTTCTCTCCGCAGCTGCTCGGCCATGTGGAAGCCGTCCACCGCCTCGCTCTCCCCTCCTTCCACGGCCTGGTTGATGCAGTGCAGAAACTGCACCTACGGCGCGCACACATGCCGCACAAATGCTGCTTTTTACAACTCAAAGACGACATAACATCCGCATGCCAGCGGTCGAAACAAACTTATAAAAAGCAGCGCATGAGTTCATTAAGTCATAGCAGGTCTGTTTAGTGCAGTTTCATCCTCTAAATGGGCCGTGCGAATCTGATTTTACTCACTCCAGGTGCAAAGTGTAAGGCAGGGTAGTCAGTGTGGAGGCTCAGCCTTCCTGAGGTGTAGGCTACGTTGTTTGCCATGTATTTGTCCTGGACCTGCCACGTGTGCCTGAGGACAGAGATAACATTCATTAATAAACTCTGTGTTAATTATTTCACTTTGGCTTTGGAGGATAAGCGGTGACAATCAGCCTGTGCGGAGGGCAAAAAAAAAAGGTGGAGATGAACTTTGCAGGGATCCCTGAGGGCGAACAGAGCAGCTTCACAGGAACGCGGAGACGGAAACCTCTGAAGCAGCCGCTTCATTGAGATGCAGCAGGAATCGGGGCAACTAATGAGGTAAAGTTATCTTCCATGTTCTGTTTGCATGCCTCGTTTGGATGCCCGGCTCGTAAAACAGTCTAGTTTCTCTGATGGCAGGCCTTCAAGCTTTAGTCTGCAGTTTCTTTTCTTCCAGCGGTATGAGCTCATTCGCTGGCAGTGGAAAAAGCGTCACGCTCCAAACCTCTGTTCTGACTGAGTGCACCAGGTAATTCCTCTGGCTTAAAAAAAAAAAAAAACTGGAATGCTTTAAGGTTGTTTTCCTCGTCTCTGTCCTCAAATAATCATCACAGTGAGGAGGGGGGGGGCACAGACACTCTCTAAACGTTTCCATGGAACCGAAATGAAATGGAAGCCACAGATAATTGACCGGTGGACACATTTTCCTAAACATTAATGTTGCAAAGTGAGACTCTGAGAACTTCTTTCATCAAAATATCTCGCTGATTTTCTTCAGATTGCTGGAAAAGGGACGGGGATGTAAATAAAAAAGGTTCTTTCAGATTTAATTCTTACTAATAACACTCCCCGGGCTGCACTCCAGCTTAAATATGATCAGTGGAAAAATCAGCACTTCAAGATTTAGAGGGGGAGTCCGATTATTAAACAGTGGCTTTGGCTCGGGATGACTGGAGCGAAATGGATGCACGTCACAGAGTCTTACCCGTAGAAAGTCAGCCTGAGATAGCCAATCCTCTCGGCGAGCCGGGCGACCTGGCCTTCCTCTGCCGGCGCCCCCTTCAGGTACACGATGCCAACGCGACGCAGGGCCAAGAGCCAGGCCAGCGCGGCTTTATCATCGTGGAGGACTTCCTGGTAGTCTGCTGTGGGAATGCGCAGCTTGGAGTCCCAGTAATATCTCTCTGGAAGAGGAAAGAGAGCATGGAAGGAATGTTATTTCATCTTAGCGGAGATTTACATCCACGCAGTTGGTTTCTTTTTACGGTTCTCTGTGTCTGACAAGAAATAAGCTGCGTCTGCAGTGTGCCACCATGAAGCTTTTCCACCCGACAGCGAGTCTTTGTCCTGGTGCTGTGGCTGCTCTGTTTAACAAACAAACGCCGTCCAACAAGAACAGAACCGGCCCGTATCATAGCAGCTTTATCAGATGTTATATTCATTCATCTTCCTCCCTCCTGCTCCCTCGTTACCGTCTCTGATATCACCGTGTCAGCTTCTGCATGTTCCTCCATGTTGCAGAGATAAATCCCAACAACTGGTTTACTGCCGGAAATAACGGCCTCCATTCAGATTTTACTGACGTGAGCTTGCGTTCATAAAGACACTTGATGCTTCCATTAAAGACACCTGTGCAGACGTTATCCCGTTGTGTGTTTGAGCTGATGAACACGGAGCAGAAGCATCCAGGTGTGTGGCTGGGACGAGCTCCAGCACATCAACGTTCCCTGATACTTTCCATCAACGCACGTCGCTACCTTTAGGACACGTTTGCATTCCAGGAAAATCAAATAAACGTGTGCAAAGTTTTGGTGTCGTGCGTTCTGGGCAGAGAAAATATCACAAACAAGCATGAACACACACGTCCTGTCATATAAAATACATTTTCAGTGTACTAGCTGTATTTTTTTTCAGGCTGAAACTTGAAGAAGCGTCCGGCACTGCTGCTGCAGTTTGTCTTGTTACAAAAAGGAAACCATTAATTATGAACTTAATTATCACTCTGTTGGAAAAGCGTTCGCAGCTTGCCGCTGCATGCGACGCTTCAAGATGAATAGCACGCTGAGAAAAAAAACCAAACAAAAAAAAAAAAACAGCCCGTCTCTGTCGGACAGACAGAAGTGGAAAAAATCCTCCCACAGCTCTCCGCCCAGCTGGCTCGACTTCTTTTTCCATGCAGCCTCTCTCCAGCGACTTTCACAGAAACAGCTGCTAAGTACATTTGTGGGAGGAGGAGGAGGGTTTAGCTGAGGAGATTGTGTACCTGTCTGATGTTTGTGACTCCTCCTAATGTCTCTTTTCACTACCCACCAACCTCAAAACAACTTTTCCGAGCGGCTGCATCGCAAAACACACTGCGAGGCTATAAAAGCCTTTTGGGAGACGGACACACAGAAGGCGAGCTCGCTGAACTTTATGCATAATTTATTGTCCTCTAAAAGTGTCTGAAACATTAAAAAGACAATGCGGCTGTTGGCTCTGGAGGCCGTAAAGCTTTACAGCGCGCAGACGCAGAGAGGCGCACGGGAGATGCAACATCAGTCAGAAACGCAGCGATCATCACGACTCGCAGACCTCCCTCCGGGCTGTTGTCGCAAAGAATCAGCTTCTGGCCACACAGTTCAAAGGGTCGGGAACCCCCCGCTTATTAAAACCTGTCATGAAGGCCGAGGGAAACAAAGGCCGAGAATGAGGAACTGGGGCAAAGGTCAAGCCTGAATGTAACAATTCCTCTTGTGAAACTGGACCTGGATGTCTTGTACGGGGCACGGCGGTGTTTCAGCTCCCCGGTTTAGGGTGTCACCTGTGACAAAGAGGCTACAGCGCTAGTCGCAGTGTGCATATACATCAGCTGTGCACAGTCCTGGCCGCGGTTCAACTGCGATCTCATTGTGAACGCTCGCCACGCTCGCTGCAGTCGAGCCGGTCCGCAGCAGAGGCGGCCCGGGTCGAAAAAAAAAAAGATTTTGCATGAATATCTGCCTTCTCATCGGTGGAATGAGATCCACACATGTGCTTGTTTTTAACTGGGGGAGTCACAAATCTGGGTCTTTTATTTTGGTCTGCAGATTGAAGAGAACAAATAATTACCACGCCACCGGAGCGCGCTGTAGATACAAATCTGCTCAAATCTAGAGTTGGAAAATACATTTATTTAAGTAGCTTCTTATTAAAAAGGTTTTTGGATTCACCTCATTTCCAAAGGAAAACACTTCCAGCTACAGTTACTGCTTTAACTTGTTTAGATCAAAACAGTCCATTTACAGAACACAATGTATGCAGAGTTACGGCTGCCACAGTCACACTTTTACATAATGTTGTGTGTCAAGTGTTCATTGCGTATGCAAAGATAGGTGTGTGCTTGCCGGACCCTGATTGGCCCCAGCTGACAAGGCGTGGTCACCTCCATCACCGCTTCCTGAAGTCCTGGACAACAACGATGGACACCTGCCCACGACCAACCAATCCCCAGTCACCAATCTGAAGAGCCCGGCAGTCATGGCGGCTCTGAGGCTCTGATCGATGATTCCCTGATTTTTAAAGCACATGTGCGGTGTTTGCTGATAAATCACCAAAAGTTTCAAAGTAAAGAAAGTATTTCATTTACTACCTGGGGACTGGGCCAGGTCAGCGGATTCACAGTCACTAGAGACGGTTTTTGGATAATAAATAATAGGTTTTTCTTTCTTGTCCTTGTAGATTACCTCACCTCTTTTGGTCAAAGTGATAAACTTTGCTTTTACCAAAAACAAAAAGGTTTGTGTTGCCTTTCCCGACACGAGCTGGGACGTAACAGCAGCATCAGTATTTGCTTTGTGATCTTAAATCTTGTCAGTTGTTGTAACCTGGGGTCAGGACCCTCAGGGGGACGGCAATATATTTTAGCCATAGGCTGTATACTCTGTCTTTATGTATGTTCACAGACCCAGTTACCTCAGTAATATGAGATATGTAATATATGTTCTGTCCTGATTTTAAGAGGTTTCCTTCCTGCAGAGTCATCTTACGTGTGATTCATAGATCTTACTGCTTATATTTTAATGCATAAATAGTAATACTCCAGTAATTTAATACATATTAATAAACTAGGAACTTTTATTTTGACACTTCAGCACATTTGAGTGATATTTCTGTACTCTGTGTAGCGCTCATCTTACCAGCTCATAGTTCAGCTGTGATGCTGCAACTTTGGTGTTCTGGTTCATGCTATGTCACGCTCATAGCACAGGTTTCCAGAAAAACACGTCGTACACAACCTGCTCAGCACTGCTCAGCACAGAGCCAGGCATTTTTTCTCTTGAGTTGATAGGCAAAATCAAACACTCCAACAACTGTTGCTCTGTACTGATTTTGACACTGATTTTGTGTTTACAGCTCATTTCCGCTGCCCCCAAGTGGCCAAACAAAAATCCGAAAATTTGCTCATTTGTGTAAAATCTCTTTTCATGGGAAGGATTTAGCTGGCATGTGCTCGAAGGACACCACCGACAGCCTGACAAGACAGTATGTGTGCATAATCCCCTCTCCTGTTTCCCCTCGGTCGTGGTCTGCTACAGTGGCTTTTCCAGATGAGGAAACCTGAAGCCGTGGCTCCTGTGGCTGTCAGGCAGCTCATGGCAGTTTGGCTCTCCCCTCTACTGTTCTCTGTTGAAGCTCAGAGGGCTGCGTCGCTCTCCTCTGCAGCTGGGAGCGCCTTCAAAGCTCCGTTTGAATCGCTGCAGTTATCCGGAGAGTTTTGTTTTGACTTGGTTAAGTTTTATCACAGAGCTCGGATCAGCTCACTTCAATGGGCCGTCTGTGGAATGCACAGTGGAGGGCTCAGAGCCAGATGGGCATGAACGACCTCTTTAGAAAGTGTAAGCGTTATAAATTAGATTCAAGCTGTTGTTCTTAACTAAAAGCACATTTTACTGAAACTAAACAGAACAAGACTGTATTATTTCAGCTGCAGTTGGATCCAAATATCCCATTTATTTAATTTTAGTCATGTCATCAAGAAAGTCAGTGGTACAACTTCATTTACTCGTCCTACACTTCTACTCTACTACAGCTTAGAGAGAAATATTGTACTTTTTAACCCCACTACCTGTATTTACTAGTTACTTTATGAATCAATGATTTTATATACAAAATGTTCAATGATCTTATAAAATATGATGCATTTGTATAGATTAAACAATCCTACAGCAGCTAAATAAAGACAAATATATAAATACCACCTTGATCAACTGATACGTCTGTAATAATAACAACAACAACAACAACAATCGTTCTGCATTATTTACCACATAAGTTATAGAGATCCAATGATTCTTCTAAATTTATGATTTTCCATTACAGAAACAAGGCGAAAAAAATCAAAAACCGATATTGGATTATGGGGCTTTTTGTACAATTTACCGTACTCTCCGCTCTGACTCACCACTGTGAGCGTTATTCTTTGGTCGGGTGGCCTCGTTTAGCAGCCCGCAGGCCCACACATGTCAGTCTATGTTCTTATATTTCTCAGAAGTGTGATGATCAGTACTAAAAAGTAAAAATGTTGTGTGCACTTTATAAAAAGGGACATTTGCAACGCTTGGATTTCACGTTTAAAAGACACTGTTGCTACCTCTACTGAATACTCCCTGCATCACGGAATAAAGAATCATGTGACTGACTTCCTCATTAATCACAGTAAGTAATAAATCATTAACATTGATCCATCTCTGTTATGTCTAAGTGAGTACGACTGTAATTTAAACCTAGTTTACGCCCCCAGTTTGGCTTGTAAACAGCTGCACAGACAAATTCTGCTAAATGATTGATTAGAGTTTCTTGGGAAGACGTAGCACCCGATACATTAGCATACTGGAAACACCAGTGATCATTTGTTATTATTAAATTAGCATGACAACTTGAACCAATTAAATGATTTGTTTTAAAAAGGCAAGTTTGGCAGATTTGGTAAAATGTTAAAAAGTGAAATGTTTATATTCACAGACTTTGTTTCTTTTGGTAGACAGCATATTAAAGCAAATGAATAAGATGGCAAAGAATAATGATCCGACGCACGAGTCCAGACGTTTGAAACACAAAAAAAGAAACTGTGTTCTTAATTATATTCCAGCCAACAATTAGCATGTTTGTTTGTGTTCACGGCGTACACAATGCGTGTCTGTATATCAATGGAGCTGCACTCCGCCCTCCACTAATTCAACAAACACACCTTTATCTATGAAACATGCCGGGGAAGACAGAGCAGCCAACCTCTGCATTCCCACTTTTGGAGGAGACAGACTGAGCAGTGTTTTCTCACTGGAGAGCTGCAGGCCCTCCACACACACACACACACAGACACACACACACACACACTAATCCAAACTCAACTCTTTTCTCCATCAGCAAGTTCGGGTTCCCAAAATTCTACTGAGCCTTGCAGTAGTTTGTCAAATTATGTCTTTTTTTGTTTTTTTTTTGCCAACTTATGCTCAATGCTTTCAGTATTATTAAGAGTGCCAAGCGGGAGGTCTGGCTTGCCAGAGAAATGAAAAATCCAATCATTATAATCACCAAGCTTTCTGTGCAGTCTGGTGTTAAGGTGTTGAATTTTCAAAAGAGATGACAAAGAAAAGGGGATTTAACCCAAATATAGTTGATCCGTGAAGGAATTACAGGAATAGACCGTGAAAAACAAACCACGTGCGGGTGAAAAATTGTGAAATTCGTTGAAAGGGAGCCTAACTTCTCTCAAAAGAGGCGTCCAAAATGTGTAAGATTTGGCTGACCAGTGTTTTCTGACAAATCGGAGTTGCTAAGACACTCAGCAGTCTATAACAGCAACACTGCACAATGATAAAAAACTCATTCTGACAAATTAAAGCACTCGAGTCAAAGTCTCCAGTTCAGATTCCTCACATTCCTTTCAGGTTGATAAGACAGCATGTACACGTGTATGTAAGCACGTGTTGGAGGAGTCAGTTCTGCTGAAGCTGTAAACGGTATGTGAAGTGATGGTCAGGTTTGGAAAAACACAAGTTTTTCCATGGATGGACCTCCACAGCTATGTTTCCAGGAGCCTTTCTGTCAACTGACGAGTGATGACACAGAAGACTAAATTCAGACCAGATGGCAAAGGGGGGAAACGCAAGCCAGACAGGGAAATGACAAATCAGCTGCTACTTGGCTGAGTTATAGAATCAGTCAGTAGACTTAATGGAAGAACGTCCAAACTCAGCTGAATCCGTTTAGGAGGGCGTCAGACCAGTTGGTCAGGAAGTTTACAATAATTGTCCAATCCCAATGGAACGTAATTGACGTACAGCGCAAGTATTCAAAATGGGAAACGAGAGCACAAACTTACACAGCAATCTACTGCCAAGATGATCTCTATAAACAGATATCCGCATATGAATGTAGAATCGGTAGGTGAGGGACCAGGTGAGTGTTGGCACTCAGAGTGTTCTGGTTTCCGTCTGTAGTCCTATTAGTATTGACCAGTCACATTTGAGCAAGTCTCAACAGTCTGTGGGGAAAACAAAATGCAATCTTGGAACCCATCAACTATCGTCTGATGCCAATTTAGTTATTTGATTCAGAAATCTGTTTATAGCAGAAATGTAACGTCATTCTTGTGTATCAATTCCTAATTGGACTGCAGAGAAACTCTTGGCGTGGATATCCGTTATTGGAATATCTGCTGACTACACTGGACCCCCAGGGGCTAAATCGGTCTCGTACAATAGCGATGGGTTTCCAGATCGCTGCCAAAGGAACAGCTCTAAAGCATTATTGATAACGATATGTGCAGAACAATGCGTTTCAATTTTTACATTTCTTTTATAGGCCAGTGGAAATGTAAGCAGTAAAGTACTACTACTCTGAAATAAAATGCAGAACTCACGAGTGTAAAAAAAAAAATCTGTTTAGACATTAACAAGAATAATGGCATAAAAATGCATCAAAAGATTTTAAAAATCGACTAAGCAAAAGTCTTAAAAGCTTAAAGTGGTACGTGTATAGTCAAGGATTTATGAAGCTGGTTCGATGGGGAGCACATCTAACGTTGCATAGCTAATGTAACGTGCGTTTCAAAGCTGAGTGGGCTAGAGGTTTAATTAAAAAGGCTTCTTCTCCATATATTTGTAGTAAGACCTCTACAAAAACAAGCAACAGGAACAAGGCCTTTGAAATGGTCGTGATTTGTTCTTCTTTTGGTCTTAATCAGCAGTGCTGGATCAAACTGAACTGATTTAAGATGTTATTTGATCAACGGATAAAAGCATTACTCATGCCTGATAAAGATCATCTGCTTGTACTGGTATCCAAATGTTAGTACTACAAATACCGTCAGTGTAGAACAGTACACACTGCTGAGGAATATTTTTCACCTTGTACTCAGGGGATGTATGGCCTTTGTCAGATGTTTGACAGCTTCACAGATATTTTCATAATGCTGCAAAAAGGGCTGATTAAGACCAGACAGCTGAGGCAAAGACACGATGAAGTGCCAAGGACTTGTTGACAGCTTAAGGTTAAAGATTTTTCACATTTTTGGCTAAGACTAGTAACTAGGGATGTTTTTTTTCTTTGGCAGGCCAAACACAGAGGATCCTTGTTAACAGATACAGCTGTTATGGTGAAGACACACCTAATCATTTTTTTATGGAGAGCAGGAGATCCGGCCATGCGGAGCGTGATGGATACGCCATGTCGACTTGACTTCTCTAAATGTGCATAAACACGACTCACCTTCAGTTTTATGTAAATGAAGTCTGTCCAGTGTAACAGGCACAAAAACAAACAACTTAGAACAAACCGTCAAACTCGGCGGTGCTGATCAAATATGAATCTGTTTGCAGGTTTTCATAAACATATCTTCTTGTACACCGTTTAGCTGTTACATATGAAAGCACCACCCAGGTTGCAGTTACGTCAACCCATCATCCGGAGCATCCAGAGATCCGGGGCTTCCAGATGTGATCTCGCCGGATACTAAGTGGATCTCATCGCACCTTTGGTGTCGTCATTGTCTTCGATCAACCACTCCTGAGAAATGTTGCTACAATAACTTCCACAGCATTTTTCCAGCAGACTTCCTTCAAAGTTTCCTAAACACTTATGACTGTCTGTATTCATTTATGGACTATAACCACATGCTGTGACCTTTAGTTTAGAAACGTCTGTACAGTGTTCGACTTTCTAATGTGTTACTGTACTAAACTATACTGTAAGGTATCATATTGATCCCTTTTCATAAGGACATAAGGACATAATAAGAGTTAATTAAAAAGCCCAAATTTAACTAAATGAAACAGAATAAGGATAAAATCAGAAACACTGAGCTCACTCACTCTATGGGATAAACTTACAGCGTGTCGACTCTGCTTTTGTTCTGCTACTAAAATATAAAATTAGCAAATGAACTGGAGGAACAAGAGAAACAAAGGATTATAGTAAATTGAGGCAAAAATCTCTTTTGTTTCTCAGCTCCGTGTGGTCAAACTACTATTCAACCATCGCTGCTCGATGTGTAAAACCACATCAAACTTCGAAGTGCAGAGCAGAGAGAAACTGTGAAAGGAAGGCACTTACTTTTATTAGTACAACTTGATGCAGTTATTCTGAGTGATCAAAGCAAATGACTCAACTTTACGCAACATTATAAAAATGACATGCCATTATGGCTCGTTGAGGGCAAGCAATTCAAACAGTTTAGTGAATTAGAGAATGGCTGTGAAGGCATCTTGGACAGAAGACAGACTCTTTTCTTACAAGCCGCCGATGTGGATTATTGTGAGAAAAAGGGGCTGTGAGCTGCGTATTCGCATATTTTTACATTTCTAAAAATCCATTTAACCAATGTCATATCCATCTTTTAAATACAAGTGACATAAAATTAGTCATGATTCCCTCCCCGACTAAACAAACATGACAAGCGAAAAATGGGAGGCCTGAGACGATGACATGGTTCAAATATTAAAAGCATCTGGCAGGCGTTGGAGTAAATCAGTGACAGATTTATCAGTGCGAGGAAGCGTCACTGCCGATAAGGTTGTGAGTGACATCAGCTTTCGGTGTTCCCGAGAGTAATTCGACATCATCACTCTCCTTCAGGTGACGTGAAGGGTTCAAAGTGCACGTGGCGGCAAGAAAAACGGCACGTCTGAAGTCCAAAGGTCACGAACACATCGAGGAATGAGATGCAATACGTGTTGAAGATGAAAGAGATGGTGTTGGATGAATACAAGACAAACACAGTAGATGCAAACTACTCAGTGGCCCATGAAGAAGTTTGTCCAAGGAAAGGAAACTTTAACTGCACAGTCTGCTGGCATATTAGAGATTCAGTGAGAAAATGTCTTCTCAGCCTCACACACCAGGGTTTGAGTTTGAATTCCTGGTTGCACATACCTACAGGCTCGGGGATTTCTTCGTTCCCAAGGAAGGAAATACTGACAACGGTGAGCTTGTGTTTGGTAAGAACATGCAGATCTTTTCTTGACCCTCACTACTAAATCAGTTTTCCATATGGCAGAGACAGAAGGGGGTCTGAATGAGGCTCACAGTTTCACAGACACCAGCCTCTCAGAAGCTGCATCTCGGTTCAGTTTCGTCTGGGGCAGACATAAATACGTTAAACTACAGATGCTGACAAAACACACACGCGTGCATCCAGTATGCTAGAGTGGAGATTTGAAAATAAAGACCTAGAACAGTTACGATGCATGGAGAGCCATTTAGAAGGGAAAATTAACCGCCTAAGATTGATGGAAACGGGGAATTTGCTCACTAATTAACGCTCGGATCGTAAAGTTGCCTGAACGTTTGCCATCGGAAACTATTCTGAAATGTGTGAGAGGCTCAAATTCAACACGTTCTAGTTGATTGATGTATTTGGGGTGGTTTAATAAACATATTAAAAAAGTGCCCTTGAGTAGTGCTGGTTCCATGTCTCCCCTCCAATAATAGCTCCTGCTGAACTACATACTGCGGTTTGAGTTGCACAACTCCATAGAAACAGTAAAAGCAGAAGACGAAAACATTACAGAAGACATAAAAGCAGGAGGTATAGTACAGGGTGAATAATATCCCCAGAGCTCCAATTTTCATATTGACCTCGCAGTGTCCCGTGTGTGCTAAACTTTCACCGTTGAGAACATTTTAACAGGCATACACGGGCCTGTAAAATCTGGGTGCACTGCATGGAAAGGGAAACAGAAATTCAAACTGTGGACTACGCTACAGTGAGTTAATGTCACGAAGAAGTCAAAGAGTGACTGTTCATGATCCATCTTTTGACAACTTGGTCCTTTACAGTATTTTGGGCATTAGGGAATTTCAGGCTGGTGCTCATGAGGAAATAATTAAACCCAGAATGTGTGTGTGTGTGTGTGTGAGTATGTGTGTGTGTGAACGTCATCTTGTGTTTTGGTGTATGAGTTAAGCAGCGTCTTCCAGGAGCGCTCCTGGCTCTGCGCTGAGAATGACTGAAAAGAATCCACATTACAAAATGACTATCTGTGTGTAAATTGCTATGAGGGGGGGATCTGTTTACACTTCAACATGAATGGAGGAGTTCTCCAACACACACACACACACACACACACACACACACATAACCTTAATCAGTCTGGAACAGAGCAGGAGCCACTCAGCCCTGTGGGTCCTTCAGGACCACGTGTGTGTACACAAACCGACTGCAGTCCATCCCCCGCTCCACTGAAATGCAGCTACCTTGTTCCACGGCTAAACTTTCTCCTCTGCTGTCTGGCAGACTGTAAAGTGTATTGGGCCGTTGTAAATGTACTGTAAAATGACTTCTCTTTCCAGTCTTTAGAAAAACCTTCCTTCCTTAACAACCCTGTTATGTTACCGAGGAGGGGGGGAAAAAAAGTGTGGAAAGAAGAGTTTAGATCAGGGGCATCTTTTTCCCCTCAGGAAAGGTTAGCGGAGAAAGTCCACCAATTTATATTAGAACAGCTGCACACACACACACACACACACACACACTGCTTAACTACATAATGAATGTGAGCAAGCATTGTGTTCACAACCTCTCAGTTCCTGCTGCTGCCACATGCCAAGTGTTAAGTATTAAGTGTTAAACACACATAATTTAGGCAATTTTGATATTCTTCCTGTCAAGTAAAGCTTACCGCTGTCAGAAAAAACATCAATTTAACTAACTAAAAATAACTAATAATGTAAAATAATAATTAATAATTATGAAAACAATGGAAAGTGTCTAAAAATGCTGTAATTATTGTGTTTATTTGTAACACTGCTAAAGCAAAAACTGCCAGTCTAGCAGTGTTGTCACTGATTGTGCCGACTCACCCTTCACCTCACCTCCTCCTCGGCTCTGAGGCTCTTTTTTAAGTTTTTAATTTGTCCTTTCTGGGCTGTGGCAGGCTCTCTGGATGAGGACCCAGAGTATCTGTAGATATACACGGCTCATTCTAAAGTTACAAAAACACAGCAATTCTTATTTTCAAGTGATTTTACGCCAATGAAAACATAGTTATTCATATTATATTCCATTTCTGCCACATTCTGTAAATAGAGACCTGTAAATCTCACACACTGGACCTTTTAATGTCATGCAGGAAAGTACACAAGTACATACTTTCCAATGTGAAAGGAAAATATGAAAACAATAAATTACAGTGTTACCGGTTTCATACTGACTAATCACATGTCTATAAAGTGTGATATGATTCTTTCTCATTGAGAATTTAAAAAGTTTTGGGAGGACTTTGCACTGAGATATGCAGAAAATACTTTTAATGTTGATGATAAAAGTGTGTATTCAGTGTTAAATATGGGTTTCACAATGGCACAGAGTTGCAGTGTGGGAAATGTCACCCATGATGAGCCTCGTCTGGCCAGCTGGATTGTTATTCATGTACAATCAGGTAACACTCGCTGCTTGGCAAGCAGACAAATTGCTGCTCTCCGTCACCGCTTTGTAAATGCAGTAATTCATGCAGTGTTTTGTTCGACAGGTGTGTTGTGATTTATGGCCTCCTTTAAAAATCATCTCTTTGACCATTACATCAACCACAGGGTAATCAATTAGAAAGTAATCATTACTTGCAGAGCAGTGCAGTTCAATCAGTGCAGGCCTTTGTTGTCTGCAGTTTGTATTCATCATGTGTATATTTTTTATCTTGTCGCCGAGTTCATGCATGCGTACACATGGTAAACACGTTTGGGAAGAGATGAGCGCGCTCTAGTTGTCATGTATATCACAAATTGAACTCAAAGTTCTACATAAAACACTAGACTTCAAAAATACACATTGTATTAGGAGGACCGGGCTGCATTAAATCTTCATTTCAAGAAGCACACCAGAGAGGTTTATTCATCTGCACGATCATTTTAAAAGTAGAGTTTGTGCTGCAGTTGAAATCTAATGCATTGGGGGTTGACTTTGTAGTAAATCAGGGCTGGATTCTTCCGTGATCAGACAATTCAGCTGCCTCACAAGGTAACGTGATTTGGCCAACAGGACTACAACAGTCTCCACAGGAGAAAAGAGTGTCAAGAAAACATGGAGGGAATTCAATTCAGAGAGAAGGAGGCAACCCACCCAACCAAAGATGAAGAAGAAGAAGAAGAAGAAGAAGAAGAAGAAGAAGAAGTACTAATTGTTAGGCCAGGATCCGGCGTGGCAGCAAAAATGCAGGTTTTTTTCTATTCATTTCAGGAAGTGCGCTCAGTCTGTGGCGGTGCGGGCAAAGCAGTTCCAGTGCCGGATGCAGCTTTTGGAAAAACACAGCCTGACATCACGCTGCAGCTGCCAATCAGACGCTCAGACCAGTCAAACCCTCCACAGTCAGTCTAAAAGGTCTCCGAAAACTGAGACTATCCAGGTGGATTCGTAGACTAAACTATGATACTCTACCTGTTGTGCTCTGGCTTTGTTTATTTCATGTATCCAGCTCCTGAATCTGTGTCTAGCTCATAATATTGCTGAGGTCTTTGTATGTGTAAAATATAAAACCTTGACTCACCGTTGAGGAAAAGCTCTTCTCTCATTGCTTGTCTGGCAGCAGTAGAGAAACAGCGTTTCTTCAGCCACTCTGCATCAAACACGCTGGTGTGCTGGTCAGGCCACGAAATGGACACCTGTGGAGAGCAAAAAAGCTTATTGATCACAACCGGCCAAAATATTTGAGATCTTTTTCCCGACCCTTTGTTGTGATAAACCATCAAACCGCGTGCACTGACTGACTCTCTATTTAGTAAACGACAACCTTTTTATTGACTAGCAAAGATGTCATTAAGCATACAGAGTGATTTTAAATCATATGTGATCCAGAAAATAAGACCAGCATGCTCCTTGAAGGATAAGCTTCGGAGATGCTCTTTGGGTTCATAAAAGTGAAAAAGAATGGATGTGTTTCCCATCTGTTTTTTTAATACTTGTGGGGCCTGTTGCCAGTGCTGCATCTATCCATCTTTTCTTTAGCCAGAGGCAAGAAATGAAATCATGGTTGTGGTACTCAAAACACATGTTTACTATAATAGTTTACTCAGTAAATCTTGGTGCAGCAAACAAAAACAATACAAGAAACTTACTGTTTTTGATTTTTACAACAAAAACAAATAACACACGGTAGCTTGGCAGCGTTGTCATGTAGAGCAATCTGTTCGGGGCTCAAGGGCTGAATCCAGAAGGCCACAAAGCTAACAAAGGTGGTTCCTTTGGAGGACTTAAAGGTCAAGCTGAACGTGTGCGTCTGCCAAAATTAGATTGTCTTACAGTGCTGTTTATCACCTGGCAGTTGCCGTCAAACAATAAATAAAGTTTAGATGCCGTTCATTCCCCATAATGTGTAGGTAAGAAGAGTAACATGAAAGGCTGCATTAACCGAATATTTTCTGTGCCAATAATGGAAAAAAAGGCTGTCCACCATTTTGACAGATTAAGGTTACGCCCAGACAGGATGAGGCGCTGCAGAGAATCATCGCAGGGTTGTGCAGTGAGGTGTGGATCTGTCTTTTTGTGCTGAATGTAACCACGGCGAAACTATCGAGAAGTATCTGATTAACCGGTTTTCTCGATGCCAGCGCTCCCTCACTCTTATTCACTGTCTATGTCAGTCGCTCAAACCACTGTACACAAACCAAACCAACTCTTTTGCAGCGTTAATTGTGAGGCAGACACAGATTTAGAAGGTGGGTACATGAAGTAAACAAAGCCAGGACACAACAGGTCGAGGTTCATAGTTTAGTCCATGAATCCAGCTGATTGTGGAGGGATTACCAGATCAGTACAGAGCCTAGCTATCACAAAACATCACAGCTGAGCGTCCGAGGTTCCTTTAGAAAGCCTAATAACCGATGTGGTTGATAAACGAGGTCAGCCAGTGGCAGGTAAAATTATAGGGGAAGCAAGGAGGTCAAGGTGGATTACCGGGTTCAGTAGGAGGCTGTGATTTATATGACAGCTTTTAATAGATTATGACAGAGTTTTATGGCCCTGTCTGCTAAAATGATGGACGAGAAAGTCTAATGCAACCTCTGCATGGAAGCATCATACAGTATAGTGTAATGTAATGTACGGTTTTAGGTTTTACAAGATTAACTGTAAGTGAGAATGAAACTTAATGCACCCAAAACGTCCATTACTACCATCCAGTGGAATTGTAAAAGTGTGGTGTAGGAGGATGTAGGCTCTGTAAAATTTATTGGACATTTACACATCCAGTTTATAATAATAATAATAATAGTAATTTTTCCCCTGATATAAAAGATTCCTATTGAGCCCTGAAAACCATAAGTCAGCTAATGGCAGCAGCATACCTTGTTGTCATTGGTGACCTCCACGACATCGACCCCTGTGTGGACATCGAGATCGGACATCAACAGCTTCCGGGCTTGAGCTGACTCCAGGGTACACAGCGGACACTGGCAGTTGTCTCTCAGCCACGTGAATGGGTACAGACTGTGGCCTCCATCCTCCCACTCCACCTCCATTAGCCTGTCCTCATCCAGAGCCCGGACGTGCCTCACCGAGTGGCGAGCCAGTGGGAGGGAAGCTGACCCCAGTGTCTGATGACCACGAAGCTGCGCTGAAGTCAGACAAGAGGGTAGCGGACCTGCAGCCTTTGCCGGTCTACAGCAAGCCCTCAGAGCCTGGCGGGCCATGGCAGGAGTGCTCCTCCAGAGGGCGGGCAGGGCGAAACGTGAAAATGTACTCATCCACATTTTTGAGGGGTTTCTTCCAGGCAACTACGTCTCTAGATCAAAAAAGGGACTCCAACTCTGTAGATAATGAAAATGAGAGGACAGAGAATCATGCATCAGCCATCACCAACTGGTGTTTAGTTACATCAGAGTCTCCTGCTGTTATGCATGTATTTGTGCTGCAGAGTAGAACTCCACCAGCCTCTATCTAATCTAGCCATCTTACACACCCAATTGCACGACATTTGTGTTTGAACAAAACTAATCAGACACAGTTCAAAATGAGTGTTCAAAAAGGACCTGGATGTATCATAAATCAAAAACAGCAGCAGCATTTTAAGAAAACACACTTTAAAATGCTGCACCTGTGTGCGGTTTTGTTCAGCAGTTCTCCTGTGCCAGACACATTAGTGGCCTCAGATTATTTAACTAGGGCTGCAATTACCACTTATAATTTTCGCTGTTGATCAATCAGATGATTATTTCCCCTCAAATTATTGATTGATTGATCATTTGGGTAACAAAAAGATACAAGCCAAAAAACGAAAGGGGGAAACCGGTAAAACACTCAAAGACGAGGAAAAGTGGCTAATTTTTACAGTGGCCATTTTGATGTAGCACACGTTTTCAATGGACTAATTAAGGAGCCTTTCCAGTGAGCCACCGCAGCACTCTGACTCTGTCTGACCTGATGGGATGGGATCTTAATTAGTATCACTGGTAACAAATGCATATACCTACTATTTCATGTCGAAATGGAACGAGAGTCACATTTGAGAACCTGGAAAATGTCAAACGTGTGTCAATGTACATTTTTTTCCTGCTTAGAGTTGACACATATATCCATTTGTAAATTTCTTACATGGATATAACAATATGTTCCTCCCTCCCTTAAACTTTAATTCTGTTTTATTCTATGATTATAGGTCTTCATTTTATCTACCCCGTCTTTTCGTCTGTTTTGTGCTTGTAAAACCTGTTGGACTATCCTTACCCTTAGGCAAAGCAAGTTCATATTTATTCTTGGATGGGGTTCAAGGGCGGATGAGCCCTCTGTGCAAATTGCTGACAGTGTCTCAGAATATTTAACATAAAGATGTATGGTATAGTTGGTGTTGGAAACGCTCTTGCAGGTAACTTGCAACTTACAGGTACGGTATTTAATATTTGGTACAGAGATGTAGCTTCAACACAAAGATGCACTGCTGTAAGTGTATTTTTAGTTGTTTGTACAATTGTTGACAATAATTATTACACCCATAAACACAAATGAGACTACATCTCTGCACCAAATATGAGATGTGGTCGATGAAATGTGTTTTCAAAGCATCACCACCGGCAGCAGGTGGATGTGACTAGCACGTTAACACACTGAATACAACTAGATAGACTAGAAAAGTGTGTGTGTGTGTGTGTGTGTGGACCAAAGCTAGCTATCAGTGCTACTACTTTGTGTTCACTTCCGTTGTTGTTGTTGTTGTTGTTGTTGTTGTTTCTGTTTAGCCTAGCGGATAAATGACCGTTTAACCGTTAAATGACCGTTTTAGCCGTTAGCCGTTGAAGAGTCGTACCTTGCTCGCCGGTTGTTAGCTCCACTTACACGGCTGCTAACGCTTCATCCTTGTTTCAGTTCCCGGGCTAACACAAGGGAGGCTAACGAGTGCGCTTTCACTCACAGCCTTCCTCGCCGGTTTTACTTTTTAAGTTTATGAATTAAAGCGCCGCGGAGATGCGCAGTAACAACTTGAAAATAGACGTTACCTGTTAATGTTTAGCCGTCGTTCCCTCTCCTCTCCTCCGTCAACACAAATAGCAGCTGTCAGTGAGAGAGAGAGAGAGAGAGGAAGTAGGTGAAAGGTTGACCGGCAGAGACTGTACCGGATGACATAATCAGTGCAAGTGAAGTGCATGAACGTTGCCCTACTTTTTCCTGATAACGACCCTGATCCAGCACGGTTGTTGTGTTTTACTAAGCGATAGTGATAAAGTGTGAGTAGCCCCACCCTAGGAAGGGAGCATTTCTCCTACCCTAATTGCTCCGTTGAAACAATTAAACCTCAACCACTACCAATTGTCCCTGAACGGGTGGAGGTGCAGTGGTTTTATGTGATCTGAGGGCTCACGATTGGTGATTGAACAGCTGTGCTAAAGCCCTATGAGACTGCAGACACAGTGGTGCTTTGAGCTAGATGCTAACGTCAGCATGATGCCAACATGCACATGTTCAGCCGGTGTAATATTTCACCACAATTCAGCCTTTTAGCTCAGTAGCACACAGCTGAGGTAACCCCGAATAAATGAAAACTTTCACCTGCTCTAGATGAAAAGTCTCCCATGAAAAGATTCCCATGTTTAAAGCGACACCTTGTAACTATTCTACCATAAATGTTATGCTACACTGACATATCATCAGGTGAATGGTGTCATTCCCACTTTGTGCTTTCTCACCTGCGAGAAGTACATAGTGCTTTACGGGACTAAGTCACACACCACCAACAGTGAAACTGGATCATATATTATGGATGGATGTTGCACATGACATGCACAGAGTTTCCCCATGGACAGTAAACTGCTGCAAACTGTAGCTGCTGTTAGCTAGTATTTGCTCAGTTTGTTTGAATGTTACAGTGCAAACAATGTAACCTGGCTCAGCAGCATCTATGGACATAATGACAGAAGCTAAAATATTGAATATTGAATACGGTGTTGACGGAGGAAGCTAAAAAGAGAAAACGAGAGAGCCTTTTAGTCGTTGGCGAGAGCTTTGTGACATAAAAGGATGAAAGTCGCTGAGCTGGGCTTCTTGCCGTTGGACTAGTAAGTAAGATCAGCTGGCTTCTTAACTTGTGTTGTTACACTTGCTTGATGTTTGGCTGTTAGCAGATGCTACATAATTTAAATAGATGTTTACCTCGGAACCAAAAATGTCAGCCTGATGGTGGCACAAGAGAAACAGTCAAGGAATCACCAATCAGCAGGGTTAATCCTTCAGGGAGCACGAATGTTAGTACAAAAATTTCACGGCAATCCATCTAATAGTTGTTGACATATTTTAGTCTGGGCATCCCTGGAGCCATGTTGTTAGTATGCCTAAGCTAATTATCTCTGCCCTCAGTAATGCCCACAGCTGAGTGCGTACACAGATGCACAGAAATGAGGCTCTTCAACTGCACCAGAGCTGATGAAGATTACTTGATGATCAGTGAATTGTTTTTATTATTCGTCTGGCATGAGTCCCAAACATTTGCTGCTCGCAGCTCCTAGAATGTGACAATTTACTGCTTTACTTGGTGATATGACAGTAAATTAAATCTCTTTTTAATTTGAACTGATGGTTGAATTAAAAAAGAAATTTAAGAGCGCCACAACAAACACATGCTACTGAACAGTGTTGCACTCAGACTGGCCATGTGTCAACACTCAAAAGATGCTTCCTTCCTCTTTTTAATGGGCATTTCATTAGACCAAACAACTACTCATTTAATCAAGAAACGTACTGACACCATCAATAATACAAGTATTTTTCTGTGTTCAGTCCTACCTCCTTCAGTTTACTTACTTACTTCCTCTGTATTTTATCCAGTTGAGGGGTGACGAGCAGTGGACGTGCAGTACAGCCTTCAGTCCAAATGAGACCTGCCCTCATCTGAGTTCACATTTTAAAAGCTTGATTTTGCAATTATTAACCCAGGATTACACACAGCCACTGAATTTACAACCTCACAGAGTTATGTTGAGTTTCAAAGGGTAAGCTGATGATTGTGATCAGTCACCTTTGCAACTGACGTTAGTGCACACGTGTCACAACAACAACAGTGACAGCAAGTTGTATCGTGTGATGGACTATGGTCAAATGTCAGTATATTATATATACACATATATAGAGAGAGAGAGATATGAAGCAATAACCTGTATCTGTCAATGTCTGTAACTATATAAATTAATTTGACTGATTTTTCATGTTAACCATTTGTCAGACTTTGTTAATGAAGGCAAAGCAGACTTTTAATTGAATAATTTTTAGTCTTATAGACAGCTCTGTCTGGGAACTGACCCAGATAACCTTCCTCATTGACAAGTTACACACTGGTGTGTTCAAGGTCATGTAAATAATACGTGAACTTGCATAATAAATTCATTGAAATTATTTAATATACCAAAGGTTAACCTTTGGGTTGAATAGTGTTAACGTTACGCAAGTCTGGATTTGATATGAGGAAGTGAAAGGCAATATAAAATAAAAGTATTTCATGATAACCAATAATCTGGAAATCATGTGCTTTACCCTTCCATGGAAACATACAATGTAGGCTAAAGGTTTTAGTCCTTTATGTTGCCTCATCATGAGTGCAATCGTTGGGCTCAAAGTATCTGTTGACTGTGTGAATATGTGAGGCTGTCATACTCTTACTGTACTTTGCAATGTTACATAATTTACATCCATTGGCACTTTTCTGTACGCTGAGCTGTGGGTACTTCCTTCGACTCAAAAGCCTGAAACGGTTTACTAAAGCTCGTTTACGACCCTAAAAGGCTCAAGTATTACAAAAAAATTTTGTTTTCAGCAGGTCGGAGGCAGAATTCAGGAAAAAACAAGTTGTTTGTGAGTCCCACCGCACCACTCAAAGCACCATCAACACAACTTCCTTACATCTCTGGTCCTCATAAATACCAACAACCAGCGCTCTTCCTTCAAAGTGCTCGTAGGGGGGTCACAGCCTGCGTGTATAATTAACAGCAGACCTCAAACCCTTGTAAACCAAACACAGAGAGGAACTTTGTAATCTTGGAGCACGTGGCAATACAGTATGCAGTCTAATTATTATAGTGCTACTGCCACATTGTGAGGTCTAAAAACATACAAAAAAACCAGGGGACCTCCTGGATGCAGCTCAATGGGGACTCCAAGCAACATCAGGAATGGGTTAATCTCACTTTACCTACCAGTAATAAGGGGAAAGATGAATGTTTTGACCCATAAGCGCTCATAAGATTGATTACTTCTGCCGTAAAGAACACGTTCTTGCAACAACACCAAGTTCCACACACAAACTCTTTATTTGAGAAGACACAACACAATCTGTTAAGAATGTCATCACACAGATCTATGCTTGACACTGAAGTCCACGAGTGCTGCCTGCAGTCTTATCTGTCAAAGTATTACATCTCGCCACATATCTTTAATTAAAAAGGTAAACAATACATATATGCTGCTCTATTTCAAAACTTTATATAAACAATGAATACATATTAAGGTGTTCTGTAATAAAGATATTGGCACTCACAGTATTTACTTACCTCTAATAATACACTGTACATTTTACAAGAGTATACTGCCTGTGCAAAACAGCACAGCGAAAAAGGCCTTAAACCATGTCACAACCTTTAGCACCACAACAGTGAAGAAAAAGTGTGCAAAGTGTGCTAGCCTATGAAGCAAAAATAATAATAAAAATATACAACAGATAGGTGTTCATATGTAAACATTCTTTGGTATAACATTCATCTGGAGCGTCAGAGAAGAGCGACGGTAGCGTCGCTGACGTTAGGAGCTTTCAACCAGGCTACAGCGTCCGAGGTCAACCCTGTCAACAGCTACGTGAAGAGTTTTCCCAACACTCAAATCAGAGCAAACACATAGCATTCACGAGTGAACATGGACGCTGACACACAAGACTAGAATTTGACTTGATCCTTCCTCGAGTGGATCTGCTAGAATCACTCCTCGCTCCCTTTTTTTCGTGCTCACAGAGGACCGACTGAGTTTTTGGAAAACCCTTCATCTGACGACAGTACTTGTGTTTTAAAAAATGATAGTTCCTGTTCTCACTTTTCTGATTGGCTGACTCATGTTTTACACACACCACACACACACACGTATACACACACACACACACACACACATACACAAACCGGCCAATGCAATAACCAAAAATGACCATATACCAAGAAAAGAGGCAGCTTGAGGTTTATTGACTGGCGGATGGATAAAAGCTCATACATTATTTATTGGAAAATATGACTAAATTGTATTTCTATTTTTAAATATAGTGATGTAACCACCTTTTATTTGACTATCACAATGGAGCGGGCAGTATGACAGCTTACACAGTCTGATATATAGCTGTGTAGAGATTTATACCGTGGTATCTATCTCTTTAACGTCTCTGGGTGAATTGCAAATCATTGAGCGGAGAAGACTTTATGGCAATATTGGATTTTTATATGAGCTTTTGCATCAATATGATGAAGTCATTTGATTTATATAAGGTATTTAGGTTTGCTGGATCAGCCCAAAGCGGACATTCTGATTAGCTTTCTTCCAGAAAACGTATCACAATATTGTCATATAAAATTGCAAACGGGGTATTATCCGTATTGCCCAACCTGCGTGGTTTTTCGATCGAAAGTGAGATTGTTGGCGTCCAACAGACTGCTTCAATGACACAGTAGCAGTACCCAGCAATGGTTTTATATGCCCAGGTTTTTATATATCCCTGTCGGAGATTTATTGCAATGCATTCAAATGGCTAAATTAATTCATAATGGACTAATTTAAAATGTAGGTCTTTAAACAGATTCTGACACATGCCCCCTCTATAAAACAGGGCCGTGAGCTCGAGATTGCACTTTAGCCGTGCAAATTTCCAACATTAATTAACCGAGTCACCTAAAGGAGAATGAATGGGAACTTTTGGGGGCCCCTGGGTGTCTGGGGGTCGTGGGAAAGTTTCCTCCTCTCCGCCCTTTCGTCAATCCAGATTCGGAGATCACAAAACCTGGGCAGATTCAACCGAAGCTCGAGGTTGCTAGCACTGCAAAGTGCTTGCTCATGGTTGGAATTGTTGAGTTTGATTGTACGGTCTGGACCTGCTCTATATGGAAAGTGTGACGTGATAGTGTTTTATGATTTGGCGCTTTGGTTTCCAAACTTTTATCTCTCACATCTTTGAGTTGTGAGCAACCAAAGTTCTCATTAATTTTCAGCAACAACAAAAAAGATGAGATGAGAAAAAAAAAAGTCAAATAAAAATGAATAATTTGTGGGAGGGTTTTGTGTCTTTTAATGAAAGTTTTGGTTTCATCCCTGATATTATAACTGCTCAAATTTGTCACCCCTGCCTCTGCCTCGTGATCACACCCCAACCATAAGAATTAAAAAATAATAATAAAAATGGTACTGTAATGAGACGTGTAGGGACTACTTTCCCTCAGAACTTCATGTATTCGTTCTTCAGTCTGCTCAGTCTTGTGCCGTGGCTGCGGATGATCAGAGACAGGAGCTCGTGTTTGTCCTTCAGTCCCAGAGAAATGTCCAGCGTCTCCTTCAGGACGTCCCGCGTGTGCACTATCATGTTCAGAAAGTCGTCGCTGAGCCGGTGCTCCTCTTTCAGCTCGCTCTCCTGGCTCTGTTTGAATTTCACCTCCAGCTCCAGCAGAGATTTCTCCGAGTTTGTAAACGCCTCGCTTATCTGCGCCGTCTCCCTGCGCAAATATTTCCCGTAGCTGTCCTCTCCGTCCAGGTCGTACGAGATGCTTTTACCGATCCCCTCCAGCACCCTGGCCGAGTCCTCTATCTGCCTCTTGATGATGGTGAAATCATCCCGTATGACGGCGTCCTGGTCCTCGTCGAGACCACACTTCCTCTCGTCCATCATTTTAAAAAGCATCTGACATTTCTCCGGGTCGTCGTTGTCCTCGTAGTCGCCGTCCGGCACGAAGTAGTGATGGAAAGTGCCGTTAGACATCTCCGGATGTAACGGTCCTGCGAAAAAACCTCCACACGTCGGCAGTGATAACATCCCGGCACACAGGAGCAAGTGAAGAAAAGCCATGATGCTTCTACACACTTGTCACCTCCCCAAAAAAAACACACTCACAATTAAGAAATAGTAGTTTTAAACGTTAATTCAGCTACAATATCAACCCGGCGGACTATTTAACTCCGATTCGGCGTAGGAACAGAAACATTTCAGTCAGGTTTTAACGTCCAAACTGCGTAGTTAGTACTTGAAGCGCCGTTGCAGCGTTCACGTCCCACTCAATATCCTCTTTGTCCGAACATAAAAGTGGCGTGAAAAATGTCCAAACAGCCCAAACTTCTTCTTCCTTTTCTTTTTTTTAACCTCCCATCACTTATTGGTGGACGGTTAAAAAAGCAACGTATGAGACGTTCAAGTTTCAGCGTGGTAACGGCCGTACACCCGACTTCACTCGGTGCCTCAAACGCAACATCTGGATGTCTCAAGTGCCGCGCTTCGGAGTTTTTTTTTTTGGCTAATAATACCTCTGTGCTACTCTCAAATTACAAGCCCCCTCCCGTCATTTAAAAGGCTGCATTCAGGCTGCAGGAGGACGGCTGCCAGCCTGGCCCGAGCTGTTAGAGCACCTCACTTTTAGTCCGGGAAAGACCGAGTTTGTGTTAATATATACCCGTGACAAGCTGGGGGGGAAAAAAGTTATTAGACTCTACTGAGACATACACAAGTGAGCACAAACCTGAAACCAGTGCTGGAATGTAAACATTTACTTCAAGTTCTGTGTTTACAGTCAGATTATCTATGCCAATTAGTTTTCTATAAGTTGAAATCAGTCCTCCACTTTAATACTCTGAAATTGGCAATTTTTTGGTGCTTCAAGTACATTTTGTACTTTTGCATGCAGGATGTATTTCCACACTGTGGTAAAACTACTTTTCCTTAAGTAAATTATCTCAGCAGCCTTCTTTCCCCACCACCGCTAGAAACGTAAATCCAGCACCAAAATCCTGTAATTATAGCCTGGTGCTTTTCTGAAATGTATAATTTTTCTAACCTATCTCGGTGACAGAAATATGGATTCAGCTATTTTTTTTAGGTTTTCTGATTATTTTATCGAATTATACTGTGATGACTGAAGATGAGGTGGGTAAAATATTACGACACAGCTCTGAATATAATGTAGTATGATACAGAATTAACATCCTCATTCATCAGAAATGATAAATGATTCAAATTACAAATAAAGAATCCATGATAGGATTTATATATTGAATTATGGTTGCGCAGGATGTTTCTCATGCCTGCTGTCACTTGGTCCATAATAAGTACATTTAGCCTACTCAAGTTAGTTTATACTTTTCTACACTTTTCTACATTTATCAGTCAGCTATGGTTACTAGTTACTAGTAACATGAGTAACATGAGCTGGGCTTGCAAACACAGTTTATGATTTAGTTAAAGGACCAGTATGTAGGATTTAGCGCCATCCAGTGACTTAGTTTGCTGATTGCGTCCCCCCTGTTTCACCCTCTATTTACAAGCGTTAAGGAGAAGCTATAGTAGCTGCGAAACGTGCAAAAGAAGAGAACAGCTGTCAGCGCTCAGCAGTGCAAGCAAAATCTCTGTGGAAACACTGTTGATCCCTGCCGATGTGAGGAGAAGAAGATGGCAATGCAAAGCTAGATCTAATGGGGAACATAAGGTTTCATCATAATAGGATGGAGGAGTTAACAGCTAACCATGCTACAGAGAGAATATTGAGAGTGTAGCATCACAGAGATTTGGCTGATTGAAACATCCGAGGACCACAGGCCGGAGTAGGAACCGGGTCGCTGCAGGAAGAACTCAGCCTTTCGAAAGTGGGGGTTTCTTATCCAGCTTGTATACTGTGAGCCACTGCAACAAATGAATTTCCCACTGTGAGATCAATAAACAATCTCATCTTATCTAGAGCCAGTGTTTGGTTTGTGTGTTCTTGACTACTGTAGAAACATAGTGGTTCAACATGGTGGACTCATGACACATGGAAAAGTCTTATATCTGTAGGAGATATAAAACTCACTCTAAGGTAACCAGGTCATCTTCTGTAAACAGAGCCCCCTATATCTTACACACTGGGCTAAATTGTGTTCCACCTCAATCTGCTACAACATTCAAATGCTGTTTACAGGGTTATGTATCAATAAATGATATTGATATAACTGGAGGACTCGTAATTGAGTGTTTTCACTGTGTGGTATAACCATATTTACCATTGAAACATATGCAAAGAATACAGTTTAAATTGAATTTAAAAGGCGCTATATCCAATTGTTGTGTGTTTTAACTGTAGAACAAAGTGTTACCTAATTCCAGAAATAAAGGATAGGTCTGGCCTGTGTAGTTGGCAGCACAAAAGCTACATGCTGAATTCAGGAGGCATAAAGACATGTTTACTGAGCTTCCTTTAATAGTGACCACCTGTTTTCTAGTCGCCTGCTGGCATCAAATGACAGGTCTGGTTTAGTTCAAAGGGAATAAACACACATGCTATGCTCACCTGTTGGGTAATGAGAGCTGAAAAGCTTCGTTACAGCTTGGACCTCTAATTTGCTGAGATTTTTTTACTACGCTGATTATAACTGTACTTATTTAGAAAATAAAAGACATGTTGTGAAGGATATTCCAGCACTGAAACAGAACACCACGAGTGTTTACAGCTGAAGGCACATTTTAAATGTGTGAATCCAAGAAATGCCATTCAAATCTCATGATGGCGCTTTTTCCAGTGAGCTGTAGCTGCTACAGTCACAAAGGCAATGCCCCATGGGTAGAAAAAATGTGATCTTATATCTCAAGAACTAACATGTTAGGAGTGATCTAATTTGCTAAACCCACAATTCCACTCACCCAATGTGTGTGTGTGTGTGTGTGTGTATATCTTTCCAGTGGAAACAGCCGACGTTACACCATCACTCTGAGGAGTCCGGTTCTCATTTTTCCGCTGCATGAGTGATTATTCAGGGTTGTGACCTGTATAAATGAAGTTAGAGCAGAACAAGATTGAAGTGGTAAACTCGTTGTTAAAAGTAGGTTTATAGCTCCAGTTTATATATAAAATAGAATATCCTATTATAATACAAAAACAGAGTGACTCTGTTACATAAGCCTTACATAAACCGAAGTCTGCAGTGTGCATCAGTGTGCTTTATGACACGGAGGAATGCTTCACTGCTCATCGTGTCTGTGTCTCACCTCAATAATAACACCGACAAATTGAAGGAACATAATTTGATGTGTGTCACCGAGTTCTTGTTTCAGTGTCACTGTAGCTCCTCCAAAACTTTTCTGAAGATTTCTCCAATTTACAAATTTTATCCTCCCGCTCCAACAGTAATAAGATGCATCGGCATGTGTGCACCTCCAGTTTTATTATAAACCTGCAGTGCTAACTCCGCTATAAAAAAAAGAGAAGACAACTGTCAGAGACACGTGGAGAGTAGCAGCCTGGAGAAGCACAACAGTGGCTGCCCTGTTACATTATTCTGCAGAAGGAATTTCAATGTGGTGTCAGACAAAATGGAAAATGAAGTCATGTTATGGTTTTAGGGTGTGTCACTCTGTTTTGATTCAAAGTCTTTTGTGGCACACTTACATTAAATCATTCTGAAGAGAACTCCACCTACTCACATAGGGACAGTCTCATAAAAAAAAAGACGTCCAGCGAGGGTTTGTTGTTGGTGACCTCCCTTTTATTGCACTTAAGCTGGAACATACAACACAATCCAGGCATTTTCTTTCTCTCGCTCTTACCGGATCTCTGCTGTGCGAGCTGCTGAAGCATCTGTTTTTACCCTCAGTCTGGATATTGGATGAAATTTGAATATAACAATACAATTTACCAATGTTTAGAAACCTAATTTGTGACATAGTACACTGATTTTGATCTGAAAGTGATCGTTCAGATTAGATTCCAGTTTGGCAAATAAATAAAAAAAAACTCTCTCTCTCAAAACCCAGCTTAACTCAAAGTGCTTCGACAGTGAGGCTCAAACAGTTGCTTCCTGTGATTGCAGAGAAAGGCTTGATTTATTTGACATTTGTGGGGGCCAGCTGAGACTGACTTCTGCGCTGAACTGTATTATGTTATTGGAAATCTTGTTACTGGCTTCAGACAGTGTATTTAAAGCAGCGTGATCATTAATGGATCCAGTTAGTGAGTGAGGCAGAGTAGGGGAAAAAAAAGAGGGATTTATTTGATCTATTTTCAGGACAGAAGTTGATAGTCAGCAAAAGCAAACAAATACCAAATGGGAGCAAGCACGCAATAAAAGAAACAAAGCTAACTTACAAACAAGCAAGCAGAACAGGAAAAAGATGGCTGAAGCTCAATGACGGGAAGCTGCTCTGTATGATCTTGCAAAGGGTCAGTGTTTGTGGGCTTACAGGGAATGAGGGACAGGTGTGCTGGCAGGTGATGATCAGCTGACTGACTGAGGACTACTGCTGGTCATACAGGGAATGACAAAACTGGCAAAAAGTGGCAAGCAGGGTGCAAACTACAGGCAGACTCCCCTCAAAGGTCCAGTGTGTAGACGTTAATTGCATCCAGTGGTGTAATTACTGCATTGCAATCTCCTCACATCACCCTCACCTTCCTAGTGTAAAGGAGAAACAACGCTTGAAAGCTTGTGTCTTTAATCAAAAATAAAAAAAGATTTTCTTATTATATGAATATTAAATTCCGTGTCTGCCTTATTCTGAAAATAAAGGCCTCAAATCTTACACACTGCACCTTTAACCCTAAACTCTCAACATGCTATTAGCATGCATATCATAAGATTTGATACATGAATCTCACATCCTAACAGACCTTTTTCACAGCAGCCATTCTGACATGAATAATAGTCAGTGCAGGTGTTTCCAATGATACTAATGAAGGTTCTGTTCCATTTACTGCGGCAGAGACTTTCCAGCGAGCTAACATGCGCCACTGCAGCGCGCTGTCTCTGTTTGACCCGAATGGAACCTTAATTAGTATCATTGGTAACACCTGTGTTTACCCTACTATTTCCTGTCAAAATGGCTGCTGTGAAAAAAAGGTCTATTGTACTGAGAAATGAGTGTGCTCATCTGTACGTGATGGATAACGGCGTTGATGAGGACTCAAACCAGGGGTGCAAATATAGATAATAGTAGCCGTGGGCCAAGGGGTGTGTGTAGAGAGAGCAGGTCTTCCCAACACTGTGTTGGATGGAGAACAGACTGTTTCCAGGGATTCAGATCGCCACCTGTGAAATGCTGATGTATGGAAAGCAGACATAAACTATAACAAACAATTTAATAAAATGAATAATCTTTGGTATTTTTGTCATTTGAGACTTTAGGACCACAAACTATGGCCTCCAAACGTACCTTTACCATACCGCTAACACCTAAACTTGGCTACTATAAGCTTCACAAAGGTGAATTTCATTGTACAGGTGCTAATTTTTAAAAGATCTTTTTACCTACTCAGGCGAAAGTACTGGTTCCTGCTTTAACACGAGGTTGGTGACATGGTTCTGGTGAAAATACAGTCTATAACAATATAAAATATAGAATATACTGAATCTCACATTAACATAAGAAGTTGTTGGAGCTGCAACTCGCTCATGATTGATCCATCATAGTAAAACTGAACTCAGACATGTTGTAGTCTGAGTAAGACACATTTGTGACACATACAACAGTTTCATGATCAGAGGATTTTCTTCTACTGGTTGTGCTTTACATAATTGGTGTGAGGTCAAACTAAAATATTAAAATTATGAGAATGAAATGAAATTTTTATAAATATAGATGAATGTGTCGTGTTTAGTTACCGTCTCATGCCATCACCATATTGTGAAATGTCTGCTTAAATTTCTGCCACGCTCTCCCAGTCTCGTTCAGTTAGACATAACTCCTATGAAAATGATTTTGGCTGCACTTCTTGTCTTGCTTAGTTTGAGTCCTTATGTCATAATTGGCGTCAAATTATATCCAAACACCACCGTGCTTTGTAACGCTCTCCCAAAACCTTCTGGCTGTCTGTTGTGCAGCTTCAAGCCAAAGACACGATGGCCCAGCGTACCCAGTGACTAAGGGCGGTGACATCATACCTCACATGGAGTCTATTTGCGCAACGACTCAGAGCAGACACAAAGAGAGAAATTCCAATATTCATTCTTGTCCTTTTTCATTATCAGTTGTTTCTCCTAGTCAGCAAATCTATTGTATTTCCTGGAAGATTGTGGGCCAAGGAGGATTTAGATAATACAGTGAGGACGACAGCCAATGCTGAAGATGCATGGCCCTGTCTGGTGAGCCTCAAACTATGTATCTGTAAAGCCAATTGTCTTCTGTATTTGTAAAGACGACTCTCCTATCATTTTTTGTATATAAAACTGTCCCTCTGTTCGGGTAAGACAAGGCGTAAGTGTGAAGTTCTCTCTCCTCTTACAGCTGTGATAAATGTAGGTCATACTGTTGGTTTAGTCTTTTATGCGAGTGTAACTAACCGAATCCCTGGACCATTTCCAGACTTCACACCAGGTTTATGTAACTGTGGCAGTATGCAGAACAAATCGTATACCTTATTCCCATATTAACAGATGTGTTGGATCGTGGTCCAGATTTCTTTAGAGCAATCCAGCGATGCAGATGTGGGTGGACCTCCGAGACTGTGCAGCAATTTTACCAGTGTCTACAACGTGATGAGCTGCACAGTCTTTTTTAGCCATCTCCCCGCTCAGCTAGCTAGAAAAACACTTTGGCGGAGCATGTGCACTGCAACAAATGTAATGTTTTAACCATGATAGTAACGTGACTCCTGGGATGGACATGTCTATCAGCCAGTCCACCACTTTGGTCCACTAGTTCCAATAGTTATTGGATGATTTGCCATGATGTTTTTTTTTTTTGCACTGAGAAGCGTAACCATCAGAGGATGAATCCTACTAACTGGTTATTCCCTGGACAATACTTTTGGTTTCTGACCAAATACCTTCAGAGCTAATGATATTTCCACCAGGCGCAGCTGTACACTGTGCTCTGTGGTAATTAGCAAATGTTACGCATGCTAAACAGGCTTAAAGGATAAGTGTGTAAGATTTAGCGCATTCAGCAGAGTAGTGCTGATTGCAACCACCTTAAACGGCCATATCTAGATCCAGAGTTTAGTTTAGCATTTTTGGCAAAAACATGGCCGACAAGACAAGACAACAAAAACACAACTCTCATTTTGAGGTGATTTTTTGGCGCCCTAACTCTGACACACTAGACCTTTAGCTAAGATAGCAAACATTATAGCCTTGTCATTGTTAGCATGTTAGCATGCCGACTTTAGCATATATGCTATATTTCACTAGCACACTTCTTTGTAGTACACCGTGTACACTGTGTACTTCCTGGTGTACTGTAGTGTAGTGCAACATGCTGCTTGCTTTTCTTCTTTCAACATTTAACATAAAACATATGTACAACATACATTTTTATATATATACATTTTTTTAAGTACGGAAGTATGGAAGTATGCAAATTAAGGAAGAAAGGCAGTATGATATTTTCTCCATGGTGTGCTCTGTTAGTTTGCACACACAGCACAGTCTGCATGCGTTTACTGTAATTCAAACACGTTTTTACAAATGTAATTGCTGCTTGTATTATATTTACTTCTGCCATTTTTTCCATCCATATTCATATTATTTTCTTTCTTTCTTTTCATTGTGTGTAGCTTCTCCTGCTCCAGCGACCCAGGCACACAGTAGTGCCCCCAACTCTAATGAAGTTATTTCATTCCCGTCTGAGATAATGGCCCAAGAACAAATCCATTTGTCTGCACACTCCAATGTCCATGTCATTACAAAAGACATTTCAGAATGGCTGATAATTCGGTTTTACTCTGGAAAATTGTGTAATATCTGTGATGTGTTCTTCTTTCTGTGGTTCTACTGTGTATGAGCCTCATTTGAACTTCTGTCCTAATGTTCTGGATCCACTTTTGATTTCTTCCTCGGTGATGTTTATAAGCCATTTTCCACTCTGGGGATGTTTATTGTAAGATTAACTTTAACCATATTTTTGAGTCTTTTAGCAAATCTGTTTTTTTTCACACATTAACTACCGTCCCTGAGAGAGATGCGCAGGATTAAAATAAGATGTTTCTTAGTATGTCATTTAGATTTGGTCTTCATTAATTTGAACACAACATCATTAATTAAATAATCATTGTTTGTGAGTGGTAATTAGATGTCCCTGACAGCTGTGAAGAAAGTTCTCCCTTGATATGATGCCAGCTCCATTTGTTTTTGTTTTTTTTAAACATTACTATATTTAATTAAGTTTTCGTTCTGATTTGTTGATGTTTTATTAAATATTATTAAATCCTGATGTGGTCAACGTTTTTCTTTGACAGCTGAGGTCAAAGTTATTGTTATTATTATTATTAAATATAGTGATGCTCATACTATGGTGGCTTGATGGTACGTGAACATTTTATTTCCAGTCTGTTTCAGACCTTCTTGATTGTTTTCATGTCCTGAGGTCAGGATCAAGTGAACCTTTTAACCATCTGTCCATAACTTTTACTCAAGGTGTTACCTATCAGGCGTTTTATGAATCAAAAGATGAAAAGAGTGTTGCTATTCACAGACATTTGTCTTGATGTCAGATATTTGGATTTTTATTCGAAATCTTTTAAAAGAAACAGCCCACAAGGGCTATTGAGTGCCTTGACTGAGAGTTTCCAAGTTCTTGTCTGTTTCAAATCATTGTCTTCTTCCCTATGGCCACTGGCAGACTCCAGCTGTTACTTTTCAAGCTATTTCATATCCTTTGACTCACTGTGTAAAATAGAGACAGTTCTGACTAATAGACAGCAAAGCACGGACTTGTACTGGCACTGTGTCCGTGCACATGTGTGGTTTGATTGATCTTTGAGAAACAGGGAATACTTCACCGCAGTGAACCTCATGTGAACTTGTTCTTACTCCAGAAAAGAACTGGATTTAGGACAGTGGGTGTTTCGTCATTGTTTCTGTGGAGACCAATAAGAAATTAAATGCATTCATGATTTCAACATTTTCAGGGAAAATTGAGCTTTCTGTTTGTGTCACTGTCTTTCCAAGTACTGTATAACATTTATTTGCAAATCCTCAGATGCCAAAAATGATTCATTCCACATAAAACTGCAATGAAACGCAGCCACTGGACTTCAGTCTTCTCACACGATTGCATATTTTGTTCTTTGTGAGATCAATTCTTTAAACACTTACATGTGGCTGCTAGCTTAGCATTGAAGCAGAACTTTGAGTTTAGTTTAGGTAATTGTGCTTGTTTGCTTTCTGGTGGAGAGTTAGACGAGAAGATTGGTACCACTTTTGTGTCTGTACTGGTAAATATGAAGCTACCACCAGCAGCCAGTTAGCTTAGCTTAGCACAAAGACTGGAAACAAGGGGAAACAGGTAGCCTGGACTTTATTAAAATCCACCAACCCGCGCATCTAAAGCTCACTAATCAACAAAAATTCTTACAAAAATCTAGTATAAAAACAATACAGAGGGTTTTGTACGGGGCTATCTCTTCTTTCTGAGCAGTTGCGGAGCCATCAGGAAGCTACTGCTCTTAGCTTCAATTTCACAATGTGAAAACTTGTATTTCTGTTGAAGCTTTGACAAGAGTTTGACAAGCAGCTTATGATAAAAGACGGCGTGCTTTAACACTCATCAAATCTTTATCTCAATTATTAAGCCTTTTTTTGGACAACATTTTTTTTATTTTTTTTGTACTTCCCATTATGTTACAACACAGCTTACACAAGTCAGTCCAGAAACAAGACCAATCTACAGCCAAATACAAGACATAACGCATAATTTATATCATATCACCAGTTACATTACTTACATTATTAGAAATAATTAATTTAATTTGCATTTTCATTTCATCCCAATCTGTACTTGAGCAGGGACGCAGTTTTATCTGCGGGTGACACTGGGTTGTTTTTAGGAGAGAATATATATCACACTAAAATTAACTTGGGGCTGGGGGTGGAAACCGGATGCTTGTTGATAGCTCCTGGAGTGCTCAGCACACTGCACTATAAATCTAAAAAGACTACCGCATTTTGCAAAGACAAATCTACTCAATTAACGGAGCTGCGGTATAGAAGAAATATCAGGAGAGCAAAAACCCCACAAACCTCTTTATTAAGAGATTTTGAAGCTTGGCTGCAGTCACAGCAGTCCTGCGTCACACGTCTCCCTCTGAGTGATCAGAGACATAATGCGCCTTGTACTGCGTCCAACGATGACTTAAACCATTTAACTACACAATTACAGCCATAAAAGACACAACAATGACTGAAGGGACCTTTACTGGGACGTTGTATGGAGGAACTTTTGAAGTTAAATTGGTAGCAGCTCTGAGATAAATCCCTGGTAACCAAATGGACGTCTTAATTTTAATAGAGTTCATTTGTAGCATAATATCCTCACTTTATCTAATGGTTCTTGCTATTGTAAAGGGATGCCACTGAAGAATGCGTGCACTGGAAGTCCTTTAGCAAATATAGTGAGGAGTAATAGACAAATTTGTTTCCAAGTATAAACGAGAAGGCAGAATGAATATGTACCCTAAAGGGAATAAAAATATACCATTAATGATACAAGGTTCCCTCAAAGCACAGGGGAGACCTGAGATGTGACCTCTTTCCATCTCAAAGCCACAGCCTATAACGTCAGTACAACTATAATCATAAAATGATAATGTCTTGCATATGCAGTCAGAGGTGTCGTCATTCGGTACATGTCTCATTCAGTAGATAATGACTTCAGGGACCGTGTGGTATTTGAACTTGGGAAGCATAAATAATGCAATACTTCATTCATCGCACAGGAAATTTGGAAAAATAAACATACAAAGCATCCAGTTAATTCTGCACAACTCAATTTTATGATGCAGTTCTGATGAAAACAGTTACCAGCGAGTCTCAGGAGCCAATTTGCTGATTGCGTTTTTTATGTGCACCAGCAGGGACTGGCAAAGGTCTAACTTCGGAAAAGTCACTAAGAGGAGTTGTTTTTAAAGTAAACGCTGAAGTGTGCGTGTCTGTATTAAGTAAGTGTATTAACTCTGTCTGTGATTAGTTTGCCTGTCACGAAAGGTAAACATTTTTATTGATTCATTATTGTGCAGACTCACATCAGGAAAGTTTTGAGGTTTGGGGAACTAAAGAACCAGCAGAGGTTTTAATGTAGATCTGGTACTTGTGAAAGTTCATGCCAGTACCATGCTGTGAAGTGAAGCCAATGCAGAAGTGCCAAAAAATTGCAGTTCCTTAAACATCCACTTGAGGCTGGATACAGAATGAGTACATTTCCATAAGTACCCATAACATTTTCAGCTTCACAGCAGAAATAAACATATTTACAAGCCTGGTACGAAACACTGTTTTGGTCTCAATAGCTAGTTTCCCCATTCGCGACAACTGTACTAAGAGTACATTTCTATAGAACTCACTCGTTCAAATTATATGAAGTCTTATAGTTATGCATAATTAACAGCGTGGCCCGCCTCAGGTCCATCCATGATCAACGTCTTTGGACATTTTTTGATAAGCCAGGAGGCGGCAGAGGCAGCACTGCCATGACGGCGGTGTCCAGAGTCATTGCACTCTGACCTTCTCAACGGCTCTTCAGAAACCTACCTACAGATACTACACTTGGTTGAAAACAGTTAATAAAAAAACGGCCGAATGATTTCTCCAGAACAACAGACATCGTAAAGCTCTTAAGTTCCCATGAATGCTTGGGGATTGTCATGTTATCTGACATGTCCTCTCATAAAAAACAGGATGTTATGCTTAAGGCTTAGCATCCAGAGGGAGTTTGTGTGAGAGCTACAAAGTAGGAGAGAAACAGTGCAAAAAAGGACAATGATGTTAGCCAGTGGGGAACGTTTGTCACCTTTAGCATCTTCCATGGTTGAAGACAAGTTGCCTTTATCCCTTGCGTCTGGATATTGAGTCTCCTGAGTCCGTAGTTGCTGATTATTTTGACTGTTGTTTCAAAATGCACACCTCTGCTCTGTGCCACTGCTGCTTGTTTTGATAGATCCACTGGTTCTACACGTTATATATTCATTTTGGTTGGCTGCACCACCTCGGTGTCACGTCTCCCATCTGGCTACTTCTGCCAGGTTCCCTTCAAAATAAAATGAACCATACACTAAAAGTCATGGTAGAGATACTTTTCTACTTTTATGCAAATTGTTTGAGACATGTGATTACAAGACATAGCTTTGGTGTCATATTGTAACATCTGGAGATGCTGTTTCAGACGTTTTATTAATTTCCTGCACTGGCAGTACAGCACTGTTTGTCCTCTCCAGTTCTTTCATCGCCAGTGTGCAAGACAGCAGCCTGTCCAAGAGTATATCCTCAAGCTTCAAGTCTTCAAGCCAACAAGTGGACCGAGACGACAAATCACGGATTAGTGAGGTGCGTTCAAAATAATAATGTCATTCTGCACTTGCTGCTGACAGGACTACAGTGTGGTCATAGTGTAGTGTATGATTATAGTTGTGCCAGTGAAGCTTTCTCCGTTTGACCTGATAAGAGTCGGGTTGCAGTGATTTCTCTCAGTCTATATATGATGCCCTCCTGCCCTTCGAAGTTAAGAAGTTAATGGAAAATCGAATCTTTGAACCAACACAATTACTTTCAGGGTCTGCCAAGGCCACGTTACCAAGCAGAGAAAGTGGGCAGCTGCCCCAAGGCTCCAGATCCTCAGGGGGGACCTGAGAGGGGCAGGTTCACTGCATGTCAATTGGTTTGTGGTTCTATGTTTATGAATATACACCATAAAGGTGTAATATCCCCTAAAATAATAAGGGCCTCAAGCTGGTTCCTGCATTTATAGTCTTTTAATCCTTCGTTGGTTTTGCACATAAATGTGTATTGAATCCATTTACATCCATTTAACTGACACATAGCACATTTAGGGGCAGATAGCAGGGACCCTAAGGCAAAACATAACGAAGCTGCTGTGTATTCCTGCTGTGTGTTCTGTGTGTGGGCATTTCGAGGCAACAGGGAACATCTGCAATACAAAGAGTAGGAGGAAGGGGCTTGGGGTCAACAAGTGCATTACAATATTAATGCAAATATACACGCAGATGCTTTTACTTTTTAGTATTACTGTTTTCACAACTCATAAAAAGGCACATATATGCGTGCTAAATGAAGTTTTAATGATTGGTTGGGAACAAAGGCCATGCCTTCAACGGGTCTTGAACTTTTTCTGCACCTCAAGTACTTAAGCACACCTTTTCCATTCACTTCCTTTTTGACTAAGTTTTCACATCCCTCCCATCCAAACCCCCCTTCGTCTTTTTCTTTTCCCCCCTTCTCTCTCTTTCGCTTAAATACAGGAACCACTGGGGCTCTAGTCTCGTAGTGCAATGAAGAGATGGATCCTCAACTCCCTTCCTGGATCCCTCCTGTGTACCTGCAGCCAGCCAACAACTGGTCCATCTCTGTGTCTGCACAGGAAAGTATAAAGCTACCACCAGCAGCTGTTTAGCTTAGCTTAGCACCAAGACTGGAAACAAAGGGAAACAGGTAGCCTGAAAATTCATCAAAAAGCACTTCTAAAGCTCACTAATTAGCGCTATATGTATTGTTTGGTTAATTCTTACAAAGACCTGAGGGAAAATGCCACTTCATAGTTTTACAGGGAGTTTTGTACAGGGCTATCTCTTCTCTCCCAGCAACGGTTGCCTGGTAACCAGCGGAGTCCCCAGGAAGTTACTCTTCTTAGCTACTTGTATTTCTAACTGTTGAGGCATGAATTGCTTTGACATAAGTTTGACAAGCAGTATCTCTACAGCTTGTCATAAATGACGCTGTGCTTCAACCGGCATGAATCTATCTCAATCATTATTTGACAGAAAGACAGCTCCCCCGGCTCAGAGTCTTAACTCCCTTGTGGTTCCCTCCCGTCTTCCCACCACCAGCTGAAGCCAGTTGATCTCTGAACTCCTCCATCCATTTAAGACCCAGATTTAATAAACCTGGCTTAATCTATATCCACATTGCTGTGGTCTTTGTTGGTGAAATACCATTTGCAAAGTGGGATGAAAAATAAAAAAACATGAATTGTTAAAGCCCCCTCTCTGTGTGCAGAGACATAAATAACGAAAACTGAGAGAGAGAAAAGCAAAGAAAAAAGACACTACTTAACTTAATAACACTGTTAAGATAAACAGTTTTCCACCATGCCCTGTGCAGCACTGACTGAGTGGGCGTTAGCAGTAGCAAAGACCGAAGTGTTTGTTCCAAATTGGGAGAAAAATGGGTAAAAATGCAAAATAAAAACCACATACTGGTGTTGTGTCATCTACTAAACAATGGCCAAGCTTCCACAAATGGTTTCAAGAAGTTTGGAATGTGCATCCCTGATGACACGCGAATTGATTTTATTCAGAAAAAAACAAATGAAGCTCTACATGTGCTTGGAGCATGAAGAGGAAGCTGACGAAATATAAGAGAGACACGGCGGTGATCGAGAATGAATCCAAGCACAGAAGTTGGATCCATACGCTCATACTCGTTTGTATAAAACACGAGCGTTTATGAACAACACTCAGCCGTCTTTGCAAACAGTTGGATTATTCCAAAGCATTTGGCAGATGTGCATTTTTCACAATGCGTTGGGTGAAAATGAAGAGATGAGTCAGACACAGAGAGTTTCAAAGAGGAGAATGGAATAAGAATCGGTCTAACTGAGAGATGATTCATTTAACCACAGTGAATCAGTCTGGCAGCGTGTTGGGAGAATTGATACGGACCATAGAATCACTTGGACACAAACAGAAATGACTCATAAGACCATATTGCATCGAGGACTGTGTGTAAATCACAGGCTGTGATACAGACAAGCGTGAAAATCTCCAAAGCTGCAGTATGTGCAGAATGGCAGCCCAAATTTGAGCCAAGCGGCTTTCATCAAGGCTTGGTGTTGAAAAAAGAGAAAAAAAGAAACACATGGATATTGATTTTTCCCAACCCTACTCATAGATAATTGAAAACCAATTCACATGAAAGTACAGGCGTGTCTTAGTTCATAGTCCAAATGGTCTCATACCACTTGTGACACATGTTGATACCAAACCCGGAGTGCAATTAGACTGCAGTATGAAACATGTCTCCATATCAACATCCTCCGTCCTCACTGATTCGCCTGATGTGACCGAGGAGTTAAAACGGTGCGATTAAATGCTCTGGCCTCGAGTACGGGAGGATACATCTGTATTCCTCATCTCTAGCCTGCAGCTTTCTGTTTTGGTTTTATTTATTAGCATACTGTGCACATGCGCTCTTGCCGTCGCCATAGCAACAGCTGCAGACAGGTTAATGATGCCTGAACCCAGAAAAAATGGACACAATCACTTACAAATAACAGCAAGCTCCGAAGGTTAAATTTGATTTTTTTTTTTGTAAAATCAAATTTGTCTACCGTTTGACCGCGTAGTGTAACATCCACAGGAGTGCTAGGAGAGACAGTGTGGGCATGCTACCTGAGACTTAAGTCTTAATCTGTTTTGCCAGTAAAATTGTGTGCAAGACGGACAGGCCCCGGAGCGGTAGCTCATCTGTCCTCATGTCAGAACAAACACAATAAGGATGGTGTTTTTTTTAGCATAGCTCTCAACCTACCCCCTGAATTTAAATGATCTTAAAGTGAAATCTTAGAACAATAAGGCAATTTGGTGCCCCTAGTTTCAGAGTGCCATGTTAGCAGAACAGCCACATCAAGCAAGTACAACACTATACATACCATCCAGTTAAGATAACTTACTAGCCCAACAGTAAGAAGCCCAGCTCGTCACCTGTCCGTCACCAAGATCTCGTGTCCAAGCCAGGAGAGGGCAGTACCAGTCTGTGGTTTACTCCTGTCTGGCAGCCTCTTGCTTGGTTACTCTCTTTTCCTCAGTTTCCTCTGTAGTCCTCTTATTCTCATTGCCTCTGCCATGCTCTGCCTCTGCTGAGCCTGGTTTTCGTTACTCTGGTTCTGATGTCCATTCTAGGAGTATTAGTATTAACACCCTGTCTTCATTCCCACCCTCCCAAGTTCTTTAAAAGCCCAAAATACCTGTGGTAAGAACACCAACACTCCCTCTCGGTGCTCTGAGCTCGCAGTCCAGGCAGCACGGCTCATAGACTGAGCTAACAGCAGCTACAGTTAATAGCGGTTTACTTTACTGTGCATCAGGAAAATTTTAAAAAGGTTGAGGTTGAGGAGTTGAGGTGGAGTAGCTGGAGGACATTGGAGGGAAAACCAGAAAATATGATTTTCTTCATAAAATATGATCCAGTTTCACCTAATAAATGAAACAGTTGGTGGTGTGTGACAGATTGTACCCAGAGCACAGAGCACAAAGTTACATAGTGAAGGACAGGCAGTCTGTTTTTATTATTATTTATGGTTGGAAAAGTTGAAGTCAAAGTAATGTTGCTTTAATATAACTCCAGTCAAAGCATCCTGAAGTCAAAAACCTGCAGAGTGGCTCCAGCTGTTTAACATTTGTCTCCACAGTTTGGTTTCTACCAGGTCTCTTTCAGCAGTGTAGCCTCCGTCTTCAAAACTCTCAACACAGACTCTTCTGTTATATAGACAATTCATTTCAGCACAAGTCCAATAACAATGCTCCGGATCAATAACACTGTTCCCCGGAGCACACTCCTCCAAATTCCCCATCATTACCAAAAGGCTCCATCGGGGAGAGCTGTTCACCTGGTGAGTGGAGACTTCCTTCTCAACCTCCAGCATTCTTTCTTTCTCACTCTTTTACCTCTGAGAGGTTATTTTCCATGTTCACTTCATGCTTGAATCTGTTCTACATGGACAGGGATTGTCTCTGACTGTGTCCACCTCTTTTCAGGCGGTGACCTTAGCATTTATGGGGCTATGTACAGCCTTGCTGTGAGGTCACAAGGCCAGCAGGTACTGAACCGCCAGCCTGCCCTCTGAGGTCTGAGCACAGTCCCTGAAAAGAAAGTAATAGTGTGATTATTGACCTTGGAAGCAGTTATTGTAGCAACTGCATGCACCATCTAGTGAGACTGTTTTGTCAAAATGACTCTTTTAATCAACCTTTAAGCTAAATGGGCCGCAAACGAGTCCTCAGAAAAATGAAAAATGAAAAAGTAAGCAAACACCATCTGCTGATGAAGATGACATGATATGACTGAAAGCTCCAGAAAAGCTATTAAATGCTATTAAGTTATTAACCTGGTGTTGTGTGATTTTACTGTCAAACAATAGCTGTCACGAATAATCCCGCCTGTCTTTGTTTTTTTTCTTTGTTTGCTCTCAGGGTCTCTGAGGAAAATAAACACCTCCACCATCATAAAAATATGACTGTGATTAGTTTGGCTTTTCATCTTGTTTTCTCAATAAGCAGAGTTTGCAGCGCTTCTTGGAAGTTCTGACTCGGATCTCATCTCTGAAACTGCATGCATATGGAAATAAGGTTCAGTTCCAGGG
The DNA here is from genome assembly GCA_014281875.1 of Nibea albiflora. NCBI lineage: Eukaryota > Metazoa > Chordata > Actinopteri > Sciaenidae > Nibea > Nibea albiflora. The sequence continues at coordinate 5,822,982 of CM024795.1, read as the reverse complement.
TAAAGGTAGATCTGGTCCACAGGAAAATTTAATACCGCGGTTTGGGAAGAACTTGATCTTTGCAAAGCTAAGCAACTTTGTCCGTATTAAAACTAAAGGCACACACAGAGGCAGATCACAGCGACACAATAAGGGTACAAATTAAATAATTAATGCAGGATGTGTCGTGAATTCCTGTTTCTCACCACTAACAAATGATTAAGTCAATGTGACTTTATCTGATTGGTTCAGGCTCAGAGAGGAATTTCAGTTGCATAAATGTTTATGTAAGTATCTGATGACCAGTAAAGCTCCACATTTCTATGAGAACTGTCTGAAACAGACCTCTAAAGCATGCGTGTTGGGATGCACCAATATTACTGAAGAAATGTGGAGCCTTGAACTTTTATTTCCTTGCATACAATGCTCCTGCTGACTGATAACGAGGTCTGGTAATCATCTGCAAATCTGTACGACTACCAGACTGAATTAGATCATTGAAGAACCGTGATAATAACAACTGTTAGTCCGCCCCTTTTATATTGTGCATTTACATATTTGCTAAAATATGGGATTAACTGTTGGCAAAAACAAAAGCTGACTTTGGATCTGACAAAGGAATCATTGTCTGGCCGGCATTAGTGGAAGGAAGGAAACTGCGGCTGCCCTTTAAAGGATCTTATGCTTTTATTGCTGCGGCGCAAAAGTCTGCAGCATGTAATTACACAAGAACACTTATTAGCTCCAGGTAAAGGTCACGGGAAGTGGGGGTCTGCGCGAAGTGCTTAAATGCAACAGTTAACACTTCTGGCTAGTAACCTACATGTGTGAGAGTGCACTTGCGGCTTGCATCGCTAATTGGAGTGACTCCATAATTTATGACCAAACACTCATTAAGATGTGAAAGAAAAAGAAAATGATGAACTGCTCACGTTTGTTTTTTAATAGAATTGACTCAAAGCCTTTTTACAGAGATTGCTCTGACCCCAGATCAGAATCTTTAAGAGAAATAGTTCTACACCAGGTGTAAGTGGAATAATTGTAGGCCTACTAATAAAACACCGCAACACTGGATGATGTTTTATGTTGTATACATGCACACAATGCATATAATGCAGATTTTAAAACTTCCCTTCAAACACAGCACAATGCAGTTGTTGAGTGCCTCTTGAAACTCTGCCACGTGGTCACTTATTTTAGCTCAGTGTGCTTGCATGCTTTCCACATGCTGTAAGCAATTTGTGTGGTAGTTGGCAAGACGGCCGAACCAGTGCGGTAATCTTTGGATCGTGCTGCTACATGAATGGTGGCTGAGGCTCTGTGAGTATCCTGACTGTCTGCCCTGGTGCCAGGCCGCGGGAATGAGCCCATCCCCAACCCTGCCGCAGTCTGCCTGCCTGTGAATGGCACCGTTAATGCTCACGTTGTATTTGACAGAGACAGAAATTTCTTCTGTGAGAAAGACTCCTCGTTTCCCGAATATGACTCTTGTTTACAGAAGTAATTTGCAGGTCAGGGAGGGTGTGTTGCACATGGCTCCAGAGGGACTCTAGGTGGCATTGTTTCTGCCAGCATCATTTTTCTATGTATTTGAGTCCAGTCCCCCTGTAGTTACACTTTGCACAACACATAGAGTTTGTAATGATAAAGATTTGAGATTTACCATTAGAATTGGTAGTAATTTTTTAAACAGCAGGTCCTTGATCTGAGATCAAAAGCAGGCTTCAGATTTTAAAGGCTGAAACAACAACTGTAGGAGATTTTACTGGCTATGTACTTTGCTAATTAAACTCCACAAGTTGGCTGAAAATGTTGGCTGTTTTAATGTTTGCAGCTGTAGCTTGTTTTAAAATGAGAAACTTGTGTCAAAGTGTTTTTTTAAATATATTTACTAGCATCTTCACTAACTGACGTTGAAATAGAAGCTGATTCATGTGTCATTTTGTCCTTTTTGGCTGTTGTACAAGTACCGAGGATACATTTATGCTTTACCAGTTGTGTTTATGTTTGAATTAGTGTTTTATGCATTTTGGTACCCACAGTTTCAGAGTGCAGTTGCCCTCTTAAAGTTTCTTCACCTCTGCCATGCGCTGCCTTTGCTGACCCTGCTCACCCTTAAAGAAAAGTTTGAACTGAAAGTTTGAAACTTAAGGCTCTTTCTGGTAGTGTTGTCTGGAGTTGCTGGAATGTAAATTTACCCAAATGCAATAAAGACCAGCACAGAGCTGCTTAGCCTCAAGTCTGACACTGTCAGTGGAGGTTCCTTCACCATCAGTGTATTGTTAGACTTGTTGGCTGGACATGGTAATAATTGCAATGCAAACATGGAGAGAAATCCAAGATTTGCAGATCTGCTTTGCCTACAGCAGTCATGGACGCTAACATATGACTGGAGCTCTTCAGAGCGTGTGGTTAAAGGAGCACCGACTGCTTTTCCATCCTATAGTTACATAAGATTTGTGTGTAAAGGCTGCCTTTGACCATCTGTGACCAACCAGTAGTGTCATTTTCTAAACGTCACAGGATTTAGCTCCATCTGGACATTTGGTCATTAAATGTTAAACACGGTCTTTAACATCTGTGTCGCAGCTCGCAAACGTTTTCTCAGAGCACGCTTCAGAAATGTGCCCACTGTGACCACACCTTATTAAACTCGTGTTTATTGAACGGTCATTCAGTAATTTTATTTTCAGCTCCGTACCTCATTCTTCAGTTATTTTATGTACTTTGCATGTCAAAGTTTTATTTATTATGGTTTGCTTTATTGATAGTGCGGTTGTCTATGGTTATGAATTTTATATATTTTTTCTAATTCAAGGATGTAATTTTCCCAGTATTGAAAATAACTGAAAGAAAAAATACCCCTACAACATTGTAAACACTTCTTCTGACACACAGCGCAGCTAAATGATGCAGACTATTTCCAAGGTTACCATAAAAAGGAGCAGATGAGGTAAGCCCTGTGGTTTTGGTGTCATGAAACAAAGCTTTTCCAATTATGTTCTCCCACAATGAGCTAGAAGAGGTGCTGAATACGCAACTCTTTCCATTTGTCACAAAAAAACCCTGAATGAATCCAGATTTTAAAATGAAACTGAGCCTTTGAGACATTTCCTGGGCACGTTTGGTTCTAGCTGGGCATGTCAAACGGACATTTATGGAGAATGATCTAATCATGCTTGAGGTGAACATTGAGGTATTGTAGAGGATGATCAAAGATTGTGGCGAGGTTAGCCAGTGGCCTTTTGTTCCATGTCACTGTAAATCTACAAAGAACTGGCAGCAGCTTTAATCCTGACTTCTAACACCACACTAATGTCGGCTCAAACTTACAGAAATGATGAACATCTTTAACGGGGCAAATGTTCCTGAAGGCAAGTGACAGATTTTCCGTAACACCAAAAGTAGTAAATGTAACCGAGAGCAAACACAGCGAACCACAGCCTGCCTTTTATTATAGTACTATTATTGGGGTTATTTAAATAAACACGGTATTTTAAACAGCTAAAACAATTTTTTAAATCCATATTGGCTCAATTAAATGGAAATGTATTGTATTTTTTCATATAAATAGGATTTGTATCCAATTTGAGGTCTGCTTTTGATTATATGCGTATTTATTGGATGAAATTGTATATTCTCGGTCCAAATTTAGAGGCCTTTATTTACAGAATATGGCAGAGATGAAATATAATATTGAATTACTATGTTTTCATGAGTGTATAATCACCTTGAAAAAAGAATCTTAGGATGAACCTTTCAAATATCCACAGACACAGTCGTAACTCTTCTAAAGAGTCCACCAACTGACAGTATAAAGAGTCTGAACAGGTGATGTAAAACAGTACAGTTTCTGCTGTGAAGTTGGACATTTTAACGTGGGGGCTTATGGAGATTGACTTGTTCTGTAGCCAGCCTCAAGTGGCCGTTTGAGGAACTGCAGTTTTTGGCACTTCCTCAAAGGGTTCAGTTCAGAGGCACAGTTTGAGTCTCCCATGTTGCTCCTCCGTGTTTCCACAGAAGCCCAGAATGAACTTAACTTCAAAATGGCTCTTCAGACACCAGTGGGTGACGTCACGGTGACTACGGACATGTTGTATACAGTCTATGATTTCAGGTCTCCTTCCATATAACAATCATGGTCCCATTTAGAGTAAAATAGAGAGCGAAGGAGGGCGTGCTTCTGAGCATTGCTACCAAGTCACCATGATGGCCTGTCATATCCATGTAGCAGAAAATGGCTAAATAAATACTGCATACTTTTAAAATTGGTTCAAAGCTTTTTTGGTGTGTGGTAAGCCATTTTCATTTCAGCCCGAAACTCTGACACTCTCTGACAGTAATTGCGTTTGGCACCGGGCCTTCTGTCCAGACTTCCATGTGCACCAATTCTGCATTACTTTATATTAATGACAAATGTGACAGGCTTTGTGCTCTTGAATTCACAAAAGGTAACCAAGATAAACAGTGCCATCGCACGCCTACACACTCAGAAAAAAAAGTTTGTTTGTTTATATTTGATTTAAAACATGTAAAAGAAGAAAAGAAAAGTAATAGAGGATCTGTGAAAGGTGCAAACGGTTATAAAAGTAAAAGATATGACATGAATGTTGTGATGGGACCGTCTTCAGCGCAATTTACGGACCATGTAATTGCTGTCTGTCTGCAAATCAAATGTCAGTGCAGTCAGTGCAGTCAGCCAATATGATTTTCACATACTTATTTACAGGAAATAGAAACTGGTTCATTCTACCGAAGGTTCTGTTGCACGGAGAAAAACAGACAGTGACGTCTGTGAAAAAAATCTCACGGATTACATCAAGAACCTCATTCAAGTGAACCGTTTCCAACGCGGATTGGACACGCCGAGCATCCATGAAATGTCAAAGGAACAATAAAAATGAAATCCAATGAACTCCTTTGTGAATCTTTCGAGATACTTTCTCATAGATTCGACTGATTGTTGTGTGATGTGTGTTATTTTCTGCTGCCTGTTTCCTGTTTCTGTGTCACCGTCTGTGCGAGTCTGGATTTCGGGGCGGCAGACGTTTCAGCTCATGACTGGATGGTGATGTAATCTCATGTGGAAGGTTTCACTTTTTCTCTACTCCTGTGAGGACCGTGCGGAGAAGTTTTATTGTAAAAGTTGGTGCACAGACACCAACTTATCGCCTATTTTTTATCATAATTTATAACTCAGTTATTATTAATATTCACAGCACCGAGCAGCAAAGATTAGATGCCATTTATCAGTTAATAACATTAAGAAACCAGATGATTGGATGAATGTCAGCTTCCATGTCAAGCACATTTAGGCTGCTGACTGAAATGTTAAAAATCCTACAAAAGCCGTAAACGGTATTTAATTATCCATCTCATTTATGGCATCATAAATACCTTTTCTCTCCCTCTGTTAAAGTATTTCCCAAAGAGCAGCCAAAATACTTTAAGATTTAATTCGAAGCTATCAAGGGAACCTTTTGTTCTCGTCCTTCTCTGACTTGTTGTATTTATGGGGTTTTACCTCATAGCACAGTCATGCTCCAAACATCCTGTTCCACCTTTGGTGAAATGTGTTTTATTAGGGCAGGATCTGGAACCTCGCTGCTCACCGGAGTAAGTTTAACGTGCTGTAATGTTCCCGGAGTCATTTGGAGAATGGTAAGCGCGTGTCAAAAAGTATGACGCCGCCTGCCGCCGCCGCACAAAGAGACGTTGTAACAAGAGGTGTTGGCAGATCCTGCTCGTCATCTCTCTGCACAGGACAAACTTAGAGGAATCATCGACCCCATCATGCAGTATTCATAACATCGTAACACTATCTTGTCCTTGGAGCTGTCCCAAACATGAACAAACAGAATTTATGAAGAGGTCTCTGTTGGCGGGAGGCACCATGGTTGGAAAAGAAAATGTATTATTATCATTATTTTTTTTGCAGTAGATTACTAGAGGGATTCTTACACTTTAAGAGTGTTTGATTGTTTTGACTGCAGATTTCATCCTGGTGATTTTTTCTCTCTCACTGTGCAACATGCTGTTAATGTTTCTTTCACTGTGCGTGCACACACTGAGCATTGTAAAGGTTACTATGGCTCATTGTGACAGCACTGACAAGAAATGATCATTTCCATGTTTCCTTTTTTTCTCTCTTCCATATCATGATTTATTGTAATGAAAACAAAAGGGAAAAAATATTATGTACCCATTAGACTGCTGCACTAAGGTAGGAGTATGTACAATAAACCACTTCAGTATGTACTGTATAAAATGCTTTTCAGATTTTAGAGCTATTATTTCACATAGGCTGTGGATTATTTGTTAGATCCACTTAGATGTCATGCTGCTTTCAGAAAATGATGCTTTTAAAGCTACATAGCAGTTACAATTTATCTGACAATGTTACTTCGAGAAGAAACAGTGAAGTGAAGCCATCATGGAAGTGGCAAAAGCCGCAGTTCCTCAAACAGCCTCTTGTGGCCGGTTCCAGAAGTCTCCATAAGTCCCCATGTTAAAAATCACAGCAGAAATAAACATGTTTACAGCCTGGCACAAAAAACAGTTTAGATACTGCGTGTCCACGCATTATACAGGCTATAGTTTGTAGTAAATATGGTTTAGTTTATAGTATATGATGGTCCCATTTAGAGTAAAACAGACAATAAAGGAGGGCACGCTTTAGGGCGACCAAACGCTGCCATGGCCGGTCAGATGCACTGAAGACATTCACTTACTGAAGCTTTCTCATATGTTTGTAATTTACGATGTTAAATTAGTTTTTCTGTAATCAGTTTTGTGCAAAACATGGTAGCTATTATGTTAGGCTGTTGCATTAGCAGCACAGTGGCCTCAGACAGCTAACTAGACGTTAATTTACTGTTGGGGTCGGTGTTGGTTGCTCTCTTGAGATTTGCTACTGTTGTACTGTGTATATGTTTACCAGATTGATTGCTCAGTTGGACTCGCTATGGGGACTTAATGTTGTTGTCTCTGTGGTGATGCAATGTTTGTTCCTGGCATGAGGAACAACATAAATACAAAATTTAGTCAATACTCTTTTCTTGTTACTCAAAAAAAATACAACTTCATTCTCACAGCAGGCTCTCAGCTCTGCCCGCCTGAATCCTCAATGCTGAGTCCATTTCTGTTTTTATAGACTCTTTTAGCCAAACATGGAGTTTTGGTTATTTTCTTGTTTTCTTGTTGTTAAGCGTCCTTTGATTATGTTTGATCATTTTAAATATGCTGTCAAGTGTCTATGTGCAAGTTTTTGATTGATATTACTGCTGCATTAATTCATATTTTGCATTTTACTGCTGTAGATGTTTAAGGTTGAACTATTTTTGACTACTTTGTACTGTTGGGTAGTTTAATCTATAGCAGTGATATTATATAAGATCATTATGTTTGCAGTGTCGCTGTGCTCTAATGTATCTCTGAAAGGTCAACTTTTAATGGCTGCAGAAAAGTTTAGTTTTCAGAGTTTATTAGACTCAGAAAAAGTGGAGAATATCCTCAACCCACGAAGGATTACTTAACCCATTAATGACGGACGACTTTATTTGGTATGTTGAAGAAAAGCAGCACAGATTTCTGCTTTCTGTTCAAGGCGGAAACACAAACTTTGGTGTGGAAACACGACACATAACTAAACTTTTTTATCTCTCGTGTTCATCGTGGCTTGTTTGGAAGACAAATTTGATTTGCACAGAAATAAGTTTAACATTCATTACCCATATGACTGAAATGAAGTTGTTTTGAACCAAGCCTATGATATAACTCCTTATATGAATGCTATATTTAGTCATCAGTTACTAGGGGTTGCTCATTTCATCGTGTAGGAATGTTATATAAAATGTCTCATGTCTTTCCACAGTACTGTACCATGAAAAGCAGCATATTATCACTATTCTCTATTGTAACAGCCCAGACTGTGTATGTATCAAAAAATGATGAAGATCTGAACATATCTGATGCAGACGTGTTTCCTGTAAAATGAAAGAGAAACAGAGAGTAACCCCGTGTGACTAACAACGCGCTGTAGCCTCTTACTTCAACCGGTTTGTCAGTGTGTTTGTGCTCAGCTCAGCTACCATAAGCGCTATGACGAAAATGAGGAAATCCACCGTTGCCATTAATAAGTTAACCGTTCGATTTATCAGAGACATGGTGCACATGACGGCCACTGGACAGAAACTGCATGAAAATTTGTAACCTGAAAAGAAACTAGTAACTAAAGCTTTCAGACGGATGTAATGGAGTAAAAGCATAAATAAAATATTCAAGTATCGTTGCATTCCACAACTTATATCAGCCTTTGTAACATTTTTGTTGAATTTGTTATGTTGTGCCAACTCTTTGTCTTCAACCTTCAGTGGAAGTGTGTGCAGCTCACTGCAAATCTAGACACATAGTGAGGGCAGAGGAACTATATTTGTCAGGGGAATACTTGTAAATGCAAAAATATATTTGTTGTATTGGCCTCTTCAGTAGTACAAATGTGTGATATTTTATTTATACACGAAGCCCTCTGTGGTGCCGTGTATTTTATCCCTGTTGTCGACTTTATTTTTTACCCATATTTTATGTCACTCTGTGTTTCTACTACTTTGTAGTGGTGCAACATTGCAGTTCTTTGGAGTATAATTCTGCTTCTTTACATTGCAATTCTGCTGCCACACCGCTCCGCCCTGGAAGAATCATCCATTCTCTGTTGCTCTTCCTGAAGATCTGTCTGTCACAGTCGTGGCATTGTGCTGTTGAAGGTCAGTGTATCATTATCAAGCATCTACAGGCTATGATCACAGGTGAAGGTGCTGGTTCATGCTGACATCTAGTGGTAGAAAATGCATCAGCACCATCTTGTCACTGCCGGAGGGGGAAGACAATGATATGAATAAATAAGTAAACAAATTAAACCGGCTGAAACATGATTTTACACTGTAACTGTGTTTTCCTACTCCCCTTGAACTGGACATTCAGAATTACCTCGATTACCCTTGAGAAATGCGGAGACCTTTATTTGTTTGTGTCTCATGTTGACATGCAGAGACAACACTTTGCATAATTTATGGGACAGTTACTGTCAGCAGCTCATCAAGGAAAGAAATCATAATTTAACTGATGTTTGTGTGCATTTTGAATTTTAATGTGAAACCTCGAACGGCTAATTGACTAAACATGAGATAAAACGATGAGATAACACATTTCATATCAGAACAAATCAGGATAAACGTGACACCCTGAGACGTCATTTAAATCTTGTACTTTTGCAAATTAAGTAATGAGAAACATTTGTCGATCTTTAACATATCTTATATTAGATCAAATTAATTCAAACTACAACATAGAGGTCTTTAAGTTTGCGTAATAGATTTCATTTTCAAAAGAAAACTCTTGGCTCAAACTTTCGTTCTTGACATGCTAATTTGAAAAGAAAATCCCATTTGGTGTTACTTTTCTGTTCGCTACTGAAAGCACAGATAAAAATATGAAAATATATCAAATTAAATATTATGATTATGACTTTTAATGTTTGTAAATATCGAATTATGAAATGATAGACTGCTTCTGAGAATATGTTTAATTACTGATTACTGATATGTTTAATTACTTTTTTGGGAAATTTTCCATCTGGCTTATTGAACAAATTCGATTTTAAAAGATAATTTAGACATCCTTTTTGTTGAATATCCATAAAGCACCACCATGAAGCTTGTTAAAACCGCTCTGTCATTATTAGTGCGCAGATGGTAAATATAAACAAGTTGTTATCTGAACTAGAACCTGCAGACTTGGTCTTCAAACGAATCATTCTTGGCTCAACTTTCTAGTTGTCGGAAGTTAATAATGTGAAAGCTGCTTGTTCGTGTGATATGTTGCCTCATCTTGATATTCCAGCCTTTCTCATGTCACATCAAAACCATAAAAGTGACAGAATCCACTTTCAGTTCTTTCGCTTTTGAAAGTCAGCAGATGTCTTTTGGATGGTGACAACTCAATAACTTCTAAAGTATCTTTTTAACTGTCCTGGATGTCTTCTTGATAATTTCTCTTTTTGAATCATGGTTCAAAAAGTGTTTTGCCACCATCACTCCGTTTGGGAAGTATCTCCAGATATATGGAGTGGAGCCTTTAAACGCGCTTCTTGGCACGGTAATTCAAAGCCATTATGTTTGCTGTTGCCCATTTCTCAGGGTCCAAAAAGAAAAGGATAACATCACATAATAATACATATTTTTTAGCCGGCGTCACTCACTTCAGACGCAAATATCAGCCAACCGTGGAAAGGTGTGTCTTTGTCAGACGGTGCTATCATCGTTCTGGTATTTGTCTTTTATATTGTGCATACATACTCTTCAGAGATATTAGTCATCCAAAGCAACATGCGATAGACATGACGTATTTGTTTTGTCTAAAGTCTTTTGACTCATGTGCGGCCAAACATGTGAAGGAAATCAGGATTTATTTGTCCAAATAAAGTGTAAACAGAAACGTCTGTGGCGACTCGGCCGTCCTTCATGCAGACTTATTTTACAGTATGCAAACAATGGATTTGTGTAAAAAGGGTTTGCGACTTGTTGTGAGAAACCCACAGAGAATTATCGCCTAACTCTGCGGCTCCATGAAGCCTTTTAAAACTCATTCTTGTACTTTCACAGCAGACTTAATGTATGGTTTAGTCCGATCCCTCCAATCAGCCGTGCTCTCAGCAGCAGCAGCAGCAGCAGGCAGCTGTTTTTAGCACATAAAACCGACTGTAAGCTGCCTGCCCAGCACCAGACCCGGTGAAGAAAATCAGCCTTTTAACTAGAGAGCTTGAATTCTTTGGAGTTGGTGGAGACTAAATTGGAAATAAAAGGAGAGTGAATGCTTGTAAAGAAACAAAGCGAGTTAAGCGTCTGTATGAAATTAGGAGAAATCATGATGAAGAAAACATGCAGCCCACTCAACCAAAAAGGACACCAACAAACGCCATTGGCTGAAGACGTGCAGCGGAGTGATTTGATTGGTCCGTTCGTTTAGGGAAACTCGATAAGGGCGGAGTTGAAACGTCTTGGCGGCCATATTGAATATTATCTGTTGACCGTTGTGTCTGAAGGAAGCTCAAAGATTTGTTTTAGCTTAATTTATGCCAAGTGAAGTGTGCTTTACAGCTGAACCCAGGAAGTATGTCCTAAACTTTTAACGGTTTTATTTTTAAAAAGTACATCATACTGTACAAGTCAAGGCTAGGACAAGACAACTATATGTACTGTAATGAGTAATTAGACTGATAATGAATCCCGATGGTGCAGTAGTTACCACTGTTTAGTCACAACAGCAAGGCTCCTGCATCCTGGGACCTTTCTGTATGAAGTTTGCATGTTTGTGTGTCTGCGTAGGTTGTTTCTGGCTACGCTGGCTTCCTCCCACAGTCCAAAGACATGCAGGTTAATTGGTGACTCTAAATTTCCCATAGGGTTCAATGTTAGCGTGAGATGAACTTGCAGCTTGTTCAGGGTGCCTGGACTCTGACCTCTCGCCTAGTCTCAGCAGAGGTCGGCTCTAACCCCCTGGGATCCTGATGAGAATAGGAGCTTATGGAAAATGGATGGATGAAGAGTAAACAAAGCTTTAATAACCGGCTTTGCACCAACTTGCAGACAAAGTAGCCTCTAGCTCATGAAGAAAGTCATTTATCGAGCAGCTAAACAGCCAGCTATGTTTATCAGGAGCTGATTTAGACCCAACTAGCGCTAAAAGAAGAGTAATTGGACTTCTAATCGTCAGGTGACCATGCTGATGTTGCTCTGTGGCTGCAGGATGGGTAAATAGCAATCTGTTTGCTAACATGTTAGCCACACCTTTATAAGCTGAAGCCAGAGATTCTCCTGCTTCCCAGGGGCAACAAATAAACCCCAAACACAATGAAACTGACGTGTTTACACATCCATTTCTGCTCTACCATTAGCTTGAATAATCAGCGTTCATACAAACTTGTCCTTAGGCCCCATGCGGAGAATAACCTTGCTACTGGCCGCACTCCACTTAAGCTGTTTACATGCACCTTCGACACCCTGTAACTGAGTCTCTCAGCATCCATTAATAAAGCAGATTATTCTCCTGCTACCTGAGGTGTGCTGGTGTACCTGCCCACAGACAGCATGAAAAACATGCAGGTTTGTTATTTGAATTAATGATTATACAGTCCAAAATGGTTTTTGGTTGAGGTCCAGATGTACCTCTGATGCACATTAAGGAAACCACACAGTGTTTCTTGGTGTTTTAATGTCACTGCGACACAGTTTGTATCACAGTAACCTGAGCGTCTTAACCAGATTTCTCAGCGCAGCTATTTTCTGTTTATTTCCTGCACATATTGTACTCTCCTACTTCACTGCTTCCCACTGACATTATTAAAAGACAAATATCTTTTAGTGAGATCTTTAAAATCAAAGTCTGTGAGCTTCTTTTCTGATGGCAAAGATAATAATGAGGGGGAAAAAAGATCCAGGAAACTCCTAAAGAGACTCATAAAGCCTTTATTGATTCATAATGAGAAGTTGATAAGCTGCAACCAATATGTTTTGAGCCTCTGTCCCTTATGAAGCCTGCGAGGTGGATATCTGTTAAAATAGCCAAGTGCTATAAAGTAATTTCAATTCAGTTTGATTTATTTAAACAGGATAATACACTCAGTATCTATGCATACATATATTAAAAACAGATGCATGACACAGTGGGAACAGATGCACAGAGTCTGCGGGTCAAGTGCTTGGGTTTACATTTAAATCAACACTGCATAGAAATGTGTATTTATGCAGTCTAGCGCCCCCAGTTTCGGAGTGTAATGCCTCTGTGGTAAATATGGACAGCTGTACACGTGTGTTTGATATAATAATGATAAAAGACGGTTACATAATGTTGCTTTAAAAGCATGCAAACTACTTTGTTCCTTTGTCTAATTGATTCCAGATAGTGCTACAATGCTGCGGGCTGTTGATGCTGATTCTGCAACCAAGCACTGTTCAAACCCATAAAACTTTATTGTGGAGAGCCAAACCAAATGTTCCAAAGATACCATATAGGTCACATTAAAATTTGGAGAAAAGAGCATAAAAGTATGTTTAATACACCTTTTATAGTTCTAATTTATGGAATGGCACACCAAATAAAAAATTATTAAGTCCTGAGTTTCTGAATTTAACTGTAAATCAAGGGGGGGTTGGGTTATGGTAACTCGCCATCTTCAATGTCCAGGTGGTCCAGGAACCTCTTTACCGCTGACAGGACTTTAAAGACAGGATAATATCAAGACTGCCATTATTCCGCTTTATTTGTAGCAAAAACTCACTCGACAGAATCTGAATGAGGAAATGAGAGGAAGTGACCTCATTTAATCCAGTTACCTATGTGCTGGAGGTGGTCGGTATTTACTAGATTATATACTTTTTTCCTGTGTTAGCATACACTAATATAGACTATATAATAAAAATGATGTTTTAACACAAGAAAAGGGAGGAAACTGGTGTGTTAAAGGACCTCTGTTAGGGATTTAGTGACATCTAGTGGTGTAGTTATGGATTGCAATCACTATATTTTCACCACCTCCTTCATAAAAACATGAAAAACAGCTCTGTAGGCATGAACCCGCAGCATCCACAGATGTAAAAGGTTCATTGAGGACAAAGACATTACAATTCTTATTTTCAGGTCCATTATACACTCTTGAAAACCCCTAAATCTGTCACACTGGACCTTTAATGGGTTAAGGTTTGGGGGGAAAAAAGCCAGTTCGAGGTATAAATATAGGAAATGTTAGATTGTGCACAGTGTGTATCTAGGGAAGAAACCTAAATCAAGGCAGAGCCATTCAGCTTTTCTCCTGCCTTCTGGGGTCTCACTGGTTTCTGCCAGACGCAAACCTGAAGAAGATAATTCAACTCTGACAGTGAAGCATCCTCTCCAGACCTGAAGAAGTACATCCTCCTACACACACACACACACACACACACCACACAAATCACATGCTCTTTGTGGGTTTAAAGAGGGTGTCATTAATGCCATTTGTGAGCTCGCAGTAACGTAATAGTTGGACATAGACTGTAATCAAGCCCAGAGAGAAAGCTAAAAGCACGGGAAGAAAACGCTCCAACCAGGCTGTGCCTGAAAAACATTTATTATCACGGCCAACCTGAAGCCACGTTCTTCCGCCCACACTGCAGGGACTTTTCTTTTTGATTTTAAATTGACACATCGTTCCTGTATTAAACACCTGGCTTGAAACAAGATGCAGGGATGTGCCAGGCCGCCATTATTCAAAAGTCACATGCATGTCATGAACACCTTGACTATGATTACATGTGGTTATCTCAGATGAATGTCTCTTCAAGAGGCATTTTACTGCCAAATTTGATTTTCACTGATTCTGAGTCAAAACCCATTAAAAATCACCGCAGGATTCGGCTTGGCAGAGATGACGCACTTTTTATGATCAACTGAGGAAATAAGTGAAAGCGAGCACAGTTTGAGTTTTTCATTATGCCTCTCTGAAGACCTGCAAAGTGTTTCTTTTCAGACTGAGCCATCGAATCTTCAGCATAAACTCATCAGATCTAATGTTTATCCAGAGCGTCATTTTTGGGGAACTTACTGGAAGAAAAGAAAATGATTTCCATTCCTCACATGAAACGTCATTTCTGAAATGATCAAAAACATCAGCGTGAAAACATCATGTTTAATGAAAATGTCTTCAAACACACTTCTGATTCGAAGCCATACAAACAGCCAAAATGTTCTTGTTTGCATGCAATCACAGTGGATTAACTGTAAATACAGTAATAGCTCAAAGGGTGCTTCACCTGTCTCAGCATTTTCCATGTTTGACTATCACTCCATGAGATGCATAATAGCATTATCCTTGTACATCTTTGTTCCATTGACAGTAGAAAGAATAGATGACGTACCTGTGATAAAGCTAAGGCTGCTGCTATGTTAGCTGTCCTGCCTCATCTGCCTCCCAGCTAATACAAAAAAATTGGCAAAAAAGTGGATCATTGGTGGACTGAGGTGAGCCGAATGATGCCTGGGTGATCAAACAAGCCGCCTGTAACGTCACCCACCTGCCAGTCAAAACAGCCACGCTCTTAATTATCCAAAACGTTGAGCCCTAATATAAATGGAACGGGCGAGTTATATAGAAACATGTCATGAACTGGGAAATTAGCTAAAGAGGCCAAAACAGTTTTTTTTGTACTGTAAACATGTTAATTTCTGCTGTGAAGCTGCTCATTTGAAAGGCATACTGTCGAGGTTGTTGATTATTCTGCTCCACTTGTAGCACACGCCCTATGAGGACATGAGAGGAAGTGACCTCATTTAACTCAGGTACTTATGTGCTGGAGGCCATTGGGATTTACCTGATTATAGTTTTTTACCTGGGTTAGCATACATTGATACAAACCGTATAATAAATAGGATGGTTTTAACAAGGAAAACACTGGAAGCTGGTATGTTAAAGGAGAAGTAGGTAGGAATCAGTGGCATCTAGTGGTGTAGTTATGGATTGCAACATCCTCTCATGCAAGGAGCTAACTAGTTTGGGGTTCGAATCATTTACACACATTTGCGCACTTACAATGCAGCCTTCAGGAGCAACTTTGGGTTCAGTATCTTCAGCATGCGGACTCAAGCACCCAGGGATCAAACCACCGACCATCTGATGAGTGGACAGCCCGCTCTAACTCCTGAGCCACAGCTGCCCAACATCTACGGTGTGACTCATTTTTCTGTTTGCGTGTAATCGCAGTGAATTAAGCGCAAACGCAATAATAGCTCAAAGGATGCTTCATAAGACTCACATAAATGGACACCCATTATAATGTTTTGGCTGTTACATGTTACTTCTCACAGTCCCATTTCTCAAATTGGCTCTCTTTGATAAAGCCAAAGCAGCCTCAGATCTCTAAAAAACATCTCATCCATCTTCACATATTAACATTTATTATATTATTTTTCCATGTCCTAAAACTGCTGAGGATATTTCACAAGATACCAGAGTGAGCATATCTTAATGCTACTAAATTATTCATCAAACATTGGTAAATTATATCTCTGAATTCTCAGACTGGGCATATCACTGTTGTTGAGTGAAAACCACATTCTGGTGATCTTAATAGGCCACTTTGCTATCACTTAGAACAGGCTTGATTCACTGGGAGGAATATTGAAGTGATAAAAGTAGGCATAAGGCAGCTTCAGTGTTGAGCCTGGATACTGGATGGAAACTGTTGTAGTTTCATCACACGACGTCTGTTTGATTTGTCGGAGGTATGCAACACGTATGAAAATGCAAACAGTATTTATGCATTCATGCTGTTCAACATCAAGCAGAATTTATGCAAAAACCCGAGTGCATGGATGAATAGGTGAATTATGTACTCTATATATATTCTGTATTATGTACCTTCCATGTGTGTGCATGAGCAATACATATGAATGAATAAATGTTTGTGCCAGATTTATTAAATCAAAGGGGGAAATCCTCTCTGCACCTTCATTATTCACTCCACTACGCGTCTGCTTTTAATGAACGAGGCTCCTAACCAAATTTATTTACCTATCTACAGTATGAGGCGGCCGAGATAAGAGCTGGTTAAACTCTCCAGATGAAGAGAAGGAGCTTTGGTGCTTCCTTCGCTTCATCAGAGGAAACGCAGCACGCTTTAGGAACAGGAGGGGATGTGGTCTGCAGTAGATGAATCAATGCATTTTGTTTGTTTTGTTTTGTTTTTTTTAATTAAAATGGGACCAACAGAAGTTTTATATCATTAAAAATTAATTAATGTGTTAGGATGGATTATAAGCAAATAAAAAATATGTTTGTTTCTTAAATAGAATTCATTTTCAGGATTATAAGGAGCTACAGCTGTTGACAGATTATTGAAATGATTGGATAAACCCAAATATGAGAATGAGTGCTTCATTATAAAGACTAAACCTATTGAATCTCATTTTTTTTGCCTTTACTGAGTGAATCTAATTCACTTTTCATTCACATTTAATCACATGTATTTATTTTTTTTACTCCCTCTCTACACAGAAGGTGGGAATGGATTGAAGTCAAGCAACAACCTGGAAGTGGAAGTGCTAAAAACTGCAGTTCCTCAAACGTCCACTTGAGGCTGGCTCCTGAAGTGAGTCAGTCTCCATAAGTCCCCATGTTCAAATGTCCAACTTCAAAATAAATATGCTTTACTGAAGGTGAATCTCTATTTAACTCACCTGTTCAAGCGATATTAAGGCATAAAGTTATGCATAATTAAGAGTGTGGCTGCTTTGACTGGCAGGTGGGTGCCTTTACAGGTGGCTGATTTTTAGCAACCTGCCTCAGCTTCACACATTTGCCCATTTTTGCATTAGCCAAGGAGGCAGGACTGCCAAGATGGCAACAGCCAGAGCTGCCACAATTCTTCAGCTTCACAATGGCTCTTCAGAAACCATTGAGTTACATTTTACACACACTGGCAGAGCTGGAAAAAAATAAGTAGATCAGAACGTGTCAGTATTTGTGTTTGATTATGTGCTTACAACAATATGACATCATAACAGAAGTTGTCTGAGTGACTGTCCAAAACATTCTTTTATCCATGAGTCACAGTGGAGACTCATCTGGTCGGTATTACGCACAGTCCAGTTTTTCTATGATGTGGACTTATTGTGTAATATCCATCCATTTTCTGTAACCTCGTATCCTCTTGAGGGTCACGGTGGGGCTGGAGCCAATCCCAGCGGACTTAGGGTACACCCTGGACAAGCCTTCAGTTCATCACGGGGCACACAGAGACAAACAACCATTTACACTCACATTCACACCTACGGGCGAACTAGAGTCACCAATTAACCTGCATGTCTTTGGACTTGGACTGTGGGAGGAAGCCAGAGTAACTGGAGAGAACCAACACAGACACGGGGAGAACGTGCAGACTTCACACAGAAGGGCCCCAAATAGATAAATAAAAATATATATCATATGAGTTGATTGAAGACTTATAATGCATGTGGATAAATCAGATACCAGGCCAGAAATTTGATGACCTGCATTCACTGAAAAAAAAACAAACCTTCACTATACAAGTAGCTACTGCAACACATGTAAGCTAGTTGATCTGTGAGGTTGTGCACCTAGATTTTTGTTTTTAATGCAACATCAACTCTGTGTGTTGTGGGGTTTTTAGGTCATATACCTCCTCAGAAATGTTGACTAATGTAGAGCACGCTCGCTGAATCAATCTGGCCCGTGGCTTTTTACTTTTATTTGCTAGCAGCCAGAGGTTTAAAGACACAACTGGAAATGTGGGAGTGTAAGGTCAACATTAAAGCCTCTTTTTTGCATTGAAGCATCCTTCACAATGTTCTGATAGAAGAAGACTGTTTTACTTTACGAAAAAATGGCACAGTTCTGGTGAATATCTGTGCCATGTACGTGTTGTTGTTTCCTAATATTACCACTGGGAGTCAGCAAAGTCAGAAATGTTCAAAGAGGCTTTAACTTTAAGTATTTGCATTGGAAATTTTTGGCAGCCCAGTACTGAGACAGTGTGTCTGGAATGCATGTGTTATGTTCGACTATTGCAGCACTCACAACATTACATAAGGGGCCGTGCAAAGTGGCGCATGCTAATTTGTATCCTGGAATCCTGCTAATGACTGCGAATGATAGCTCGTTATGAGTTCAGTTTTACAGATTCACTCCAGCAGAAACACTGAGACACGCAGGGACAGATGAAGACAAAACAAAAACAAAAAGTGGCTTTATCTACTTCTATCAACCCGTCACGTCGGGCACTTACTAAAAGATGACATAAAACTGTTATGAAGCTCTTCATAATGTATTTACCATGTTTCAAAGTTCCCTTTCTTTTTACTTTTTTATGACTTTTTATACACTTTTGTTTGTCTCCGACGTTGGAAGCCTGTTTATCATCTGTTCAAGATTTTAGACATTTCTATTATTCACGTCCCCTGATGAGGCTACATGATCCCATTAGTTTCAAACCCTGACAGGACACGTGAGGTTCCAGCGAAAAACTGTCTCTCTGCTTGGTACAGTGAGCCATTGTTAAACCTCTTTTACCGCAGCTGACCTCTAAATAAAGAGACCTTCACAGTGTTATTTTGAATACACTCATTTGGTTATGGTGAGAGCGCTGCGTATGAACGTGCTTATGAATGTTTTACATCCCAGCTCTGACTCTGGATACAAATTTACTGTAACAAGCTGTAGGTTGAAAACTTTCTGGCATGTTGTATCTCTGGCCACACCCAGCGAATACATGCCACGTAAAATAAGTAAAGACAAAGGCATGAATGCGCCGCGTTGCAGGGCGGTTGCAGCTCAGGTGTTGGAGCTTGTACTTGAAGGGTTGCTGTTTGGATCCCCGCTCTCCCAGTCCAGTTGAATTGTCCTTGTAATTCTCTGCAGACTTATTAACATAGTTGCTTCATTTAAGGTATTTGATCATTTGTCAGTATTTTTTTTAGTTTTTTTTACAGCTGCTGTCTGTTTTTATGTTTTCACAGTGTAAAAGGACTGGCGTCTGTGAAGTGCTTTTATCCATTGTGCTCTACAAGTTGCTTCTCATTCACCAATTTACATTAACACCAAAAGCCGTGTGAGGTCCTGATCTGACCATCAGGAGCAATCTGGGGTTCGGCGTCTTGTTCAGTGTCACTTTGACATCTAGACAAAGAGGATCGACATCAGGGAGAAATCGAACAGCCAAGCCGGCGATTAGAGGGCGACTCTGCTCTGAGCCACAGCTGCACTTTTTGAAATTTGTCACGTCAGCTGCAAATAAGAACTCACATGATGGATAGTTTATGAAGTGAATGAGGTACTTTTTGGACTGAATAGGTTTAAAATTGACAATGGTTGAACCAATAAAATAATAAAAAGATGAAGAAAGGGTTTGTTATTTCTACCCAGAAGGCTTTGAATAAGCGTTATGCCTTCATGTTGGGGAAATAAAATTGATTTTATGTGAAAGCATTCAACTATAAATAATCACACCTCTGGTCAAGATGTGAGGATGAGCATGACGAGGAGTTAAGGGGACTGATGATCTAAAATCTCTTTGATATTTAAAGATTTAAGATGTTATTGATTACTTCTAAAGCCCTGAGAGGCCGAGCCTCAAGTTACTTACCTGAGCATTCAGCGCCATATGTCCCTTCACGCTTGCTGAGATCCTCGAGTGCGTCATTCTTGGTTGTTCCTCTGTACCGTTGTGTACACAAAGAGTGAGCCGAGCCTTTGTGGTCAGAGCTCCGAGACTATGTAACGACCTGCATGACTCATCTTTTTAAAAACACACTTTAGTTGGCTCTATTTATGATTCATTTTACAGTTTCATTGTAATTGTAGTACCCTAAGATGTTATTGTAAAGCACTTTGTAACTGTGTTTTAAAAGGTGCTCTATGAATAAAGTTTATTATTATTATTATTTTCCTACTGTGAGAAGTTGAAATGTTTTCTGTCTGTGTTCACATCCACTGCTGGCATGTTGACTTTTTTAAACACTTTGAAAGAATTATACTTTTGCGATGATTAAAAAAAAACCCCAGTAAAGTACGTCTCGTTGCTCTCGACTCACTGAGGCGCACCGGCATGGAGTGCCACTTCATCCGCCTCACTTGAGAATTTAGCCCCTTCATGACTCAGTTAACCGAGGAATGAGACAAAAACAATCCTGGCTCATTTGACGCACGGTACCTGCCGGAGTTTTACAAAGTCACACGTCACTCTGTAGCCTGATATAGACCGGAGACAAAAGGCGTGGATGAAACCCGAGCTCGCCAGCCTCCTTTCTGTTGCCATGACGACAGCAGCCGTTTCCAGTTCCTCTGTGAGTCGAAGAGAGAGAGAGAGAGAAAAAAAAAAGACAAGAAAAAAGAAAGGACTCAGAGGACCTGTGGCCAGAGGCTCCACCCACTGGGGGAATTCACAGATCTAACCTGGCAACACAGCAACCTGGCAACTAAAAAAAAAAAAAACTTGATTATAATCAACTTATTTAGATTAAATGAGACAGTTACGACTCATCTCCCCCCCACAACCCCCTTAATCCTCTTCCCCTTCCTCTTCTCCATCCCCTGTCCTGCGTGGCCTTTTTTCGCAGCGTGCAACTGGATGCGGTTCAGGGTGTGTTGCTATTGCTGGCAGGTGTAGAAGCAGGTTGAGCAGGTTGTTCCCTGAATGCCACTCTGCTGGGCCCTCCTCCCTCTTTCCCTGCTTGCCTCTCCAGGCCGACTGCTGATTCACTCTCACATGTTGGCAGCTCACTGAAGAGATTTTGTTGCCTGTGCACCTGTTCTCATCTGATATAGCCTAAGAATAAGGTAAGGATTTGCCGAGGAAGGATTAAATTCTTTGTCCTTTCTTTCTCGAGAAAATGTGTGGGGCTATAAAACTGGGCGGATGATTTTTTTTTTGTTGTTGTCTAAATGTGGTTAATAAGATTTGCGTCACTGTTTTATTTTTAAGTTAAACTAAATAACCTCTTTTTATAGATGTTCCAACTGTAACGTGAATAAGTTACAGCTAAACGATTTTAAAATGTCTACAATGTGGTTGTACTTCCTTTTTTTTAAGCGTGAGATTATATCAGCAACATGAATGCTTTCATTCACAAGAGTTTGTCGCCAGGTGACAAAAACATGACAACAGTGACATAGTGTAGACTTTACCTGAACATGAACTCCTATGATGCAGTTACATAACATTTTCCTTGATACAAACCCCTAAAAGAGTATAAAGAAAAGTCCTCTGTTCACACTGGCCTTTTGCCAGGTTTTTATTGGGATAATGGTTGTGAGCTGGCTGATTCTAATTGGTTCATATCCTGCTGGGTAGTTTGATCTATAACAATGCTCCATATTTTTTAAACTGACCTAATTTTTATGTAAAATCTTAATCAGTAAAGTAACTAAAGCTGCGTAGAGGTGTAAAAAAGTACATTTAGTAGTGAAGTAGAGCAGGAAAGTACAAGTGTGCTTAAGTACTTGAGTAAAAGTACTTAGTTACTGGCTTCTGTCCAACACAGCATGTACGATGCAGTAAATGACAGTACAATGTAATAATTATTTGAACTTCAAACATATTTGTCAGGTACTCATCGTCTACATGTAGGTTAAAGGAGTTCACGGTGTGTATTTGTATTGCTCTGGGTGTATGTGTGTGTTTAGTGCGGGGCTGACAGAGCCGTGGAGGTGATAGCCGGTACAGACTCTGACAGACCAGCTGAGTCGGAGCAGCGAAGGGTCAAAAGTAAACATTCCTGCCTGTTTGACCGGCCTGCCGCGCCGCAGAGACTCTTTGGTAGGACGCTGACAGCCAAACATTCTCTCAGCGAGGGCTGTAATTTCCTGACACAGGTGGAGAGTTGTTCCACACAGCCATACCCTACGTGATGACGGACGTGAGGCTATTTTTGTTTAGGAGGAAGTGACACGTTGAGTTTACACAAAACAGGAATCTCTGGGTGGAAATTCAGCTGCCCTCATACGCCGAGCGCGACGTAAATCAGTGCAGGTCGCCTGCAACATTTTTTTAAATCATTGATTATAATTCGTGTAATGCGATCTTAAATCTGGTCCCTGCTGATCATGTGAATATTTACACAGTCCAGTTCAAAACAAACAGCAGCTCTGCTGAGCTGCCTGTTATACCGGTTCTACATTAACTTCATCACACACAGGATGCACATTATGTTTGGATTCACACTTCAATGTGCTCTGCATAGTATAAAAAGCACTAAAGAGAGAGAGAGAGAGAGAGAGAGAGAGAGAGAGAGAGAGAGAGAGAGAGAGGAAATGCAACACAGCTCTCATCCCCGAGGCCACGGCGACCATCCCTAAAACACCTCTATTCAAAAATGAACTTGATCCATTGTGAGACTGAAAAGTAGCTGATACATTAGCACAGAGTCATTCATTACATAACCCTGCATGAGACTTAGAGAAAAGTCCGTGTGCGGGGTTAAAGGTGGGGAAACCCTAAGATGAGGTGTAACACTATAGTCAGCGGTGAGCCGGGGTTTATTCCAGTAGAGAATCTGCTGCTTTTGTCCAAATTATATAATCTCAAATGAAAAGTTTTGGCAGCTGGTTGGTCAAAACAAGCCATTTAAAAACGTCTATAGAGCACAGAAACTGATATAATGTAATAAAAGCTAAAATAGCTAAATGCATCAATAAATCATACTATTAGTTCAATATTAAACTGTACATATAAAAACAGCCTTTCCTTTAAACTTTGATCACTTGATAAAAGCAGCAAAAACATTTCATTTCTTTTCCTTCGCCACAAACCAGTTGATCAAACAATTTAATTGAATTAGCTGCTTATTTTTAACGCCTTCACTCTTCTTTAATCTGTCTTGACACGATTTTAATCAACTATCGATGTTGCTCTCACAGCATTTCTCATTTTTCTCTTTACCTGAAAGCAGCGACAGATAAACACATTCAGCACTGACGCGCTAACCTTTGTGGTAAACGTCTTATTTTTAACTCCTTCGCTCCGATTTAATTGCTCTCAGCTCTGTCTCCCTGTTTATGTTTAATGATAATGTAGCTATGTCGACTCAAAACAGTGATAAACACACTAAGCATCAGTTATTTCAGCCAACTACCTCGCTGTAACCTTGGTGATAAATCTACAGCAGCCAGTGTAGTTAATGTAAATCATCCATATACTAGATTTTATTAGACTTGTCACGTGTCTCTGCTTAGCTGCTTCATGTGTGTGGAGGGCTAAAATTGTGAGTTTTCTTGTGATCCTATGGGAGTCTTCTGGATAATCAGTACTAAAAGTTAATGTTATGAGCATGTGTTATGTTTTTTCTGTCAGTTTGGCTTTAAACGCTGCAATACAAAACTCACAGTCGAGAACTTAACCAATGAGTGTAAAGAAGAACTCTGTAGGGCTGACAGGTCTCCTCATAAACTTGCTTTTCTTCATTCTAGTAGTAGTACACTAGAAAATCTGTGATAAATATGAATATAAATATACAAATCTAACTGTAAGTAAGTAGTAAGAGAAAGTAAGTAAAGTAACTAAGTAGTAAAGAACCTAAACATTACAAAGCAATGTGAGGTTGGAAGTGAAGGTAGCATTACTGTAGAGTTGACAGGAAGCAATCAGGCGTGCACTTTGTAAAAAGGATATATGTCACGTTACATTGTGCAAGCAGAGAGTTTAAAGTACAAATTGCAACCGAGGCAAATTCAATACACTTTATTGTTGCAATCGGGAACAAAACACAAGCACCACAGTGACCAAATTCATCCAAAACTGACCCAGAATCCAGGTTCACAGACGGTGTAACCGAACCCGCTCGGTTTAAGTTCACTACGGCAGTGCTGTTCACAACCTCCCTCTATCTTGGTGTATTGAGCCATTTTCTATTATTATGTCCTCTTAGTGCGGTGTAATCAGCAAACTTGAGCCGTTTGATTGATCCTGCGTTTAAGCAGCATGTGGCACGATCGGGAGCCCTACAGGTTTTCCATTTATTTCCCACAGAGTAGAAAAAAAAACACGGCTAAAACACCGGCGACAAACAAGCTTGTTGAGAAACTAACCACTGATGAACATCCCTGCCACGCTGGTCATGACTTGTTTCGGTTTAGTTTCAGGATTTGGACGCGTAAAATGGGAAAGAAAAAAGACCTTGTATTCAAAAGACTGTGATTTGATTGCATAAAGAAATGGTTTAAGAAATAGTCACCGTGTGTTCAGTAAGTGGTAAGAGGCGGTTCTTATTGACTCGTTAAAGCATGCTAATATGCTATGACAGAAATGTGAGATTTCCAGATCTGCGTGTTGAAACTGAAGTTGCTGCAGGCCACGATTTCACACACTTTAGTCGAAACCTTTTTGCGCTGCTTATGAGAACGAGCTCAGAACAAAGCAACCGATCAACAAAGTGACTCGCAGTGAGAGGGCCCTGTGGGGAATAACTCGAGCTGCAGTCATTTGTGTATTGGAGTGAAGCCGAGGGGAGAACACATAGCTCACAGGGCACTCGTGTAAATCAACGCTGCCAAGGTGTCACAGATCTCACCTGTGATTGTGTCAGGACCGCTGTACGTTGAACTCTGGTACCTCGATGTGTAACACGATGTAGGGATGACTGCGTTTGTCACGATATTAGTATAAGTCCTCGTTCACCACAACATCAACTGAGTATTACCCTGGAAGTCACGAAGTGGCGCAGGATTGACGTTCAAGGCTTTTCATTACGACTTGTGTCAGTGTGGCTGACCTGCGCAGTCCGAAGCAGGTCATTGTGTGCCTCTGAAAAACAGGATCAAACTGAGACGTCGTGTTGCACACTGAGGCTTGAGTCAGTGTGGTCGAGGAGAGTTTGGAGGCTGTGATGAATGCAAGTGTAACACGTGGCTCCTTTCTGATGAGGACGCAGGAAGCTGAGTCACTGGGAGAAAGCAGGGAACAGAACAGAACAACACCCTCTTGTCATTAAGCTTTTATTTGAAGTAAAGATGTTTTTATTTTCGAGTCTCTTTATATTTAGAGGGAAGGCTGCTGGAGGACTGCCACACAAAGACTTATGCTCATTTGTGTGGTTATAAGAAGAGAATATCTACGTTATTTCCAGAAAAAACACACACTTAGTGTTCTTGGCAAATGAAGGTCTTTGTCTGTGTTTTTTGCAACTCATTGTCTGAGTAGCATAATGTATATTAGCACATCGTCTACGTAGAGTTGGATTATATGGTTGAAATTAATATAACAGTGATAATAGATAATTTCCCCCTCGTGGTTCATTTTTGACCCTGGAAACAACAGTTGATTGAGATCCTCAAGGTGAAAGGAGCTCTCAACCACATTACATGGTCTTCATTAACAGATAAAGGTTACTCAGTTGGCAGAGGATCGTAGAGGTCCAAACGTACTTTCATTTTGAGTACTTTTTTTTAGCGCTTGTGAGCTTCATGGCTCATTTTTCAACTTGGAAACAGCTGTTGACAATATCATTTTACCTCAAGATCCACTTCATTACTTATTCTGGAGCTCTCAACCACATTACATGGTCTTCATTAGCAGGTGAAGGTTACCCAGTTGGTGAGAGATTGCAGAGGTCCAAACTTAATCTTATTTTGAGGACTTTCATGACTTCTCTTGAGATCCTGGTTCCCTTTTTGACCTTGGAAACAGCATGTGACAAAACAATTTTTACCTCACGGTCCACTTACTTGTTCTGGAGCTTTAAATTATGTGTGCACCTGTATGTCTTCTAGTGAGCGTCATGGTTACCTTTGTGACTTTGAAAACAGCTTGTTCTCTAGTTTCAACTTTTAAGACAAAATACGTCTGAAAGGTTCTCACAATGAGATCTGTGCAACTACAGTTCATCAATACAGTTCAGACCGAAGACAACTTAATTCGTCCAACAAAGACTGAGTGATATCGCTGAAAGCTTCTCACACACAGGAGGGAAAAACAGCAATGATAGGTCAATTCAGGTGAGAGCCAGAGGCATGTGTCTCATCACTGCTTTCTCTTCTGCACTCCTCTGTGTGTGTGTGTGTGCCTGCTTGTCTCTCTGTTTAGACACAACTGACATATATGTGGAATAAGTACGTCTCCTGTGACTCCGTGGACCTTGAGTGCAGATTATTTTGTCAACACTGATTTTGCAAGGTCATGAATGAACCGTGAAGCCCGACACATAATGAACACACAATTGAAACAGAATCGAGGCAATGAGATCATCAAACCAGCAGTCCTGCTGGGAATCAAGTATTTTGACAACATGTTTTAAAATGATTACACACTCGTGTTATCACCATCATACCATTCCAGTATTTCTTTTGCAGCCATACATTTTTGGAACTTTGAAAACCTCAATGGGTTTTATTTATTTTTAAGAACAAAAATAATGTTTCATGTCCTCTCTTGTGTTTCAGAGTGAAATCAAATGGGGGAAATGGGACTGTATTTAAAAATCACAGCAGGCCTCCTTCTGCTTGTCCAAGCCTCTCACCTGGCAACGATCCCAGACTCAACCGACTCTCCGGGGAAGACAATTGATAAAGGCTGGCTCCGTGGACCATCCAAAAATACGGTTGGAGGTCAAAACACTGGAGTTCCTGAGGAGAAGACAGAAGATGATCAGGGAGCTATGGAGTCAAGCAATGATTACAGCAGTGGGATAGCATCTGGCTCCATGGCTGTGTTTAATGAAGAAGAGGAGCATGTGAGCAGCCAAGATAAGGATACCGATGAAGAATCTTCTGATCAGGCTGTTATCACTACCACCGTGCATCCCTCACTTTCAAATGACACAGCAAAGAAACATAAAGTTACTCCGACTACAGAGTCCACAAACTCAAGCCAGATCAACATGACAGATGCAGAGGAGGAGTTTAATAACTCAACAATAACCTCTCAAAACTCTACAAATCTGAGCACACAAAACTCAACCGACTTTTCTGATTACTCCAATCACACCGATTTGCAGGCGACAACCTCGGCTCCAGAGGGCAACGCCACGCAAGATAACGCAACAAAAACAGATGAAGACACACGGCTAACTAACGCTACAGAAACTACCAGCACAACGACAACGACAACTGTAACAACCACAATGATGCCAGAGATAAATGAGACAGCGACCACGCCTTCATCGACAACGGTCATCCTCCCTGAGACCACAGAAACAACCCTTGCAACTTCAACTGCCGCTGCTCCGAAAACACCTGAGAAGGCCAACAAGACAGACAAAGGTTCGGCCTCAGGGAGCAGCTCAGAAAGAGGTACTGCTCCAGTTTCAGGTGTCACGGTATCTGGTGCACATTTCTGTGTCCTGTAAACTGCTTTGTTTGTCTTCCCAGCTGACATGTCATCACTTATTGACGGATAAAAAAAACTAATATTAGATTGAAAATTCCAAGCTCTCCTGACTGACTTGTGTTGAGGTTTTAGCAAAACAGGCAACAGAACAGACAAAATCTTAGAGATCCCTTTTAGAGACATTAATTGATCGCTGCTGCTCATTGCTAAAGAACATAAATCACTCTTTATTGTTTTACACTTTGCTTTTTTCCGCCCTTTCCCTGACCCACATTTGCCTGCATCTATTTTCCCACTGGCAGAGGACAAACACCCCTTCTTTCAAAGGAAAAGGTTGGATTTGGTTTCAGGTGCTATCGATGTGGCCACTATGAGTGAAGGGGTCTATTTCACCCACCTTTTCAGCAGTACAATGAAACCCTGTTTTAGTGGCAAAAAAAACAGAAAACACTGGAGGTCAAAGATACTTGTGCTGCCTCCTTGCAGGGGCGTGAGACTAGTCTTTGGCGTCGACCGCGAGATCAATGAGATAGGACTGGAAAAGACTGCTTGTCATATACAGAAGTGCAAATCTATCTGTCTGTCTACTTGAAAAGCCACTTTTCCTGAAAATATAAGTGGGGAAAGCTCACTCCCCGCTGCATAGGAAGAGCCTTTAGAAAGCTGGCGCGAGGTACGCATTAAAATAAAACTCACATCACATGGACAGATGTGACAGCAGGACATAACACTAACAGATGATGGCAATAAACAGTCGGGAAACAGTTGTGAAACTGCAGGCAACACAGGCAGACTGCTCCACAGTCGCCATGACAGGAACAGCGTGTACACAAAAACTGTACAAAAGCACAGACGTCTGAGTTGAGATAAACGTGAATACAAACCTACAAGACGACTGGGCAAAATATCCATTCAGTCCAACTACTTTAGTGCACTAGACATACAGATGTTATAATGACATATGGTGTTTTATCATAATACAATAAGTGTAAGAGGCTCCAGCTTTGCTAGCAGCTCTGTTAGGCTCTACCACAGACTTCAGAAATCACAAATACTACGTCCATGATTTATACAGAGTCGTTGCAGTGAGTGGTGGCTCTGGCCGATGCCGTATTGGCAGTCCTCCATCTGCTGGCTGTGGAGCGTAGGTGGAGCTGAGGTCGGCTGGATTAAGCCTGGTTGCTTAAACAAGCCACCTGTAATGGCACCCACTGTCAATCAAGGCGGCCACACTGTTAATAATGCATAACTACATAATACAGTTGTCAGAAATGGGGAAATTAACAGTTTTTTTTCAAAGGGCTTTCAAAGGTTGACTCATTTTATAGCCAGACTCAAGTGGCTGTTCGAGGATCTGCAACTTTTGGCACTGTTGCCAGTTGGACTGTACAGTATTTTGAGCTAAAGGCTACCATCAGCATGCTAATATACTCACAATATAAATGTTGGCATGCTTATATCAAGCAGATAAAATGTACCAATCCATCTACTATCTCAGTTTACTGCAACACGTGCATGCAACGTTTGTTAATTAGCGCTAAACACAATGTAGAGCTAATAAAACGGGGAATGGAGCTAGAAGAAAAGTTGGTGGATCACCAAAGTCTGTAGGATTTATCCTCTGGAGAACACGAATGTCTGTACCAAGTTTCACAGCAATCTTTAATTCTTTTTTAACAACAGTTGTTGAGCTATTTCAGACATTCTATCAACATTGCCGTCCATGAAGCCAGCATGCAGAAAAACAGTGGATTTAGATTATGCTCATATTGTTTTATTTGACATGACATTGTCATAACCATGACATAACAAATGTCATGGAGATGAAGGACTCTTGATGACACCATGCAGTGGTATGTATTATTAACCGTGAAAGTGGCATTCAGCCAATTCTCATGTCAGATGTCATTATTATTGCAAAGCTGACGCTGTTTGAAATGTCTTTGTTATGACAACCTGAAGTTCACAAAGTCAACATATACACATATACATCATATTGTTATGTGCGGTTGGATGTGTTATAAATAATTCCATTAAACTCAAGTAAACCGTTTTTTCACTCCTTCATGGTTATGACGGGGTCAAGTCACGCCTTCACATGAACTGCATTTTTTTGTTGAATCTATATAAAATGCCCACGAGAAAAAACTTTTTAATAAACTTGACATGACTTGCAGTAACCTCAATTAGTCAATAGTCAAAGGAGAGCTGGGTAAGATGACGACATCTTTACCTTAAATGCTTACTTAGGAAGAAAATGCTTCCACTCACATTTTATTATGTCTATTGTCAAATGAAGTGGGAAGAAATATAGCTAAAAAAAACAAGAATGAAATGAAGAAATGGTCTTTTGGCTCAACTTGCCCCGGGTTAGGGGTAAATTGATCCTTAGCGAGTGGGTAAATTGAGCCATTTGTAGATAAACGGAGCCACTGAATAATTTATGCACGAGTCCTGATAAAATACAAATGTAGTATTTCTATGTCAAAGGATACTGAGAGCAGTTCTGTCACTTTTACAAGCTACATTTTTCCCATTGCTGCTGCCTCGAACACAAAAAATAAAATTTGAAGTTTCAAGTTTTCAGATTCACACGTTACAACCACAACAACTCTTGCCTGTTAATTAGTGACAGTTAATTACATTTTAAATTGTAGCATCTATCATATCACACGCATGTTTTTTTCACACCTGTGCAGCTGTCACAGTTTGAAAGCACTCATGCTAATGTGTGCAGGTAATAATTACATCTGCACTACATTTCCATGCAAAGATGTAAACATACATAACACATGAGTGATCCGTGGAGAACTAACGTGACGCTCATCTCATGTTGGTAATGAGCACAGCCTGCTGCCTTAAAATATTCAAATGCATTCAAGAAATTATCATGATTTTGGCATGTTAATTGCATTAATTATCACAGTGCAATTAGATGAATCTGTACAGCTGACTAATTGGGATGTGTATCAGTACGGAGTGCTGCCACTGGAAACACAATTTCAAAAACACATTTCTGACATAATTATCCGACAATTAACCCTCAAAGGCAGCCGTTGATATGGATAATTTTGTTGTTGACAAATCATTTATTACCCTCTCCCACCCCCTCGACCCCTTCATTCCTTCACTAAAGGTCTGGAATCAGGTCCCCAGAGCAGTAAAAGAAAAGGAGCGTGGGGGGCTGTGCTGGGAACGGCGGTGGCTGTGGCCTGCGTGGGACTGGTCGCCTACATCATCCTGAAAAAGAAACACCAGAAGGGTTTCTCTCACAGGAAACTTGTGGAGGAGTTTCCTTCAGACCCAGGTATGTTAGCTCCTACACCTCCCTGTACAGTAAACAATAAGCTTTCCATGAAATTGATGCTACACTGAACTGTAATCAGGCGAGAGAGTTTCCTAAAGTAAAGTAAATCGCTGCCAACTGTAGCTGCTGTTAGGTAATGTTAGCTCAGTTTGTTAGCCAGGCTACCTGGACTGACAGCTCAGAGCGCAGGGGGAGAGTTAGTGTTTGGACTTCTAGGAAAATAAGGTTTTCAGGCCTAAGTGCAACGGGGAATACTAACAGGGAGCGGAGCCAGTGTCATGCCAGAACAGAAGCTGGTCAAGCGGGCAATGTAACCAGGCTCAGCAGCCTCTGTGGACATAATGACAGAGGTGAAAAGAATGACAGCTGAGAAAAGTAGAGAGTGACCAAACAAGAAGCTGTCGGACAAGAGTAAATCCTGGACTGACCTTTAGTATTTGGCGACAGCTTCATGAAATAAAAGACGCCGAACTGGCTTCTTGCTGTTAGAATATTAAGTCTGCTATGTCTTGTGTTGTTGCACTTGCATGATGTTTGGCTATTAGTAAAGAAAGTGGTCAACTTGCTTATGGATCTTAATTAATATAAGCATAACAAATTGTGGTACTATACAACTAACATTAAACAACCCTCTGGAAGTGTGTGGCAGATTGCAAATGCTAAATGTAACGCCGCAGTCCAACTGTGCCAAACATGGCTCCTATTATTATTACTACACAATGATGCATCATCACTCAAACACTTGCACGCTCAATCACTCACCAGTTCCTCAACATTTTCTGAAAATAGTCCAAAACACAACCCTCCTGAAACAGGAGCCAAAGTCTTCATCAAGCCTGCAGCAAAGAAAGCGAATAAGCAACTATCTGAAAATGTCAAACTGTTCCTTTAAAGCTTCGGCTCCTCTGTCTCTCTCTCTCTCTCTCTCTCTCACATGCAATCACATAGCTCCATCCTGCTTTAATAGGGTAACTTTACCATGCAAATGAGGATCATGTACTATGACAGTTTGCAATTTGTCTCATTCCTGCCGTGAACAGCATTTTGTTCTCACAGTTCTCCTGCACTCCCACATACTTAACCTTTCTGTAAGTGAAATTAAGCCGCATGTTTTTCCCCCCGTGCCGCAGTATACAGGCATGTCTGGGTATTTAAAATGAGTCACATTTCTCTCTAAACTATCAGCGCATTCTCAAAACTGGAGTAGCAGCGGCACATCTCTAAATGTGAACTGATCCTTGAGAAACACGCAGGCGACGCCCGAACACAATCTTCCAATAAAATGGAAGAAAAACTGTTATTGTGAACAGCTCTGCAGTTTTTCATACAGCATAACTTCAACAATGTGGAAGGATGCGTTGCTCAGCTTTGTGGCTGCCCAGCCGCAGCGGGGTTTCTGTAAATTACAAGCTCAAGGCGAACACGCCCACCAGATTCACGCTCAAAAGTAATGATAACAGGCTTTTGAGAGGCAAAGGAAAGCCTGCCACTTTGTGTAATCGTTTGTATTATTCATTCACAAAAGATTGAATAAATGTTGCCTAAACTGTCAATCAAAAACATCAACCGGCCCACACAGACGCTCGGAGGCTAACAGAGCATTTCTGATCTGCAAGGACTGTTTTTTTGGAACAGACGATAAAGAAAATATGATCAATTCATCACTTTTATACCTAGATTTTTTTTTTGACTTAGTCATGCTTTAACTTGCACTACGCAGTGCAATGCAAGTCAAGTCGGTTCTTATTTATATCGTTAAAATCACACATTTGCTCTGAGCTTAACAATCTGTGCAACAAACAACACCCTCTATTCTTAGAGGCTCAGTTTGGATGAGACAAAACTCCACAAAATGCGCTTTAACAGCAGGAAAATTCATTCCTGCCCACTCACACCTTAGCAATCTTATTTACAGTAAAATCAACCCGTGTTATTTTATTCGTGAGGATTCGTCTTTTTCTTTTTCCTCTCTGGAAATTCAGAATCACGCAAAATCTCTGTGGAGCGAGGGGGGGGGGGGTTGTCGACTAACCCTGTGTGTGTGTTGCAGTTGTTACTTTGTAGTTAAGCGTAAGTGTACCCACTTACCTTCAATCTGTTTTGTTTACTCTTGTTTCAGTTAGGTGCACCAGATTGCTACGCTTCCTCAAATGACTTTCAAGGAGCTCCTTAAAACGGACCTGTTGCAGTCACTACTTGTAGGTGCAGAGGACAATAATGACTCGACAGCAATGATAGTTTATTTTGGAAAATAGCTTGAAATGATTGATTCAAAATGGAGGCTCAGAGGGGGAAAACAGGGCTCTACAGTTAAAGCTACTGTGCAAAGGTGGACTAACTCAGTATGATATTACTGCACACTGTATGTTTGGCCTGTTATCTGTGGGAATAAGAATGTTACATTTACACTTAGTCATTTAGCTTTTATCCAGATCGACCAGATCCAGAGGGAAACAATCATGTTAATGCAAGAATAAGTACTACTCCTGAGAAGTGACAGTCGTAGAGGGGGATAGATTTGGCATGTTGGAAGTGCTAGAAGTGGAGGTACTCTCTGAAGAGCTTCAGACAGAGAGGGGATCTTCAGGAAGGTGAGGGATGCCGCTGATCTGGTGAGAACTAGTAGGAAGCTCGGCCAACGATAGATGAGAAAAGTTTGGATTGCTCTGAGCGTACCGGTGACAGAGCCAGGCGTCGTTCATTGGAAGAACGGTTGGAGGTCGTGAAGTGGGTGCAGAATCGTAGATTACATTGTGGGTTTTAAATTTAATGTGGGATTCTTCAGGTAGCCAGTATTACAATGCAAAACGACAAACAAGACAACAAATCAGTTAAATTTTTGGATTAATTTTGGATTCCTTAATTACCAAGAATGATTTAAAAACTACTGATAGTAAAAACCATTTAAGCATGAAAGGCTGGCAGCTAAGAAATGTCTGTTGACCCGTCAGAACCGGCTCAGACTTTAATGCGAGCCTCTACTTATTTATTTATTATAAAGAGGCTGTTTTGTTTATCCACCTTGTGCATCGTGAGCCGCCGTAACAAGTGAATTTCCCCGGTGTAATCAATAAAGTCTTATCTTATCTTATCCCACCTAAATCCAACATTAAGAGGGGAGAATACAGGCTACTTTTCTGATTAATACAAGGTTAAAATGATGCTTTAGCAAGGAAACATGGAAGTCAAGGACACTGCAAATGTTTAATGCTTACTTGTCTAATTTCTAGTTCTCAGATTGGACAACAGCGAACCTTTGGATTTGAACTTCGGAGGTTCGGCCTTATTACAACCCAGGACTCCAAGGGGACAACATCCAAATGAGCAGCTTTCCAGGACGTCGTGGAAACTGATAAAGAAAGAAAAACATAACGAACTCCCAAGACCAAAGTCATGAACTCCCTTGAAAGAAACTCTGCCAATTGTGCTGATTGTCATTCGATAGACAAACCTATGACGTGGAGTTTTGTAAATAAGACTGTGTGAAGGTGACATTTGTGGACGGAAATAACAAATGAGTTTGTAAAAGTCTATTGTCGGCCACCACAAATGATACTCATGTTAGATTATGCATTATGCTGAGTAGATTTATTGCATTGAAATAGAGCGATCGCTGAAGGCAATCTATCTGAACTACACTGCAACAGCCAAAATTAACTGTCAGCCATTTGTGTACGTTGCCAAAGGGAATCAAATGAAGTCTTTCCTAATGAAGAATACGTGCCGCACTCAATGAAGGATGTTAAAAATTAATATTTGTTATAACCTTTGGTTTGATTTTGAATCATTTTTCTTGAATAGGAGTCACAAAGTGCTGTTAAAGACATGGCATGAGTGCGACTCCTGCTGATGCGAAACATTTGGAAACAAAAGTAACAAAAAAAAAAAAAAGTGATGTTGTTCCGCAGCCTAAATAACAGATGACACAGCTGGCCCATCGAGGCCTTTGCAACAAAATTCAGAAGCCATGGCGAACAATAACATTATCCATATCGACAATCCCCTGCTGTTATGGCATAAGGAAGGCAATAAGAAGTGAAATTTGAACTGCGCTTTCAGATATAACACAACTGGCAGTCACAGCCAGACTCTGAGAATTGAACCATCAAACCAAAGACTTTTTTTTTTTTTTCTATTTCACACCGGCGAGGGAGGTGGAGGGACGCTGTTTTGTTATTCATAGACTGGAGGTTTTGGTATTCAGGAAGGGAGTTGTGTATTTGGTCTTAGCACTACTCAGTAGCAACAACTATATCATCGTAATATACTTCTTCTTACTGACCTCCAGGTGTCCAAACAGAGACCTGAGTTTCTCATGCGCACCTTGGAGAGTTACAGTACATAGAGTTTAACTTCTGAATGCCGCGAGCAAAATTAGAACATACCTAATGCAGATTTTAAAAAGTTTTTTTTATTTTTATTGTTATCCTTCTCCTAAGTTTGCTTTAACTTTGAGTGACAACCTTCAGCAAGAAAAGTGTTTTTTTTTGTTTTTTTTGGACTGAGAATTTATGTGAGCACAGAGGGAATAGGCAGGGATTAACTACACTCTCATCCTTTTATGTATCTATTGCCTTTGTATGATACAAATCTAACAATATTTCATAAATATTCATTTCTAAACTTTCTTACTTTTCTATGTTACACATTTTTATAACTGTATATGTGAAGAAAATCTATCCTGAAAATCCATCTTCCAGCTCCCTCGATCCTTTCACTTATCATTACCTGAGTGAAGCCCACACTCGATCAATATGCGTCCTGATTATGATTGATACGTGCCTCGGCTCGGCCTAAACAGCCAACAATAAGATGTGTGATTTTTTTTTTTTGTTAGGCAGGCACGACAGGTCTGCTTCCTTCCTTGCTCTAATTTCAGACATCAATCAGCACGGGGGGCATTTCGTCTCACTGAGAGAGAGAGAGAGGAGAGATAGAGAGAGAGAGAGAGGAGAGTTTCTGTGTCGCAGTGTTAAAGAAATCACAGTGATCACTGCAGAAATAATACAAGGTATCTGGATAATGGGACACTTCTGCATTTCGGTTTGCTTTGCGAAATGTAATGGAACTTGATGATGTCTTAATAAAACAACCAAATCCCCTAATATGTTTTGTTCGATTTGATGCTTGAGTTCTCTTCACTTTTATTTCTTCTGAAAGCTGCAAAGAGACTGAGGATGACCTGCGGCAGAGGGCCCAAACTGGACTGAAACCAGGACTCAGCCTTGATGGTATGAGCTCAATCAGGTCAGTTATCGGGGCACCTTTTATTCATCAAACCCATGCAGGCTGTACAGTACACACCTGTAAACATTTGCACGAGCGACGGTTTCGTTCATTCATCACAAATAAAACGTGCTCAGTGGAGGGATTGTGCCTGTTTTAATTAAGCACAACAGTTTAGGATGTGATTGTTTGGCAGCGTGCTGAAATCAATTAACTGACGCTGAGTCCTTCCTAAAGAATGTACATATTTCATTGGGGGGTACTGGCAGGTTAATTTACACTTCCAGCTGAGCCAAATTAATTTGAATGAAATTAAATGATTGCTATCTAAACCGAGGCTATGTCAAATTTATTATTGGCCAAATCTGAACTCATTTTCTTGGAGCCAGTTCGCTAGAAATGGGTTTAACCTCCAAGATTAGCCTGTTGTAATAAGCCAAATCACTGTCTCTTTATCAGATGAGACTCTACAACAATTAAACCGTCAACAATGCATTAAGCTGGATTTTTAATGAACACGGGGCCATTATGTCAGCATGGAGGCTAAAGGGTAAGAAGAGAGAAAAGACAGAGCTGGAAGTTTTCTCTGAATGAAAAGCGATCGTTTTTACTTTGAAGCTTCACCGCTGTTACAAACAAACCGATGCAGTAGCTGTGTGGGCGAGCTCTAAAAATAGTTCATAATATCACTTTGTTTCCAACAGCCACGCAGACAGTTAACAAGCTGTGCTCTGATTACAGAGCTGCTGATGTGCGTTTGATAGTCTGATCATTAGCCATCACCAACAACTGCTTCCACTGTGCAGGTGGAGCACAAACTTAACAGCACGAAGTATCCACTCAAAGTTTGAACGCCGTGAAGGGACAGATGTTTTAAAGGAATAGTTTGACTCTTCTGGCTTTGGGTTCAATTAGAAATACTCTCTAATAAGTAAAATGTATTGCCAAGGTACTTTTTACATTCCTGTGGGGCGTTTTTTTTGTAACACTGAACCCGACTGTACAGTAAAATAGGCTGGAAAAAAATGGGGGAAACAGCAAGACTAGCTCTGGCAGCCCTGCCCTGCCCTGGCTAATTTAAAAAAATGGGCAAAGACGTGGATCGCTGGTGGATCTGAGGGTCCGGATGAAGCCTGATTGCTCAAACAAGCCACCTATAATGACACCCACCAGTCAATCAAAGCAGCCACACTCTTAATTATTCCTTAATTTAAGCATTAATATAATTTAGGGTGAGGTATATAGAAAGTCACATTCAGTACAGTTGTCACAAAATAGTAGACCCAACTGTACCAGGCTGTATTTTCACTGCTTTTTACATTTTAAAATGGGGGCTTATGGAGATGAACTAATTCTGTAGCCAGCCTCAAGTGGCCAGTTTGAGGAAGTGCAGTGTTTGGCACTTCAGCATTGGCTTCAGTTCACAGCCACAGGTTTCCACTTGGTACCTACCTTCACACACACTCTGCCTGTGCTCTCATTGCACATGGAAATGTGTTTTGGAGGAGTGATTTTGGACGGAGGCCTGATGGGAGAGGGTGGGATTTTTTTTTGTGTCATATCTTGTTTGTTTAATCCGCGCACAAACCAGCATGTAAAAAAGACAGCTTGCCGTTTTACTGGGGGGTTTGGTGTTGGACTATGGCCAGCACGACTTGTCAGGGAAGCAGCTGAGGCTGTAGGAAGTTACTGGAGTGTGTTTGTACCAAAACACCAAATAATTGAAAATGGTATAACCAGCAGCATGTGGGTTTGTCGAGAATGGAAATAACGTCTTACAGGGATATGACGTGCTCCAGTTAGAAGTGCACTGCGGTAGTTGACAGCATTTCTCCTGGTAACGCAAATGTCACTCAGCTGCTGCCACGAGACCCAAGACTTGAAGCTTAGATGTTGTTTTTTACCTCACAAATATGTCCAATAAGTGTATTTTATTTTATTTAGAAAAATTTGCACAAAAGCTGCAATATTATCTGTTTTTATTTTCTTAGACAAAATATTTTGACAATGAAAAAAAAGTCTGACATGATTAAAGATCAAATAAAATTTGTAATGTTCTTCTTATTGGTAAACTATGTGGAATTTAATGAACAACATATGTATGTCAGTATTAGGAATAAATCATTGGAACGTCCCAATAGACTTCAAATTCCCAAGTTTTACTTATTAACTGGGAGGAACTGAAGTGGTGGCATATGGAGGCTGATGTGCAGCTGCTGCTTCTGCCTCTGTTGCCAAACCTGTCCAAGTAATCCACAGAGAGAAATTCTGGTGAAATAAAGAACAGCTTGAACTCGGGTTTGACAGCACATCCAAAAAACACCTGAACAGTTCCAGTGCCTGGCTGGCACACTCGATATTCAAATATAGACGTCTTCACTTGGTGACACATGAGGAAAATGTTTCAAATCGTAAAATGTCATACTCAAATAATTGAAATGTTACGTGTAAGCCTCAGTCATGTTTGTTGTATGTACAGTCATGATGTATTTTCCTCAAACCTTTAGTTTTATGTTAAACAAATAACCTTGAATTGATTGAAAGGTTCAATAAAATGACAGTGGCACCAGTTACTTCCAAATATTTCACATTTGGGGGCAATATCACCTATGATACAATAAAACAACATTACCAGAAGTTTAAAAGAATAGTTTGACACTGTTGCAGACATTGAGACGAGAAGATTGATACCACTCACCTGTCTGTAAGTAAAATATATATCTGGAGCCAGGAGGCACTTAGCTTAGCTTAGCATAAAGTGTCACAAATGTAATAATGATTGTGAATCAAGTCTTATAGGCATTTATAGGCAACAGGTGGTGATCAACAAATAACTACATGACATAACTCCTCCTCAAACTATTATAATTTCTGTTTCTGTAAGGATTAAACAAATGCAAATATTTAGATGAGGAGATCAATACCAATCACCTGTCTACAAGATCTGGAGCCAGGAGGCACTTAAAGACTTGCATTAAGACTGGAAGCAGGGGGAAACAGATAGCTTGGCTCAGTTCAAAGTTAGAAAAAACACTTAGCAGCTCCTAATTATACCTCGTCTTGTTCCTTTAGTCTGCACACTAACTAAACACTCCTTGGCAAACAACAGGTGGGCCTCAACGAATAATTACATGGCATAACTCCTCCTCAAACTCCTGATTTATATTATTTTCTGTGCGGATTAAATGAATAAGATTGAAGTGGCACGCACACAAATGTACAATGAAGCAGCTGTGAGAAAATAAGAGTGCAGAAAAAGAGAGTGGCATAATGACAACAAAATTATAGACCAGTGTTACTGATAAGATGATAAAACAATGAGAACAATGGTGATTAGACCACAGTTGATTGAAGAAATGCTTTTTCTTACGGAGGCAGAAACTTTTGTGTCAGTGTCAGGTGTATTCAGAACAATCTTTACTGCATTCTCTCTTAATTGGGCAAACTAAGCCTACAGGGAATTAACTAAGTGAGCGTAATATTCCCAAAAGTATGCTAAGCTAACATACTTTATGTGTGTGTGTTTAGAGGGTTGGAGGTATTGTTTTGCATTTTAAAAGCACACCGGGCTCAGACAGTTTTGACATTAAGCAGATTCCTGGTGTGTATTTAAAAGTTAACACAATGGTTTATGACAGAGGGAGTGAGAAACGAGGCCAGGCAGCAGGTTAACATTCTCCCTCCGTCACCCTCTCGTCGCACAGGTCGCTCGCTCTCGGCAGTTTATACATTTACACGTATGTCTGACAGCGTGTTGTCTGTGGGATTTTTCCCACACTGGTCTGCTGCTGCTGTTGTTGGGTCACTGGAGTGAATCTGAAAGGTCAGCGTCCTCCTCTGACAGAAAAAGGTCCCGGGAAAGGTAAACAAATATGAAAGCTTTCCAAACATACAGATGAAACAAGGAAGTGATTTGCATCGACGGGTAACAAAATACCGATGAGCTCTGGGTAAGATAATGTTTTTTTTGTTCATTGTTCTGCAAACTTAGACACCTTGTGTAACATGACAGTGGTATTCAAAGCATGATATCTTTATGCACAACACCCTACACCCTCCAGGAACAGTCTCCAAAGAGCAGTTTGACCTCCCTTTAGCCTTCATTGCTCTAAGCCCCCACTGACATTAAACAAGTGCTGAGTATAAATACGGTCATTTTTAAAGGGATTAAAATAATGGTGGAGTCTAAAATAATAGCCAGCATGCCGTGACCAAAATGAACAAATGGCCATAAAGTAAAAGTTGGGTGAAGCCATCAAACCATCGGGAGAAGAGAGTCTGCTCAGCCAGAATGATTGAAATTACTATGCATGGCCTGAGGGTATGATCATGGTCAGAAACCCACACTGAATGTTGGGGGGAAATGTGAACAGACCAGCAGTCTCCTGTGGGACTCATTGACGTCCACACCTTGTTGCTATGATGAGAAGTCAACTCTGAACCCTAATGCTGATCGAGGGCTTTTCCTTTTTTTAAGTTTTATGGAGCCAGAAATGACCATATTTGGTTGAGAGAGGGCGCTGCCTCACCTGACTGGATCTGACTGAAAACCCAAGTAAAGTTATCTTAGTCAAAATGGGACCATCGTTGTCATCATTTTGTCTGGATGGTGGATTACAGTATTACAGATTGTACCAGGCTGTAACATTTTAACATGGGGCCTTATGGACACTGACTTGTTTTGTGGCCAGCCTCAAGTGGCCGTTTGAGGAAGTGCAGTTTTTGGCACTTTGGAGGTTGCCGCTTTGTAGAAGCTTGTATTTAGACAGTAAAATATGAAATAAAACACCAAGCTTAAACATGAAATCAACAGTACTAGTATGCTTTTACCGTAACAGAAAAGTACTACGATATTACCTTACTGTTTATGGCGGTTTCTACTGTAATAACATCTTTTTTTGTTTGGTTGGTTTACAGCCATTGAGCCCATAAACCTGACAAAGTGGATTAGTCATGTCCAGGTCATTTCTGCATGAGTTTACATATAATCTTTTA
Organism: Nibea albiflora; assembly: GCA_014281875.1. Lineage (NCBI taxonomy): Eukaryota > Metazoa > Chordata > Actinopteri > Sciaenidae > Nibea > Nibea albiflora. Next base: position 5,781,615 of record CM024795.1, on the reverse strand, counting down.
GAGGCCTCTGCAGACTATAAGAAAAGGATGCAGGTTTACGACATTTGCACATTGGTTTCACTTTTTAGAACCAGAAAGTCCATCTACTATTGATTATTCAGTTTGTGGTATACTGATGCAAGTGTTTTTGGGAAGGCGGTCTCGTTGAACCTGTTGTTGCACTGATGGAATTAGTGCTGCGAAAATAAACTTAACATTGATTTTTAAAAGGATAACGGGTAAACATGAAGGATGTTTTGACTTTCCATTAACTAGTTGTTTGAAGCAAACTCCTGAGTCTCTATGCCAGTTAAGGGAAATGAAAAATTAATGGTAAGATAAAAATCAATAAGAGGCAGGGCGAAACTGAACAATAGCAAGGAAGAAGACTTGAGAAATCTTCCTTCAGGCTCTCTGTGAGGTTTTTTAATTCTTCACGTGACGCATGGCGATCCAGCAGGTTTAAGTCATTTTATCGTGTGGTCCAAGTATGAGAGACAGAGTGTTTTTAAAGCGCTTACATCCAAACTATGCATAGACATAAGGCAGATTTGGCAATTTGAAGTATAGCTCCAGAGATATGACAGAAAGTGGACCAAAAATGGACTTAATAAATAAAACTACACCAATGGCTGTTCTACAAAGTGAGAGAGGAAGTGCCAGCCAACTCTTGCATAAAGATATAGCGATAAGTGTTCTTTCAATTCAGTAAAAAGCTGTAAAGCCCTGTAATAAAGCCCAGCAGCCAAAGGTAATGACTTAATGCTTTCATCAAACCCTTATAATCAATCAGCCATAAAAAGAGATGATAATAGGGAACAATGTGTCTTTCTTTTTGTTCTTTGGGAGCATAATTACATTGCAGTCTTACCTGCTTTCAGGATGGGCTGGACCAGGTTTCACACAATAGAATCATATTTGGTATAATTATAAAGGTTTAAAGCCCAGCTGAAGCAGGTTTCAGACTAGGTGCAGCGTGGATGCCAGCTTGTTACAGACTGGGTCACTTGGCTCAGCTCCAGTTACTTTGAAGCCTAAGCAAGGAACAAGGGAGCAAGGAATGTAAGCTGATGTGGACTGAGTCATCCCACAGAGACCAGATCTAACCATTGAGAACATGGAGTTCTTTGTTTAAGCGTTCTGAGAAAGGTGCAAGTCAAGTCTCAGGTTTTCATTGGAAAATTAGGAGTCACGCTGCAAGTCTTTCAGGTTTCTGAATGCATTCCTGACATGCCGTCAGTTTCTCAGGGTGACACTGCGCCCCGAAAAAGAAATGCATGTTTGTTTTTGATTCACAAGGATACACATAGAAGAATCACAGTGGTGTAAAAGTTCTTGTAAGTTTTAATCAAAAGCCAGTGAAGGGTGAACTGGGAAACAGGCAGGTTTTTTTATTTTGGAAAGGCTTGAAAGATACTATGAATCAGTATACATACTACTGGGATGATTAAGACAGAAATGGGAAGCAGGTGAGTGAGTGGGGATGGTCAGGTGGTAGAAACTCTGAGGAAGGAGGTTAACTACAGGACAGGAGGGAGTGGCTGGATCTGGAGTGACATCATAATTAGTATGGCAGAGAACATTCAGAGTTATTTAGAGTTAATTAGTGCACTTTAGAGGCACTTGTCCAGTTTCTTGGGTCAAATTAATCTAACCACCTGCTGGCTGTAGCTTAATAATTATCATGAGAGTCTATCCTAACTCTAGGCAAGAAAATCAATAAGCATATTTCTCAAAAAGTCATGCTTTAAATGCCCAGTATGTACGATTTGGGGGGGGGGGTTCATTGACACAACATGTTATATTATGACAGTTTAGCAGATAGAGCTGAATGTGGCAGGTGGAAGACGGGGGAATATCCTGAAGCGCACAAAAAATGAAGTTCACAAAAACTCTCTGAGTTGGCCGATGCATGTGTTACCATGATGATGACTGAGCTAGTCAGCAGAGTCTGGGAGGCTGAGGCTGGTCTTTTGTTACTGCAGAGATGGATTGGGTGATGAGGAACAGGTGGTGAGGCAATTGGGTAGGTGGAAGCGAAACTACATGCTTGGATAGGGATGAATAATCAACTTTGGCAAAATATAGCACACAAGGGGAAGTTTGGGGTGATGGAGGTAGATGAGACAGCAAAGAGCATTGCTAGCTGTCAGCCTACATGAATATAAAGGGTGTAATAGAGATAGAGCTTGTGAATGCGCCAGTGATTGTGAAGCAACTTTAGCGTTTGGTTCGCTCTTAGGGTTCTCTTAGCACTTTCCTTGCAGCAGTCAGCTGTTTTCAGTATCCACCGTATTCAACCTGCCCCGCACCGAATAAAGTTAGAGACTAGCTGATGAACTTTGTGAAACATTAAGCAGCTAAAGAGACGGATATTTCCCTCAAGAGTTGGCAGAGATTGAAAAACGGGGCTTGAAGAGAGAATGAATATTGGACTTTGTCAGGACATCAGAAACTCATACTATTCATCAATATCTACAGGGTTTGTAAATACGTTTTAATATGTCTTCTAAAAAGTTTGCCACAAACCTAAACTTAAAGGTCCAGTCTGCATGATTTACTGCCATCTAGTGGTGAAGTTATGCAATGCAACCAACTGAATTCCACTTACCTTACAAGCTGTAGGAGAAATTATGGTGGCTGTGGCTACCGTATGGTGGTTCAACATCATGGAAATCATTTTCAGATGATTATACACTAAGGAAAACATATTTATGAATATAGTATTAAATTTATTCCATCTTCTGCAAATAAACCCTCACACTGGACCTTTTAAAGGTGAAAATATGTCAGTGTTGTGTGTATTCCTTGTGTCCACTGTTCCCAAGTGACTAAAGAAATCTTTTAATCCAGGTTTAACCCAGCAGTTTTTTATTGGAGGCTTAAAATAAAGTGTGACCCTAAAATGAAGGCTCCTGCAGTCCCACCACAGCCTCCCACTGTGAGATTGAACAGAACTGTCTATTTGCAGAGCCGGGAAAAAAAAGGCAGAGAATTGTCCATCAAGTTCCTCTGAACAGCTTGTGCAGCACAATACACGTGTTTTGTGGACAGATGTTGGGACTCTGGGTCCCATCATTATTGCGTGGATTTGCCTGATTGTAAATCTTAGTTTCACAGAGAGCCAACTGCCAACAACAATCTGGAGGAAGTCAGAAGACTGTTTATAGAGGATTAGATGGGTGCAATTCGAGGAAACAGGTGGTAGTGTGACCAGAAAACAGCTCAGTGTGGTGAGGGTGGTGGCTGGCTGGTTTCTGGCTTCAATTCAAGTATGTACTCGTCACTTATCACTGTGTACTTTGAACAATAAGTTAATAACAGGCCGGCTTCTGTCGTGATCTGAACAGGAAATACCAGTTTAACTTCGTAGTAACATTATCTGTTATTTGGCTGATTTGCAGCAGAGACAAATGAGTATAACGTTAAAGTGTAAATATGTAGAGTCAGAAAGCCAGCAAAGTGAAATGCTAATTAACAAAGCCAAATTAATTAATACAAGATTAAATTGGATGGATTTAAGCGAAAGTGTTCACAGGCTGAATGGTTAGCGGCCGACAGCAGCAGCTCTGTGTATTTAAATGGGGGTAAACCTGCTGATTTGGAGACTTTCCAGTTTAAATGTAGCAAAACGGCCTGATTAGAGGAAGTAAGTCATTCTACAGTGAGAAGAGTCAATCGAGACCAATTCTTTTCCAGTGACTTGACTTGAGTTCATGTGAAACTCTGCATAAAACAACAAAAACTACATAAAAGAATCATCTGACGTCCAGCTGGTGCTGTGCGACACACGCATGAAGTCATATATTCCACCCCAAATAACCGATCCCTTGTGGTTCAGATTTCATTCTTGAACTTGTAAAGAGCATCTGGCAAAATAACCTCATCTTAAAGTCCATTTAAGTTGTTTAAGCGTTTCCACATACGTCATGATCTTGATCAACAGATGGCGTTTAACTAATTGTTATTCAAATTTAATTTGATGAACTTCAGCTTCAGTCCAGTGTGTCAGATTTGCACAAAGTATAATACTTTACTTTTATATCTACAGGTGATGCAGGTCCTCAATGACTGCAATCAGCACTGATACTGCTAGATAGCACTGAATCTAACACAGTTAGTCCTTGAAGTGCAAAGATCTGTCCGTCCATCCATCCCCTTCCACTTTTCCAGGGTTATGTTGTGTTGGCACCAGGTTTAGCAGGCAGCTCCAATGTCCCTCTCTCCAGCAACACATTCCAGCTCCTCCTGGGGCATCCTGGGGTGTTCTTTGGCCAGATGGGGTTTATAGTCCCTCCAGCAAGTTCTGGGTCTGCCCCAGGGTCTCCTGCCAGTGCCTAGAACACCTCCAAAGGCAGACACCCAATTATCCTAATCAGATGCCTGAACCACCTCTCCTGTCAATGCGAAGGAGCAGTAACTCTATTCCAAGCTCCCTGCAGATGTCCAAGCTCCTCACCCCATCTCTAAGGCCGAGCCGAGCCACACTATGGAGGGAACTCATTTACCCACTTGTCTCTCGTTGTTTCGGTCACTACCCAATGTACACTCTAAAAAGTGTATTTCAGCAGTAGTTGAAGTTACGTAAGGTTCTGAGTGAGTTTCATTCAGATTTCTGCTTTAGTGGAGGCAATCTAAATTTGTGGGGTATATTAACTTGTTATTATGTGTTGTTCCCTCAGTACACATCTAACCTGCAATTCTCATTTGAGTGAACCTGCATCAATTAGGTTTCTGTGCGTCTGACGTCATGACGTCTCCGCCTTCTCCAAATTTTCTACCTGTGGACGGTTGGGGACGCCATTTTTTTCGGCGCCAACAATTTGGGAATAAGGACCGAAGATATAACTTTTTCCATCGTCTTTGAAGGTAAGTCAAAATGTAGAACAAATATTTAATATGTTAAATATAAAAATACTCCAACTGTATTGTTAAGTCCGTTAAATGTTTAGTAAACGGACCATAACCACACCAGCTATCATTCAGCCCTGCTAACATTAGCGAAATGTACGTTAAATATCAGACCTGTTGGTAGTTTGTGCTTGACATGTAGGTTAGTAGTTGGCGGGCGGGACTCTCTTGGTTTAAGTTAATATCGGAACGTTAGCTTAAAGTTGAGTGTTCATGCAGTGTGTTGGTGTTTGGCTCACTGTTAGTTATTAATTAGCATTAGCATATTATAGCGGCAAGCTGGGCCGTGTTCGGGCACGCGCACGTGTTGCTTCACATGCCTGTCGGCGAGCACAGTTCATGCGGTCACGGGTGATGTGGGAGGTAAGGTTAACTAAGCTTTAACTGTGGTAACCTCCAGGAAGCGTGCATTTACTACTTGCCGCATGCATTGTTTTCAATGTATATGTAGAGGAGAAAGCGTGCGTGCAGCTGGGCGCTTGTGTGGTCGCACTGCCATGGATGTATTATATTAACGACTTCTCCTCCTCTCTCCGCGCCCGTCAGACATCGACTGCAGTCGTCCATACACGTATTCACTCGGTTTTCCACACACACGTTAAAACGTGTGTGTGTGTTGTGTTCAGACGCAACTGATAAATACACCTGTCTGAAACCGCCTCCGCTCTGGTGTGCGGTTCACGGTGCCGGTGACAGGACTGCCTTCGTATTTATTGCTTTATATTTTCATAGATGTTTGCTGTGTGATGAGTTAACCAGCTCAGTGTTGTTGTGCCAGCACCTGTTTGTGCCTGCTGCTGCTGCAGACTCCTGTCTTTCCTGTCCGAAATCAGTTGCCAGGTGGTGTAATGAGCAGTGACAGTTATATATTTGTACACAAGTCAAACTTAACACTGGAATGAGAATTTCCTTGTGTGTGTGTGTGTGTGCACTGCTGGGATTAAACATTGACATTATCTCATAAAACTGTTTTTAAACTCCTCCTGAGTTAAAATATTCTTGCTGTGTTGTTTAGGAATAAATATGAACATTCTTTACATTATTATTATTCAAGGTCTGAAAAGACTTGATATTTTTTGTAATTTTGACTAGCTAATAAAAGCTCTAAATGACAATATTTTTATTTCAGTTTTGGGAGAAATGTTGTCGGTAGTTGAATATAACTAAACTAAAAAAAAATAATAATAATTTTACTCAAACACATAAACACACATAAATAGTAGTGAGAACGAGAAACTGATCATTTGGGGAGTGGTCTCTTAATTTTTTCCAGAGCTGTATTGATTCCTTTCTTCTTCTTCTTTTTCTCCATGACGGCGGTGGTCTTGGGCTGTACACAACTCATTTGGACCACCTAAAGTAAGTTGCACTGCTACAGACCAGGCTGAAATGTGGCTGTATGTAACTTACAGGATGGTGCGTTAAAGTGAAAAAATATTTGAAAAAATTAATATAAATTCAACACTTACAGTAAATGTGCAGATGATTGTTTGTAGGCCTTTTTCAACATATTACAACACATTATAATGTACAGTACTAATAGTTTTACTGTTATAATCAACACAACTCTGTCTTTGTAAAAATGGAGGACAAATGTCTATAAATCAAAATTAGAAATCATAGAACTTACGCTATTGAAACACAGAAAATACAGCTGTCAGATTTCTTGTAGACCCAGCACACTTCCAGTCTCTGTCTGAATACATTTATTTAAGTAAATAGATGCTGATGAACACTGTAAACATGATGAAAGACACACTGTCATAATATGATTACACAGACTAACTCAAACATATCTTTAAACCCTCAGGACTTTGAGTAGAGCTTCCTTTCCTTCCGGTCAATCTCTCCAGAGGAGTGTCTGCTGATGGCAGAAGAGAACCTGGACAGTGCCGCAACCTTTGGCTGGGTGTCCAATGTGATGCCCCTCCCCACCATCACCTGGCCTAACTAATTCTCATCTCTGTGACTACTTCAAGAGGGGCATTCCTGTGTGGAGCCGTGCCAGGCAGCCCGTTTTATCTGTGAACCTGCGTACTTTCACTTCATCAACAACAAAGGTATGCAAGCTCAAAATTGTAAAAAATTGTAATGTCTCATTTTAACTTTATCTTTACAACTAGTATTGATTGAGGAATAAATTGCAAAAAAAAATGCTTTTAATGTACATATGGGCACTGGGTTTTGTTTTTAACTTTTGTTTTGAACTTCTCCCTTAAAATCTAATAAGAGAGGGCTGGCTACATTTGACATTTTGACATACAGAATGACAGTTGCAGTTGCATTTTATTCCATAATACTAATATCTAATATAATATCTACTGTCATTTGTGTTTTGTTTTTAGATAAATTCAGAGTTCCAGAGGCTCATGGCTGTTCCTCTTGAGGGGAAGTTCATGGCCCAGTTAGACATGCTTTCAGATCAGGTGATTAAAGTCATTCGTGCCAGAGGAGGAGCAACACGGCAAAAGACAGCAAAGATTATGGACACATTGGACAAGGTAAATCTGTACCATATACTGAGAGACGTCGTAACTAAGAGGGCTGTCAAAATATACCTGAACCCTTCATAAATACATTAATATGGGCAGGCCAATGCTTATCATGGCTTTCATTTGTATGAATGTTGTTAGCGACTCAAAAACTACACCACTGAACTCATCCTCCTTTCTTTCTATAATGAAGCTCTGAGTTTGACTGACTGTTTTTAAATAAAGTATGTGTAAGAGTTAAGCAATAAGAGTAAGGATGTCTGTCTTGAAATTTACAACTTAAAATTAATAAACATTTGTTGTTCTAGGCTGTGGACATTAATCTTAGGAGGGAATGTGTGCTGAAAGCACTCACTATCTTCCTGGGGAGAAGAGGCAGATGACCTTATCAAGAATATCTTGTAAGTTTCAACAGTTTATATGTCAGCACATCTTGTCAAAGGGACAGAAAAAACTGAACTGTTAGAAGAAAAACAACAACTGAACCAACTGAATAGTTGGATTTTTGACATGTATTTATTATCATGGCCATATTTCTCCTTCCCATCTCCTCTCTACTGCTAATTTTCCTCTTCTTCTCCCATCTCCTCCTCTTTTCCTTCCATCTTCTCCTCATCTCCTCTTCTTTTCCTCCCATCTGCTCTTTGCTTTCTCTCCTCTCTTTGTCTCCCATCTTCACCTCATCCCTTCTTCTCCCCCTTTCTCATCTCTTAGCCCCCTCTCTTCTACTTTCTTTTCCTTCTCTCTTTGCCTTTGTCTCCTCTTCTTCTCCTCCTCACCTCTTCATCTCTCTTTGCCTTGTCCTAGATTTAGTGTTAAAAAGAGAGATTTTTGTTAGTTGTTTTTTTAGAACACCCATAACACCTGAACCATGGTTTGATTGCTGACATGTATTTATTATCATGACCATATTGGGACTTATGTAATTCCCAGCAACAATACACAACATAATGGATTGAATTTTTTTTTTTTTCAGTAAGATTATACAAGTTCAAAGCAATAGTTTGATAATAGTGTGTAATGACACTAGTGCTGACCCCAAAAAAATCGAAGCCCCGCCCTAGATGACACCACAGCCAAGAAATAGCCCAGCACATAACACATATTGGTTACATCACCCCAAACACTTCATCACAGTAAGAAGTGAGGCTAATGATGATTCGTTTGTGTCCGGTACCCCCCTCTATAGGACTCTGACGGAGAAGATATTCAGAGGGACCTGGAGCAGCTCACTATGGCAGTCTTTGTGATTCGGAAGGAGGGAGAAGGATTGGAGAAGCCACCTGCCGACATCGGCATCGCCATTGAGGGCGTGCAAGTGTTACATGAACTGACTTCAGTTGCCTCAGCTTGTGCCATGCTTCTAGGTTTGATTTATGCAATCAACCTAGCTTATCCAAAACCCTTCCGCTTCACTTTTGAAGTGCTACAGAAAATCTTCCTGGAGCTTGATCAGCACAAGATGTCCCCCAAAGTCCAACATCTGTATAACAAACTTATAAGCTCCAAGTAAACGACACACAATGATGACCAACAAATGGCCCTTGTGCCGAACTGTGAAGGAACAATGGTGTTTGGACATTCAAGTCTAGTCTCTTTCGGATGTTTGGCCGTTTTTATGCTCCAAGAGACAATGAATACACTCAAATATGCCTCAAACGACAATTTAAAGTGCTTTTACACATACTTCGTAATGGTTGTTCATAGTTGTGATAACAGTCTGTGTTGAAATTGTTGGACATATTTTGTGTAATACTTTGTTGCACTATTTTACACTTTGGTTTGTGGTCACTTGTGCATTTTGTGCATATGTGTTTTTAAAAGGGACAAATGTGTTATGTGTTGGCCCAAAAGCTGTGTTGATGGCCATAAAGTTAATGGTTTATTACATTTATACAATAAACTATTTAAAAAAAACATTGGATTTTGATTTTTTATTAAAATATTTTCATCCAACTTAAATTGTAATTTAGTACTTATTAACCAAACTGAAATTTCATTTTAGGGTTACTACAAAAAGTAATTTACACTAAATCATATTATTAGGTTAGAAAAGAGTAATATTTTACTTTGGGGTTATGTAAATTATTTAGTTGGAAAAACTGAAACTTTAAGTTGACTTACCTTAATTTTAAGTTAGAGTAATGCAAAATCTTGATTTGATAACAATTAATTTATTAGGTCCATGTGACTTAAATCCATCGTGTTAATCTAATTCAATAACTTAATTTCAAACAACTTAATTCAATCAGGTGTTACCAATTGAAACAATTCAATTAAGTTGGTCGAACTATTTTCTTTTTTCAGTGTAGGTAGAGCTTTGCCTTTTGCTACCTCTTCCCCTCAAGGGTACGGTACGTCTGCTGTCCATTTTCTTACCAATTGTGAACACTGATACTTGAACTCCTGCCTACAATTCCCGCAGTTTCATTTCTTAGTTTTTTAGGATCCTCAGTAGCTTAAAAATAGTCCTATATTAGATATACCATGTGAGGTTTCCAACCACTTGTAGTGCTATGGTGCAGTACTGGTTCGCTGATATTTTGGGAGGTGTGATCCACATCCTGGCATTGGTTTCACATTGTTTCACAGGTAGTGGTCGTGACAATGCACCAACAAAGAGAGTGAAGAAACTCAGCGCTACATATTAAACTTGGATGTAAGCTATGCACACTATCACATATCCTTTGCAAATAATTCATGAGGAAGGAAAAAGGCACACAACACCTTTGTGAGACATCAAGGATGCACGCTGCGTTTTGGTGAGGAATACTAAATGTTACCTTTGTTTGTTTTACAGGGAAGACTCCATCGTGCACCTCCTCTGACAGAAAAACTCACGTCCGAACACACCAAAACAGCAAGTCACAACATAAAAACAAAACTATATAGTGAATAATAAAAACACCAGACAACAAATAGTTGCAAAAATACAAGTCAGACATTGTTAAGTACCTTGAAAGTTACTAAAGGACATCTCAAATACTCAATACTGTTGGGATGAGAGGGAGTTTTAAAATGCCTTTGTGTATATTACAATTAAGTATTATATCTATATAAAAATTATAGGCTGAGGGGGGACGTTGTGCCAAGTTTGAAGTAAAAACTGGGAAAACTCAATCTGCTCTTGAAGATTATGCGATTATGATCAAAACTGAAGATCAGCCACTAAATGGACCTTGAGGTGAGATAATTAGCCTCGTGTTGTAGACGGATGAACAAGCTAATATCTTTATAATATTACTACCTTGTACTGATTCCACCCATCACTGAGTGTGAATACCTATTAAATAAGAGATAAGAGCGACTTTTTCCTCGATGTGGTTCCAGAGAGGCTGTGAGACCCCCCCCCACCACCCACCACCACCACTACTGAAAATGTGTCCCAAACCAGCTAATTTACACCTTGAAATGATAATCAATGTGAGTTCACTCGTGAGATTGCGGGTTGTCAGTGTGTTGACTTGCTGCTGGCTCAGTGCTTTTTGCACTTCCTCTTCTTTTATAACTCGGTCCTCCTGACAATGTTTGTGGGTTTGGCAGATAAACAAGCAGCAGAATAGAGAATAAAACAACAGATGGTTTTGTGCCAGTCAAAGTGCCTCTTCTTCAAGAGTAAAATTTTATCTCTGCTTTTTCTCCTCTATTCTTGCCCTCCTAGCATGGATGTTTATGCATGCACACACACACACTGACACACACACTCATAAACATGTATGCCCACACACACACACACGCACGCAAGGAGGCTGACACACAGAAGATCTGAGGCATGAGAACTGCAAGGCAGCAAAAAATTCGCCTCTAGTCCTCTTCATCTCCGCTCCTCTCCTCACGCAGCACAGCTGAGTCCTGGATCTCACATCTGAAGCAGCTGTAAAAATGTTTTTTTTTGTTTTTTTCTTTTTTATCTTTTAAGTATAACTTTGAGCACAATCTGTTTCACTGCAAAAAAAAAAAACTATAAACGATTTAAATTAATGAGTCACTTTGTGAGGAGACGAAAAGCTTTGTTTCAGTTTAGGTTAAATGAGATGACAATGCAATATTTGTTCAGCGTTTTGCATCGTGATTTATGGATTTTTACGGGTTCTTGATCAGCATATTTCATATAGAATTTCATATATGACTGCAGCCTTTTATCCAAGGAAAGCTGTGTTATCAAACACATTGATCCCGATGCTCCATGAAAAGGGACATGTGGCTCCGTTAGCACATTTATAAGTGTCATCAAGACAAACATTGCATTTCTGTATGAGGCTTTATGTCGGACGGGGCGTTAATGTTTGCCTAGCAAGTCTTGCACCAAAGTAAATGTCTTAGCAAAGGAGAATTATACCCTCATATTGGCCCTAACCAAATGTGATGCATGGAAGGCGCATACCTCAGCATCTCGCGAACAGCTCAATGAAAAATGCGGCAGAGTATCGTACAGAGTGAACTCACTGGGGAAAATGTAGAGCAAAAGTAATCAATTATCACACCTCCCACCACATTCCCATTGCAGAGGGCCCTTGATTATTTAAGGGAATTAGCTATCGATCAGCTAAGTGAGTCAGCGGGACAGCCACCAGCCAGCTAGCCGGTCAGCAATACAGCCGTTGACTGTACCCCCCCTCCAACGCTCATCAGCCTGCTGAAACAGGGGAAAGCTGGTTAGGCACTTGCTACTTCTCGCTTGGCACCTGACTTCACATGACTGGGGAGGAATGCAGAAATGAACAGGTACTAATTATGTATGGGAGGCAGGCAGGCTCAAATCAAGGTCAACAAATGTTGAGGAGGCATGGAAATCTCACGCCATATGCCAGACTGCTGCAATGAAGTGTGTGTGCTGAGCTGAGTCTCTGCACGCTCCCGGTTTTCATTATCAACCATTATCATCCTGGATGTCTGCGTTCACACCAGAGCAATCAGCCACGGAGTTCAGTCATTAAAAGAATACATTATGCTTCAACACAAGTGCTCTCGCTGAACAATTTACAACAATACACAGCTTCATGCAAGAGGGCTGTCGGCCTTAACAGATCCCATTATCTGTCCAGCCAAGCTGCGTGCCGGTGTGAATCTTCTGGGAGAAGACTCGGAGCGTCTCGGTTTTTGATGGTTTTTCTATTTGTGTGTGTGATTGAAAATATTCAGGCCTTTGAAAGCGGGTGTTATTAGTACAAAGGAAATGAATATGAAATGAAAAATGTTTACAGTGCAAAAACAATATGTGGAGGAGACAGTATCAGTGACTGAGACTCAAGCAGGGTTGTTGTTGTAACTCTGTTGATCATGAAGTACACAACATCAAACTCTCTGTGCAAATGAGCCGTGGAGGTTCAGTTATGTTAATGTGAATGTTTGCAAGAGATAACTTTCAAGTTTCTGACTACACAAACATTTCCTTTTGTCTTTAATCGGCTGTGTTGTGGAATTTTGTTTGATCAAACCTTCTGACTTTAAAAATGCTATAAACAGTCTCAATTTAATACTGATGCCTCTAATGACCTACGTAAACTAGATCAGCGTTTCACGACCTTTTTCACTGATGCCCACCTCAGGAATATTGGCTTCTTCAAGTACCACCATCACGGTTGGCATTGAAATAAAGTAACGTAGACCGACCCCATTCAGCTATGGACAATTTATCCCCTATGAAGAAGACTATTGTTACTATCTTTTTGACTGTTGTTGAACCAGTTCAAGAACTGATTTGGTGGAAGAAGACCGTCTCCTGATCCACTGTTCTCCCTAATGTTTCCTGTTTGGAGCCACGGTTATGTTAATTTTGACCTCTGTTTACTATTGACATCATCACATTTTAGCTCGTATATATATATATATATATATATATATATATATATATATATATATATATATATATATATATATATATATATATATATATATATATTTCTGAGATTCCTCTATGCACCCCTTGAGGGAGGTCAGCTATCACCAGTGGTACACGTACCATAGACGGAGAACCAGTGATTTAGCCCATCAGCAAACAGACAAAACAAGGCAGAGCTGCTCCAAGTAGCAACTTTCAGCTTCTTCTTGCTAACTATAAGCAAATATTGGAAAATTTTGCTGTGGCTGCTGAACAAACATCCAATTCTGAGCTTTGAAGCCTCTTTAAGCCTGTTGCTTTGATAATGGGAATGACGGTTCAGTCCAAGCTGCTCTCATCAGCCCCCAAAATTCACATTCACACCAGAAAGCAGGACAGCAAAGTGCAGCCTGTGAAATAGGTTGTGCCAGAAGCTTAAGGTGACATAGTGACTTATTGTCTGGCCCGTAAGGTAACACATTCAATTCGAGGAAACATGTAGTAGATAGTGTGTGTCCATTCACTCATATTCCTCCATGCTGCATCTCTTTTGTGGGGCAGTTTTTGGTCTAACGCAGCAGTGCTGTGTCACATGAGAGGTATGACACAGCTAATATAAAATTCTTCTCCATTTTGGACTCGTTGGGTCTCTCTGTTTCCTGAAAGGTCAGCACTGCCAAAACAGTCTGCAGCCGATCAACAGCACACATTTGTGTCAAAGTGCAAAAACACTGAGCCGATTCACTTCAATAATACCACCAAGAGTGACAATTTAAATAAAATAAATTGATTTTAATGAAATATTTCAGGTAAAAACAAATCCACTATCACGGAAAATGCAGGTATTTCCATTTATTTGAACAGGGGTTTTTGTAGGCCAAACTCCTTACGCCTGAAATGTCACTGATAGAGAACTATGAACTAACTCTCTATGTGAAAGGTTAATTGCTTACATATTAGCTAAACCAACTTCTTAAGAATATGATATTATTATTACTCTTGAATATCTGATTCTGAGCAATTCTGATCAATTAGCATTCTGCGTTCCGTTATTCCTGTATAACAGAACGCTGCTATGAATAATGGACCCTCGCTATCGATAGTCTCCAGTGAACCTAAGCAGACAAAACAAAACATTTTTCAATCAATAATTTGACACAAAATATTGATTCCTTTGGTAAGCAGCTGTCTAATAAGCAGGATAATATGCAGAAGCAGGTCATTATTATCAATATAAACCGATCACCCTGTCTGGGTTTATTTCTCAAGAATGACCTGCTCGCTGTACATTATCTTTTATATAATACGGTACCCTACATCAGACCTTTGTTTCTGTTCACTGACCCTTAGTAGCCAAAAATGGATCAGTGCAGCTTTAATGATGTCCGTGGCACAAGATGCTTTGTGATTTCTTTGCAGACAGGAGCAGCCAGCCCCCATTTATCATCCGAATGCTTGTCTTGTGTGGGAAAGGCTCTCATAGACGACACTCTGAGTTGATTGCAAAGCAGCCACTGCAGTAAGTGCTGACGTTATGAGATGAGCAAGATAGCTCCTGGCATTGCCACATATCCCCAGCAGCCATTTCACGTGAGCAGTCACGGCTAATTAGGGATTGATCGTTTTATTTTGAAAATCATCCGCTGTATCCAGGCCACAGAGCTCAAATTTAAAAGATAAAGTGTATGACAAACATGATTACAGCTTCTGCTATATAGGTGGTCATCGGGCACTAAAAATCATTTCCTTTATAGCACTCGCCCTGCATGAGAGGAAATAAACACACTTTTATCGAGGTGTTCTCGTGGTTGGAGGTGCCACACAGTTAACAATCAGTGATCACACCATGCCTCTATTGATAATTGATGTCCTGCATTATTAGCCCCTTTCACTGCCATTAAGAGATCCTCTGTGTCAGTGGAGTGTTTCTGGGCCCCACTGCTCCCGTAGTGCGTATCATGCTGTGGCTGAGACGAGGAGCTGATTAAAATCTGCCACAGCCCAGTGCACCGAGGACACTCACAGTTATTTGGGGCCTGCAATGCAGAGGATTGAAACTCCTTTTCCTCTTTCCCTCGCTGTCATCAAACCGATGGCACCTTGTTTTCTGCTCTCTCTTCCCACTGTATTCATGTCTGTGTAACGAAAGAAGGGGGAAGAAAATGCTTTTGAGGGACTTCAAAGTGGGAAGTGAAGAGGCTGAATCCATTTTGCTGGGGAAAAAAAAACCTAAGACAGGTATATCTAGACACACAGGCAAACACCAGAGCAATTTTTCTTTAGACAGGAAGTGATTACATGGTACATTACAATGCAACTCATTACTGCTTATGGCGAATTAATTACATGCCTCTCAGCTGAAGTAAATTAAAACCTGGTTGGTTGTGATACTCAACAGAAAGACTGATGAACAAGGCTGCGTTTGACAGTTCACCGTGTAAAAACTAAAGGCTGGAAGAAAAGCCAGAGTAGACTAAAAGTGAGTTATTTATTTAGTTTTTCAGAAGATATTCAGAGGGAATACTCGTATTTGATAACTGAGTCTGTATTCATTTTATGTTTTTTTTTTCCTGAAGCAGTATTAAAGCAACACTGAGTAACTTTTCTAACATAAAATAACAGGTTTAAAATGATGCGATAGCACCTGTGATCAGGTGCTATCGCATCATTTGTAGGTGTATAGTGTCTCTGTCATTCCCACTCTGCATTCTGCATGCCTGTTCTTACACTATGTAACTTTGTGCTCCGGGTACGATCATCAGAGTATTCAGTCAAACGTGTTCAATGTTTAACGGATTTTGGGGAATTTGGTAGCAGCAGAACACAACTGTCCTGTCAGAGAAATATCTGTCTCTGTAGCTGCTAAATGCTCCACAGCTAGTCGGTACATTTCATGGTTTGGTGCTGGATGGGTAACATACGGTGGGTTTATCAGTTTATCAGAGTCTTTTCACTCAAAGTTGCTGCATTTGACAATGGCGCTAATGAGACCACTGAGAGTGAAACAAAGCAGCAAAGCTTCAGCTTCTAAAACCAAAACAAGGAGCCGAAAGAGGCCAAAATGCTTAGCTGAGTGAATTGGCTGATAAGTTGCTTTGTCACTGATCAATACTGGTCATAATCAATGACCAAACTGACCATGGTAATTTGATCCATTGATAAAATAAAAAATATACATTTAGCAAGTGTATACACAATCAAGTTTTCAAATTGCAACGTTCAAAAATAAACTAAAAAGTTTTGTGTTTCTCTATATGAATAAATATCTGTAGGTGTCTTCAGTCAACTGACTCTACATACTTGTACACAAACATCCATTACAAATAGACAGTGTCTACAAATTAGCTGCCGAAAATAACTCTGGAGTTCCTGATGTGCAGGTGACACTGAGGGCAAACACACAGGACGTACCCATTCATCACTTTCACTGTCAAACTGTGAGCATAAAGGGACACATTCTGGTGGAGGTTTACCTAAAAATGTACATTCTAGCACAATTAGTACAGTAAGAGCTTGAGAGCAATTTAAACGCTCATGAATACTCATGAGTTATTTGTGGCATACCCTCAGGACAGCGGTGTCAATTTGAACGAAAATATTCAAAACACGGCTGAAATGAATCCTGCTAATTGCCATTTTAACTTGAAGAAAACATGTCCCTAATTCGGTATTTATAAAGCACGGAGAAGATTTTCACAGCTGTGAGAGAGCTACTGTACCATCAATCAGCCTTAATGAGGTGTTTATTCACCAGGTCATTCATGCCACAGCAGAAGAACAACGTGTACACTGACTGGAAAATCCTAATAAAAGAAAAACACTCAGTAACGCATGGCGCTGTATGGAGTCTGTGAATGTTCAGGCCAGTTTACGCTGGCGGGGTCATTACAGGGCTGACAAAAGCAACCCTTCACACTCACATTCAGACCTATGGGAGCACATGGAGAACGCCACATTACATTTACACTAAACTGAATAAATTCTCAGATTTGATGTAAAAAAGCTGCTAAATGTTCCAGTATGTTCACTGATTGGTCTGCCAGTTACTGCTGGGCACGTACAGTGACTTTACAGTTTATAGTTTTCAGGCCTGAAACCAAAAACAATGAGCCAAAAGAGGCTAAAAGAGGTTAAAAGTTTAGTCCCTTTAAACCTCACCTTTTGAGTTTGAAATTGTTATTTTAAACTCAGGCTGTGCAAACGTTCAAACGCACAGAAATGTATTTCATTCTGCAGTCGGGTAGGCACCAATTATCTCAAGCTGAACTGTAGGAAAACGTACATAAACATCCACATTATTTCCTTTTGTCTGGACGATGCAGCCATAAAACATCATTTACTTAATAAGGACCTGGACTCAAAGTGATACTCTGAGGTAGTCTGTACAATTTCTAACAAAAAACACTACAAATTCTCTGATGAATAATCATAAAGAGTATTTTCTTCTGTGTATATCGGACTGGATATATACTGTATGACGACGTAAGGTGAACTTATGACCTGTGCTTATTTTCATTTTGATATGTTTGCTTATGTTGAGTGTTGAATTATTTACATACCTCATACATACTGTAACCCCGGGTACAGTAAACATGTCAACGTATTGGTATGCAAAAGGAAGCGTGGATAAACAATACAGGAAAATTCTCTGAAAAGCTGCGACATAATAATTTCATTAGAACATCAAAGCTGCTGTACAGCAGAAACAAAAGGAGAAACTCCACATTACAGGTTAAATAAACACTGCAGGGTTTGGAGATGTGTATTCGTTTGTGTTTTTATTTGCTCCATTGTTAATATAGACTGTAACATACCATATACACTCATGTTCAAACTATGTCCCATTAGTTTCTGGCCTTTATCAAAGGGCGCATTCTCCTCTTCTTTGTTCACGGGCACAGTCGACGGCAGCCAGCGCAGCAGAAACACTGGCTTCCCAATCTAAATCTGTATCCAGCTCTTTGTGTGCTCTGCTAACCCAGCCGGTGGTACACTGCTGTCAAGACAGAGCCTCTTCCTGCTGCTGAATTGTGCACGCTCTCTCCAGGATCCAAGACTCTTTATTTCCATAGCAACCACGGCATCAAAATATGGTTTGCGGAGATCAACATAAAAAACAAAAATATAAACACAGCATATGTGCTGCGTGTGTCAACTGGGCTCACGACAAGGGAATATTTAAGAAATATGCCTCCGCAGCATTTTAATCATGAGCTTCATTTAAAATCATCATTAAGCGTGCAGAGCATGTGCTGCGTTCGTTTGTTTTTACAACTAAATAAGGAACACGGACTCTTTAACACTGTCGTCTTATACGGCTATTATATATATTATTTTCATTATTATAACCTTTATTTAACCAGATAAAAAACCCATTGAGATCAAGAGCTCTTTCACAAGGGTGACCTAGCCAAGGAAGGCAGCAGGGCACGTCATAGTGATCGAGACAGATGAACAACAATAACAAACAAGCAGTAAAAATGAAACTAAAATATTAAGATGTGAGAAAATAGAGTGCAAAACTTGTAGGTACAGTAACAATTTAAGAACATAGGCACTGTTCAAAAGATTTCCATTGTCGCTTTCCGCATCCAGTGAAACAAGTTCTGACATTTTCAGTTCAGATTGGAGGGTATGAATCTGCTCATCGCCTGTTTTTGCAAACACTACCAAGCCGTCGGAGGCTGGCTGCACAGCAGACGCTTCACGTCACATCAGGAAACTCACAGCTGTATCAATGATGGCTGCATTCCACTTAGAGGAGGTCCTGCTGTTGTGTGTGCTGGTTCACTGTTACTAAAACACTTGCATGTCTACCATGCACCAGAATACTCTGAAAAGACTAAAGTCTGACACTAGTAGCAAATAAGTAGATTTATTTTAAGATTATTCCCCATCCTTGTTGAACAATGGAGCAGAAACTTAAGTAGCTTTTGGCCACTGCTGTTCTTTGTGGGTGCACTGTGGAGGCTGCAGCAATTTCTGTCCACTTTCGTTCCCTCCTCCACTCCATCCTGGTTCAAATGGGGGGATGCGTCAAAGAGGCACTTTAGCTCACTCCACATCTCCACTAATTCTTCTCCTCTGGTACAGTCCGACAGAACTGAGACTTTGTGATCTCCGTTCCGCCCTGAGTGAGCGGACAACTGGCAGCACAGTGCTGAACATGGTCACGTTTACTACTGTGGAGCCAGCCGCCTGCTTTCTGATGGGGATGGAGAGAGCCTACCTATTAAAAAACACTACCAGTGTTCAAAAACTCCACATGGCACCACCTGTGAATGAATTTATTGTGAATCTTCATTTCATTCTTTTTTCTTTTATTTTGTAGGAAACACACTCACATGTTTACATGAAAGTGTAATTGTGGGTAAAAATGACCAATTAAACATGGATTAAAAAAATGAATAAAAATAAAAATCTTTCCTCCTTCTCCAAATAATCTTTGTTCCCCAAATCAACCCAATCACCAGACAGAAAGCTGATATCAGAACAGGTTTACATCCAATGACTAGGTTTCATTGAACATCCACTTCCGCTTATGGACAATAATCTGCGTAGTTGTGATTACAGCTTTAAAAAGAATCACCACATAGACCCACATCACTTCCATGGATGAAAATAAATAAATAAATGCAGCACGACTAGATAGATTATGGGTGTTTAAGCTTCTGAGGAAACGTCACCACTACTGCTAATACATTTCTCTCCGCGGGAACCATGTGGTTGTGTGGATTTATCTGTTTCATACTAGTAAATGTTTTTTGATCCAGCACCCATCCGAGTGGACCTAATGATGTCTTTTTATCGTGTTTACAGTTTTAAAAAGCAAACATTTATTACAGGCTTATCGCTAGACTCCTGTATCACTGTAAAGACAGGCGAGCTACATGTACCAGCCTCTATTTCCGCTTACTTTCTGCTTCGCTATATAAAGTGAAGACTTACGTTGGTACTGTACATACAACATTAGTTTAGCTGTGTCCTGCCCCAAATATTCTGTTTTTAAAGCAAATACATCAAACTGAGAGGCAGCTAAAACAAAAAAAGGAGAAAGATTTGATTGTGACTTTAGCATATGTGCCCCTCTGGCTTGCACTTGATGTTGCACTGCTGACAAGGAATCATTTTATAATTGTTGTGAAACAGATTGCAGCCATGTCAGTACCAGCAAACATGCTCTGCTTACGCTGATTTAAATTGGTCTGTCTTGGATGAAGACATGAGGTTGAGATTTCACCGAAAATCCTGTTGACAAGTCAAGTCAGGGAAAAGGCTTCTGGTCATAGCAGCTCCCCTGGCATGTAGCTACAGTCTCCATCTTCTTTCTTATTTCTACATAGGAAAGTCACTGTGCATCAGTACAAAGAATTACATATTTCCTCTGAGACCAGGCAGTATGTGGCTGTGTAATATTACAGAGTTACATAAATTGCATAAATTGGATATGCATTTTTCATATTGTTCATCTGACAAGTTGGTGTAAAAAACACATACAATTCATTTAGAGAGAAAAAAAAGGTAATCAAGCAAAATGCTGTCATAACAAACAGAGTTATCTTTGTATAGAAATAGAGGCTGCTGCTGGTTACGTTGCACACTTACCAAGCTCCTGTTCTGGCATGACACTAGCTCTGCACCCTTTAAGCATTCATCAATGAGCATGGGCTGAAAAACCTCTTCTTCTTGCTGGTCCAAAATGACTGCCGTACAAACACTAACACTATCCGACTATGCCCACAGGCCAGGAAGGAAGAAGAGCTAACATTAGCCAGCAGCAGCTACAGTTAGCAGCAGCTGATTGTCTATTATTCTGTACATCACTAGGAGTTGATGAGCAGCAACCAGAGAACCTCAGAAAAACAGAATAAAATGATCCAGTTTCACAAAAATCAGTGAAACAGATGGATGTATAATATAGATGTATGAGTAAAAAAACATCAAAAAGTTGAATAAATAACATAAATTTTTTTTGTAGTTTGACTCAGGACAAGTGAATATTTTCACTTCCTTGCAGAAGAATAGACCAACGCGGTGATCCTCTTCCACTCATCATCTCGGTTTCAAACCATTTAATTTTCCTTCCCTTTCCTCGCAGAGCCCTTTAGCGATGGAAAATGTATTTCCCTCACTTTTCATGTATGCAGCATGTATTTTATGAATTTTCAGGACCCGGGGATGTTGGACTTCATGTCACAGCTCTGTGGATACAAGGCAGGTGGCAAAATTATTACACCACTCTACTTTCATTCATCAGTTTGATACTGACTAGTGCATATCCCTTCATGCACTGCAGGGTATACCGCATGGCCCTCTTGGAGAATACAGTGACTTGTAACAGCTGCCGACCAAGATAACATTTTAAAATAACCAAAGTCGTGATTGTCTGTTTAAATTTGCACATATCGCTGAGTCCAACAAAAGTCCTGATAGTTACTGGTGTTATTGCTGCTTCCTCTTTTCTTTTTAAGTTTATTGTATTGATTATTCATCATTGTATTCCTGTCTCCATTTTTTTTTATTATCTACTACTCCTGTTATTGTAACCATGCCT
Organism: Nibea albiflora; assembly: GCA_014281875.1. Classification (NCBI taxonomy): domain Eukaryota; kingdom Metazoa; phylum Chordata; class Actinopteri; family Sciaenidae; genus Nibea; species Nibea albiflora. The sequence goes on along the minus strand of CM024795.1, from coordinate 5,759,858 downwards.
GAGTTTAAATGTTCAAACTGTTCCACTTGTTTTACTGTTTGGAGGGTTGCTCTCTGGTACTTATGAGTTGTTGTATTTGCCTTTTATTGTTATGGTCTATTAATAATTCATCTTTGAAAAGCACTCTGGCTGCACGGTAAAGTCTGCCACTGAACCAAATGAATCACTAACGTCATCATTGCAGGGTGGTATGAATTATGTTCCTTTTGAGATGAGGAATATGAACACAAAGAATAACCTTGTCCATTGTAAGGTAGGTAAATATTAATATTACAGACATCATAATAAACTTTGCTAGTCATTGTTTTGCAGTTCAGCGAGTGTCCCGTGGCATGCTGTGGGGTCTAGTAGTTGTGTAAAGTTCCATATCATCGTTGTTGCAGGTTTACATTACGTTGACCACTTTCCACAACAATCCATGGTGTGTATAGTTGTGATTTTTTTTCCTCCAGCTTCAAGGCAGCTCATAGTTTGCATTGCATTTGCATTTCTGAAAGGTGTGCTGAGCCTTGAAACTTGCTTGAATAACTGAACGTAATCCACTGTAGTGCAAATCATGTCCGCTTTTATGTTGTTTTTTTAAAATAAGTTATTGAAAAGGCAGCAAAGATTTTCAAATCACTTTGCACTCACAACTCCGTGACCACACAACAAAAACTAAATTAACTTCACTGATTGATTGCACATCACGGACAGCGGCTCTGCAAGATGATCTTCAGACTGTAAAGAACTTAGCGTACGCTCGTGGGTGTTTTCAAGGGTGGGAAATCATGAAAGGAGGAGAAGAAGTGCTTCATAAACAAAAACAAAAGTGATTTTTTTTTGCAAACAGGAGGCGAAAAAATAAATCAATAAAAATCAAAATGCACTTTGAATTCTGAATATGATAAAAAGCCTTTAATATTACACGGATGACACCAACGCATTTGGGCTGAAAGCCTTCGTCGGCATTGAGGTAAAAAACAAAACATTTACTTTAGCAGCACGATGCATAACGCCTTCACTAGCATGGACCACACCATCAACAAGATATGTTGAAAATATTGTGAGTGAAGCGTGAACTGCATATTTCTGCGTGTTTCTGCATATTGGGGGAAAGAAATGAGGTGAGGGGTGCAGAGTGAGGGCGTGAAGGTGGACGAGAAGGTTAGGAAGGTATTGATAGGACTGTTGTAAGTGGCACGGTTGAGACCTGGTCCTGCTCCTGAGACTTTGTTTAAAGCAGGCATGGGCAAACTGTTCCACAAAGGGCCGGTGTGGCTGCAGGTTTTCTTCCCAACCAAGCAGCAGCACACCAGACTTGACTCATTTAATCAACTGATCTCAGTCTTCAGAGAGTTGATTGGTCAAACTGTGTGCTCTTGGTTGGTTGGAACAAAAACCTGCAGCCACACCAGCCCTTTGTGGAACAGTTTGCCCATGCCTGGTTTAAAGCCTATAAAAACAGCTGTGTGTAGGAGGCAGCAGGACCAAGGACCCAGATACAGATGCCAGGGACGAAAGGCCCACAGTCAGACACAAGCAAACAGATCCAGAGGGGCAAGGTAGACAGGAGAAACACAGGTAGCAGACATCAGGCACTCAGGAGCAGGTATAGATGAAGCACTGATGGGATAATGACAGGCAGGTGTGTTGAACAGGTGAGCATGATTAGTGTGAAGGTCAGAGGACCTCTGGTGGACAGGTGGAGAATGACAGCTCCGGAAAGTTCCTTAAAACATTGATGGGCCTTGGGGAAGTGTATGTTCTCCTCTCCGTGACACTGTTATCAGAAAACCGGGAAACTTTTAATTATTTTCTTATCAGCTCACACGTTGGCACTGGATTTAAAGGGAATATTTCCCTTAGTATATTAACTATTCATACAGTATGTACATAGAAGCTAAAAAAGAGGTTAATGAAAATCATGCTCTCTCTCTTGGTAACAAACTGTTCCAGCAGCATGTTCTCAAGAGAAACTTTCAAACTTTTCCCACCACGTACCACCTCAGAAAATATTTGGCTCTCCAAGCATTACCATTATGCAGATAAGACAGTTAAAGCACAGCAGCGTAGGCTGGCCATGTTCAGTTAAAGTTAATGCAGGAGGCAGGTTTGTTCCTAATCAGAAGCAGAGCTAATTCAGGGGGAGAAGGGGTCACACCTGATCCACACTTTCCATGTTTGCAGCCACGATTGCAGTGCTTTGGACATAGCATTCATTATACTTAACATCTTGCTATCACATTTTAGCTTGCAACTAATCCTGGATGTATGCATGTGCTGCATGCATGAAGATGACCATGTGGGAAGCTGATGTGAGTCATTTCATCAGAAAATCTTGTAGTATTCTGATTGCATATGTTTTTAAATGAATTTATTTTGTGTCCAGTTTGCTCCACAGACTATTAGAGAGTGTTGTTGTTCATAGCGGTGAGTTTTCACATGCGGAGGCTTCGGCTGGTGACACTGACAACAGGAGCTGAGTGCTTTCTTTTTTGAAGGTAAAATTATGCTGCTGGGTAGAAGTGGGTGTTTACATCACACGCTGCTGCACATAATATTGGCCTGTAGGCCCATCTCTCCAATAATTGAGCTTTTTACCTCGGAGGCCGAAGGTTTGGTATGACAGGCGGAGAAAAACCTGACGTTGAAGGCTGATGCTAAATCTGCGATAAGACCAGCATGGGCAGGGCAGATCTATTAATGGAAGCATATCAGAAAAAAAAAATAGCTTGTGGTCATTTTAGAGATGATTTGGAGTTGTGTGTGACGGGAAGGGAAGCAGAAGTGACCTTGAAGCAGTTAAAGGCAAATTTGTACCTTATTTTGTATTCTTATTTTACATGAGGTCTCATTATGCTGCAAAACATTTTCCCCCGAAGTGTGTATTATCTCTGGCCTGTCCAATTGTAGCTTGCAGCTACAAGCTTTATTTATTTTCCATTTAGCTGCAGCACAAAAATGCTCCTTCAAAGGCAGCTCATTTGAGCAACAAATATGCTCCTGATTTGCTACTTGCTAAAACATATTTCATTCCCCCCTCCGTGCAGGAAAATGCAACCCTAGAGAGAGAGAGAAACTTTCTTTCTTGTTATTTCTAGTCATGTGTAGTTCAATATTCCAATCATTACACATTATGCTACTCTGCTGTGCCGAGCCAGGACTGCACACAAAGCAGGAAGCGCCTAAACCTGCCGTGGGATTAAAAGCAAGCTTTGCATAGCTAAACAGTGAGATCCCTTGAAGCTGCCAGTCTCTTCACTGTGCCATCCTCATAAATCAATACTGACATCAAATGTGACAGCTATAGATTTAACAACTTTGCCTTGATCTCAAAGAAGAAAAGTTGACTTCAGTGTAGTTACCTTACTTTCCTCCTCGGTGCATCACCTCGGCAAGGAGCTATTGACTGCGTCGACTCAGTGTGAAGCAGAATTGCTATTCTTTCCCTAATCTTTTGCTCTGTGCGGCTTTTTTTCGAAATCATCAGCACTTCTAGCACCTGCAGATTCTTTTCTTAAGCTACGAGGCTCTGTTAGTTAACATTATAAACACGTTATCTATTGCAAATCTCTTTCACACGCTCTTTCTCTCGCTCCCCTCTTCTTCTTTTTTCTCCACCCCCCCCCAAACTTGAATCATCCTGTAATAAATATGGTGTGAGGCAACAGAGTCCAGCGGGATGGGGAGGGAGGAGAGCGGGGAAGAGATTACTAGAGCTGCTTGTAGAATTTTAAAGATCCATTATCTCAAACTGACCTGATTTAATAAGCACTAGGGGACACTGGAGTATTAAATCTATCTGTGCTTTAATGAAAAATTCACCTAAATTATGTCGTTTTCAACTGAAAATCTTCCTCCGGTTCCACAGGATACAGCCTGAATAACTTATAATAGTTAATAGGCTATAGGAGGCACGGAGACATGAGGAATTTCCACATCTGAGAAAAATGACTGATTTTCTTTGCTGATTCAGCCGAGTTGACGCAGAGATGATTTTATAAGGATGTGTCTCTCTATGTGCCTGTGTCAGCAAAGGTGGGGACCATAAAATAATTGCTCCAATCTTTTACGGCCGTCTGCGTGGAAACTTTAATTTTTTTTTGCATCATTGACAAATCGCGTGTCTCGTCGACTGTGAAACATTTAAATCATACCCCCAGTCAAACAAGCACTTCCTTGTCGGCTGGTGTGCTGTCACATCTTTTTCATGCCTGTTCTCCCACGGCCTTCAAATCCACAATATTACTGCAGAGGAGTGGACAGTACGCCCACGCGCACACTTTTACATAAATTATATAGTCCTAGTCTTCAAGCTCTGTAGCTGACAGGCCATCAGCATATGAATTTACATCGACAGGCTGCATCCAGGAGAAGAGGGCGGGTAACGTGCCATTTAAGAAACAGCAGTTGCTCGCGTGTTGCCGTTTAAAGTGGCAATAAAAAAGTATTTATCATAAAAACAGCTTCAAAGCAATTCATTGCTCTGCAACACAAATTGATACATACCTACATTTTTCTTTTTACTATAAATTTAATATTAAATGGAAACTTCTTTATTTTTTGTGAGTGCAGGATCTCACGGCGTGGATCTGTGGAAGGCTGGCCCAAACCTGTGCATCGAGTATTTCTTATGAAAAGAGACCTGAACACAAAGAATAACTAGACTCGATCCAAAATGTGGTTGCCTTAAACACACCCAAATAAAGACAGAGAAAACTTAGCAATTAATGGTGGTGAAAAGGAACAATACATGCCATTTTCCTGTACTCCATAGTTCACACTCTCCATCTAACCTCAGAAAGCCAGAAAACCGTATACAGCATTATGAGACATTCATCCATAACCATAACTGCTCTTTGTTATCAGGGCCTGGAGCTGATCCCGGCTGACACTGGGTGAGAGGCGAGGTACGCGCTGGACAAGTGCCCAGTTCATCACAGACTGACTGACTGACAACCATTCTCACCTACGGGCACCGACGGGCAATGAACCTTCATGTCTCCAGGCAGTGGGAGGAAGCCGGAGAGAACCCACGCAGACATGGGGAGAACATGCAAAGCCCAGGCAGAAAAGCCCCTCTGGTCTCCCCCTGGTCTGAACCCCACCCCATAGCCCATGGGGACCAGACCAGAAACCTTCTTGCTGTGAGGCGAGGTATGTTAAAGTAAATCTAATTAAATCTAAATGGAGATTTTCTCTGGTTTATGCAGAGGTTACTGTCATTCAGCAAGAATGTTCTGTGTTCAAACCAACCAGCGGTGGGTCATGTCTGTGTGGAATCAACAGGTTAATTGGTGACTGAAATAGTAGTCTTTTAACTGACTCAGACCACTTACTCCGTCTTAATGAACGGACCGCCGTGCGTACTGCTCATCACACAGGCCTGTGGCTGAACTGCCAGCCACGTGGCAAATGAACGGGAGACTCAGACTTGAGGACGCACAGTTGAGTCGTGAACTAATCATTCCCCGTTCCCTGTCCTGACAGCGTATGCAGCTGCCATGTGGCGAGGGAACGTACGGCATGACAATGAATGAATCACTCGTTGAGACTACTCATTACTCCTGAGTCATATAAAAGATCAGTTCAAATTGAACGAAACACCTCTCGTGAATGGATGTTTGTCTCTATGTGTCAGCCCTGTGATGAACTGCTGACTCGTCCAGGCTGTACCTCGCCTATTGTCCAATGTCAGCTAGACTTAGCTCCAGGCCTCTGCAAGCCTGATAGGAGTTACACAAATTTACACAAGGACAGAGATATCAATGAGATACCTGCTGCTCACTGCATCAAACTTTATTATGATTAAGGCTGTGTTTTTCTATGCACACTAAAAATGTATCAGTGGAGTTTTTTGGGGGAGTAATTATGCATTTATAATATGTAGACGCACAGCTGAGGTTTAAGCTTCAATGAAGGTCAATCAAAATTAAAACACATTGCACAACTCTTCTCCAGTACCCTGCGCTTCCCTCACCAAACAGATCTGTTATCGTTCCTTCATCGGGATGATGAATAAAGAATGGTGCACCGGAGAAGAAGAGATGTGCGATGTGTTCTAATTAAGTCAGCACTGTCCGTGAGGAAGGAAGATTTCTAAAGCTGTTTTTTTAATTCTTTAAAATACTGTTTTTTTATATACTTAATACTGTCACTGCTAAATAACATTTACTTTGTCCCACAAGTACAATGTGATTTATATTGCGGTGTAAGTTCTGACACATTCAGAGAGCTGAATCTCTCCCACTCAGAGCTAAAATAAGATGTGATTTCCATTTATTATCTACAAACCTGCTGCGGGCTCTTTGTCTCCTTTACCTGCCGGTAAGTGACTCTTTGTGAGTGTGTTTCCAGCCCGTAATGGATTTAGAAGACATCCCAACACTGCAGCCGCATCGCACACTTCCAACATCTAACAAAAAGTCCCGGCTGTCTTTAACCTCGAAGACCTGCTTATCTGAAGCGAGGTGGCTCCGTCTCTTAATGTGCAGGATCACATACGGCGCACACGAATCGGAGAGATTCGTCACATCCAGTTCGTCCTCCGAGTTTCGTTCTGCCGTTGAGGGACTCGACATATGTTTCACTCTTCCAGTTGAATTCTGATGCTTCATTTGGCCAATAAGCTGCGAATGAAACCAAAGTGTCACTTCATCTTCTGGCACATGTATTTCCTCTATCATCTTTATCTGTTCATGACTGCCCATGCAGTCCTTTGATGCTGATAATGGCTAAGCTTCACTCATTCTGATTCAACTCCCAGCTCGACTAGGCACAATTATCACAACATATTTTATCATTAGAACGGGCAGTCATTCATATATTCTGAAAAGGTATACTCTGAGACGGATAGCCGGGCAGTTTTAGCACCAAGGCTACATTTCATGAGTGACATTTCATTCAACAGCTGTAATGCTATTCCTCTGCAATGATTGCTTTGACTTGCTGAAGTGCCCTTAAATCATCCGCACCCTTGATACAGAAAAAAGAAATGCAAAACATAACTCAAGGACAGGACGGCGTCCTGCACTCGGAAAATGTGGATTCTTGTTTTCGCTTCTTTACGTGCAATTGTTTAGGAAGTGATTGAACTTAATTAAAGTTGATTAAAGACAGATAATGCTACAATGAGTAAGGTAAATAAAATGACAAGAGGAAATAACATTAAATTAAAAAGATGAGAGGGCGTTTGTGTTTGTGAGAGAGACGTGCAAACACTGTGACAAGAAGGCGAGAGGAGATTTTTCCATGATGAGTTACTTACCTCTAATACTCACACATGATTTGGTTGAATGGTTGGATCTTGAGTCTGTAATTTGAAATGATTTAAAACGTCTCCGAGTAATAATTTGTGATGAATCATGCACTAACATGGAGAGCAGTGAGTCAGGACCGCGAGGGCAGAACGAATTTTAGATTTGAATAATAAAGCAGCCACGCCGGTGGCCCTTAGATTCTTAGTGGGGGGAAAAAAAGTGGCCTGAGGACGGTGGCCCGGAAGGGAAGATATGCTCTTATCTAAATTCCAAGTGATTTTCAGTCAGAGTCGCTTCAAGAGTGACTTAACACCCCCCGAAGATCTTGTCTTTCTGACCTCTGGTGGTTTAACTTCTGGCTGGTGTGTTGATGGTGCTTACGAGTGCAAAAGAGCACATTTGTGACCATCAGAGGAGGGTGATTCACAATAATCTGGGCAGCCACCGTAATCCTGCTGCAAGAACTAATCCCACATATATATAAAAAGCTATAGCTGTGAACATACATGAACATTAGATCTTAGCAAGCCACCAGTCTTAAGCCTCAGTCACAGGGATGGTGGAGTGGTGGAGGGAGATACAGCAGAAAGCCTAATACTGGGAACAAACAGTTCAGAGAGTCAGCCGGAAGCTGAGCTTTACAGTAAAAACTGGTAGCTGTTGTTGTTGGTATTTTGTCGTTTTAATCTCTATTTTATTTTATGAATACAAGTTTTTTTTTCAAAGAAGTGCTGTCTTAAAAATTGACATGAAAATACCATCTAAACACCGTATAACATACAGGTTTTACTGTACATTTAACAGTTTGTCATTTCAAATACCACTTTATTCTGTATAAATATAAGTTTTGCCATGAAATGTGACTGTTTTGCTGTTTTTAATGGTGAAATATCGGCAGCTGTGTGCTACAGTAATACGTTTTTTAAATGTCACAGATAAAGGATATTAGTAGTGTTGATTTTACAGTTACGGTTGGTGTTTTATTCCAAATTTTGCCAGATAATTTGAGGTTTTTTTCATGCTGCTTTGCCATATAATTGACATAAAAATATCTGAAAATGAAATATTACACGTTTTACTATACAACTAACAGTCTCTAACATAAAATACTACTTTACTCTGTACAAATACAGGCTTTCAATGAAATATGACTTACTGTGTTGCCTTTTTCATTTTATTTTGTTAACCTATGCAGTTCTTGATACTGCTAACCTCCTGTTGGTCTTGGAGGTTGTCACATGTGAAAACCGTGAATACATCTTTCAAACAACTGATGATGAGCTTCACCAGGCGGGCGGGACACTGTCACCACCAGTTCCCCACTCACCGTAAAACCCACCAGAAGAAGTCGATGCAGCGTAGCAGCAAAAACAGAAGAATATTAATAAATGTTGTCCTGGACAAAAGACCTTTGGCCGCGCTCACAGATGGGAAGTCAGCGACATTTCTCTTTCTTATCCAGGGTCATCTCAGTACGAAGGGCTTTTTCCGGAAAGCCATAAGTGCTGCTAAAATCATGAAACATTCCTTTCTCCGGTAAGCCTTGAAAGTTTGCCAGTATGTAATACCAGGAACGTGAAAGTGAAGGAAGATGGAATTCAGCCATTATTAATTTAATCATTTACTTTTTTTTTTATAGTTCTTTGTGAAAGAAAAAGTAGTTTAAGTCATCTAAGTAACAGCAGAGTCCCGTTTACTCCGAGGCTCCACACACACGAGAGTATCAGCTTTTACTAAGGTGTGTGCCTTTTTTGTACGTAAACTGTTTTAAGGTGTTTCATACTGAGATTATAAACTCAATTTAAGGATGATGAAGTGTATCGATGAGATGGTTCAATTAGAGCAACAACGTGATCGGCCGAGGTGCTTTTCAGTCCGTGACAAAACCTCACGAGAACGGCATGTAACCTAGCAACACCTCGCTGCAAAAATATAAGTATGCTTTGTGTATGTTGTTAGAGATATCAGACACCTGTAACCTAGCAACGAGTGAAATCGCTCATCTCCGCTCTGTGACTGTCGAAAGAAAAGAAAAGGATCCGAGAGCATAACTTTATTTGGTAACACTTCTTAATGTGTGATTCACAGTCAAATATAACGCATTCATAATTACATATCATCACGACTCCCATTCACACACAAACAGGTACAGCTCGGGTCGGCAGCTGTACCTGGTGTCCGTCAGGAATTATGATCTATAAATCCTCTTTCGCTGTTTATTCATCCCAGTTTTAGCCACGTTGGTGTAGCTGTCAGGCAGCAGTCAGTGCGGAAGAGCCAACAAACTTCAGTTCCTCACATGGCCACTCGAGGCTGGCTGCAGAGCGTGTCAATCTCCATAAGCCCCCATGTTAAAATGCCACTCATCTGTAGCTATGCGAATGGTGCAAACACGCTGAGTGCAAGTAGGACCCTAGCATGCGATCAGCAAACTGCATTAAATTGGTGCTGGTACTGTAATAAAATCGTGTGTAGTTTCTGCAGATTTATACATGAAGTGAAGAAGAAGAATACTGTACAACAAATTCTGCATCGCTTTTATGGCTTATGCAGATTGCACAGGAGAACTTGGACGCGCCATGTTTGGTACTGTAGGTCTGTTCAGAAAGAGACAAGAAAAGCGAAGAGACGTGACAAGACCACACACACACACACACCGCCCAGCGAGAAAACACGTGCCTCAGTATCAGCCTTAACCATCAAATGTTTTAAATCCAACAAGGACTTCTGAATGAATTTCCATCTGGGCTTTGCTGAAAAAACATTTCTTTTCTATTCACACAACGGCAGCATTATCAGTTCAACTTCACACATTCCCTCCTTGAGTTTTTTTTTTTCTTTCTTCTCTGTCCGTCAATAAGCAGTGGGCAGTTTCTGTGATGATAAAACTCGGAAGCTGTCGAAGCCAAATCAAGGTTACACAGAAAAATACAGTCCATGCAAGTCAAAATAAAAGTAGATTTAACACAGCAAAGTGTGTTTTTATGTAAACTATACAAACTGGTGATTGAAGTTTTGTAAGTAGACCTTCACTGTTGATTTAGATATAAAGTATGAAGTCTATCTCTGGATTGATTCAGTGCTTTAAAACAATAAATTCATTAACAATGTATCTATGTTCCATTTTATTGGATCTATTTTCTATATTCTATTTCATTTATTGTATGTACTGTGAGTGTTGTATGAGTGATAGCAGAAAACGTTCGGGATTTCGGGGCAGGAGATTAACTGCTGTGTCGAGTTGTTGGTGGAAAGAATCATGAATAAGTGGCTTTAACCCTCCGGGGGCCCATGAACGGTCCTGTGAATAGCTTTCGCAATCATGGGTGATTTCTTGGATTGCTCGACTCCAGAGGGTTAATATTGAAGACTAGGTTAATTTAACAGGCTTGTAAATTAAAACAACAAACACCCAGATACCTAAGAACTTTGTAATTCATAATATTAATTTGCGTCTTATCTTTGTGACACCTGTTCACATGGAGGTTGTCCTGGATGACACATGAGGGTCATCAGCTGATTAAGTTCACCTGGCCCTATAAAAGCTGGTCGCTCGATCGCTCCCTTACTACAGCTGGAATGGATCACTGGTTTCTGGTTTGTCTCGTGATTTGTGTTAACTTTTGTTTTAATATATTCCTGCATGGACTCCCTACTTGTCACAAAAAAAAAAGAGTTACGTGAGAAGCCAGTCGTGTGCTTCATGTACGGATGTGTGAACATGTACAAGCATAAAAAACAAAGTAAGTAATAGAGGAGAGAGGCTGACTGCTCAGGCACCTCTACACATAGGTGAGCAATCACACCGACCCAGGTGCCACAAATGACTTGTAATGAGCCAATCCCCAGACCCCTGCAACCAAACAACTACAGCAGGAAGTTAGTTACAAGACCTAGAGGCCTTCACATCTTAACGGTTAGCTTCAGTATTTTTCAAGCTGTTCAAGCAATTTTTGAATTTGATCCAGTATTGAGCGAGGGCACCGCAGACTGCAGCCACAAAACGGGTTGTAACCTAATACTCGCAGGCATTGGCACAGCTTCACACAGTTATGGAAATGACCCTACAGAACATTAATATTTTCTGTACATGTTGCTTGATCTGGCCTACGATATCTCCTCTGTGGGCTGGAAACACTGGAACACCATGAGTCTCTCGTGCTTTGCAACATCTGATTCACCCTCCTCTGCCCGTTCTGCCTCGCCTCTCTAAATACAGGCGGATATCGATTCAAAGTCCTCATCCACATTCTTGAAATGCTCAGCCATGACATTGAAATTCTTTTACATAACACAAAGCTGTACTCCAACACAACAGACTCTGACTTCCTGCAACAGGAGACTTCGACTTCTCATTGAGAGTAAGACACCGAGCGGATCAAGCAAAAAGGTACAGGACATTACAGAGCGTTATTATTCATTCTAAGTGTCGATCCTATAGGTCTGAGTCAGTCGGTGGTAAAACAAGCGCTTTGTTGCTGTTTGTTTTGAGACTGTGCGGCTGACCAACTGATTACGTTGTAGCTGTTTCGTGGCTGTAGGCTGCAACGCTCGACCGCAATACTGGTCCAAATTCAAAACAGCACAAAACATGTTAGAATAAAGTCCAGACTGAAAAATACCTAAGGTGACCTTTTCATCTCACAATTTATCAGATTTAACCCGTGACCCCTTTATTTGGCCCTGAACCTACCACAAGTTTTTCTCTAAGTTACTGAACATTTCAACCAAGGTTCAGGTTATTTTTCCAGAAAACCTTCTGGAAATTTTGAAATTGCAGAGCTGCAAAACAGACAGCTCAGTGGCAAAAAATAAATAAAAATAAAACCCAAACATCTATGATTATTAGGTGGGTGTTTTTGTTCATTGTGCTGCTGACAAATATGTTGACGAGTGTTGCAATATTGCACCAAAGGTTGCGTATGGTCAGTGAGAGCAGCGCGCCGGTGTCAGCGCCTCGCTGTGAGCACTCTCTCAGGTATTACTGCATAATTAGTTTAGGGATTAATTGAGTGCATCTGCTGTAGATTCTGCTGTTACTAGCAGGTAGTCGGTGTTTTGTACATGGCATGGGGAGTAATGCGTCATGATATCAGATCGCACTTGTAAAATGCCTTGAAGGACATATTTTGTTTCCTCTTCATGACAGGACAAAAAAAAATACCAACTAAGATTTTTTTGTGAGGATGAGGCCTGAACATTTGTTATTTGGAGAAAGTTCGAAAACCTAATTAGAGAAATCTTTTTTGCCACAAGCAGGTAGCCAGGACCCCCAGGTCCCCACGGGTGAGTTTGAGGAGGGATATCTGGGGGATTTGTATGTAAACAGGATCCTCCAGGGGAAGTTGAGGAAGGGGAGCGGTTCTTGGCCCAGACGCCCGTCATCAATACTTAGAATTGGGCAATCCATAACACGACGAAGTAAAAGATGGCACCACGAAGGTTTGGGCTTTTATCATAGTCAAGGGCAAGAAAGGCTATAAAATCAATTCATGCAGGGTGGCATCTAGATTGTTTTCCAACTTAAGGACGACTGGCCTAGTTAAATTTAAGCCTTTTCCACAGGACAATATGAACATAATACACCACTGGGATGTGAGAGGCTCTGTTCTAGATCAAGGACTCAACAGTTACTCAACTAGTTGCTGTGATTGAAAACACATCGCTCACAGAGCAGCACATTTTAGCACGTTATTATGTATTTTGACAGTGTTTTGATAATTCTCATCTTCACAAGATGCCTCTAATGAGCCTCTGTGCTAATCACTGTCACCACTTTCTGGCTCCGTTATCTGTCAGTTCAGGCCATTTCCAGTGCCACACATCTGTGAATGTTGGTTTTTTGATTGGAAGGTGGAACAGATAACCTGCTGTACACATCGGTTTTAGCAAAATCTAGTGTTTCGGAAAGAAGAATTATAAAATCTATTTTAAAAAATAACTGTCTTTGTGAGACAATCTGCCTTTAAAAACATTTAAAGTTTCTCCTAAAAGGAAGGAAACCACTGTCAAATATCAAGGTTGTTCTCATGTTTGGGAATATTGTTTGGGTCCAATACATTAATAATAAAGTAATTCAGTCTAGAGTTAACCCGCAGAGTAAGCTGTTTTAAAGGCCGCTCTAAAGGAGACCTTAATAATTTGCTTAAGAGGCTGGTAAACACAAAATAACAAGGGCAGCCAAGGGTCCAGGAAAAACAGCAAAGTCCAATAAACAGCGGTCCAGACAAACACACATACAGAACAGTAGGAGCGGGAACAGTGGACTGTGGGAAAGATGCAGAACACAGATGACCTGACAAGGTGACCTTACACAGGTGACGCTAATCAGGCTGGAACACATAATCAAAACTGTTGAGAAACATTTCCACCATGTCTTTATGTCTTCATTTGTGTTGTCTTCACTGTAATGTAAACTCATGACAATAAATAGCCACTGTGCCATAAGGCTATTTAGCACCTGTGCTGCTAATTAAGACGTGTTAAAGTTGTGGATCAACACAAGCTTTAAGCCATGAATAAATCACATCATCTTGGTGGTGGGTGGGTATGGCTTGTAACTCTTCTCGGAAAAACAAGCTCCTGTCATGAACTGAATCCACGACAAAAAGTTTAAGTGAACCGAACGCCAGTCGAAAGAAACAGAACCATGTCGCTAAGTAGCCAATAAAAGGCATTTTGTACTGTAGTAATCCCCTCACCTCACCTTCTCCTTGCTACCGTGCAGGAGAGATTACAGTGATCATGAAAACATATGAAAAATGCAAAAGGCCATAACTGAATCTAGTGTTTAGTTTGTCTGCTTTGTGCCAAGGCTAGGCTTTGTTCTGACGTAACAAAACACAAAGATTCTTATTTTCAGGTGATTTTACACTAATGAAAAGATATATATATATATATATATATATATATATATTATTGTATTTCTGTAAATAGCGCCCTGTAAATCTGACACACAGGTCCTTTAGGAGATTAGAGTTTAGGGAGAGAGACGTGGTTCGCTAACTTCACTAACTTTACTGGAAGTGTTTAATATCTCTCATAAAATAAAATCAGCAATATAATTTTTTTCTTTCCTTTTTTTTCTTCCCATAAAATGAAACCAAAGAGCATCGTTTGGTTCGGGGGCAGTTTATTGAGCCAGTTCAAATAAAAATTTCACTGAGTCTGTTCAGGAGTTTGAGTGAAAGATGTAGTGAGTCCATTTGATGAAGACGAATCTCCCTTACATCTGTAGATGCTACCTGAGACAAGAAAAACCCATCAGAGAGACTTAAAATGGGTGTACTAGCCTTTGCTGTATCCTGTTGTTGCTGGAGAAAGGTCTTTTGAGGGGACTGATGATAAAGTACCAGCAACATCCTGCCCCCCTCTGTTTTTATCACTTTGGTTTCATCTCTGACTTTAGAAGCTGTCACTGCTGACACTTTCTCTCTGCATACAGAACAACCTGAAATTCAGCCGGTTAATAATAACAACTCCAGTGGCAGACATCATCTGATTTGCTCAGGTCCCCCACAAGACATCCCACAGTTCAGTGCGTGGACATGTCATCGTCAATTCGGTGATAGCTGCACCTTTTTGCTAATCTCTCCTGACGAAGACAGAACAGCTCGAGGAGGGGAAGAAAGAGGTGGCTTTGTTTTCAAAAGGTCGCTGATACCAAACCAAGAACTTCCAAAGCTGATTAATGTGAATGAGATACAAGCTAACTATTAAATAAGGAGCCAGTGACAGTAAAAAAAATGGACAGAGCATGACTGAGATTTTCAAAGTGCCGTTTTGAAGCAGAAAATATGTGGCGCTGCCGCCATGTCGGTTGTACTGCGTCTTCCGACCTAAGGTGGGCCGAATGACACCTGGGTGCTCTGATAAGCCATCTTTAACAGCACTCACCTGTCAATCAAAGCAGCCACGCTCTTTATTATGTGCAACTTTAAGCCTTAATATCACTCTCATGTCATAACAGTCAGAATATTGAGTGTGAAACGCTGGACACTTCTCGGTTGCCCTTTTAGCTAAAAAGGGGAGGACTCACCTGCATTGTGAAAACTGGAGCTGAAGCGGTTGTGGTGAATGTCACATTATACAAATGTAAGTTGTTTCTGCGTTTTTATATTTATATTTTGGCCCTAATACTCTGCCTGCAATTCAGCAAAGGAGGAAAAGCGGTAAAATGTTGCGATCGTACAGCTGTACTCGGACTGAGACAGCACTACGCTGCTGAAATCGGCACACCACGCCGGGAGGTGAAACATGTACACGGCACACTGCACAGAAGTATCCGAATTTATTGAATTATAGCAAACTATAACCTGTATGACGGCTTTGTTTGAAAAGCACAGTGTCATCTTTGCCCTGTTGCATGAGATACACAAATGTGCAAGAATAATCTCATGCTGCCTAAGCAAATGTCATGCAATGAAGTGGCAAAGCTCATTCTGTGAGGCGAAATTTTGCTCACTATAATTGCACACACTGAATATTAATGTCCGGTATGAGCGGCCAGAGCTCCAAATGTGGATGGATCCAATTTGGGAAAAATCACATTTTATGTGTGTAAAAGAAATCTGATGAGAGACGGTTCAGTTTGAGCTTCTCTGGAAACCTTGATGACTTACACAGAATTATTTATTGAAGCTCGATCAAGCAGAATGGAGATACCAGCGGTACCAGTGAATCACTGTGCGGATGCCAACCCATTTCTGAGTGTTTATCTGCAGCAGACCTACTGAGATTCATTACGTGTCCAAATAAGGTCGTTCTGCTGGACACTGGATCAAAACAACTTACCTGAGCTTCTCTCGTGTCAGTTTGTGCGTCACTTCAGGTCGCACACAGCAGCTTCTAACGAGAGGCGAGTCTGTCTGTCAGAAACACACTAAAGCTAATCTTGTCCTTGGGTTGCCAAGGAGACGGACAACAGAATTCAGCCTTATCAAGGATGCTGCGTCTGTCTAGTCAGCCAACAGACAAAAAGGAGATAGAGTTTAGCTTAATTCTTTGGGGAGTCACAGACAGTGAGTGACCTCTGGCGTAGCTCTGCAACATGATCCTGTGTGATGTTATCCCTAAAGGGGGGAAAGTCCCTCGCAGTGGACGGGATTTTCCTGTCCTGACTTTCCAAAAATCAATCTGGACACGATCTGTATATGCTACAAAAACAGATTTGGGCTAGCCACATGTATTTCCAGCAGAACATGTCATGTGGAGGCTGTTTGCCTCGTCCCTTCCCAGTGTTTTCCTGACGTTCTCTCTCTCTCTCTCTCTCTCTCTGTGTGTCGTTGCCAGATCACCTCGCTGGCTCTACCTCACATACTCTGCCAAATCGTTCAGTCTCCCTATTGGTAACTACACTGTGGCCAACTCTAGTGCTAAATTCGTTGTTTTGCTGGAAACACCTTCCTAATTCTGATCTCCTCCTAAGGCGGCTGACCTCCGTGGCTGGGAAGCATAAAAATCATATTTTGGTCTCCATATGTAATTTCTCTGTTCATGACAACTGAGTCTGAATTTCTACATAACCTGTTCAAATTATATTGAGGCTGAAAGTTATGCATAATAAATAGCACGGTCGCTTTGATTGACAGGCGGCATATTTGAGTATATCAGCTCCACTGATGATCCGCGCATTTTCCCATTTTTAGACGGCGGAGGCACGACTGCAAAGATGGGACAGCCAGAGCCACCACACTTCCATTCTTGATACGTGCCTATAGTCCAGCTCCTGTCCCGTCCTCATCACCCTGAACATCCCACCCACACGTGCACATTCCCTCCTTGTCAACGCAACAAACTATGTTTAACAGATTTTTGGCTCTCTTGGCTTGGATATTGTTCGGTTTAACGCAAAGTCCTGTGCACACTGCTTGAAATAGTCTTCTGAGAAATCTCACTGTACTGTAGCAAGCTGAGCAAAGTTGTCAAACCGTCACTGTCCCCTTGTTCTCTATGCATCTTTCATTCTAAGACCTCCTCTGTATCTGTCAGCTCCCAGGATTCTCTGAGGCACTGCAGAGGACTCGTCACACTGAAGGAAACTCTCGATACAATCTAGCTGGACTCTCCGAGCGTTAAATACTTCCTCCGGCATCAGAAGCAAACGATTAACGGCCCTCTGGTGTGACCTTTACCCACGAACTAAAGACACTTCTGTGCCTGATCATTCTGTTTGCCCTTACAAAGTTTTAATACTTCTCATGGTGTGGTTAAACACACTGGTGGGTGTAACATACAGTAATTAAATATCTTGCTGGCACTAAAAGCTAAACGCTGACTGAAAGAACCTGACAGTAATATTCACCGAGGCAGAAACAGCTTCTGCTTTTCACATAAAACGCATTAATGGACTCGAAGGAAATTTGTTGATTGCCAGCGACAAAGTCGACCACCGAAAATAATCCGCCCACTACCTCGGTCGAGTTGAAGTCAACATGGATAAGTCTCAGTTTCAGGAGGAGATTAAAGATGATGGCTGGCTCCAAAAAACTGCATTAACTGTAAAAGTGCTGATGATATATCCGCAGTTCTTTCCCTCTTTCCCTTTAAAAAACTTATTTATTAAAGATTTCTTATTTTAACTGTGAAGAGGATGTTTGAGAGGAGCATCCATAAAAGGCCTAGATGTGTCATCCTTGATATAAAAGTAACTTCAGAGAGGAAACCTACAGTAAGTGACTTCCCAGTTCTCATATCTCAGAGATTAATAATGCAATGAGCAACATCAAATTGCAGTTTGGGATCTTCTGTTATCCATGTTTAAATGTGCAAAAAGAGTGGAACAAACCTTAGTTTATATAAATGAATAATGGCTGAAAAAAAGTGATTTTTTTCCCAGAGCACAGGCATATTGCACTGTAGGGAACAAGGCTCTTAAACAAAATACTACTACAATGTCACTATGGTTCATGTACAAACAGAAATTTAAGCACAGCATTCTCGATGTCCGTTTGTAACTCTGTTTTTAGCGCTCCCTACAAGGTTTATTCCAGCCGCAAAGTCAGTTAAGTGAACTACACGTGCTCTCGAACTCGAACTCGAACTCAGTGCTGGCGATTTGAAAGTTTCAGCCGATGCTGGTATTTTAATTGAATGAAGTTGAGCTTAAAGTAGAACGTGTTTAAATATGTGAAAACTGGAATCATGCAGAAGAAAATTGCCTAACAAGTAAGACAAGGTTGCTAATGAGATGATCTCAAACCTGCTTTAGGAAGGAACTAAAACAAAGTGAGAGAAGGAGAAAAGAGGCTAAAAATGGAAGAAGGTCTGATTATTTTCACATCATCGTGAGGATAACAACAGTATCACTTGTTCTGTGTGCAAAATGTATATTTTAGTGGCAGTTTTTAGCTAATGTTTGTGAGTGTTTGTGTTTGTACCTCAGGCGTTTTGGACCACCAGGAAGAAGAAAAAGAGTTTTAAGGCCTGGGGCACAAACGTTGTTGGGGAGTGGAGCCAGTGTGGTGCCAGAACTGGAGCTGGACAAGCATGCAATTTAAGCAGGCTCAGCAGCCTGTTTGGGCATAATGACAGAGGTGGAAAGACCAAAGGGGGTGTTGACGGAGGAAGCTAAGAAGAGAAAATGAGAGTGAATGAGCAGGTCACAGGACACGAGTAAAATGCTGAAAGCCAGACGCTGAGCTAGGCTTCTTGATGTTGAACTGGTAGGTAACATTGGCCGGCTGCTATGGCTTGTGTTGTTGTGTGCACAATTGTCTATATCTACGACAGTGGTATTGCACTTTGAAACTGGGGGTGCATGGAAATATGTTTTCGTTTGCTTTCTTACCATGTTTATCATCTCATGGACACTATTTGTTATTTCACAAGCTCTTGTGAGGATGCAAACTAATGCAGTGAATGCTGAAAGCTAACTACAAACACTGCTGCATGGATTTTAAATTTATATGTGTTGGCATGTTGCAAACCGCTGAGAAACACTGTTCCGAGAACGTAACATGATCTGCTTTCTGATTGTTTCCTGCGGGTAGAACATTCAGTTTCTTTAATTCAAAATAAAAGGTTATGTTTGCATCACATTGAGATTTGTTTGTGTGTTTTTTCATGTGAGAGTGTTGTGTTATTTCCCCCAGCAGCTTGGGGATTTATCTTTTAACACTACATCTATAGAATGAGTTATGACCCCTGTTCCAATGATCAAACCTCAATTCCCCGTTAAGCCTCCTTGACTTGCTGTTGGCTCTGACTGCAGCCACAGTAATCAACATTTTTATTTCTGATTTCTAAACATGTCTTCCATCAAAGGAGCAAATATATTTTTTATTTAAATCCAACAGCTTTTAATTTTAGAAAAGCATTTCAATTTTTTATATGCACATTCAGATAAGATTTCTTCAGTGTGACCTTGAGATCAGCTAAAGTGTGCTGCTCTGGGATTTCATAGTCACATCCAATACACCATGGTGGAATAGCCTTGTTGTCACAGTGGTGGAAACATATTTGAACCTACCTGATGAGTTTCGACAAGGTTCGAGAAGCCAAAGAGGCTGAAGAGACACCACAGAGGCAACGATCCGATGTTTCAAATTAAGAAAAAAAAATTAAGCCGGGCGAAAATGGATTCCACACTCTGTATATCACATCATTTTTCATTTAACTTTCAAAATGAAAGCAAGCATTTGACTTTAAGCCTGACACCTGATTGTTAATCAAAATTAAAGGTGAAATGTGAGCCGAAAGCAAAAATCTACAACTCTTTTCTGCAGCAAGGTCCTGCTTTAAAAGTGCCAGAGATGTTTTTTTTTTTTTTTACTTTATGGGTTCACAATTTCAAGCTATCATACCTGGATGGTCCAACATAAGGAAACATGTAATTGGATTGTGGATGTGAAAGCAAACAGAGAAATGCTGGCTCTTTGATTGTCTGACCATGAAACAGAGGCTAATTATTTTATCCAAAACATACTTCAAACCACTCTGCGTACATGCTCAAACCTCCTGGGATGGTATAGCATATTTATTATTGTAGTGCGCAGAGGCAATCAATAAATCCATGTGTTCCTCTCTACACATTTTACTGTCCAATCAATTTAGAGCTGAAGGGGCTTTTATCAAGTTGGTCACAGAGCTTCGGGTTTTCGAACTGCAATTTGTTGTTCTTTAGTGCTGAGACGTAATGACTTCACAGCAAAACAAAACAACAGATGTACTGTGGAAACTATTCATAAAGCATGACTGGAAATTGCATGTTTTTGTTCAGATAAATGAGGATTATTATTAATTTTGATTAGAATGAAGACACTCTCCATGATAATAACTCTGCACGTGATTATGAAGAGACAAAACAATTGAAGGGATTCAGTGTGAATTTAATAACTTTAACTCAAAAAATGTTTCCAAT